>JAEQBH010000352.1:0-673858 GCA_016808115.1 Tetrastigma voinierianum
TTTTTCCCTTTGTCTAGGTTTTGTCCCATTGGATTTTACTGACAAAGTTTTTAACGAGGTAGTCCTAACAAACTACAAACAATCTCTAACATCATAAGAATATTGTACTAATTTTCCTTTATTAGGTTTTCCCACTAGGTTTTTGCTAGCAAGATTTTAATGAGGCATATTCTTTATACGGGTCATCCAAGGGGGAGTGTTATAAATTGGTCTTATTTAATGGAAGGCGAATGACCATACGAGCTCATAATAAGAATCATTCATTTGCTTATAAACGGCTGTACATTAACCTCATTCATGACAATGGCTATGAAGGCTATAGCCTCCTTCCTTTGTAGAACTATCATAGAGAAGAAAGAAGTTACCTCGCTCTCTTTCTCTCTCTCTCTCCCTTTACTTCTCAGCTTCTCTAGTTTTCCTTTGTTCTTTCTATATATAAAAGGAGAAAATATATATATTTTCTTTCACTTAAGGTTTCTATTTTCTACTATTTGGCCAATCAAGCTTTCTATTTGTAATTGTTTTAAATAATTTTTATATCCTTCGTATTTCTAATTTTATAATGTCTTTAAAAATAAAAATACAATAATATGTTTAGTTACTGTACATTAAGATGAAAAACAAATCGGTTTCGAAAGTGGGTGAACTTATGATTTTTTAATCTTCGAACATGAGGCACAGGTGTTATTGCTTCGATCTACAAACTAGAGAATAAAATGCAGGTGATTACCTAGTATTGAATTTTTATTCTAATTATAAAACATAGTTTTCAAAATTCTAATTATAAAGGCATATTTACAATTTTAAACACCCAAAGCTTAGAATTAGCTATTTTCCTTTTGCATTTTTCCGTATAAAACATTATTCCAAAAGAAAAGCTCTTTTTATTTTGGTCATATTATTATTATAGCTATTGATGCTTTTTCTGAATCTGAACCTGGTCGGAGCGTGTCGGAATCACAGCCGGTTCGACTTTGGATGTCAATTCTCCGCAAAAACAAGAAAACAAAGGATCGGCGGGGCTTTTGTCTGCCTCCGATGCCTAAATCAATTCTTTCCGGCAAAGGTAAGATCAACCGCATGAATGTAAGCCACAGATGTTCGCGCACTTTCACCGGATGGGGTGACTCCGCATTTATAATGGATGATCAGTGATATTTTCCTAGTCGGATGATGACATAAAATAAGATTCTTCCTTGTCGAGGATGATACGATATTCCTCCCATCGGGTGAGAGGATTTTCTTCCATCATAAACCGATTAATAAGGATGATTGGTGGGCAATACTCAGGAAACATCCTACTTTCCCCGATTGGTGGAGATCGAGCTGCTTCCCATCACGATTCCTCGTGGCTACCAAATGCCTTAGTTGGATAGTCATCTCGTTTCTCGGCTTGCATTTGGGGCCACCACAAGGGCTTGTCGCTTAGTATCAGTCCTTTAATCCCCGACGCTCAGTTTAAGGTCGGTCTACGCGCCTATTATTTCAAACCCCATCAGCCGCTCCCAATTCTTTGACTAAAGCTTAGCATAGGCGGGTCAGACGCTGGATCGTGTGATACCCACGTGATTACTCAAAGAAGGGTTTAATTAGGATTAGTCATTCAACGCTCAGGATAATGATGGCTTCTCAATTTTCACGTTTATTTCCGCTGTGACTCTTAGCTTCCTTTAAAAAACGCCGCCCCCGACCGCTTGCACTCCTTTGTCTCTTGTTCCAGCTTTTTTGCCTCCGCAAGCTCGGGGCTACATTTTTCGAATTTTGTCCAAATATTGTTCAGACTCAGCTTTATGGTCCCTCGAGTATCTCGCCGGTCAGTGTCCCGCCTTGTTTCTCGGCCTTGCACGCCTTTTTCTCTTCTCCTCCTGCCTTTTTGGTTTTGAAGTCTTGCAAGGCTCTAAGGCGTGCCCGGGTCAGTTCCGGTGATTTTCTTCGATTTCCCCTTTTTTCTTACTTAGCCATTGTACCTCCATGGGTCCCGGTCGCCCTCTTATTTTCGCGCATAGGGAGTAATCCTCGCGAGGTTTAGTTCAAGGCGACCGACAGGGGTCCGAGAAGCCTGACCGTGGTGGTTCACCGATTGCCCTGGAGCCCCTTCTACTCCTTGGATAAGGGCAAGGGCAAAATTAATGAAATTCCCAGATCCTAACTACTCAATATTTGAGGGCTAAATATATAGAATGCTGCAAGCATGGGTCTCAATGGTTGAACTTTATTTGGTGAGATTCATGCATCTCTGCATGGGCCCCATTTGGGATCCAGACTTGTGCCCCGTACGTGCCGAATCACCTACGGCCGTCCAAGTGCCCAAGATGGTGTGCTTTTTTGAGGTGGCGTTAGAGAACGGTCTCCGCTTCTCGTTGCATCCTTTTATCAAGAGGGTGCTGTAGCATTTCAATGTCTACCCCTTCCCGCCTTTCCCCAACTTCCTGGGTGTTTCGTGGTCATAGTCGCTTTAGGGACAAAGGTCCGTGTGAACGCATTGCCCCTCGCTTCTTAGACTTCTTCAAAGGAGGTCAAGGCTTTCTTTATATCTCCAAGCTTCATCGCCAAGTTGATTATTTCTCGAATTCTTTCCATTCCTTTCGTGACAAGCATTGCTGAACGTTTTTTTAATTTTTTTTTACTTTTCTGTCATGGTCAGCCATTAGGAGTACAACTTTCAAGATCGAGAGGACACACTTCATACTCATGCCATCTATAGACTCACCCCCGAGAACCTACGTGAGCTCTCCTTCGCTCCGGGCTCTGTCCCGGCTCTTCAAAGGTTATAGGATACTTCTCGACATCAAGCTGTCGTACGGCCTTCTCGTGTTCAGCCTCGATCTCGCCCCCAAGGACGAGGAGGTGAAGAGGAAGCTGGTGAAGTGCGCCCGCGTGCCTATTCCAAGCTTATTAGGTCGGATATTGCTGGACCGTCTAGTGTGAGGTCTCAAGAACCTCCTTTCCTAAGATCTTCTCCCCTCTCCGTCATGAAGCCTCTTGTCTCCAGGTCTTCCTTACCTTCTGTTTCGGAGCCCCTTATCGTGAAGCCTACACGGAGTGAGCTTCGGTCCCGCCTGGAGGTGCTGGCAAAGAAGAAGAGCGTGAAACTTAAACCCTCCGAGCCTCGCCGAGGGCTGCCCCCTACCGGGTAAGACCCCAAAGGTGGGAGCCCCTTCCTCGCTTCATCCGTCGTGGCTGGAGGATTTTCTGGAGGGCTACCGAGCACCCCCTTGGAGGTTCTTCCTATTTCGGTTTGAAGTCCCACGTCGCGGGGTGCCGCGCCCCCTCCTGTAATGCCGGATGAGGTGACGGGGAATGGTGATCGCTTTGAGGCTGCAGGGGATGAGGACTCTCTGCTTTCTCATGCGGAGCTCGCTGCTGGGGCTATTTCCTCCATCCCTGAGGCGACCGACCGTAGGAAGGTGGGAGCCGCCTCAGTCATCGAGGCTCTGCTCTTCTACTCGCGGAACGCCCCGACGTCCAAGTGTTTTTTCGATCTTTTCTTTATTGTTTTACTCGTTAGCTGGACTTTTCGCTTTTGTTTTGTTTTTTTCTTTTTTCAAGTGGCTAATTACAAAAGGCTCAAGGAGGGCTCCGGGCCTTAGCGAGGGCCTCAAACAGTAGCATAGTCTTATATGCTAAGGTTGCTTCTCGACCTCCAAGAGGGTCGGCCCGCCTCTTATAAGGGACTTGACCTAGGGAGCCTCGTGAAGCATAGGTCTCGACCAAGCATGCTTCTATGGTGAGGGCGCGGTCGAGGATAAAGAAAATGAGAGCGGAAGGAAGCGGTTGTCGCCAAGATGAGTCATACTAGAGAGGAGTCAGAAAGCCGCCAAGGGTGACGATGGCCAAGATACTGCCTCAGAGCAGCCTCCAAGAGGCTCCGAGGCGGGGTAACTCGTGGAACGCTGACGGAGTAGCTCCAAGAGTTCCTGATGGACCTTGCGAGGCAGGAGGCTTTGGCTAGTCGGAGGGGCGATGTAACACCCCAAAATATACCCTAGTCGTTTTCGATATGTTTAGGGTATTTTAGCTGCACTTAAATGTTTCGAGCAATGCGAAACATGGAGACGAGAGACCCGGAAAGTTACAAAACTTAAGGACAAAATTGTAATTTGTCCAAAAAGAGGGACTTAAAAGTCATAAGGTAACAACAATATTTGAGGCCAAATGAAATAAAGGAAACTCGAATACAAATGGCCAAGAGTTGGAGGGCTTAAAAGAAATTAATGAAACTTAACCCAAAAATGGGTTTTTGAGGGCCAAACAAGGCCTAAGAAAATATGGATTTAAGACAAATTTGGTCTCTAAAAGAGAGAGAACCGAGAGAGAGGGAGAGAAGAGAAGGAAGAGGAAGGAAGAAGAAGAAGAGGAAGAGGAGAGCAAGCAGCTCACCATAAGGGAAACTGAATTTATGTATGGAACTTGGATTTTGTATGGATTACATGGAATTTTAAGGCTTTGTATGGTGAATATCTTATCTCCAAAGCTAGGTTTTGATAAAATTGTATCCACCTTGGATTCTTTTGAAAATAGGTTGATAAAACCCCCATATGGTACAAGATAATCATAGAATCCTCTTTAGGATGGATTCATGGTTAATCGAGAGTCTTTTGAGTTGTGGCTTAGGGAATAAACCTCAACTAAACACCATGTTTGAGTTCAGGTATGGGTCATAACCTATATTAGAATGGTTTTTGAAGATCCATGAAAGAATTTGGAAGAAAGATATCCATTGAAAGAGGATTTGAATAGAAAGAGATTCCAAGGTGAAATCGGAAATGGTTTAGATGTGTGTTTGATGGCGAATTGATTCAGTATCAAAATCTATGGAAAATGTGAGAAAACACACATTCTGCATTCTAGTGATGTGTACCGGTACACTTTTGAAACATGTACTGGTACACTTTGTGTTCTGGTCATTTTTGGCCAATGTACCGATACACTTTAGGTGTACCGCACACCTCGTTCGCATTCCGCTTCGACTGGGCTGTGATTCGCCATAAACTTCCTCATTTCTTATCCGATTTGAGTGATTCAAGTGGAAAATTAAAATAGACTTCAAGGAGAACCATCCATATAGAATAGATATCATCAAATTATGACTTTAAGTGGCCCAAAAATTCACTCGAAGTGGGGCCATGTGCAAGCCAATTCCCCGGTGACGGTATTGATCAGAGTAAACTGAAGCAGCCGACAAAGATTTCTCAGTTTCGGTGCTCAATCAAGTGATTCCAGTCGAATAGAACCCTTAGCACCTTAACTTTAAAGGAGTACAAATAACCAGTGTCAAACATGGATACAATACACTGGAAAAGGAATATTTCAAACTATACCTCTTTAAAATCGGTAAACCGACTAGTTGGCATGAAAATGTCATAACTTGAGTTTGGATGATCCGATTGGATTGATTCCAATTCCTAAGAAAAATAGTTTCATTGAGGGACAAGAATACATGAATGATGTGTGGATAGGTATCATATCGTACAAGTATCTGAAATGCCATATGGAATAGGCATGAAACCTCGATTACGATATGAAACCCGACAACGAATCGAACATGAATATGAACATGAAAAGCATTATGTCATGAACAAACAAAAGGTGGCTAAAGATAGGGTTATGAGTTTGAAAGACATATCATATGACTACCTGCGACCAAAACGAACGGCGGGACTGGTGCTTCGACACTCGTTGGTGCTCCGGCACTCCCGTTGGTGCTACGACACTCGCCACGGCAACCACGCTTGATTGGTGCTCCCAAGACTCCTACCGGTGCCACGACACTCCGTCATCACTTTCGGTACTATTATAAACGGCCCTACCATTTCTTATGATTGGTCTAGTAGTCGACTTATTACGCGATAAAACATCAAACAAAGAATAAGAGTAAAGATCCGAATGTACCGATCGCTCGTATACCTTCGTACTCTCACCGATTAAGATCTCTCGTAGTATTCACGTACTTCGCCGACAAGCCTCGTAGCATTCCACGGTACCCTCGTTCGATAGTTCCTACTGCACTCCATGGGCATCACTCCCGTCTCTCGCTGCTTCGTAGTACCTACGCACCCGCGGTCCCGATTGGGTTGATACCGCACCCACCCGCATACCCCGCCTCCTCGACAAGCCTGCGAGCACTCCACGTACCCCGCCCGATTAAGTTCCTCGCTCGCACTACGTACCTCCGTCTCTCCGACAAGTCCCGTAGCACCTGCGGTACTTCCGCATCCCGAACAAGTCCCTGTATCACCCACCGGTACCCCGCACTGATAAGCTCCGTAGTACCTGGGGTACTCCAAAGATTTGCTTAAGTCTCTGCTTGTGTCCGATAAGTCTCGCAAAGAGTACCTACTTCGGCACCCGTACTCCAGAATTGGGGGTCGATAAGTTCCCAGAAGCATCTACGTGCAATTCCTGCATTGGTAAATACATAAGTTCTCAGATAAGCTCAGAGTACCCACGGTTACCCTCAGACGTAAGAATGAAGAGTAAGTCCAAAGAGGTACTCATGGGCACTCGTGCCTGCAAATGAAGTTGTCCAAGAAGACCCACTGCACTCAGACGTAAGAATAAGTACTAGTTCTAGTACCCACGAATAAATTCTATATCCTGTAAAGACAAGTATAAGTTCCGTAAGACCAGTATAAGTACAGTAAGACAAGTATAAGTTCCGTAATATACATGTAAGATCCGAAATACATGTATAAGTTCTGTAAAACACGTATAAGATCCGAAACAAGATGTGTCTCAAATACTAGTATAGGCCGCTCCGCACCGCGGGTACTATGAGTACCTCTCGATAAGTTTAAACTCCGTGAAAGATAAGACTAAGTTCGTAATTCCTACGGAGTCCCTCGAATGTACATAAGTTTGTTATAAGGATAAGTTCTCGTGATAAGAATAAGTTTTATAATTTCAAGGAGTCCCGTGATGAACATAAGCCCTGATAAACATAAGTACTCCTATATAAGTCCATGATATGAATGCATGAAATTGCTGGATATTGATTTTATACACTTATTATAATTGTGTATGCATGTGTTTTTGTATAAGATATGTTCTTAATTGCCGCAGTTCAAGACGGTTTTTAACTACAGAGACAGTAGAGGTTACACCAAGACTCTCCGCATACAAATTCGGGCCAACACACCAGTAAGGGTTCATCATAGTAGGTCCTGCGCTCTGAATATGTAATTGGAATGTAAAGTTGTTTTTGTATATGTATAAGTAAATGGGACTCAGTTATATGTGTCTAGATTTTGATGGACAATTCACCTGGTAGTTCTTTTGATTTGTATATAATATTTTTGACTCGTTATAAGATGCGGCCATACCACGTGTACCGATTCGGGCTTAAAAAAAAAAATCAGGTAAAGAGTCTCGGGCCCGAAGTCTCGCACCCGAAATCGTTCGATCCGCCACCGGGTCGGACTGGAATCGGGCGTGATGTGTGAAGTGCTAGCGAGCTAAAGATTATGGCTCCACACCCAACGGGGGCTTTCGTGGTTTTGCCTTCAACGTCTGCTTCCCGAGCTTCCTGTGCATCTGGGAGTTCAACATCCAAATTTTCCGATGAGAAGGTTGAAGGATCTGCTTCCAAGGCTGAGGTTTATGCGGGCGCCGAGGTGTTTCGTGGCCCTTGATCGTGCCCTCGTGCCTCGATGATCCCTGTCACTTCGGGCTAGCCCTTTCCCGCCTCGCCTCTCGGCTCGCTGACTCTCTACTTTCGCAAGCTCCAGGTTCAACGTTGTGGGCTCCAGCTTTTTTTTTTTTTTTTTAACCTTGCCATATCTTCAAGGTTGGTGCCCGATTTTGTATTGCTTCTGACCTTGACTCTTTGTTGATATGCCTCAAGATTCAATCGACACTTCTTCGCTCCCTTTTCCTGCTTCTGATTTGAGCTGCTTAAGTTCTAGGGCGCCAAGGCCTTCCCGAGCAAGAATGCCCGCGATCCCGAGCCACAGCTCCCGAAATTACATATTCCATGACTCTTCTGGGCCTTCCTTTGTTGTTGCCTCGAACCGAGCTACTCGGCTCCCCGGGCGCTAAGACCCCTCCCCGAGCCATTAAGCCTCGCAACCGAGCCACCGGGTCCCGGGCGCTAAGACCCTCCTAAGCCGGCAGCCACCGAACCCGAGCCACCGGGCTTCCGGCGCCAAGACCTCCTGTCAGCTGAGCTCGCGACCGAGCTACTAGATCCCCGGCGCCTGGGGGACCTCTCGAGCTATTGAGCTGCGGAACCGAGCCACCGGGCTCCCTGCACTAAGACCCTCTTGAGCCCTTGAGCTCCTCGCGACCGAGCTACCAGGCCCTCGGCGCTAAGACCCTCTCGGAGTCGCTAAGCTCGCGAATCGAGCCATCGGGCTTCGACGCACGACCCTCCCGAGCCGTTGCTTCTACGAACCGGAGCTACGGGGCTGGGGGCGCTAAGACCCTCCCGAGCCGTTGAGCCCGCTTCCCGAGCCGCTGAGCTCTCGCCCCCGAGCCACCGGCTCCCGGGCGCTAAGACTCGATCACGCCCGATTCCGGTCCGACCCGACGGCGGATCCAAACCGAGTTCAAAAGAGAATGACATCGACTCTTTACTCGCTTTAATCGCATCGGGTATATCCAAGTCTTATAATATATCAACATATCATATACAAAAGTCCAAAAATAAAACTACCACCATAGTGTGGTGTTTACAAAGGTCATATGTACAAGATCGAACTCCATTTAACATTCAAAAACTATACATTTACAATTACCGACAAAGCACTTAACCTACGCTGATGAACCCCTACCGTGTGTCACCCCAGAGGATGCGGAAGTTCTCGGACGCCTTCGCACCTACACGGATTAAAACCCGTGCTAAGCTTTACGCTTAGTGGGAAACATATATAATATGCATGTACACATTTATGTTCAGCATATAACAATAACAGATATCAGAAATTACATGCATTCATATCATAGACTTATACAAGTACTTATGCTTATAATAGGCTTATACTTATTCGGATCTCCCGTAGGAGTCCCAGAGCTTATTATTATTAAGAACTTATGTTTATAACGGACTTATGTTTATTCGGGTCTCCCGTAGGAGTTACAGAGCTTATTTTTATTCGGGTCACTCATAGGAGTTACAGAGCTTATTCTTATTCAGAAATACCCATAGGTATTACAGATCCAAACGATATACATTTGTTCCCTCTTATTCATTATCCAGGTTATTATCATATAACTATGGGAATACCTAGACTAGGGCTAATAAAAGTGTAAGACACAACACAATAAGTATCCGAAGATACTATATAGTACGGAAGTGCCGTAGCACAAAGCAAAGATCGCCGCATTTTAATGTGAGTGCCAGAGCACTAATCGTGGATGTAGAGGACTTAAAGACTAATATGACAGAGTGTTAGCACCATCAGGATAGAGTGCCGTGTAGCACTAATTTCCGTGACAGGTGCGGTAGCACTACGCATTATGAAACGCCGTGAAGACTAATAGATAAGATTTAGCACTAATAGGACAGAGTGCCTGAAAGCACTAATCGTGGAGTACCGGGCACTAATCGTGAGTGTCTGAGCACCACTAGGAGTATCGGCATTTCAATCGTGAGTGCCTGAGCACCACCAGGAGTACCGGCACTAATCGTGGACACCCATTCATCGCCGTGATGTATGCCGTCATTTAATACTTAGTCTTAGGCATTCCTACGATTTTATGTGTTCAGAAACTTCCTATCTTATTATCGAGGCATGAACTTTGCTCCCATCAAACGCTTCGCCTTGACGGCGAGGTACGATACATTTCTCACTTAATTTCATCATTTTCTATACTTCCGGAATGCGTATTTTAACTTTAATATGCAAAATAGCAAAAAACAGGGTCAGAGAGTCTGACCCTGATCTGCGATGCCTCTAATTGCACTTACATGTCTGCTCGAGGGCTGTACGAGCATGTGTTTAGGCCAGACCGATACAATTGCTATCGTGATCACTGCATTCTGCACACAGTGCTCAAAGCGCCAGACGATAGTTCCGAATTAATTTTAAATGGTGATTTCACCATTTTTCATGCATTTTTCACTTCTATTTCACTCCTCATCAAAAATCAACATGAAATCCCTCCACAATTACTTTTAATTAGTCAAAGAATCCAAGGATTCATACCCAATTCTACCAAACCTTGGAATTGTGAAGGATTCCATATTTAATTATGATCAACTAGGGATTTTCAAACTAAACTTCCTAATTCTAGAGTTAGGGATGTGTTCAACAAAACCCCTAGAAAAGGGAACCACTTCATCTTCAAGGAAAACCCTAGAACTCATACCCAAGTAATTCATGTACAAAAATCATACCAAAATCCCTACAATTCCATACCAAAGTCAGGTATCCATACAAGAATCCATACCTTGGCTTGATTTCCCCCGTTTCTTCCTCTTCTTCTCCTTCCTTCTCCTCTTCCTCCCGTAATTCTTTTTTTTTTATTCCTTGGAGACCAGCAACAATCCATTTCGTCTCCTCCTCTATTTATAGGAAAGTTTTTCATATTTGCCTTTTAGTCCCCTCCAACTTCCATTAATTACACTACAATTCTTATTATTTATACTTGCCTCTAATCCTATTAATCCATGTCTGATGCCTGACAATTTACGATTTTGTCCTTCATTGTATAAAATTTTCGGGTTTCTAATTTTCCATATTTTCGAATTAAATTTCCTCATTTAAAAATTCAATTATGCTTTTACAAAATACCCTAAACACGCTGAAACAACTAGGGTATATTTCGGTGTTACACCCTTTTAGCGGTTAAGCTCGCGAATCGAAGCATCGGGCTCTCGGGCTTAAGTGACCCTCCCCTGAAATGTTAAGCTCGCAACCAAGCTACTACAGGGCTCCCGGGCGCTAAGACCTCCCTGAGTCAAGTATAAGCCCGCGACCGAGCCATCGGGCTCCCGCACTAAGACCTCCCCAGCCGTTAAGCTCGCGAACCCGATCTGGCACAGCCTCGGGGGCTAAGACCCTGTCGCGAGCCTCTACGAACTTAGATACCGGGCTCCCCAGGCACTAAGACCTTCCTCGAGCTGCTAAGCCCGCGAATCGAGCTACCGTCCCGGCGCTGGCGACCCTCCCGAGTCAGCTGAGCTCCTCGCGAACCGGAAGCAATAGGCCCCGGGCGCCTAAGACCCTCTTGAGATATTAAGCTCTGCGAATTACTAGGCTCTTGGGCACTAAGACCCTCTTGAGCTTGGCTGCTTTGTGAACTACTCCGGGCGCTACGCTAAGGACCCTCCCCGAGCTTAAGCCTCGGGCGAAAAATGAGCCATCGCCCTCGGGCGCTAAGACCCCTCCCCGAGCCATTAAGCTCGCGAACTAAGATTGGCCCTGGGGCGCTTAAGACCTCATGAGCTGTTGCTCCCACGAACCGAACAATTGCCTTGGCGCTAAGACCCTCTTGCTTCCAGTCCGAACCGAGCTAGCTAGCCTTTGGGGCTAATCTCCTGGGTCGCTGAGACCCTTTCATCTTCCTTCCCTTGGAAAAGCGCGCGTGGCTTTAATGCGGATTTATGGAGAATTGGGACGGTTTGCGCGACTTCCCAAGCGTCATGGCTTCCTTATAAATAACGATCCCTCTGTGGTGGCGCTATGCTTCCAATCTTCGTCCTTTCGTAGAGCTCCAGTCCGCGCAGATGATGAAGCGCGTTGTTCGTCATCATCATACTCCGGTCTATCTGGTGATCGTGGGCTAACTTTGGTGTCGATGGTCTACCACTTGTAGGAGTTGTGTTTTTCCCTAGTTTCTCCCTTGTGGGAGTTGTGTTGTTCACTAGCTATGTCCAATGATGGAACTGTGCTAGGGAACGTGTCCGGAGGGGGCGGTGTGCTTCAAAGAAAAACTTTTAAGTACTGCTTTCTCCATTTTTTCTTTCTTTCCTCTTTCTTCCTTCTTTCTCTTTCTCCTTGTCTTTCTCCCTCTCTTTCTCTCTTTCCCTCTCCCCTTCTTTTTCTCAATTTCCTCTTCCTCTCTTTCTTTTCTCCCTTTCAGGGTTTTCGCTTGACAGTGGTGTCGGGCAGTGTGTGAAGAACAAGGCTAACTATAATTTTTTGGAGATGCAAAGAAAGATTTTTAACCCCCTTCCGAGGTGGATGTAACCCTCCATGTAATGAAAATTTTTATTTAACTGTGAGCCCTTCAAATAAAGAACACCTTGTGAATCACGCTTCTTCCACTCCCAGGACCCCTCCGCCGAGCCGAGCCCCGGCTTTATCATTACCGTGATTCCATGAGTGGGTAGCCTTCTTCCGCTTTGAGTTCATAGTTGCTAAGTTGGATTATGCGAGGATACGATGTGTGGCCCTTCCCAATTAGGTCCCAAATTTTCCCATGTGGGGTCCTTCCTTGTCGCGTAAGTTTTTAACCAGGCTCGCCCGGCTCAGAATTCCTAAGCTTCGACCTTTGGTCATACTATCTCGCTCTGCCTTCCTATGATATCCCCATACGCTTAGACCTCGTCTCGCTTCTTCTAGGAGATCCAGTTTAGCAAGGACCTCCCCGCCGTGGCTCGGCTGCCTGCTAGTTCAATCCTAGCTGATTTTAGTCCGAAATTTCGACCGGATCTACCGCCTTGACAGCTTGTTAACGGGGTTTCTCGAGTTGTCGACTCAAGGCCAGAAGTTCTTCAGATGCCCATAATACCTCAGTGGGAGGTACTCTCACCCATTTTCCTTTTGCAGTCTTCCATTTTGGTTTTCAGTGCTGCCTTTAGAGTCCTTATACGACCTTATGCTTATCCACTGGATTGCGGATGAGTTAGGATGAGTAGTAGTTCTTGGATTTCTCGGAGCTCAAATAAAGGTAAACTCTCGAACTTAGGATTGCTGGAATTGTTTCCATTATCGCATTACCTAGGGACCTCGTGATCCCAAACCTTCATAATATAGAACACCGTATTTAAGTCGCTGCGACCTTTATTCCTCTTCCTCTGCGGATTATGTTAAGTGGTCTCGACTTCGGCCCATTTGGTAAAATAGTCCACGACTACAATGATAAATTTGCATTGGCCCCTTCCAATGGGGAGAGGTCCCAATATCTCTAACCCCCATTGTTGAAAAGGCCATGGGCTTGTGACTGACGTTAGCGGCTCAGATGGGAGATGAGATATCTTGGCATGCTCCTGATAAGCTTTGCATTTTCTAACCAGTTCTGCCGCATCTTTGAGCATTGTGGGCCAATAGTACCCCTGCCTTAGTGTTTTCCTTGCCAAGGTCCGAGCTCCGATGTGGTTGCCACATATGCCCTCGTGTACTTCCCTGAGTATGTAGTTGGCGTCTTCCTTCCCTACGCACTTAAGTATGGGCGTAGAGAAGCCTCGTTTATAAAGGGTCCCCCGATGAACGGTGAATCTTGCCGACCTCGCTCTGAGTTTGGATGCCTCCTTTGGGTCGCTTGGCAATGTACCATCCACTAAGTAATCCCAGATGGGGTCCATCTAGCCTCTATTTGACATCACGTAGTGGGAGATTCCGTTGTTGATGCCACTCGAGGTTCTAGGAAGGTACCGATGTGCATCGCCCACCCATGTCTTCTTGTGAGGTTGTCGCCAGTTTTGCCAAGGCATCAGCTCGAGAATTCTCTTCTCTTGGTACATGTTTGACCTGAACTCGTATGAACTTCTTAAGAAACTCTCGCACCTTTTTAAGATAAAGATCATCTTCTCACCCCTGGCCTCGTAGGAGTCTTCTATCTGCTTACCACCAGCTAGGAGTCACGTCACCTCCGCCTGATTTATTCCATGAAGTGGGCGAGGTTAAGTCCATCCATGACAAATTTCTATCTCGCCCGTTATCGGAGGCCGTGGCCGACCGAGGGCGTATTCCATATCTATCCGATCTCGAGAGGGGGTAAGGATCAACCCTCGCACCACTTCCTTACGTAACGGCCTTGCCGTGACGGATAATTCTAGATGGGGGAGGTTCAGTTAGTTAGGTAACCTCTCAGGACTCCAGGCTGAGTGAATTCATGATGAAATCCGGCTAAGATCTTCCCTTTACAAATTGTCCCTCGATTTGTACGTGATGTCGAATCCACTCAGCTCTATAGCCCACTTTATCACCCCCAGAAATACGTCCCAGAGAAAACACTATGCCATCTTTGTCCCCCTGATGTTATACAGACTGTACTCAAAGAGACATCTCCAACTTATATAAGAAGGTAAGAAGAAAGAGTTGTTCCCGGCTGAGTGCGGCAAGGTTAAAAGTTTTCTCGATAGTTACCAATGCCGGGGGATCAGCTTTTCCCTCGTACCTTTCCTCCGCTCCCAGCTCAAATTTCGCACAGTAGACGGGGTTGCTGCACCCTGTCCCGCTCTCTTACTAGGGCAAGCATCCCATTTAAAGTCCGAAACGACAGGTAGAGAGTGAGGAGCCCTCCCCTAAGGGGCTTACTAGAATGGGAGAGCTCAGTAGGTTTTGAGTGTTGTAATGCCCTCCCGACGCTGTGTGCATCCCACTGGAAGGCCTTTTCAAAACCTCAAAAGAAAGGTCGAAGCATTTGCTCGCCGACCCTAGATACAAGCGCCAAGCAACTATTCTCCCCACGCGCTGAATGTCTTTAATGTTTGAAGGAGGCAGCATATCAAGTACGACCTTTATCTTATCCTGCTCGCTATTCCTCGGTTGTTGACTATAAACCTAAGAACTTCCTACTGGAGACCAAAGCAAGATTTGGCTGGGTTTGACTTATATTGTAGTTAGACCTAGAATCACTCAATAATGGGTTATGTGGAGCCAAATTTTTACCAATTTTACCAAAGATGTCGCTCTTATATATACTCCATAGATGTTCGATTTATTTATGGAACATCTTGTTTACTAGGCCTTTGTAGGTGCCTCCCACATTCTTCTCAAATCAAGGGCATTACTCGATAATGTGAGGTTCCCCGACCAAAGGACAAATGAGGTCTTCTCTGGGCCGAGGGATCCATACTAATCTGCTTGTAGCTGTGGAGAAGGCGTCCGTGGAAGCCGCAGTTTATGAACGACAAGGGCGTCTACTATGATCAACTGAGGTGTGGGGAAGTTGTCCAGCGTGCCCGTTGGATGTCCTGGTGAAATCGATGGTGCCGCCTCTCGACGCTTGCTTTGAAGAGAAACAACGCAGCCAACCATTCAGTACTCTGTACTTCGTCAGCTTTTCGAGTGTGAGCTTTACCTAATTCTTCATTAATCGCTCGGTCTGGGGGCAAACTTTCCTTTGCTTAACCGGCTTAAAGGAGGGATTAGCGTCTGTACCCCATGGGTAACACTCACTGGCAGGTTGACTCGCCCCATGTCTTCCCTGTCCCTGTGCGAATACCTCCATGTTTTGCCTCTAGAAACTGATGAGAGGGCTTCCGATGCCCTCCGCTAGCTTCTGCACCCTATGTAGATGAGGTTCGGGCCGGTTGCCAGCTTCTACATGTGCCTCCTGAATTCTTCCTCACGCAGGTCGGGTGGTTAATTGGTCTTGTGGCCAGTCAGCCTATCCATGTAGATGTTGTCGACTGTGTTTTGCTTCACTAATGATGAATAACATTCCCTACTTATACGCCTCATTTCTCAACCATTCCTTTACTCCATTTATGTTGGAATTGTTCGGGCGGATAAGCGCAGGAACGTAATCTCAAGTGCATGATTACAGGAGGGGCCCACCTAGTAACATGTTGTAGGCCGACAGCTCTGGCCAAGTGGAGAAATCTCACCGCTGTCAGTACTGCATGGGGGGGAAGTGAGCACTAAACACCGGATCTCCGTGGACAAGATTTTCTCCCGAGAACCCACGTAGGCAGCGCCGACGCTCACTTCTCCCTTCCAATGCCCATTTTGGTCAAAGCCGATGCGGCGATGATGTCGTCGAGCTTCTGTCGACAAGGACCTTGCGTGGATCGCTTTATCGCGCCACTATGGCTTTTATCACGCGGGTCATTACTGGATGTCGCGCCTTCCCATGTCGTCGGTCCGAAAGGTTATGGTAGTATTCCAGGCAAGCGGTGTTTGATATTGTTTGTACGGTTTCCCCGATCCGAGCGTCGCAAAGTAAGTGGGCCTTCCCGGCCGAGCCGACTCTCTACCTTCTGCAAACCTCCGAGACATATGGATTTCTCCTAAAGGCGGCCGGGAGCGTCGAACCGGGTCATCGAACGAGGTGGTGGTGGTTGGACTCGTTTCTGCCCTTCTGAGGCCACGTAGCGGTTGAGATGCCCACGTCGAATCAGGCATTCAATCTCCTTTCTTAGCTGGATGTAGTCATTCTGCTCGTGTCCACGACCCCGCGGAACTCATGCGATTTCGTATCGCCTTTTTAAATGGTCCGACTTCATTCGGATGCTACACCAAACCCGTGTTGTACTTCGCCAGGACCTGCTACACCGAGCTACCGAGGGTGTATTGCCCAGGTGAATATCGCGCCGCAGCCAGCCGAGGTGGTCCCCGCGATCCCCCCGACGCCTCTCGCCTTACCTGACTCCGCCGGCTCTTTTCTCTCTCTTTGCTCCTCCCTTGGGATCCGTCTGCCCCGGCTCTCGGGGTTTCGTCTCTTTTGTTACCCCTTCTCTTTTCCTTTTGAGTAGAAAAGCTTCTTTGCTTGGACAAGAGGGCTTCTTCACCGTTGATATACTTCTCTATTTTGGCGAGGACCTCGACCATGCTTGCATGAGGGTTCTTTGAGATAGAGAATATTAGGTCTTTCAAATGCAACCCCAACCCTGCAATGAAAGAAGTAATGGCGAACTTCTCGTCGAGAATATCTACCTTTAGTGACTCCGCGTTAAACCTTTGAACATATGACCTCGAAGCTCGAGCCCCTGCCGCGGCCGGGTGATTACTCCCGCCTCCCGTACGTCCTGTCTGACAAAGTGGGAGACACGCGAGCAGCCTCGCGGAACGATGATATGGAAGACGGCCGGTCTCATAAAAACCAAAGCCGCTGGCCGGGCCCTCAGTGATAGCGAAGGCTCGCATCGCACGCAGGTCCCGATATCCGTGTAGTTCCATTTGATTTTCAGATGGTATCGGAAAGTGGCTCCATGGTCTGCTTTGGTCAAACGCCTCGACCGCTGGCATTCTGAACTTTTTCGGAAGAGGGAAGTGCAGCACCCCGGCTGTGAATGGGGATTCAGTTTGTTGTACCAGAATCCATGAGACTGAGCTCTGACCCTTACGCTTCCTTCATGTGGTTATGATTTCCTCTAGATGTCCTCGAACCCGCTTCCCATGACCGCTTCTCTATCTCCTGCTGATAAAGGATGGGCCCATCGCCTTTGTTGTTCCTACCTTGCCTCTCCTCATTACAGTCTTCTCCGGGGGGTTGGTGAGGATCATGCTCCCTGGTGTGGCTAGTTTCTCCTTCTCTATCCACTTCTCGATGAGGGTCGAGGTGTTGCTTTTCAGTAACAGTGTTTCGCCTTTCACGCCATCGCACTCTCTGATGCTGTATTTGCCTATAGTGAAAGCTGTGGCTCCCAATTCTTTCAAAGAAGTGTTGGTTGGTGATGCGAGCGCTCCACCGGGTCCGTGCTGGATCTCCCGCACAATTTCTCACACATTCTCCGTGGAGGTGCCCATTGCCCACGTCGCCCTCGCTTGGGTTCCACTGGGAGGACTGGCGTGGGCTCTTGCCAGGTTCCAGGTATACCCATCGGGCCGAGGTCGCCTTGGCTTGGAAGGAACCACAACACAGATCCACGCGCCAACCGATGATGCTTTTTTTCAACCGGAACTCGGGCTGAGTAGCCGGAATTGCCGGGCCGTCCCACGACTTTGGATGCTCTACCTCCTCCCGCAAAAAACAAGAAACAAAAGGATCGCCATGGCTCGCCCATGCCTTCCTCCGATGCCTAAGTCAATTCCTTTCGGTGGAAGGAAAGAAGATCAACTGTTTAGGGAATGAAGTTTTGTGCGTATGTCTGCTTAACACTTTCGCACCTGACATAGGTGGCCCTGGTATTTATAAATGGATGACTGGGCGATAATCTTTCCCAGTTGAATAATGACGTAATAAGATCTTCATCGTCACGGGAGGATGATTTATATTCCTCCCATCGGGTGAGATTTTCTTTCTTATCGTAGAAACCTGGACAATAAGGGATGATTGGTGGACAATAATTAGAAATATCCTACTTTCTTGATTTTGTGAAGATACTTCGGTGTTTTCCCTCTAATACGAATTCTCGGGCTACTAGTCTTTAGCACAGCGCCCTCAAGCTTTCGAGCCGCACTCAAAGCATACCACTGCGCCACGTATCAGCCCCGCTTAATCCCGATGTTCAAGCCATGTCTGGGCCTCGCGCTATTATTTCAAACCCCATCATTATCATTTTTACTTTTATTCACTTTGCATATAATGACGTAATACTCTCTGTTCTTAGAAGGGTTTGAGCATGAGATATTCCATAACCCCATCTCAGTCATTTACCATTTGAGCCGTATTTCTTTATGGGCAAAAGAAAAAGGCTCTTTAATATGATTTTTTTTCTACTAAATACATTGAAATGTAGCTATTTAGGTTACGTCTAATTTTTGAGAAATATCATAAAAAGGAAAAATGATTTTATTATGGTTGGCTTATTTTAGAAAATATGAAAGATAACATAATATACTTAGAATTAGTTAGATTCTCATTCACCTAAATTATTTATGCTTAAATAGATAAGAAAAGCAGGAGAAGACCGTCCATTATGCCCAGCTTATATTATAGAGCTCACGCTAAAAATGCAGAGCGCATGTGAGGGGAGAAGTCCTAGATCCAAGTCTCAAAATGGGACACCAGACTACATTATAACTAAAGTTGTTAGTCGGGTCCCACCTGCATTAATTTACCACATTATAACTGCATGCCAGCTTGTAAAAAAAACGTAAAGGAGACACTATAGAAGCAATGACTATGCATAGCATTCTAATTCAATATGAGAAAGAGTTAGGTCAAGGTCAAAATCTTGTTTAAAATCCCATATATTCTTAGTATGATTTATTATCTATAGGTGGACAAGGAAAAATACATTTCAACACCTTTGTGCACCAAGAGATTAATACTTACCCATTGAATATCCCATGGGTAAAAATTAAAATTCTTTGTAGGTGAACCCATTTTACCCACTCGATTTCCTATTAAACATAGTTTGTAGGTAATATCTTGTTGATAAAAAATACCAGATAAAAGGAATAAGATAACCTGGCGCATATTGTTTGTAAATGATAGGTGAAACCATGCCATATTTTGTCGGGGAAATGACTTCACATATTGTTTTTGTTGTCGATAATTTTGTAGGTAAATTTAGTGACTATTGTATTGTTGGTAAATTTTATAGATAATTCCCCCATGCTTTCACACGCATAAAAGTGTTTCTTCGTTGTTTAACTTACCACCTTAGCAGGTGTGATTTATCAAGAATCAGATTAATGGCGTATAAACAACAATTTCCATGGGTAGTAATTTCCTCTCATCTATTTTATTTATTAGATAATTTGTCGATAATCTAATACTATATGAATATATTTTTATAGGTAATTGACAGAAATTATATATATTTAATTTAATTGTAATCCTATTTTTTTTTGAAGAAATTTTGTGATCCTAATTAAAACATAATACATTTACAAAAAAAGATTGATATATGATTCACAATGCTAATAAAATCATAACAATAGTGCAATTGAAGTATTCAGAATGATAGAAATAGGTTCAGAAAGAAAAGTATAATTCATGATATATAAACAAAGTGATAACAAATAAATATAAACATGATGTAGGGCATAACATGATAAAATGAAACGTGAAACAACAATAGATACTACTTTAGAATTGCATTGTCGTCGTCGTCGTCATCATTTGTATCATCATCATCGTGAACAGGGTCAAAATCTAGACAAGTAGGTACTAGGGGTGGTCGCTGAGCTCTTGACATTTCATTCACAAGCTATAATAAACGTTCTATTAGGTTTCACTAATCATTAATTACCTCCTCTTGCTAAGTAATCCTCTGTTGTAGGTCTTGAATTTCTTTTACATTTTATTTAAGAGAAGGGGACATTGTTGAAGTTGATGCACCATTAGTCTCATAGTACTCACTAGCTTAAACTCAAGCACCTTAAACAAAGATTTTAAAAACATGCCATTAACTGTCTCATCGATTGTGTTAACCCGCTTCTTCCTAACCTTAAGAGCATCCTAGTAAAAATTTAAAACAATTAGAATATTGTAATAAGGTAAGTTCTTGAAAACCATATATTAATCAAATTAATTAGCTTACATTTATAGATTTGGACTTCTTATCAACAAATGTCTTCCCATAACCTTTTTTGATGTGTGTACATAAATAGCTCCAGTGTAGTGGGCTGATGTCCGAGTTTTTGAGCTTGTATATATATATATATATATAACAACTCTTTAGAAATCTTAATTGTGTAAGATGAAATCACAAACCTTACCTTACCTATTCTTAAGAACTTAAAAAAAAATCAGCATATTTTTCCTTCTTGAAAAATTGAATATCCCATAGCTATTTTTAATATGCCTTAAATTGAGGAAAGATTAAAACTAAGAATGATTTAAGCGTTCAAAAAGCCATAAAAGAGTAATACAAGGAAAAAAAAATGAAAATTTGAAGAAATAGGCCAGTACAACAAAGAACAACAAATAATCAGCTGCTCTAACCAAAAAAGAAGAAAAAAAATCTTCATAGAAATAAAAGTGAAGAACTGACTAGATGTTAAGTTTTAGTATCATTGAGAGGAAGGAAGTTGGGATATGTGTAATCAATATCCTAAAGGAAAATTGGCAATAAACTCAACAACAACAAAGGGAAAAAAAAAAGCATCAAGTTAATAAAAAGGAAGACCATTAATTCTACATATAGATAAATCTGACATATCATATGTTGTGAATAACCAACATATATCACAAGTCTGCAGAGATTAAAGTTTGATTCAGGCTTCCTAATTACTAATTAATAATAAGCCTTAAAAAAGTTAGATGACACATATATTAGCAAAATTCTCCATCACAATCATCCCATACTCACTTCTTAACAAGATGAGAGCGAGAAATCTTACTTTGATTACCTTCCTTTCCTGTCATTTGTTTTTCATGTTTGAATATTCATGCATATCAAGTCCATTGTTTGTGAAACAAGAATCATGCCCCTAAATAGACTATAATATAATAATTTACTATTATGCTGGCGAGATAAACAAAATGTATTACTAATCAGAAATTTCCAATAACTCAGCTAGCGTAGCTTAATACGGCACTAAACATAGGACTCACAAATTCAAAATCATTGGCCTACCAATGACGAAAGATGATCCTTAAAAGGATAATGTCACATTGGGAATTAAGTACAATAAGGATGCCTCAATAGACTTTTACCTGTTAGAAATTTTAATTTCTAATTGATTCATATAATTTCAGTATTGATAATTGTTATCGTCGTACACACGGTGATGATTAGTGTAGTATCTAAGAGACAATTATCGGGTGTAAATTCCTCCGCGCCGATTCGTTAAAATCTAAGTATTTTTAGTATGTTTTGTTATATTAGTAAATGTTCCTAATAAATTACTTTTTAAAAGATTACTTTAACATGAATTAACATGAATCATGAAGGTAATCATGAAGGATTACTCACAATTAATTACTTTAAAAGATTTAAAAACTAGCTCTGGATAAAAGCTTACAAGTCGTTTCTCATGCTCATAATGATTTTTAGTGTGCTGCCTCCAACAGTGAGTCAAGTGTGCTCTACTGCTTGCTGTGTTTGACATTTGTTCTTTCGAGCAATGCTTATGAATATTTTTTGCTTCCGGTATGTTCCAATAACGCTATCATCTTTCCCATAAATTTGGATCAATGAAATTTGTCTTCTTCCCTTTCCTTTTTATCTCTGATATCATGTCTCGATATGAATTACATGCTTTCTCCTATCTCGATATTGACTAGACGCTTTATCCTCCTATGCTATTTTGACTAATTCATCTATTGCGTTGTCCAACATGAAGCATAATTCTCTAGGCGGTAAAGGCTGCTTCATCTTTTTCAACTAACACATGCAAAAATACATTTTAAAAGAAGAAAAAGAGTAGGTTCAAGGCCAAGTATAACTTTCTTAATATATAAGTTTCACTTTCCTAATAAAAAGAATTTATCTCTGATATATATGCAAGTAAACTAACATTTATTACCTGAAATTGAGCATAATAAAAAATCCTTAATTTCACAAGAAATTGTCTTCCTCTCCATTTCAGTCCACACCTCTTGAGATCCATATTTTCTCAAAAGCCTTCTTCCACAGGCGAGAGATTCTTCAAACGACTCCAAACTATAAAATGATAGTTAATTTATGTTGGAAAAAATGGGTTTGAGCATAAGGAATTAGCTATCTTTGAGCTAAAATTAAAATGGGTCCCACAAACTCTTTGTAGTGGGTCCACATGGGAATGTGTTCTCCTCCATGAGGAGATGAAGATCATCTATTAAGTTGTTCAAAACCATTAAGGGGAAAGTGAATTGAAATTGCCCCAAACACCACTAAAATAGTAACAAAGCTTGTGTCCCACATCGGATGGGAACAAGACTTTAAAGGGCATATATACACTACCTTGTAGTCGGGCGTTCGGGGCCCCAAGGGGCACCCCATTTGTGGAAGGGAGGACCTTAGCTCATGCTCGTTTCACAACACACGCACGCGCCACCGCCAAAAGCCGGGTTCGGTTCTGAGTCATCGAATATACATATCCCGTAGTTTCTTTGCTTAGACCTTGAACTGAAATGCTGGTTCACATGAACCGAATACCATGAGCGTCCCTATATAGGCCACTCATTCATTCATTCAGTCTTCTGTGAAATATCATCTTCGTTTTTTAGAGACCGAGTTCAAGACAATTTTCGAGTTCGATGTACTCCAACAAAGAAGTGCTTTGTGTTGGGAGATCATTTTATCCTGGGAGACGAATTGCCAATAACTCGAAGCACCATTGTGAGGGAAATAATTTGTCTTAAGGAGATTGTGTCCAACACAAGACTTGATCGTTCTTGATTACTGCGAACATGTCCTATCTTATTGTTTTAACATTTTATTCTGTTTGTTCTGTAAACAATTTGTCATAGTCATACTGATATAGGTTCCATTATCGTTTTATTTGTTCTCATACTTCATTATTTTCCGATAACACCTTAAGATGTAAATTATTTTTATTTTTACATATATCTATATCGCCTTATTCTCCTAGCTTTCTTGTATTTGATATAATATTAATAAACTCAAAACTTCAGTTCGTTTATGTAAGAATACGTAACAGTACACTGCTTTGATTCATTACAAAACCCTACCACAATCGTATTGATTTAACTACTGCTTTATTGCTCGTAATTCTATTCAAGAAATGGCTAACATTCTATTCCTACCGTGGTGCCTCCTCCAACGCCGTTATGGCACTACTGACTCCGCAGTCATGGAGAGAGTTTAAAAAGTTTAATGGGACAGTTCAAAAAGGTGGCAAACAAAAAAGATGTTGTTCTACCTACCACCTTAATTTGGTCTGCTTCCTTCAAGAGGATGCCCCGCATTGAAGGAAAATGAAACCCATAGACAAGTGGTCGCACTGGAAGCATGGAAGCATGTCGATTTCAGACGCACCACTAATGGCTTGGACAACACACTGTATAATGTGTATCGCGCCTTCAATACTGCAAGAGAACTATGGGAATCCTTGGATAAAAAATACAAGACTGAGGATGCAGAGCTCAAGAAGTTTGTAGTGTGAAAATTCCTAGACTACAAGATGCTTGATTCCAAGACTATGATCAGCCAAGTTCAAGATCTACAAGTAATTTTGCATGACATACATGCAGAGGGGTTGTCTCTTAGTGAATCCTTCCAAGTGGTTGCAATTATTGAAAAATTGCCACCCCTATGTAAAGAATTCAAGAATTACCTAAAGCATAAGCAGAAGGAAATGAGACTTGAAGACTTGATAGTGAGGCTGAGAATGAGGAAGACAACCGCAGATCCGAAGAAACAGTAAAGCCATCATTGAATCTAAGGCCACTGTCAGGCTCCAGGCAAACCTCCCACAATAACAAGAAGAGGAATACTACCGAAATGGTCCCAAGCAAGGTCCTACGAAAAAGTTCCAAGGCAAGTGCTATGTGTGCAACAAGCAAGGGCACCGTGCTAACTACTGTCATAGTCACAAGGAACAAGGGAATCCAAAGAAGAAACGCCCTTAAGCCAATGTGACTGAAGTAGACGATGTCTCAAGCATGAACCTCTCAGCCGTAGTCTCCGAGGTGAACTCCATTGGGAGCAATACCAAGGAATGGTGGGTGGACACAGGGGCTACTAATCATGTTTGCTCAGACAAGAAGATGTTCTCATCATATCATAGCATAGATAATGGAGAAAACTCTTACGGGCAAACTTCTTCCAAGGTTGAAGGCCATAGTAGTATTGGAGATGACATCGGGCAAGGAACTTACTCCTCACTGATGCAAAAGCTGCGCTTTCTCGTAAATGTAAAGAATCCAGGGGCCTTTAGATTCACAAGCCGAAAGCGTAAGAAGGGCTTCAAGCGGTGCTGCTCCCTGAGCAATCATCCTCACCAAAACGGGATGTGGGCGCTGGAAGGTGTATATGAGCAATGGGCTCTTCAAATGAATTTGATGTGATCGTTGTACCCTACTAAGAATATTAATAATAAGAACACGTGTTCTGCTTATATGCTTGAATCTTCAAATGTGTGGCATGGTAGACTAGGATATGTTAATTATGATACATTGCATAGATTAATCAATATGGAATGTTGCCTAAATTTAAAATAGATCCAAATCATAAATGTGAGATTTGTGTGGAATCTAAACTTATAAGAACTTCTTTCCATTCAATTGAAGGATAGTGAACTCCTTAGAATTAATATATCTGTGATATATGTGATCTGAAATTTATTCAAACGAGAGGTGGTAAAAAATATTTTCTTACATTAATTGATGATTGCATAAGATATTGTTATGTTTACTTATTGAGAAGTAAAGATGAGACATTGGAAATGTTTCAACATTTCAAGAATGAGGTGGAGAACCAACTTGATAGAAAAATCAAGGTAATAAGAAGTGATAGAGGTGGTGAATATGGAAGCACCTTTTGGTGATTTTTTGTTCCGCGACATGGTATAATTCACCAAACTCACGCACCTTATTCACCTCGACAAATGGGTTAACTGTAGAACAAAACTTTGAAATGATGAATGCATTATTATTAAGTTAGGCGCCTCAAAATTTGTGGGGGGAAGCAATTCTTTCCGCAAATTATATTTCTCAATCGAATACCTCAAAGAAAACAAAAATATGAGTTGTGGAAGGTCGAAGACCTTCTTCATCTTAAAAGTGTGGGGGTGTTTGGCTAAAAATGGCAGTACCTATACCTAAGAAGGTTAAAAATAGGACCCTTGATTGGTGTATTTTATTGGATATGCATATAAATATTAGTGCATATCATTTTCGATTCATAAATCAGAAATTTTAAAATCATCCCATACCAACCTCATATCGAATCAAGTATCTTTCTTTGAAAATATATTTCCTTTCAAATCCACACGAGGGAGTTGAACTCAGTAAAGAACTCATGAAATCTTGCAATGGCGTGAGTCGAGGCCAACAAGATAGATGAACTACAGATGCAGCAAGAACTAGAACATCAAAATCTTTTGGTCAATTACTCTTGTGTTGTTAGAAGATGAGCCTGGCTGTAAAGCAATGTCATTGTGAAACCATATTGAAGGAGGCTATAAATGATGAAGTAGAATCCATCTTGCAAAGGCCATCACGTGGGAACTAGTGAGATCTTCCATCGGGTTCAAAACCTCTAAGGATATAAATGGATATTCAAGAAGAAAATGAAAGCCGGATGGATGTGATAAATATAAGGCCGTTTGGCTATTAAAGATTCTGAGAGAAAAGGAAGGCTTGGACTATTTTGAAACCTATTCACCAGTAACAAGAATATTATCCATTCGAATGTTAATAACTATTGTAGTTATACACAATCTTGAGATACATCAAATGGATGTAAAGATAGCTTTCTTAAATGGTGACTTGGATGAAGAAATCTACATGGAACAACCGAAGGGACTATTGTTCAGTCGAAAGAAAGTTTATTAAACGTTAGAGTCCTTTGTAAGTTAAAGCAAGCACCAATCACGATGACATGAAATTTGTGGTATAATGATGACAAATGGATTCAAAATCAATGAATGTGACAAAATGTGCTCTGTCAAGAACAGAACATGAGTTTGTCATTATTTGCCTATATTTGATGATATACTCATTATGGGTAGCAATAATGAAGTCATTAAAACTACCAAGGAAATGTTAAACAATAAGTTCAACATAGAAGACTTAGGTGTTCTTAGAATATTTATACTTAGGAGTAAAGATTTTAAAACATCAAATGGACTAACATTATCTCAATCACATTACATTAGAAAATTCTCAAAAATTTAAACAAAATGATAAACGGAGTCCAAACGAGAACACTTGTAGATGTGGAAATCTACATTTATCAAAAATAATGGCAAAAGCATATCACAACAAGAATATGCTACAAGCAATTGATAACTGATGTATGTCATGAATTGTACCGTCCTGACAAATTGAGTAGATACACAAAGTAATCCGGTCCAGAGACAGAATTGGAACAATGATTAGAGTTTTGAGGTATTTGAAATACCCCAAAACTAACTATAGTTTTCTCATAATATCCGTGATGAGGATCTTTGTGTGGTGGATATCAGAGCACGGGCTCGAGAAGTGCACAAGTGGTATCTATTTACACTTGGTGGTGGAGCGGTGTCTTGAAATCTTCTAAGCAAGCGTCGCGTTTCTAGATCCATGATGGAATCTGGGTTTATTGCACTAGATAGATTTAATTGAAAGTAAGGCCGTCATATATTAGAGATATTCCAATGTGGTCTGGCATGCACGCTATCTTGCATTCATTGTGATAGTCAATCAGCAATTGGTGGAGCATAGAGTCATATGTATAACGGTAAGTCTCGACATATTCGTCGAAGACATAATACCATAAGACAACTTCTCTCTGTGGTATTGCATTATTGAATAAATAAGAGTCAAAGAGAACATTGTGAATCTGATAGCCAAAGGTTTGACCGAGAGAGCAAATGAATCCAATCCTTCGAGGAAATGAGTTTAGCTTTATAAATTAAGGTCGCCGTAATGCGGTGACTAGTTGATTGGAGATCCCAAGATCTAGGTTCAAAGGGACAACCGAACTTTGTGTGACTTATTGAAGATCACTACGGAGAATTCTCCTACTCGTTCCTATGATCAGAATAGTGATGCCTGCAGCGTTGAACAGGGTAAGCCACACTTTTAATGATTCTTATATCTTGTTAAAGACAAGTGGGGTATAGCAGGAACCTTCCATAAGAAGTCACCTATGTAGTGAAGCGGGCGATTCTGGGGGAGAAGTAAAGGCTAAATTCTCTAGGAGCACTCATGAAACTAGGAATTGTTCAGGGCCAAAATGAACACAATCATGAGAACCAGCTGTGTCAGGAAAGATTCTGTATGACTTCGATTGTCTTGGTTTACACAAATGATTGAACAGTTCAAGACATCATGTTCACCGATCAATCAGTAACCCTGATAGCATTTCACAAGGGAAGGTTCAAGGCCACAAGCTACCTTCCTCTATACAAAAAAATTCCCAACTGAACTCTCTCTTAGTGTCAGCACGTCATTTGCATTACTTTCAGTCAATTTCATTCATGTGGAGGATTGTTGGAAAAAATGGGTTTGAGCATAAGGAATTAACTATCTTTGAGCTAAAATTAAAATGGGTCCCACAAACTCTTTGTAGTGGGTCCACATGGGAATGTCTTCTCCTCCATGAGGAGATGAAGATTATCTATTAAGTTGCTTTCGAGAAACCGGTAAGGAGTGAATTAGAAATTGCCTCCACGTACATCACCCTTGAAAATGGTAACAAAGGTTTAAGCTTGTGAAAAACTGTGTCCCACATCGGATGGGAACAAGACTTTTAAAGGGTATATATACACCTACCTTGTAGTTGGGTTTGGGCCCCAAGGGGCACCCTAGTTTTGTGGAAGGGGGAGGACCTAGCTCATGCTTGGTTCACTACACACGCGCGCGCGCCGCCCCCGCCCCGCCCCGGGCCGAGTTCGGGTTCGGAGCTGGCTGTATATACATATCCGTAAGCTTTTTGTTTTAGACCTCGAATATTGTCGTTGTTCGCCATGGGCAGGGACGGAACCGCGACCCATCCCCGAAGCTTCATGGTATGCCCAGAGCAGTCATGGCGATATATATAGGCGCTCATTCATTCATTCAGTCTTATGTGAAATATCATCTTCGTTTTTTAGAGACCGAGTTCAGCACAATTTCTGGTTCGACAACCAACAAAAAGAAGTGTTTTGTCGTTGGAATCATTTTATCTGGGAGGCAATTGCCGATAAGCTCGAAGCACGGCTGCGGGCGATAATTTGTCTTAACGAGATTGTGTCCAACACAAGACTTGATCGTTCTTGATTATTGCGAACAGGTTCTATCTTATTGATTTAACATTTTATTCTGTTTGTTCTGTAAACAGTTTATCATATTCATACTGATATAGGTTCCATTATCGTTTTATTTGTTCTGTTCTATTGGTTTTCTGATAACAATTTAAATTTTATTCACAATTACTAAAACATAAAACTATAAAATATAAACATTAAAAATATACATGTAAATACTCAAAACTAAATATGATTATCGATGAAAATCAGTTGAAATTGTGCCCGAACTTCCAAAAATTTTATTAGTTTTTACAATATACTATTTGTGTAAAACCTGAGAAAAAGTCAAAATTTTCAGAAAAATGACAAAATGGTAAATTATCGAAATAGTACAGGTTGAAGACCTGGAAATTTTCTAGATTTCATATGACGAAACAGACTTTACTGTTGGATTCGTCTCATGAAATCTATGATTACCTGGTATTCATTGAATTCAGGGAGCGATCGGGTTTCATGTTTCGAGCGTGGGTGTCGCGAGTGACTCCCGAGGGCTGAGATTTTCATGAGAATATCGGAAGTTAGGAAATAACTTGAGTTGAGTTCATAGAACATAATTTGAACTCGAATTGAGACGAAATAAAAAAAATTGTTTAGGGCGAGGAACGAGGCGCAGGCGAGGCCACGTGGCCTGACGTGGGCCACCTGATTAACAAGTTAAGTTGAACAAAAGGAAATTAGGGAAAGAAAGCCCGTTTTCTGCTGGTTCCACTTGTAGTGAGAAGAAAGAGAGAAGGGAAGAGAATTTCCAAAGCTTTTCTCTATGATCTACGGAGCTCCGTTAGTCGGTTTTCGTTGGGCTGAGAATGAAAGTTCATCGCATCGACGAGGGGTACGAGTGAGTACCAAAAAGGAAGGATTTCGACGAAGATCCAAAAGAGGAGATTTCGGGAAATCAAATTTGTCGGGTTTAGGGGCTTCCTGCCCATTCATCACGCTCGAGGTAGGGACCCTACACTCACAGTGCAATCTCCATATTTTTGCTAGTTTTGGTAAAAGAAAAATGGTGGAACGTGTTAAGGGGCTGTTTGGGCAGAAAAATGCCCAAAACCCAACGTTCTTTGCCTAGGTGAAGGGAAGGTTCGTTTAGGCGAAGGTGTGCTCACCTAGGCGAGCTCGAGGATGGAAAACGGGGACTTTCTAGTCCGCCTAGGCAAGGCTTCACTCGCCTAGGCGAAGGAGGGCTTCGCCTAGGCAAGCCCAAGAACCATGTTTGTGGTCTGTCATGACTTGTTTAGGGCTGGTTTCGTGGCCCGATTTGTGATTGTTTAGGGTTGTTAAAAGGCCCGGTTGTGACTGTTTGTGGCTTGCTTCGGGGGCCATTTATGACTTGTTTGGGAGTGTCATTGCTTGACTAAGTAGTGACATGTTTGGATGTCAATATGTGTGTTTTAATGTATTGACATGTGATGAATTGGTATGTGCAAATGGCCATTACATGGCTTGATTGTGTTTGTGTCATTGCTTGAACATAGAATGACATGTTGTATGTTGATGTTGATATATGCATGCATGATATTTTGACATGAATGAAATGATGTATGAAAGTCATATGCATGTGATGTGATTATCCATGACACCCGGTAAGTGGTGTGGATTATGTTGTCCATGTAGCATTCATCATACATGTGGCATGATATAACATGCAATGGCGCATTGCATTGCATATGGACGGGGACATCGCATTAAATGGGTGTGGGTGCATGGTAGTGATCAACATTGTGTTTGGTGTTTGATGGTGGGCTCGGTGCATTGGGACGACGTCCAGCAGAGTCGCACGGTTTTATACATGAGAATGAAAATATGTGTCGGGTAACAGCAAGTAGGGATTGATACCCCCTTGGGTGAAAGCCCCGTTATATTTTGATATACATATGTGTCCAGTGGTGAAAGTCCATGAAAGTGTAGGAAGGCTTGCGAAGCCTACGGTGAGACCCCGGAAATTCGCTACCAAAAAAAAAGACACATGGTTTTGAATAAAAAATGATCATTAGGTGTGACATCCAAAAAGCTTTTGGTTTGAAAACAAATGAATTTTGTTGTGAAATGATCATTGGATGTAATCCATAAATGATGGGTTTTATCACATTTTGACATCGCATTGTGTGGTAGGAGTCGGTGAGGACTCAAGTAATAGGGAGTCGATAAGGACTCTGGTGCATGTTACATGATTGAGTCTCATCTCATCTCATGGCATTTAGGATTCCATAGTAGAAATTGCATGTTTTTACTTGAAATGGTGGTGTGAACATGACCTCTGTAGGGTTACTCTGCGGGGCGTAGCTCATCTTTATGGGACCCCATTTCAGGTGCAGAAGTACAGGTGGACGGCCTTCATGGCGCGATTGTGAAGAGAGTCGAGTTGTGGCTTTGTAACCATTTTTGTAAAGATGCTAGGAACAAACTTGTTCTAGCATGTATTTTTGTATAAAAAGAATTGTAATTAAATTCTTATGAGACTATTACTAAAATAGACGTGCATATATGTATATAAATGTGATAAGTGGGCATGACGCGGTCACCTTATACTTGTGATTGGATCCCGGTTAATGGAACTCCAAGTTGTGGTATCTGGCCACCCGATACCCTTTGATATTGCGTAGGTTGACGATTAGTCAACAGACCCCCTGTTTTTGGGGCGTCTGGTTGCACATCATTTGTAAACACCTGAGTGTCTGAAGTTCGGGTTGTCTAGATTTAGAAATGCTAATGTTGAAGGAATTTGTAGGTGCATGTGTAGTTCTAGGTGCAAAAGCATGTGTAGGTGTTGGTGAAGTCATATGCAAAGGAGCAACAAGTTGGGTGGTGCTAGTGACTCTATATGCGGAGCAGCAACAGGTTGGGTTGTAGTTGATGACTTTGTAAGCTGTGGTACATCAGGTTGGGTTGTAGCTGATTACTCTATATGCAGAGGAGAAGGTGAGGGTATTGCTGGTGGGGGCGTTGCTCTTAACTGTGTATGTAATGGAGCTTGCGGGGGTTAGGGTGGGGGCGATGCTAGTGACTATGTCATTGATGGAATATATTGATTAGATGGTTGTGACAGTGCAATCCTTATTTTCTTAGTTGCTAGAGATTTACCTTTGTCTTCAATAAACCTGTAAATCTATAAATAGGAAAATGTGAGCAAGTTACAATATTAAACAAATATGGTATTGTTCAAGAAAAACAAACAATAATTACTTATTTATTGTAGCAATATCAATATCAACCATTAAGATTTCTACAAACATCATAATCGACATTCATAATGGTTTACTAGGTTCTAAACAAAACAACATAATACAATATAAATACAAAACTAATATTGTTATTATTTTTCCTAATCACTATCATCAGCTTTCACATATACATATTCACTTTTATCTTCCTAATTCGACTCAGTATAGGATCTATGTACGAAATTTCGGCTTCTTATTGACTAAGTGAACAAGTTCCTGTACATTCTTCAAATGGCCCTGATTCATCAATCATGATGGATGTTTCAGTTAGTTGTAAATTGAATGGCTCATCTTCTTGGAATGTTGTGTTATAATCTACTGTCTTCTCAACTGTATCAGGAACATCCACCACTGGCCTAGCTTTAACATTGCACACAACTAACCAGTCAGACTTGTCTTTTTTTAAGCTAGGATAAGAGACATAATAAACTTATGCAACTTGCATGACAAGAATAAAATGTTCATACTTATTGAGCCTTCACTTAAGGTTGACATTTACAAGAGGATATTGTTTATGAACTTTTATCCCACTATTAATAATAGGATCAAACCACTCACACTTGAAGAGTACAATACGCTTAATTGCCAGTCCCGGCTATTCCAACCTCAGAACCTCTGTCAAGCGACCATAGTAATGAATCTCAGTTTTACTAGAATTTGTGCCTTTTATGCAAGTTCCACTAATTGAGGTCTACCATATTGATCCATGTGATTCAATATGGAATTTGTAACCATTAACAAAATACATTAGATATGATTCAACTGTGTGTAAAAGGCCTTTTGCAAGATCTTCGATGAACTCATTGTTTATGACATTATGGTGTGCCTATTAAACATTCAAGGAGTCAATTCTTGAAATATAAGTAATGAACTTGGTATTAATAGCAATACAATTTCATTATTTACATATTCCTTAAACCATTTTGAAAAATGATTTTCAAGCTTCTCATTAAGCTCTACATCCGTGATGCCTAGTTCATTGTTTTGCACTTCATCAATGTATATTCTAATCAAATAATAGAATACTTTTAGACATCCCACTATTAATAAGTTATGAATGTTAATTATGTAAAATCTGAGAAAAATTGAATTTTTCTGAAAAAGGGCAAAATAGTAAATTGCTGGAATAGTACAGGTTGAAAACCTGAAAATTTTCTAGATCTCGAATGTGAAACGAGACTCAGCATTGGAATTAAATCTACATGAAATCTAGTTACCCAGGGCGACTTCGTCGAATTAGAAACAGTTGGATTTTTACATTTTAAATTGATGGTGTCAATGATTCCCGTGTATGAGATTGTTTACAAAAAGCTCGAAAGTTGGTAAATAAATTGAGTTAAGTTCATGGGATATAATTTGGACTTGAACAGAGCAATCAAAATTGCCAGACCATAATGGGACTGAAACGAGGTGGTGTGTGTACGGCGTGGGCCATCCAACTAAGCAAGTTGGGACAGGAATTAAGGGCGAGGCCCATTTTTCCTGGTTTTGACATGGAGAGAGAGGAGAAAGAGAAGAGGAGACGAGGCTTCCTCCCAAGATCTACAGAGTTCTGTTGGTCGGTTTTCGTCGGGCTAAGAACGAAATTTCATTGCATCGATGAGGGGTACGTGTGGGTACCTAAAAAAAGGGGTTTCACCGAAGATCCAAGAGGGGAGATTTCGGGAATTGAAGTTGTCGAGTTTAGGAGGCTTCCTACCCGTGTTTCACGCTCCTAGAGGTAAGGGATTCGTCCTATCTTAGCTTACTTTCCATCTTTGGGTCGGGAAAGAGGGTTTTTCATTAAGGGCCTGTTTGAAGAAGAAAAACTAGATTTTCTGGTTTTGTTCGATGTTTCTTTGCCTAGGAGAACCTCAATTTGCCTAGGCAAAGGTGTGAATCTTCTCAAGGAAGATTGGTTCTTCGCCCCCAGCGAAGGGATGGATTCGCCCTAGCGAAGGGAATTAAAGCCTAGTGGCGTATCTGTAGAGACTAGCTCGAGGACATAAAAATGGGACCTTACAGTGCACTTTGGAATTGAGGTTGTTGCTCGCCTAGGCGAACCACTTCTCCTAGGCGAACCACTTCGCCTGGGCAAACCACTTCGCCTGGGTGAAGGAAGGTTATGCCTAGGCGAGCCTGCAACTATTTGAGGCCTGTGTTTATGGCTTATTTGGGGTCGATTTAGAGGCTCGATTGTGACTATTTATGGCTTGCTTCTGGGGCCATTGTATGACTTGTTTGAGTGTGTCATTGCTTGACTAAGAGTGACACGTTTGGATGTCAATATGTGTGTTCTAATATGTTGACATGTGATGAGTTTATATGTGCAAATGGTCATGACATGGCTTGATTGTGAGTGTGCCACTACTACTTGACAATGTAGTGACCTATTTGGATGTCAATATGAGTACTCTAACGTATTGACAAGTGATGAATCGTTATGTGCAATGGCCATTACATGGCTTGCTTGTGTGTGTGTCATTGCTTGATCATAGAATGACATGTTGGATGTGAATGTTGATATATGTTTGTATGATATATTGACATGAATGAAATAATGTATGGAAGTCATATGCAGATGATGTGATTGTCCATGACACCCGGTAAGTGGTATGGATTGTGTTGTCCATGTGGCATTCATTATGCATGTGACATGATATAACATGCAACGGCATATTGCATTGCATATGCACGAGGACATCGCATGAAATGGGTGTAAGTGCATGGTTAATGAATCGACAATACGTTTGGTGTTTGATTGGGTGGGCTCGGTTAAATGGGACAATGTCCAACAAAGTTGCACGGTTGATTAAAATGGTAAAGAAAATATGTGCCAAGTATCAGTAAGTAGGGATAGATCCCCCCTCGAGTGAAAGACCCACCAATTATGGTTAGACATAGTCCCCAGAGGTGAAAGGTCGTAAAAGTGTCTAGGTTTGTGGAGCCACAGTGTGACACCAAAAATCCTCTACCCAAAAAAAGGCGCATGGTTTTGAATATAAAATGATCAATGTGATGTATCATCCAAAAAGCTTTTGGTTTATAAACAAATGAAATTTGTTTTGAAAAATGATCATTGGATGTCATCCAGAATGACGGTTTATCATACATGGGCTTAAGCGTTGTGTGAGGGAGTTGGTGAGGACTCGGGCGCATGGTACATGATTGAGTCTCATCTCATTTCATGGCATGGCATGTAAGGTTCCATATAGAATTGGCATGTTCTTGTTGGAATGTGAATGTGAAATGTTTAGTGAACATTCCATGTGCATTTAGGTGGGGATTAGCCCTTGTAGGAGGTGTTCTCTACTGGGTGTAGCTCACCCTTTATGGGACAGCCCTTTTGGTCTACACTAGTGAATGACGCTCAGACGAGGCCGTGATTGTGAAGAAGGCCGACATGTCGCCTTGATAAATCCTTTTGTAAAAAGTGCTTGGGACAAACTAATTCTAGCATGTATTTTTTGTATAAAGAATTGTAATTAAACTCTTTTGGACTATTGCCAATATTGTGTGACCCACTGGCGTCAGGCCGAAGGCGAGTCCGAACCGAGCCCGGGGGCGCGGTTTATTTCTTTTAGTTATCGTTTTATTTAATTTTTATTTTCAAAAATGTCGCGACCCGAATCCCCGGCCCGACCCGAATGGCGGATCCGAACCGGAGCCCGGTTTACTCCGACGTTTTCATTTATCTTATCAAAACATTTTTTATTAATTCGTTTAGTTCGCGAGCTTGGTTTCAGTTTAGGGCAAGCCCGTAATCATTTACAAATATAAGCAATTCGGTAAGCCTTACATTAACAAAATACATTTAAGAAAAGCATTCTATGTCCTTTTCAAGATAGTACACAAAAATCAAGTTTAGGTTTAACCCTTTGTTTACAAAACACCACTTGTTCAAAGATGATATGCAAAATTTGAATTATGCCTTATACGCCGTGCTCTCATGACTCTGCTTGACTGCGCGATCTTGGGCTTCTTCTCTTTGTACTCGATGCTGCGCGCCAGTTAAGGCTTCACGGCTAACATTTTCATGTAGTGGTTATCTGATTAATCCATATTCAATTTAACTTTCGGCAAGCATTTATCATTAACTATGCCTAATATATCGACATATACTCATACTTTCAATGTACAAAATCATTTATCATTTCATATCATATCATGTATTTAATGCCACAATTCATTTCATGAGATTCAAGCATATTCATAAAATATCTCATTTCACTTTCGTCAATATTTGGCTGTATTTCACCTTGACTGTCGATTCCTGATTTAAACGGTTCCGTTTGATGAATCCCGCCGCAATATCATTAGTGTGCTTATACATTTACAATTCTATCTCCCGTCATGCTTGGGATGCCGTTTGGTGCATCGAGCCGTGTTATCACTGTTGGTCTCCCATCATGCGGGATGCCGTTTAGTGCATCCCAGACACGTGGTATCAATTAAATGCCATACGCCATCATGGCCCGGATGCGATTGGTGCATCCGCCAAGTGGGACATTTCTTCAATGCCATACGCCATCATAGCGGATGCGATTAGTGCATCCGCGAAGTGGGACATTGGATAATTTCGGGGTGCCTTTGTAATGGATGCCGTTAGTTGCATCGATGGGCGTTCATTTGGTATATTATTCGCTAATTCCGGCCCAGTTCCGTTTGGGTGAATCCGTCTTTATCATCATTCACTTTTCATTCGGTTATCGATTATCACATTCAATCTCATATTCACTTTCGTATTATCTTTCAACATACTCAATCTACATAATCATATCACATACTCATTCATGAACTCGATTCATGTTCTCATTCATAGTTAATTGGTAAACTACCAAAACCATGAATTAAGGATAGAGTCGAGAGAACAAACCAATTATCGGTCTGTTTCTTTCGATGTCAATCAGACGAGGTTGTCGTCTTCGCACAGTACCTAGTCAAATACAATTTATTCACTCTTAGTGATTATGCAAATAATCGTACCCTAAGCGATATCGTTGAGGCAAAGCAAAGCTTTAACTAGGGCGATGAATACGAAGTGCAATGGACTCATTCTTGTTCCCCTATGAGTCTACTTTACTTAGGAATTGGAATCATTTCCAATCGGATTATCCCGACTAAAGTTATGGCATTTTTTCATGCCAGCTAGTCGATTTACCGGATTAAGTAGGCAGTTTGTATTACTAATTTTTTCAGGTCTGCTCCATATTTGACTCTAGGTCTTTGTACTCATTTAAAAGCTAGGGTGCTAGGTTCTATTCAGCTGGAATCACCCAATTCGAAGACAGAAACTCAAACAAATCAGAACAACTCGGACTACTCTATGTAATCCCAAAGCTGATGCAGGAATTTTTTGCATGGCTCCACTACAGACAGATTTTGTCCACTTAGGATCAGAATTTGAAGATGCCTTCTCTTTAAGTTTGGTTCTCCTTGAAGTCTATTTTACGTATCCACTTGAATCACTCAAATCGGATAAGAAATGAGGAAGTTATGGCCAAAATACGAAAACTGGTCGACTTAAACCAGAACAAGTTGTCTTAGGTGAACTTAACTACTCTAGGTAGAACTTCAGCCAAAATCGACGAGAATCAAAGTTGTACCGGTAGAACTTAACTTCTACCGGTAGAACTCTCCGAAAAGTGCCCAGATGTGTTATTTTCTCCCATTTTTTCCATACTTTTGAACCCCAATCAACTCTATACCTCATAAACACTTCAAGATCACTTCAAATTCATCTTATGATCTCTTTTCTACTCAATTTATCATTCAATGGATATCTTTCATGATTTTCTCCCAACAAAATTCTAATATGGGTCATAACCCATACACATACCCTAATACACAATTTTGTTAGGGTTTGTTTAACGACACTTTACTTTGCAATTAAACCCCGTAAATCCAGCCTCCAAAAGGGAGGATTCATGTCATTCTTATGCATTTGAGGTTTTACCCACATCACCTCAACAAGTTAGGGTTTGTGTGATCTCTTCCACAAAACCCTAGACAAGGAGGACCATTCTCCAAAACAAAGCCTTAGGAAATCAAAAACACACACTTGATCCTAAGATGAATATATACCTTAGTTTTGATCTTCCTCTCCTTCTCCTTCTTCTTCCTCTTCTTCACTCTTCTTTTGCTCTCCTTTTTCCTCTCTTCCTGGTTTGTTCTTTTTTTTCCCTTTGGAGACCAAATTTGGTCTTTAAATTCCATGTTTTTCTTAGGCCTTGTTTGGCCATCAAAAACCCATTTTTGGGTTAGTTTCAATAATTGCCTTTAAGTCTTTCAACTCTTAACTATTTGAATTTCAACTTCCTTTTTTTTTTCTATTTTGGCCTCTCATCTTCTAGGAATTACACAACAATTCCTATTATTTCTTCTTTGGCCCATAGTCTTTTCAATTTATAACTTTTAAGCCCCTTTTTTGGACAATTTACATATTTGTCCTTAAGTTTCTAATAACTCAAATTTTAGGGTTCACTAAATTTGCTATTTCATAACTTGTCCAATTTACCAATTTTTTCGGGAAAAACACAAGTTGAAGTCATTTATACCCGAGCATATAATAAAATTATTATAAAAATTCTAGGGTATTTTTGGGGCGTTACAAATATAGTTAGGTTTGTAATAATGGTAATAGGGTTGTGATCGGACTCTTACGGACTGTATTTAAGTGTATTATTATCATATTTTTAATTTAAATATGGATGAAAGGGTCCTAGTAAAGGGACGTATTGAAGTGGTGCCGAGCAACTTGGTGTCTGCAAGTAATTGGTACTCGTTTGGTACCAAGGCTTAGGTGCACAATGACCTAAGGTAGTAATTCCGCAGGTTGACGGTTGGTCAACGGGACCCCTGAGTTTTGGGGCGTCACAAATTAAGTACTAAACTTCTAAGAAACTTACTTGATATGAGGTTCAACCTCATCACAATTTAATAGAATATAAGTTTGTGTAGCCTCATACTAAATATCAGATAACCTCCTTGTTTTCAATTGTCCAAATGGTCGACTAAGATGTTTTAATATTGAAATAGTACTTTCAACCTCTTCAACATCTCCAACATCATCATTACGAGGTACTCTTCGAAATTTTGTGTACATGTGAGGCTCAAAATAATATGAACAAAAATTGGATACTTCTTCCACAAAGTATGCATTACAAATTTATCCTTCCACATTTTCTTTATTATTGACATTCTTTCCCAAGTGCCTAAGAAATCTATATCAACATATATGCATAGAAGTACATAATTATTAATTTTTAATAGAAGAAAATATTAATTTAAATTACTCATTTACCTTTCAAAAGGATACATCCAAAGACATTGTATAGGATTAGCAATGCTTGCCTCATAAGGCAAGTGTATTGGAAGATGCTCCATAGAATCGAAGAAACCAAGAGGAAATAAATGTTCCAATTTGAAAATGATAATTGTAATATCTCTTTCAAGTCTTTCCATGTTTGCTACTGTTAATTGTTGTTGATGTTAAGCCTTTGAAAAAAAAAAGCTTAACTCGGTCAAAGCTTGCCACACATTTGTCAGAAGGAGCTCACGAAATGCAATGGGAAGTAGACTTTACATAAACGCATGGGAATCATGGCTCTTCAACCCAAACAACTTTAACTTTCTCATGTCTACACACTGTCCCATATTTGAAACATACCCATAAAGAAATTTCTTTTTTTTCACCTATTCACAAAACTTGTTTTCTGCCTTGTAAATGTGTAGCACACTTTGGAAAGTTTCACAGCCAGCTTCATCCTTTTCCAACCCGTACCTTAAACCTAACTTTCATGTCTTCTCTTGCTTTCTCATTGTCTTTAGTTTCCTTGATATCTAACCTTTGTATTAAATGATTTTCAAATACATTCTTCTCGATGTGCATGACATCACAGATTATGACTAATGAGATTTGAACTCCCGGTATCTTAACTCCCAAAGATACTTAGTTTATTTGACCATGTGTCTTACATATTACACCGTTAACCTCGGTATCGATATCAATCACTCTTCTCAATCCCAGTTATCTGGCTCTTCTGAGATCAGTCACAGGCTATGGGTGGTTGCTCTTGACATCTCAGTTCTATTTTTAATAAAAGCATTTTTATTGCGCCTAAAAGGATGTTCATGGGAGAGAAACTTATGGTGATTGTCAAACTAAGACGTTTTTTTACCACTGGTCAATATAAATGCTTGTGAATGCTCCATACAATAAGGACAAGCAAGTTTGATAGCATACTCCAACTATAAAGCATTGAGTACGTAGGAAAATCATTAATAATCCACATCAGTACAACTCTCATTTGAAAGTTTTGTTTCCGTAAAACATCATATTCTTGCACACCAACATCCCAAAGTTGCTTTCATTCTGCAATCAAAGGTTGCATGAAAAAATCAACCTTATATTAGGATTGTTAGGCCTAGGTACAATCACGGATAAGAACATATAAGCTTCCTTCATACACATCCATGGTGGCAAATTGTATGGGGTAACTATTACTAGCCATGATGAATATTGTTGTCCGGATTGACTAAATGGTTGAAAACAATTAGTATACAATCCCAATTTTACACTACAACTTTCATAAGAAAATGAAGGATGCGTGCGATTGAAATGCTTCCATGCCTAAGGATCATATGGATGACACATTGTACCATCTTCCTGTTGGTGCTCATCATGCCATTACATATGTATAGTTGTTGCTTCTAAAGCATATAATCGTTGTAACCTAGGACTTAAAGGGAAGTAATACATCATATTGTGTGGTACATTTTTATTTGGTTACCCTAAGCCTCATTTATTCTTGAATCGAGGATGGTTACAACATTTGCAACTTGTCAAGTCAACATCTTCACTCCAATGTATCATACAAGAGTTCTTGCAACAATAAATCTTTTCTACTGGAAGACCAAGTCCTTGCACTAATTTCTTTGTTGAGTAAAAATTAGCAACCATTTTGTTATCCTCAGGTAACACTTGTAAAAATTGAGTGAAATCATCAAAGAATGTTTCTGAAAAATGGTGCCTCAACTTCATATACAACAATCGTGCAACCGTTGACATATGAGAATGTTTAGTACAACCATCCCATAATTTTTTATCAACTACACTAAGCATATCATAAAAATTTAGTGCATTGGGATTAGGTATGTGACACCCCAAAACCGGGGTGTCTTGTTGACAACCCCTCAACCCGCAGAATACTCAAGGATGTCGGGTAACCAGTTACAGCTCTGTCGGTAGTCTCGGCTTTGTAGGGAAATTTGCCACAATACAAGCTTGTCGATCACATGGCGGCTGTCCCGATTTTTTCTGGCGACCACAGGATTACATATGAATAAAAAGATGCAAAATTGTCATTTGACCCATGCAATACTCATCAAAATTACATCAAGTATATATCAATAGTTAAAGTTATTACAATACTCTTAACCCAAAACATATATCAATTTAAATTCTAATACATGTTATATAGTGAATCACTAAAAATGTGGCCGGCTTTAAAAATCACATTTGGTAGGCGTCGTCCTCACAATCGCTCCTGTACTGAAATAGTGATCCCTACGACGGGTGAGCAATGCCAGTAGTGAAAATCTCTAAGCGGTTACTCACTTTAAAGTATAATGATTTAATAAAAACACACACTCAGCAAATCGATCTTTACTTGAATGTCCATCACACGATCTCGTGTCTTGAGTCATCATTGACTCCCTCCACGCGTACGCCTAAATAGCGTGAGAAAACATCCTTTTTTCTTTCATCTTGAATGCGCTCGCACCTAATTTTTTAGGATTTGTCGGTGCGTATGAAATGTATTATGTCTTCTCAAACCACACATGCCAATATATCATTTACACATATATTAACAAAATTTACATACATGCCACATGTTATTTAATTCACATCAATAACATCAAAATTAGCTCACTTGAGCTAATTACAATTCATTTCAATGGCTTACACACAATTATATTTTATATAATTCCACATCATGTTACTTTATTTAATTATGTGCATTAACATATGGTCTCCACCACCGATTCAAGTCATTCATGCTAATATTTACATGCATGTATTAACACAATTAATTCCCATAATTCATATTGTTGATTCTCGATCAATAACATCAAAATTAGTTACGCATGAGCTAATTAAACGTCAATGGTCGTTTTGAATCATTTCGACAACGTAAAAATTCACACCAAAAATCACATGAACGATTGAAACCCTCATGTTGCGCATTTCACAGCCACCTGATTAGAGATTTTATACTTTGGTTGAAATGTTTTGAGAGGCCAGAAATTATGGTAAATTAAGCGGAATATCTTCATGTTCATGTTATGCGAACGGCGTATTAGGAAATATCTGTATCTTGGGTTCTTGAACTCATCAAATCGGTAATGCATGTAGCCATAGCGCGTAGAACAAGCTTTGCTTAACGGCACGACGAGCGGCGGTCCAGGGCGGCGGGGAAATGCAGAGAGAAGACTCTATATACATGACAGGCCCGATCACTGTCGATTTTGGTCTTCAAATAAAGAAGATATTGTTACTTTTAATGCTTTATCTGGCTTAAACTTTTGCAAATTCCGTCTGTCCTTAAGTTGTGGATTTTTGACCGCGTAAAACTAATCTAGGCGAATTCGTTCCGTCACTCACCATTAATCGTACGACATGTGTCACGTAGTGCATATAATTGGGTGGCTTTTTAGCGTCGCGTATGCTCACGAGGCCATTTATGGCATGCCGATGTCAGGTGCCTCGAAAAGCGTCGAAATTAGGTTAATGCCGAGGTCGGCCCGAGTCGACGTGGTAGCTAGATTTCGTAAGAGGCGATTCAACGGTGGTCGGGTTTATCATCCGAGATCTAGAAAAATTCCGGATTTTGACCGAAATTAGTATTTTACTCTTTTTTTTTTTAAAAAAAATGGATTTTCTTAGGGTTTCATAACGTACTTCCTCCATATCCTCTATATTAAACTCAAGCCTAGCTGCATTAAAATCAGGCTCAACTGCATTGAGAATCAATTGTCGATATGGATTACTAGATTCTATATCCACCTCTTCATGAATATTACATTAAGAATTTGTAGAGGTAGCATGCATATATGGTTTTGCATGCCGATCTCATACATAATTATATGAAATAAATCATTTTTAAAATAGATGTAACTTCACTTCTTACAAGGTTTGGAACTTCTAATTATGACACTTCTTACGTGGACACCTTACTTTGCCACATTCGTCACTCCTAATTAATTACAAACAAAAGTAATAAAATTTTCAACCCCATCCAAAAAATCTTTGTTAATGGTGCCATCATTGTTGATTCTACTTTACATCAAATGACAATTTGATCTCATATTTCCTTTGTCAATTCCTAAATAGAAATTTATTTAGACCCTTATCACTACTTTGGCATCTAAGGTTTAATCTTAAGCTCATGTTACAACACAAAGTTCATATAAGCCCCTAATGATCCTTAGTAGCAAAAACCAAAGTCAGCACAATTTACTACAAACAAACCCCAAATCCTTCAAGCCTAAAAATCGCAAACCTAAACAATAAAGACCGATTCCAATGAAGTAACCCTAAACGACATCCATGAACACATCCATAAATAAAAAGATCTAGAATCCTCAATCAAAAGAATAATCCACTTTAGAATTTAAACAAAAAAAAAAAAAGTGGCAAATGTTATATATTATTTATATAAATTAATTTTTTATCACAAATTTGAGAAAAATTAATTTTTTTAAATGGAAATAATTATCCTATCTAGCAAAAAAAATTAAAATTAAAATTTTATCTAAATTTGAAATAAAAATTTTAAAATAGACATATAAGGGGTTAGTTTTTACTTTTCATGTTTTCAATAGTCTAAGGGTTTAATTTTTTCATTTCAAAGTGCAAGGGTTAAATGTCAATAGAAGTGAAATGTAGGGGTAAATGTCAATAAAGTGAAAGTGCAAGGCTGAGATTCAAGGTGATAACGGAGTTGGAGGGTAGATATTGACGTTTTTACCTCCATAAAGAAATGACATACATTTTATATTTTGGATACTATAGGGGGTTAATTTGAACATTTTAAATTACAGGGATGAATGCCCAAAAAAGTGAAAGTGCAATGGGCTAAGAATGTGTTTTTCCTTAAATTTAAATTAGTGAATCAAAATTGTCGTAACACCAGTAGTGAGCTTTCTTCATTTCCAAGAGACAAAGGACATTGGAAGAGGGTCACATGTTCAAGTATCACATAAGACAATTTACTATCTTAAAACTAAAAATGTTTAAAAAATAATAATGAATCGAGGGATAAATACATCAAATTAAAAAAGTTGATCATTAGAATGAATTATTATTATTGGGTGATCCTTTTGGATCATTTTCACTCTCAACCATCCTCTTAAGTAATTTTTCTTGCTGTAAAAAAAAAAGTAAATTTTCTGTAAATTAATAATCTATAAACTCTTTTCTTACCTTATATCAATGCCATAATACACTTCACTTGATTATGTTGTGAAAAAAAATAAAGAAAGAAAATCATATAACAAACATGTGATGAATATATATATAATGCAAACTTTAATGTAGTTAATCTATTTATTATTATTTTTATATTTTATATTAAATTAATAAGAATATTTGTTTATGTTTGTATGCAAAATTTATTTTTCTAGAAAAAAATTAAGAAGTAATTGAAGCAAGTGCATGTAATTTTTTGGAAAAACTTAAGGAATGTAATTGATTTTTTTTTTTTCAAAAGAGAATGTAATTGATTTTATTTTAGGGTTAATGAAATAATGTGAACCTTCGCACAAGTTTCGACTATTTAATCTTCAATTCCATAAGTTTGAAATTTTATCAAATACTTTTCTTTGTTCTTTTATTTACTTATTTTTTTAATTTCACTCCTATCTCCTCTTACTCAAAATAAGGGAAATAAGGGAGGTTTTTAACCAAACTTTAAATTTTATGGCAAGTATATGTGTTTGGTCAACCTTTATTTTATAATGGAATGAGGGAGTTTTAGGCGGAAATATTTTTTTTTTTTTAAATTATTAAATTAGTTTGGAAATCGAATTAAATGTGAAAATAATGCGTATATTCTTGTCGTAGACGAGTAGTGTTGTGAGTTTTTGACAATTTTAATATAATAAATTTCAATATTTAAACCGTCTAGATTATTATAGATAACGGTATTTGTGCTTGGTCTGGGTGTCAATGTGTGTTTGACCAGTTTTAAGTTAAAAATTTTATATTTTGATTATTTATGCATAACAACGATGTCATATTATTTTGACAATTAATTTGATTTTAAAACTAATTTAATCATTTAAAATATATATATATATATATATATATATATATATATATATATATATATATATATTTCCGTCTAAAACATGGAACGTGGACTCAAAGATTTGAAACGTACCCCACCTACTCCATTTTCAAAATATAGCATTAATTTAAATGACATATTAGGTTTCTTTTCTTTCTAAACTACGAGAAATGAGGAAAATATCATGACGACGACTCAAACCATTTACATCTATCATCATTAACGTATAATTGGCACGGTGGTCCCGCTGGTCCTGGAACGTTGACCCCGATAGCCAGCTGTCATCGTTATAGAATATCCACGTGGCAATTATCAAGTGACTCACGAAAAGGAAAAAATCGTACACGGGAGCAATAAAGGCGAGAAATCACGTGGGGCGTACTATGAGGAGAGAATCCCAGGCCGTCGATTTCGCGACTGTTCTGGGTCCGTCGAGCATTTCTTCTCCCGCATATATTACTCAGGGCTCCTCTCCCTCGTTTCCCGATCCTCCGCTCCCGCTGACACCGACATTTCCGGTTCCCGGTCTTTGATGCATGACCCTCCGATTTATGGATTGGACGGCTGAGATTGTTCACTTCCTTAATCGCCGTCTTCTTCACGACGTGTTTTACGGAAGACCACTGTTCGCTCACAGCCCTGCCCTAAAATAACTACTATACCAAACTCCTCCTCTTCATTTCTTTTTTCTTTTTTTTTAAATTAATTGAAAGTTTACTCAATATAAAATATTTTCTGAATATGTTAAAATAGATATTCAAAAATGTATAATTTTTGCCTGTTTATTAATTTATTTTTAAAAGTAAAAACGTCTTATTAATTAGAATTAATAGATTAAAATGCTTCATTTTTGTATTTAGAATTATTGAATTAAATTATAAGTCAGGTAAATTTCATGAATATGTATATACTATATAATTAATCATTAATTTACTTAAAATTTTTGAAAAAAAGTAATGGGAAATGGAAAAAGATGTATAGATTAATTTTACATACTTAAGTACTCCCTCCTTTTGAAAATAACTGTCGTTTAAAGTTTTTACATATATTTTAAAAAAATTATTAAAATACACTCTTTCTCTACTCCACACAAAAATAAGTGTATTATTTTTCTCATTAACTCTTGTCTTCTCCTTATCATTTTCTCATTTACTCTTTATCTTCTACCACCTTGCTATTATAAAGCATATTAACTTCTTGATCGAATATTCTGATTATTAGTAATCAGTTGAAGGTGTAAAAATTATTCATATTTGTTGAAATAACTTAGAAAATTAAAAAATCAATTAACAAGGTAATTTAGTAAGTCGCGAGTAAAATTGGAAAAATAATAATAATTATTTTGATTTAAAAAAAACTCTGGCTTTCTAAAACTTCAATTCTTTCAAATGGAGAAGTACTATTTAACTTAAGTAGTTAAATAAGACACTGAAAAAAAACTTTAGATATGGAGGAGATTTGTTTGAAAATTTGAAATATTGATTGGATGTAAAGTTCATGTGTACAAGGTGGGGCCAAACGCTTCTAATTAAAAAAAAAAATGAAAATGCCCAAAATAAAACTAAAAATAAAAAAAGAGGAGAAAAAAAAGAGGATTATGAGGAAATGGGCGTGCAGGTAAAAAGTAGAAACTGTGGGCGGTTTTGAAAGTAGACGTGGAAAAGCTAAAAATAATAAGGTAATGATGATAGAATCTCATTTATGGCCACTTTGTCTTCTATTTTTACAAGCATATATTCATTTGTCTTCTTCTTCCTCTCTCTACCTCCATGTCATCTTACCTCATCATTCATTAGATATCGCCAATTCTCCAAGTCAAAATTACTAATTTTAATTTCTTCAATGATATTTAAAAATTGTTTTTATTAAATAATTATAGTTTTTTATGCCTTTCAAAAATATTAGAAAGTAAAAGCATAGACTAAACCTATCATTAGTTTCTTTTCTGACATATTAAGTCACTATATATGATGTTTATGCAGATAAAGTAAATGAAAGTCACTTGCATTTTTCCTATCAAAAATGTAATATTTTATGACATATTTGTTAACTAAGGTTTTGTTTTGTCTGTAGTTGTTCAAGAAAAATTATGGGCATTTTTTCTTTCCATTATATTTTGGTCATTAATAATATAAATTTGTATATTACTAGAAGTAAGGATTGTTTTAATATTTTAAAAAATATTAGTTAAATAAAGTTTTGTTTTGCCCATGGTGTTCAAGAAAAATTATAGTTTTTTCTTCCATATATTTTGGTCTCTTCTAATAATATTACTAAGTAAGATTATTTTATATTTAAAAAAATATTAGTTAAATAAAGTTTTGTTTTGCCTATGGTGATTCAAGAAAAGTGGGCATTTTCTTTCCATTATATTTTAGTCATTAATAATATATATTTGTACATATATATTGCCGTAATTCTTCTATAAAATATGTGAATCTATCTAAAGTTTGTTTGTGGTGTTTAAGAAAAATTATGAACATTTTTCCTATTTATATTTTGAATAATAATATATTAATATATAAACAGAAGTATTATTTACAAGAAAAATGTTGAAAACATTGCATTTGTCTTCTTGTATTTATTTTTCTACTCAGGCTGGTTGTATCAGGTGACAGGTGGGTTGGTTCACCTCCACACCAACAGGTCTGCTCTGAATTTTTTAAAAAGTTATGAATCTGATGACTGACAATGGATGACCTGAAATGATATTTAAAAAGGAGAAATAAAAAGAAAAAAGAAAAAAGAAAAGAGGAAAGCAAAAGTTGATTCTCACTTCTCACGATACTAGATCAAAAGCAGGAAATCAGTGTAGGGTTTTGTTTGATTGACTGTTATAGATGGTAGTTGTAGAGGGAATGTTGGCTGGCTCAGGCTTTCTCTTTGAGTTGATTCCACTGTCAACAAAGGCTTCGGACCAAACTTTAGTCCATTCCCTCCAACACTCTTCCAATATCAATCCAACATCAACTCCTCTTCTTCATAGCAGCGAAAAAAACTTTGTTTTCTCTATTGAAAGGTTGAGCTGGGGAGAGGAATGTTTGTGCAATAAAGAATTATCATTTATCTTTCTTTTCTTTTCTTTTCTTTTCTTTTCTCGTGTTTGGGTTTTTGTTGGAATGAATTGAAACCCCAAAAAGAAAGAAAGAAAGAAAAGTATGGTGTATTGATTCTCGGACCGAGCTGTTCCCCTCAGCCGGCAATTTACTCCTATCGGCTTCCATTGGTGAGTGGTCTCATGGAATTCTACTCTTGGTTTTAGTAAGTTTTTTTCTTCTTCAAATTATTATATCTTCTTTTAATTCATATTTAGGAATTTTAGATACAAATCTGTTAATGGTTTGTTATGGTTGATACCATACTGGGGAAGGAAAGAAAAGTAAAGTCACAATTCCTCTATTCTGTTTTTGATGAATCTATTTTAAGATATATACTATATATATATATATATATATATATATATATATATATATATATATATAAATATATATATATATATATATATATAGAAGACTTGTATTTTAATTACATCAGCTAACACTTGCTATATGAGCTATAACAAACTATATAATGGGTTATATCTAAGGGGAATCACATTATGTGATAGGTATTAATTTATTTTTAAAATAGGGAAATAGTGCTAACATATAATTCTTAGTCCATTCTATTACATATACATTTCATAACTTTTTTTTTTTAATTGTGTTTTAATTTGTTGGGTTTCTAATGCACCATAGATTTATGTGTGACAAGATAGTGGTTTGAACTGTAAAGGCTATGGTAGGTGGATGTAAGACATGCCTTGAATATGGAAGCTAAGTCCACATGGGTTTTGTTTCTTTATATTTTTATTATGACAGTTTCAAACATGTTAGTAACATTCCTCTTTTGTCATCTCTACTGACCCATTTAACCTCAATCAGTTTTCTACTAGAACATTGTCCTTTACTTTTAGTTGGGGTGTGGGTTTTTTGTGGTAGATTATTGTTTTTTGTTTTTGTATTTAAAGAAGAAAGGAAAAAAAAGTTGAATGGTGTTCAAGACTCACATAGGGAAGTGAGAGAGAAGAGGTATAATGAATGGTATGTTTTTTTTTTTTTTTTTTTGGTATTTGTTTGGTTTGTGGTGGCAGAGCGATGTAAGGAGGAATTAATTGAAAGGCAGTGGGAGATTTTCAAGATTATGACTTATGAGATATGGTGGGAAGAGATGCCTTACAAAAGATAATAAATGTCAGTTAAGCAGAAAGAAGCCATTTCTCCTTACTAAATCTTCTGTCTTTACTAAATTTTCATGTTTCAAAATACACCCAATCTCAGATATTAGTGAAGGAAAGAAGGACATCTACTACACAGTCCAAATATAGAGAAAGAAAGACATGATTGTGATGCATAGATAAATAGTACTGAATACTGATAGAGAGAGACTCAGGTAGAGAGAAAGGGGGAGGAGAGGAGAATAGAGAAAGTACCAGAAAAGCTAGTGACGTGTTGGAAAGATAGCTGAGAGAGAGAGAATATGTGATGAAAAGAACCAAAGCGAAGGAGAAGGAGGGAAGCTTCCAGGCGCCGTGTGGGGCTTTTAAAATGTTGGAAAAAGAAAGCAGTTTCGTCCTCTTGGAAAAGCTCGATCCAGCAACACCGGCCTCTCTCTCGTAGCAGTGGCTATGTAATTACATTTACAGATTTTGGACTTCTTTTGAAAAGGCAACATCAACAATAAACGTAAACAGAAGAGAGAGAAGAGTAAATGACGACTATCTGACTATTCTTGGAAATGAGACGAGTATGAGTAGAGTAGAGTAGAGTAGGGCATGAGAAAAAGAAGACACCATCATCCCCACGCTTTCTCTCCTTGTGTATTATTTCTTCTCTCTTATTTTTCAATTTTTCTCTCTATTCATTGCTATATAACTTCTCCCCCTGTGTCTCTCTCTCTCTCTCTCTCTCTCTCTCTCTCTCTCTCATTCATCAATTCCAACATACTAATTATCATCTCTGTTTCATTTCTGTTGTCCTTTACAACTTAGAGCTACTATCTGCATTATCAGCTTTATTTATCAATCATACCTCAGTACAATAATCAATTATTATTACTTCATATACTTCAAATAAATACAGAATCTATATTGAGAAGACACCATTAATATTCTAGAGTTTTTTAGGTAGGGACAATTTCTTACTAACCCTATATACTGTAAATATGGAATTGGATAATCCAAATGAAGAAGGGATTATTAATTTATTACAGTTGTTAACTATATTCTAAATAGAAATTAACATTTTGGGAAGACAAAAGAAGGAGTAATAAGCATGACAAGAGTGACAAGTAGATGAGTTGTGGGTAGGGTTTTGAACTGTCAAAATTTGTTTGATATAGTGGGATGAAGAAGATGGGTCCCTTTTTGTATGTTGTCTCTTCCATATATCAATCCAACTTGCTTTTTGTCCCACGTCCAAAACTTTCTTCTTCAAATAATTTCATCAATTCTCCTCTTTTCCTTCCATGCATGCATTATGATCAAACCATAATCTTTGTTGTTTTAAGTCAACTAATCATATTGAAAATATTCACGTTAAATGGGAGAATGAAAAAAAGAGAAAAGTGATTATCAATAATTATTTTAATGAATTTTTTTTGTTAATTTCTCTTTCTATATAATAATTTTGCTTTTTTTTTTCTTCTAATAATCAATCCTTTTTTGTGTAATCCTCATAACTTTCAAAGGGATCTGACGTTTTGGATCACTGTTGAACACCCTATAACAATCGATAGCGGATAAATTCTTTTATTTTTTCCATATAATATTATCATTCACCTTTATTTTATTACTACTCTTAGAAACCCAATGCACACTACAATAAATATCAAATTATAATAATGGATTAATCAAATGAAGTGAATAAAGCACGTGGTGATTAGTGATAGAATTTTTTTTTCTAACTGAAATTAAGAATGGAAAATCCATATTTTTCTGGGATGAAAATTTCTATAAATTAGCACCCACCCATACTAGAAAATTATGCTTTTTTCCATAGAGTATTGTAATTAAACTCCATTTAGTTGCCTATTTCTTTAATCAATTATGCTATGTTTTTTTTATATATATTTATTTTACATTCATCATTAATGTAGTATTATGTTTCTAGCTGAGTCTGAGACCGTTTCTTACCTTATTTACAGGCTTTAAAGCTAGGACTCAGGGCGAATTCTACTATGTTTAATTACATGAAAATAATATTGACCTTGACCCATCAGGCCTTCCTCCTAACTCCACATTTTTCTCATGAAGTTAATTTATCTTTTGCCCCTTTCAAACGCAATGAAATATACGCTGTGAACAAAATAATTCTGGTAGTGAAGATGATCTTTCTACTTAACCTTTCTCATACACCAGCTCAGAATGTGAAGTGCCAATTGCCGAGTGTCTTCTTCTGTTTGTATAATCTTATAATTGGGTAGCTGTGCCATCCTCTAAGTTTCAGAAATATCACCCCTTGCCATTGATCAGGACATGCATTGAGGTAGCTAAAAGCCTAAGCGATCTAGTTACTAGCTATCCAAATACTTGGGATCATAGGATACTTACTATACAAGATGATCAGCCAATCTTAACACTTGAATGCCCAACTACTTTTTTTCCATTAATTTCAACTTTCAGGGACCAAGAAGTTTGACTAGATTCTTAGCCAATGATGCTTGATCAATTACCAAACGATAATCTTTCATTTGAAACAAGGATTAATAACACATACAAAAAGGAATCATCTTAAATTAGAATATTCAAAGTGAGAATTAACCCAAATAATCATCTTGTAAGTGAATGGTTACTAATTACTAAATTCTTATTTAAAATAACTAAATTCTATAATCCTCTGACCTCAAATTTAAAACTGATACATTATATTACTATCTAGAGAAACTCCATATTCAAATAGTAATTCAATTATATTACTCAAATAATTTCTAAAATAAATTTAAAACTAAAATCCTAATAAAGACAATTTCTTAGTCTATTTGTCATCCCTAAGCTAAACAAAGAGTATAGAAAATTTGTCAAATGACTGAGAATGAACTCAAACTTAATAAGAAATATTGATATAATTTATGGATAGGTACTAATAATTTAATTATAAATATGATATATAATTTATAATAATTTTCATAAAAAAATTGACTTCAAACATGCCAAAACAAGAAAAAAAATTTAAACAAATTTCATATTTGTATCAATAAAAATTTCATATAAAATCTAAATAAAGTGAATTCATATTTTTCCTTTGGTTATTGGATAACAAATGGAGTTTACTATGGCAAGACTTTACAAATAAGTAAAATAACCATTTTTGAACTAATGGACAAAACTAAACACCACTAGCACAAATACCTTTAACGACTTCGAATTAGAGTTCAAGCAATGATATATCCCATTAAAAAAATGTAAAGGTGAATAATTATATCCTCTTGATAGGGTTAAAAGTTACATTATATTTTGTTGTTTAAGGTATAAAAGTCAACTATTGTATCTACTTGATTAAAACCAAACAAGTTAGAGTCAAAACACTTTATCTCCCAAGAAACTTCCAAGGTTTGAACTTTCTCTCCAATCCTCGTTCCTTGTTGCTTCTTGAAGATGGTGGTGACCAGATTTGGTAGGGCTAGAACCAAAAAGTTGGAAGGGGCTCGGCCAAAAATTCAGAATCTTTGATCAAGACGAGTTAGTCATGGACCCCATTGATGTGGAACCTCTTCACTCCGCATCAGACCTTTCTGGCACATCTGAAGAAGATCAACCTGTTTCTTTCCAGTTCGTAAGACAAAACTCGATTGTAAAGATTCCCAAATCATAGTCGAAACACCCTAAACATTTGATTGATGAAAGTTCGGACCCCAGTTGGTCTGAACCAAAGGAAAAGGATCCTTCCTCCTCCTTTGAGTCTTTGTCGCCACCACCGCTTTCCATGAAGTCTGCGCCTTTTCTTATTCAAGAAGGCAGCACCAACGAGCTACTATCAGGCGTGTTTCGGACATTCTCATTTGTAAGGGAATCTTTGTCCTTGTTTTTCAAATCCTCCTCCCATGCAAAGTTGTGGGCCTCTGCCTCGAAGAGAACCCTTGTGAGTGAACACACCTTGCATTCCAAGGACTTTGAACACTCCGAGATTGAACATATCCTAGGTAAGTTGGTATTGGACTTCCAAATTGTTCTAGAGTTCTACATAAACTTTTCCAGAGACATGGGGGACCTTGCTATTCCAAACTTCTAAAGGACAGTCGTATGGGGGCAGTCATTCGACTTCTCTCCTAGCATTATCAACTAATACTGGGAATGTGATAATGTTTTAGAAGACAAGGTAGAGATACCTGAGACTAATCCGATGGTCCCAATCATCACTGGAGGAAGGTAGAACTTACAGCGCCCTTAAGGTACAATATTCACTCCTCTTATCTCACCTCCAGGTATTCTATTTTGCACAAGATAGCTATGTGCAAATGGTTGCCAACCACTCATTGAACGAAAGTCACAAAGAAATTTGGCACCCTACTCTTTCAAATAGGCATGAAGAGAAAATTCAACTTAGGTAAGTTAGTGTTTGAACATATCTTGGGACACGTCGAGAACCCAGCATATCAAAAGGATCTTGGGTATCCATCCCTGATAAATGGGCTACTCACAACACATAAGCCAAATATAATGACCCCCGCTGACATCTTGGGCCAATGAAAGGATCGGCCACAAGCTATACGAAGGGCATCATCTTCGAGATGTCCCTTTCAGGAAGAAGTAGGCATCGCAAGTTGGAAAATGCAAAGGGAAAGCCTTAAAAACCATCCTAGAGTCCGGACCAGCTATTGCCCTAACAAGCCAACCTTTGACCTCCAAGATGAAGAAGCCGATCATCGATCTTGGAGGGATAATACAATCCTATGAAAGCCTTCTAGGTCACATCTATGAAGAACAACAATTAGTAGAGATACAGATCCAGGGTTTCCAAAAAATGAGAGAGGAACTGAAAACAACTTCGGAGGAGCTAAAGAAAGCTAGGGCTCAGTCCTTCATATCCTCCATGTTAAAAGGAGGTGATATTAAGGGGGAGTATATGGACCCTATATCGTCCCCGAACTTAACCACAAGTTCGAGCTCCAATCTAAGGCCATCGACAATAGCCTAACCTGACTTGATGCACGAAACTAAAGAGCTTTCCTTTGGGACCAACATTAGTCAACTAGTTTTTTCACCATCACCATCACCAGTGGAGGCTGCTACCAATGATTAGCCAAAGTCCGAACACAGTGGTTAAAGAAGTGGAGACACTGTGCCTCTCGACATGCTGTCTCCTCCGTCCCCCCAATTTTAGCCTTCAGCCAAAAAGATGAAGACGAATGATACCTAAGTAAATGAATTATTTTTGTAATCCTTTTTAATTCCTTCATGACAACACTTGGTTGAGATGTAACAAAAGTAGTCCATCAAATTAAATGGCACATCTAAATCCCAAAGTGTCAAGTGTCTCTTGCCTCCTTTTCAGTGCATATTCTTGTCTCATTCTTGCGGAATTATTTTGTTGAAGACATAGACAAAGAGGGAGAATGTTGGGTTTGAGATTGCTCATATCTTTGTCTACAGTGTTCTTTCTGAAAATGATTCTGCAGCCCGAGGTCAAGGATTTGATGAAGATTTGATGGATTAATCGTAAAAGTCCTTGGAAGAATCAAGAAGTAGTTCGGATTAGGGTTGCCCTCTAATGCAGGGGATATTATGAAACTCGGAGAGTGCGAATTTAGGGATGGGGTGACAAGGAACACTAGTCGATTTTGGAATCTTGAGGCCCGAGTGCTTGGGACGAGTATCCCGATGAGTCTGGGATCGTTTTGTCAAGCGGATAAAGATCAAATCAAGTAGATGTCGTGGCAATCCCCAAAGAATTTATCGAAGCCAGAATTAGAAACAATCGGGTTTATTAAAGAGGATCTTGAGACGATAAGTTTCCTTATTCCGTTGTGATACCTTGAAGGCAAGTATAGAAAATAGAAAGTAGAGTTTGAGTCATATTAGGATAATGATTCAACCTTATCTCTTCAAAGACTAATTAGCAAGGCTATAAATTTAGGAGTTTGGAAGTTGCTTATCACGAATTTCAGGAGCAGAGCTTGAAGAAGAACAAGTGAAGTCCGAATGTATTAAAGAGTGTGGAATGCAAATATTCGATTAAAGTATTGCACGTCAAAAGCCTTTTACGTACATTGGGTGAAAAATGATGTTTTGATTTTCTTCATCTTATTTGTGTAATGTGGGTATAGGTGTGCAATGCTTTTGAGAGGGAAATGGAGGGTGTTCATTAGGAATTCCACTATTAGTGATTAGGTTTCAAGAAGGGTTGTGGGAAAGAGGGAGTCTCGTACCACATAAGATCAATTATAAACCTTGAATCAAATTAGTAGAAATTCTTGCATCTGAGCCTGTTACCTCATGGATGTGAGCGATTCTTAGAACCATGTAAAAAATTGTGTGCTTATGTCGGTTTGCATGCAACGCTGTCTTTCACACACTTTCGGTCCACGGGGTTCGAACGTTGCGCATTGAAGTGGAACTCCCACAATCCCAACATCGACGTGATCGAAACCTTGTAGCGCTTATATCCAAGTCAATTTGAAAATGTTGTCGTTTAATAGGTTTTTGCATACATATTAAGAAAATTATTAAAACACACTCTCTCTCCACAAAAAAGACTAAATTATCATTTTTTTTCTCATTAATCTCTTTATCTTCTCTTAAAAGTTATCATTTTTTCTCATTTACTCTTTATCTTCTTTCAAAAAAATTTATAAAGCATATGTGATCAAAATGTTATAATTATTAGTAATTCATATTGGGAAGGTGTAAAAAATGTTTCGTACTTGTTGAAATAACTTAGAAAATTAAAAAATCAATTAACAAGATAATTTAGTAGAATAAAGATAAAATTGGAAAAAAGTAATAAATTATTTCTTATTTTTTAAAACGATAGATAAATAAAAATAAAATAAACTCTCTAAAAAGTCAGTTATTTTCAAATGGAGGGAGTATAAATAATATGGATTCCCTAAACACCTCTATTGTGCTATTTTGTGCTTTGGGAAATTTATGCCTTTAAGACTTGAATATTTGTAATATTATACTAAATCTTAAAGAGCTTCACGGCAGTGGAAACACAAAAAAAAGAGCTGAAAGGGGCATTATATATATGGAACTTAATTAAGGGAAGTAAGATTACATCAAACTACTTCAATACTCCACCATATTTGAGGAACCACGACTTGCTTCACTGTGAGCTGGATCTGGAATACGTGTGCACACCAAGGGTAATAAAAGGTAATCATTGAACAAAAGGCCATGAACCATGTTTATTACTTCACTATCAACCATAAAGCTAAAGTGAGATAGTGGATATACATAATTTTTTATTTTATGATACCATTACTATAAAAAAAAAAAAAGAAGAAGAAAACACTGATATTTTTTGTGCGTCAAGAAAAGCAAAAGATGACGGTTTTTATAAACGTCATCCCCTAGACTGACATTATATGTGTTAATCAAGATGGGTTGAAGTTACAAAAAAATCATTTTATTATTATTATCATTATTATTAGTATTATTATAAGTATTGTTATTATTATTATTATTATACGATTGAAGTATTTTTTTTTTTTGAGGAATACTACTTTTTATAAAAATGAAATTTTACTAATTAAATTATGATTGATTAAGAAAAATAAAAATAATATGGGTGATAATAATATCAACATAGAAAATGATTTTTAACTTTGAAAGACAATGATTTTTACAGTATATTTCATTCAACGAGTGTACAAATATATAGTCGAATGGAAGTATTAAGGTCACATTTTAATGCAATAAAATAGCTTCTAATTTACACAAGGAGAGAAATTTGTGAACAAAATGAAAATACAATATTCACTTTCCTAAAATATGCAATCATCTTCAATACTCCCCCTCAAGTAGGAGTTTATTTTGAGTATACTCTACTAGCCAAGCAGCACCTCAAATTGTAATGACCTTAATGCCTTGGTGAATAAATAGCTGACTTAGTTATCGCTTTTTGTATTGGGCTGTCGAAGTCGACGAAACAGCGGTCGCAGGCACGAATTAACCGTTGATTCGCGAGTTTGGGTGAACTTCTGGGTTTGGGGTGATAGCAGATTGGCTGGTTTAACCAGCGTTTAATAACGGGTGTGATGGGATGAAATTATCTTGGCTTTCATTCTCTTCAGTTTGCCAGTTCTTATTTGTTTCCTATTGTTTTTGCACAAATAGTCGCGACTAGGCACATCCAAAATTCAGCGACGGTCAATGAGCGCGGTGCGCCGATTAAACGGGTTTTAGGTGAGGCACAAGCGGGTTCGGTGTCGCGGTCAACTCAGTTTATCACGTTTATCGCGGGTTGTGTTCGGGTTTCACGTATTTTCACCCGTCGGCGTTCGCCATCGCGCCAGGTCGCGACGGCTTGCGTTTAGCCTTTACTTTGTATGATGGTTGTCTTGACCAATCCTTTTGAATCACTTATAAAGTGCTGTTCCAATCTTGATGTATTTATTCTTATTCGCTCATGAAATAAAAGGTTTAAAGCAATGTGTAGAGCAACCTTAAATTTGTGATAAAGAACGTAGTTGATTGTTCATGTTTAATTGTCAAGATTTCTTTTTTTTTTCAAAAATATCTTTTGATGACACAATCTGCTCACAAATCTTACTAAAGGCTATGTATATGACTTGGCATACGGTAAAATTAGGTGTGTCATGTTTAATATGTACTTGTATGTTTTAGAACAAAGGGAAGTTTTCTCTTCTTTTTTTCTAGCATGAGATCATTAATTTATATCATACTTATTTCAAATGATAAACGATTATGACATTTAAATGGCTGAGAGGGCACCTTGGAGGGAGTGGTGAGTTCAGGAGTCCCCTGAGCAGTTTACTACAATGTAATTAAAAATCTCTAACTGTCACAAAAAAAAAAAAAGATCCCATTAAATTATTCATTGTGATCCCACATCTGAAGCAAGAAAGAAAACATTATACTAATTCCTCACTTGCAGCAGGTTGTTGTGTGTGTAATATGTTGGTTTATGGAGGCCATGAATTCAAGCCCATTTGTTGCCCAACAAAACACCCCATGAGGCCTACACTTCAAAACCGCTGGTTCAATATCACTTTCCCCTGTCCTACATATATTAGAAGAAAATATATTTTAAAATCAAGAGTTTCATATGAAAGTTTCAAGAGTGTCTTCAGTGGAATAGTTTTTGTTTTTTTTTTTTCCCTTCAATATTGGAAAAAAAAAAAATTACACCGTACCTGCAAAAAAAGCCCCAATCTGAGAGAATGGGTAAGATATTGTATCCACATTAAAAAAAATGCAAGTATTTTAAAGATTGCAAATATCCAAAAAAAAAAAAAAAACCTTCAGATACACTTGATTAACCAACAATTTCTTTCATCAACTGCAAGTCCAATACAAAGAATAAATGAAGCGTCCTTTAGAATCATACAATAATTGAGAAATCTCTGTTTGATTACATTCCTAGACAGGTAGCTGCTATTTGTTATACAAGGATGTCATCTGTTTATGCAACTGTATAACAGGGGAACTGCATCCATAGTTCCCTTGTATGATTCAAGACCACCTTATTCCATATACAAAATATAAGAGATATTCATTTCTAACTTAATAAATACAGGTATACAAATAAGAAAGATGACGACGAATGAACAGGAAGGTAGAACCACTTCCATAAGCCATGAACAACAAAGTATATGATGTCTTGTTGGTAGGTTGTAGGGCTGTTTGAACTATCTTGACCAAGTATGGCACCTGTGGTTGGGTCCATGATCGCATAGTGCTCTCAGGCGCTCTCCAAATTCAACCATTTTGGGTTTAATGTGGTCTACATCACTTCCCTGGCCCTGCATGGAACAGAAAATATCTAGTTTAGTTTACGTCCTTGGTCGACATAGAAAAAGGTAAAAAAATTGCATAAAATTAAAGAGATGAAAAACATAAAACCATTGTTTTAAAAGGTGCAAGGCGCACAAAGGCGCAAAGGCCTCTTGGAGCCTTGAGGCACAGAACACCTGAAATGGAAGGCGCTTTGCCCAAAAATGAACTATAAGCTTGTAGGATCTTTTATCAATTTTATAAAATATGAGTTTAAAGGAAACATGATTCTATTAATAAAAATTAAATATTCTACAATGCTAGAAACTTTCCAATGAAAAATGAGGCCCAGAAATTATAAAATTTCAATATATAATTAGAAATTTTGAGAATAAATGTGTTTAAAAAGAAACTATAGTCTATAAGGCGTGCCTCTTCAATAAGGTGCATGTCTTGGAAGGTGAGGTGCTATAGCTTGGGTGTGGTTGTGCCTTGAGCTAGACGTACCTTAAGCGCACCTTTTAAAACTACGCATAAAACATTTAGATGCATTTCGAAGAAAAGAAAACAATGATGAAAAGTGAGAAAATTCTAGTGCTGCTGTGCGCATCATGTAATGAATTTTTATAGGATGGCAGAGCAGCTGTATCAGTATACCACTCAATGGTGTTTTTGCGCTCAAGAGACATGCGCCTTGCTGTTCTTGAGTAACTAGAAAGTTTTGAAACTGAATAATTATTAGTGCAGCAATGCTCTTTGGTTTTACACATTAACTAGTTAGATGATGCAATTTTTTGAATATTATGTAAGAGTGATTGAAGCAAACCAATTGCCCGCCAGAAGAATGTCCATCTACAGAAAATGTTCCGTATGAACCTCCCCAGCCCCATGTGAAGACATTGCCTTCTGCTTGCCAGAAAACCAAATTCAAGTCACTTCACTTAAACGGTCATAGTAGAGGAGTATGTATAGTACAATTAACTGATTAACTAACAGCTTTGAACATAAGTATGACATTGAATATGGACGATGAAGCTAATCATTTAAGATAATGAAAGCACCAACCAATATATATTTATGAACAACCAGAACCATATCAAAATAAAATTATTTTAGACCATGAAAATGGAAGTTCGTATTTTGGTGGATACTTCAGATTTTTCCAGGAAGAGCACAAATTTTAACCCAAATGGGAAACCAATATACAAACAGTGACCACTCTAGCATGCAAACTGATAAGCAGAGCAGGGAACTTCGTGGAGCTGACCAATGTTTTCAGAGAGTACTTTGCACTAAGATTACAAGCATCATCTGCATGGGCACATGGTCTAATCTGATGTTGATCCATCAATCATGCAATTGTGTAAACTGGCATATCTTTGCCAAATCCCCCTGGAAGGAGGGATCCAAAATATAAAATGGCATGCATAAAGATGATCAATCGCCTCATGAACTATAAAATCACAAGGATGTTGCAGGAACAAAAGAAGCAGCTTAATGTGCATATGTGATGGAATGGAAATAAATCAGGCCAGTTCAAGCGTGCAAAATTCAGTTTTGAATACACATACACATAAGACAAAAAATTGGCGAGGATGCATTTTCAAGAATCTAGTCATTGACAGTCCTCTCTCTTATCATTGAACCACGAGGCAACATCATGATGGTTATACTGTGGCTGGAGCACTTGACTCCTATGGGAATTAGTGTTCTTGCTTAGGGAGATAGAGAGCTCGCTCTATAGACAAGGAATCAAATTTCTTCCACCACGACTTTAGACAAAGCATAGAGTGGGCCTATATGGCACAAGATGGAGCAACATGTTGACCACTGTAATTAAAAGATAATTGAAGGAAGAATTGCAGGCTTCATTGATCACAAACAACCTATTTATATACAAGGCAATCCTAAACCAAATATGAAAGCATACGTAGTTTCCTAACTCTACATGAATACCGTTCCTTTTCCACTAGTTTAATTCTATAATACTATAACACTCTCGAGTTAGGCATAGATGTTGATAAATGCCGGCTTTTTATTCTGAAGACTTTACCGATCAGCTCAGGTTTTGTGAAAATATCTCCTAATTGTTCTTTAGTCTTTACATATCTTGTAGAAATCAACCATAACTGGATCTTCTCACGAACAAAATGACAATCTATCTCAATCTCAATATGTTTGGTTCGTTCATGAAATACCGTGTTGGATGTTATATGCATGGTAGCTTGGTTATCACACCAAAGCTTCACTGGTAATAAAGTTTCAATGTCTTCATCGATAAGCGACATATCCATATGATCTATACGGATTGTGCCACTTGGCTCGATACTCGACTCATGCTTAGACCGTGAGACAACACTTTGCCCCTCTTGCTTGAGATTAGATTTCCTCCAACAAAGACACAAATATCCTGAGATGGATCTCCTGTCTTCCTTAGATCCTACCTAATTTCTAGATGCGAAGAAGCACTTTCGATTCTGGTATGTCAAAGCAGCGCTTTATCACGATATTCCGTGTCTAAGACTTATGTTTCAAGTAACATAGGATATTTTTCTCTGATACACTTGATAGTGACCGTGGGGAGATGACATATCTTGACTCGAAACACGCTTCTTGAATAAAGCAATATCTAGAGGCGAGTTCACGCCAAATGAGTGGGCTTAACAGTTCTTTTATCTCCCATGATCTTTAAATAGTTCTCCTTGTAGTTAGTTATGCATTAAAAATGGCCAAAGCTAAATGGTTTAGGCGCCCCGATTTCCTGTCTCGGATAATGGGAGAGCTAATTGTATGTGTGAAGAGAAAAAGAAGATCGCTAATTTTATTATATTCACGGGAAAAAAACTCACCCTACACATTACATATTAGACTTATATATATACACACTACGTGGGACCTGATATAGTAAGACAATAAAAAAGGAAAGAGCGTACAATATCTAACACTCCCCCTCGAATTTAGGAGCATATATGTCATAATACGAGCTTGTTACAAATGTATTTAATTCTAGGACCTTTGAGAGATTTAGTAAAGATGTCTGCTAGTTGATCATTTGGTTAATGAGGCAGTAGCCATACATCCCTAATGCGATCTTCTCTCACAATGAAGTGGTATCGACTTTAATGTGTTTGGTCGTTTCATGGAAGGCCCGGATTGGATGCAGTATCAAAGCGGCTGGTTATCACGGATGAGCTTCATTTGTTCATCCTTTCCCAGTCTCGACTCCACGGAGAAGGTGTCACCGACCCATATGAGTTCACATGTTGCCAGGGTCATAGCTCGATACTCGGCTTCAGCGCTAGATCTAGCCACTACATGTTGTTTCTCACTTTTCCAGGATATTAGGTTACCACCAATGAAGACACAGAACCCTGAAGTGGAACGTCTATCTGTAGGTGAGCCAACCCAATCTACAATGGTGTAACTAATAGCACAGGTATGGCCTCTTTTCTGTCCTGGCCTTGGCCTTTGGTGTCTTAATATATCGAAGAATGCGGATTCTGACATCGATGGCTATCACATGGTATTGTGAGACCGACTAACAACACTTCACCCAGGAAGGAAATGTCTAGTGAGTAATGGTGAGGTGCAGTTGGGTTTTACCTCTGAAGTCGTCGATATCTCCCATGATCTCACAAGACTCATACGTCACAGTACGAGTTTGACATTAGAATCCATAGGGCATAATGAGCCGGTTTCTGATCAACATACGGTTTCTTCAAGATGTAAAGCATGGCTTCCGTTGGGAGGAATGCAAGGCCCGGATTGAGTATCCTTTCCGATTAGGAAAGTACTTGAGTTTCCCCCGAGTCTTTGTAGTTTGAGGAGTGGATGTGAGATGTTGCTGGGTTCGAATACCATCTGGTCAGCACGTAATGACAATGTCATCCCGCATAAACAAACCAGGATAAATACACTTTGCCACTGAAGAGTTATGGGCGATAAAAGTGAGATAGTGCATTTAATGCTGTAGCTTATATAAGTCTTGAACAACAGGGTAAAACGGTCAAACCATGCTCGAGGAAATTGTTTCAAGCCATATAGAGAACGGCGTAACCTGCACACTAAACCAGACTCCCCCTGAGCAACAAAACCAGGTGGTTGCTCCATATAAACTTTTTCGGCAAGATCACCATGAAGGAAGGCATTTTTAATATCCAACTGAAAAAGTGGCTAGGAACACATAGCAACCATGGAGAGACGAGTGGGCCGAGGAAGCAATCTTGTGACGGGAAAATTATCACCATAATCGGAAACCATAAAACCTAAGTATATCCTTTAGCAGCAACCGACGGGCATACAAGGCGATCGGCGACCATCGCGGGGACCAACCTTACTTCAATAGCAAACCCCGGCAATGACCAAGCTGGAAAACTTGCAAATAGCAAAAGCAAACAAGATCTCAGTGTCGGTTGAGTCTGACGACCACATTCATCCATTGCACAATAAATCGGCCGGATGGGAAAGTGCCTCACATTGGTGTTCTTAGGAAGCGAGAACCGAGGAGAGATAGTAGAAACAAATGCGGGAATTAAGGGAAGATAATCGATGGTAACTCAAAAAATTGTAAATAGGATGAGGATTCTTGCAAGTAGAGCGATTACCTTTCCGAAGAGCAATGGGCAAGTTATCACTAAACAAAGGGCAAGGCTGGGGGTAGGAGAAGGCGAGAAGGGATAGGAAGTGAGTTAGCAGGGGCCTTAGCAGAAGGGAGAGGAACAACGGCACGGTGGCCGATGATAAACCCAAGAGTGGACGAGAAGATACATCACATCAAATATAGGCGGGGAGATGATGGGAAGGGTAAGACCCGATGCTGGGGAAGAGACTTGGAGGGAGGAGGAAGAAGGGTGAGTCCTCGAAGAGAGGTGACGTCAGCGGAGAAGACTGTGTCGATGAGGTGAGGGAATAACAACGATAACCCTTCTGAAGTCGGGAGTAGCCTAAGAAGATGCATTTCGTGGCCTTGGCGGAAAGCTTGTCTTGTCTAAAGTGAGAATATGAACAAAGCAAATTTACAATGGAACCTGAGAGAAAGGAAATAAAGTGGTTTAGTGGGGAAAGAAGGAAATGAGGAATCTAAGCATGTAACACGGATGAGGGCATACGATTAATCAAATAGCAGCGGTAAGAACGGCGTCTCCCAGCTTGAAGGAACACGATAATGGAGGAGAGTCACGAGCTGTCTCAATACAATGGCGATTTTACGTTCGGCTACCCGTTTGTTGAGAGTATGAGCCTGAGAGAAGGCCCGGGCGTGGAAGGATCCATGTTGGGACATAAATGAAAATAAAGGGTGCAAAAAAATATTTCCTGGCATTATCACCATGTAACACACGAATAGAAATATAAATTGGGTTAGAATTTCCAGCATAAAATTTGGAAAATAGAATATAACTTCATTTCGATTTTCATTAAAAACTTAAACCAACTTTATGAGAATAGTCATCAATGAAAGTGACAAAATACTGAAATCCTAAAGTAGACACAGTCCGATAAGAACCCCAAACATCAATGTGGACAAGTTCAAAAGGAGATTTTGCCCGATTGATATTAAGCGGCTGGCAGGAGCGAGACACCAGTATGTTTCCCACAGCAGCGGGACTCACATGATGGCGACAAAGTGGAAAAACAAGAGACCATCTTATGAAACTTAGAAAGACTAGGGTGGCCCCGAGGGCATTTGTAGATGAGAATTAGACATCGGTGGAACCTGGCTAACGGGAGATGATTGCGAGGTGAGGTGATAGAGGCCTTGAGACTCACGTCCAATGCCAATCGTCTTCCCCGTACTCCGGTCCTACAAGGTCACAAATTTATTAGAAAAAATAATGCGACGGTTAAAGTGCGAGTGATTTCTTGATGAGCTCTAAGATTAAAGGGGCGCTCGAGAGTATAAGGACGAAGTGAGAGATAGGGAAGAGGGAGGATGTACCCAGGCCAATACCTTTAGCCACGGTTTGAGAACCATTAGCTAAGATATGATAGGTAAAGTAGGGGTAATAGTAGCAAGAAGAGAAAAAATCTTTATTACGGATATGTGATCGGAAGCACCATAATTAGAATCAGGGTCCGAAGATGCAGGTAAAGGCGGGGCGGAGGCATTACCGGTCACGGGGCGATAGATGCATGAAGCTGACAGTTGTAATGAAGATAGTCATCACTCTCACTATCGGTGGAGATACTGAGATGTGGAGGGCTGAGTCTGGGAGCCACGAGGAATCGGAATCAAAGTAGGCCACGTGGGTGATGCGGGAGGCCGTCGTCTGGCCCGATAACAACGATGAGTGTGGCCAAGCTTATTGCAATAGGTGCAGTGAGGACGTTGTCCTCTACTTCGGTTACCACTACGTTCTCCCCGAAGGTTAGTGTGAGAAACTAACACAGAAGAATCTGAAGGGCTATCAAATGGCAAAGTCTGTGTGGAGGAGATACGGAGGAGGCAAGCAAACACATCGTCAGAGGATGGGTGATGGTACCCGCCGAATCCCGATCTCGGACGGTCTGAATCCGGACGGAGAGCGATAAAGATGGAATATGAAACACATCAATATGCATTTGTTGAGCTGACATTACTAGTAAGAGGCATCGGTGTGAGAACTCCTCCTTAAGAAGAGGCAATCTGACGATATAATTAAATCCATGGCTGTTATCGGATATTGACAATAGCGAAACCATATAAAGGCGTTGGTTATCATTCGTGTATAGAACTTTGCTTGATTCCAAAACTTAGAACATGTTTTGTAAGCCCGAGAAGATGAAAGCGAAAATTTTGGATCAACCAAGCGCCATAATACCTTCCCCATAGTTATTGCATCCCCATTTTCTTTAGGTGCACCTTGTCAACATTAGGTATAACATCCTCCGAGTGTAATAAGATGATCCTCATAACCTTGTCCCGTAGACGAGAGTTCCACGAGTGACGGGAAAGATAATTCTCGCTCTGATCAATTTTTCTGATGTGATAGTAAAAATCCGAGGAGATAACAGTAAAAATAGGATTTTTAGTTGCCATATCCATAGCGGAGATTGAATCATGTTTAAGATTGAAGAGAGCCTAATAGGAGGCGACCGAATCACGGGTGTGGAACTTGAAATCATAAGGCAATGGAACTTGAAATCACGAATTGTGGCTTTGGAAATGAAGAAAAAAGCAGGACCCGAAACCATGGAGAAAATGGTAGCCCGGGTGTGGCGGAGGCAAAATGGGCAAAAAGGTGGATAAGGAGGGCTCGAGGTGGACCGGCCGGGGGGATGGAGCTTTGACAAAGGCGACACTTAGGGCGAGCACGGATGTGCCGGTCGAATCCCGCCGGGAAAATGATCCACGCATCCACCGCGCGCACCCACACGCCCGGTCGTGGGTGGCCAGCTGCCGGGCGGCGCGTGAAGGCGGCGTGCGGGGGTGACTCGGCGAGGGTTGCCGCGAGGCATGTAGATCGGCCTCGTGCGCCTTGGAATCTGAGGTTTCCAATCGGAAAAGAGTTGGTCGAAAAGTCACTAATGGCGTGACGGCGGTGGCGACGAGAGATCGGCTGACGGGGTTCGGGAGGAGAATAAAGTGACCGGAATGAAACACGATCACCGAAGAAGTAAATTAGGTTTTCCCTTTGGCTCTGATACCATGTGAAAAGAGAAGAGAATCTATTTATTATATTCAGAAGGAGCTCACCTACACATTACCATATTGGACTTATATATATACACACTCATAGGACCTACAATACAGTAAGACAATAAGGAAGGAATACGATATCTAACGGAGTATGTTTCATTGATTACAAAGCGACCTATTTATATACAAGGCGATTCAAAACCAAATGGGAAAGAATATGAGTTTTCTAACTCACTACGTGAATACGTGTTTCGATTTCACATTGGTTTTACAGTCTATGATACTATAGCGACCAGCAACCACCGGGCGGTGATAAGAAAGAAAGCTTATGTTCTTTATTGAAATTAAACTTGTACATCATAACAAAATGCTCTAGTCATTGCTCATTTGGACTTTCAAATTTATGCTTAGATGCTCATTGACACTTTTTTCTCTCATCTCACCTCAATGCCACTCCTATTTTCCCTACCTGCTTTTATTTTATTTTCACTTTATCGATCATTTCTTTAGTATTTTCTAGGCCCCATGTTTTTGCTCCTTAAATGCATTAAGCTTGCCACATGGAAAGAACCACGCGACGGCATCAACTTGACATTTGCTTTACTAGTCATTTCATCCTTTGAGGGGTCTCTCCGACCGGAAGCTCGTTCTGGCCAGGGTACCAAGCTTTGACGGAGACCTTGTCCAAACTAGGTCTCCGTCCTACAACTCCAGGTAAACGAATGGGAGAACCTTAGATTCTCCTATCCTGTTCCATTTTGGCCATTTGAAGAATTTCAAGTTCCACCTCCCATTTAAAGCCTAAAAAAGAAAAATAGAGTCGCAAATCATTCCTACATAATAGATTTAGGAACTACATAACATATGAATGCAAAGTTAATTTCATCCCACATTACTTGTTCAGGTGTGCTTGAAGTTAGTGATAGATGTGGCTCCATATTTTACATGATCCAACTTTCTAAAGTTTAATGATTTGAATTCTACTGTCATGCTTTAGTTAGCTATTATCTAAACATGTAAGTTTCAGCAACATCCCTTTTAAAACATAGGTTACAACATTATAGTTTCATTTACATGAAAACAAATGCATATCTTCTCACAGTACACTTTTTAAGGAAGACATTACGAACAGGAAAGCTATAACACAAATACATAAAGATCTAAGCATTTTATCGATCTTGAAAAAGGTAAATAAGTACTATGCATGAATCTGCGTGTACATCATTAGTTCCAATACAAATGCTTACCAGAAATTGCAGCTGTATGTTTCCAGCCACAAGACACCTGCAAATTCAAATATCAAAGATATAAAAAAGGATGAAACTGATCCAAGAATCAATAGATAGATCAAGGTATTATTTTGTTTTCTTGTCTCACTTTAATCATAAGCATGCAAGGGAATACAAAAAATGAAAGAAAATCAAATCCAGATCCAGTTGTTTTCAATAACAATTTTTTATTATATTTTATAATCAGATTCAATAATGAAATTTGATGCCCATGACATGGAATTTTATCAAACAAGTGGGAGCACAGGAGTTTTTTTTGGGTCGTAATTCTCTTTCAAAGTCCATTTGCATCCTTTCTATGTGGAAGGACTCCACAACCTTTCTTCTACATGAGATTCCTCCATCTAAACTACTTCTTTTCTTCTAATTAAAAAAGAAAATAAAAAAATGATGATTCAGACCTGCGAAACGGGATTTTTTGAGAATGGGTCTTCAATTCGTTCAGGAAAATGAATGGTTTCCATACAGCTGAAAACAGAAGATGGATCAACCGATGAAGTTATCAAAATTCTATGAGATCAGCTTGTGGGTGCACATGGTACATACCCCATACCAAGACAGCCATTCTCATTTGAACCCCAAGTGAACAGTTCACCACTACCTAAGCAAGAGATGGTAAAATCAAATGTTAAAACATTACGATTGAATTTTAAATAGAATATCAGGATTATAGAGGGATGCAATGCTGAAAATGCCAGAGTATTACAATAAAAGAAAGGAAACTGCAACACGGGGATGCAAGAAAATATAGTGCATGTTTGGAAGGCTATCTCAAACTTCTTCCTGTTTTGCTTCTTTGTAACAATTATACGGTGCTGGTATTAAAATTCATTTTTAGGATCTTCTTAAATTTGTCCAAATCTTAGTGAGCAGTTCCCAAACATCTATAGAGTGGCGAGATCAAGAAACCTCGAAACTTTATCTTGGAACTTTAATATTTGTCATAACCTCCTAGAGCAAGAAATAGAGGAATTAAGCTCATCTAATGTTTTCTTTAGGTCTTATTATTTTTTTATCAGAATGTTAGTTCATATTTATTTGTCATCCACTTTTCCTGACTTAAGATTTTGGTCCTTGGCATCCTTTGGATTGTTCTTAGTTCTTCTATAATGTTGTCTCTACTTTGATCAATTCAATTCATTTTATTTCCACAAATTTCATTTGGAAACCCAAAGTTCCATCAAAAGTGAAGGACTTTGCATGGCTTATGGCATATAAGTGCTTAGCCTGGACTGGTGAGATATATGTAGAAGTGTCGAATCCATAGACTGTTTTCTCAAATAGAATGTGTTTTCTCAAATTACCTTGTAGCATTGACATTATGGTTTTGATTATTTCAACTAACAAAAAATTGATTAGAATCCATCCAGAAAGGTGGAGAAGATACTGATTATATCTTTTAGAGGTTTTGGGGGCCTTTCTTGAGGTAAGAATTTTTGGCACATTGCCAGCCTCACTTTGATTTAGACCACAAAACACCAGCTGGAAAGAAATGCAAGGATGTTTTAGAATAGGTGAAGAACTCTAGAAGCAGTTCGAGACTTATTTTATCTTTCTTCTTCACTATAGGCTTCTACCACTAAAGCATTGGCAGACATTCCTCTGAGGCTCATTCGACTTGGTTGGAACCTAGTTTGTTCCATGAGATTGACTAAGCAAAGAGCCATTAAATGGAAAGGAATGCAAGGATGTTTTAGGATAGTGATAAACTCCAAAAGCAGTTTGGGACTTATTTTATCTTTTTTCACTATAGGCTTCTACCACTGAAGCATTTGTGGACATTCCTCTGTGGCTCATTCTACTTGGTTGGAACCTACTTTGTAGAACCATGAGATTGACTAAGCAGAGATCCATTAAATGGATGTCACCTCTAGTAGGCTTTGTTAAGCTAATATTGATGGATTTTCTTTGACAACTTGGGATGGATTATGGACAATTGATTAGAGATCATTGTGGCAATGAATTAAGAGCATTCTCTACACCTGAGAAGTAGAGGTTCATTCTTTGAGGTGAAAATTCTAGCCCTTCTAGAAGGGTAAGTACAAGCTAAAAACCTAGGTTTCATCAATTTTAGTAGAAGGTGATTTTGCAAGTGTCATATCATGGTTGACTAAGAAAGAAAAAAATGACTGAAAGTTTGATGGGTGGTTGCATCAAATTATCGACTTTCTTCAGGTTAGTGTGCTCCTCTTAGGCTCCCTACTTAGGTAATCATGTTGTAGATGCATTAGCATACTTGAAGTTAGACATATGATGATTCCTTTGGCAGGGGTTCTGCGATCAAGCAATAGTTGAACTCGATATTTGAATAAGATACACTACCATCTTCACATCTCCGTACTTTTGAATCGTTATTCTTTCTGCCGCCATCACGCAGATGAATAAGATAGGTGTCTTTCAAATACGGTTCAGAACTCGTGGACTGTTCGGGTTTGGCGCAGTATCTTTCTTATGCCTGTTTGTTTTAATTTACTATATATCAAACATAATGAAACGAAGATTCAAAACTGAGATGCGAATGCGTTAACCGCCTGTGCTTCTTTGAAACCATAGCAATTCACCATCTGTGTGGGTATGATAGCAACACTTTTCCTGCTCCTCTCAGAAATCTCATTTCATTTCATGTAAATCACGTGCAAATGAATACAACAAACACCAAAAGGGAGCCAAAAACAGAAACTTAAAGAGGTTAAAACCAGGAGCAACCAGGAGTAGTTAACACTTACAAATTTATCAATTGCTCTTTCACCGAAAACGTAAACAGAGCCATTTTCTGTAAAATCAGACAGACAGTTAAAGAAGTAAAAGGGAGTCCTAGATATAGCTGGAAAAGGTATGCACCATAAAATGTTCAACCCATTTTTGCTCCAGTCACATTTGGGTGACTCAAGTAACTTTAATGTAAGAGTTTGGGAGATCAAGCCACCCAATGCCACATGAGGAACTCTGAATGGTTGAAACTAGTTATGGGTGCATCATATTAATGTTCTTGTATGAAAAAATAGAATAAAATAAAAAATAAAATTGATCAACCATTAGAAGAAAGGTCTGTAGTATACCATCAATGCATGCTGAATGCAACAAGCCAGCAGCAACATTCTTTACCTGTGTTTACACAAACAGTTAAGTCAAATGCCTCCATTGGTCCTAAATTATTTCCTAACCAACATCCTTTTACCATAAAGAGTAAGAGAGAATATCATGAGTATAAAATACCTTAATGCCCTCAAGTCTTTTTATGAGCCTTGGTCTGTATTCACTGCACAAAAAGAGTATTATTAGTACATAATAGGGAGAAATAGAGAGAGTCCCAAACTGCTGAAGAAAACTCAAACTTGATTCCAAAGTAAATATGACTGACAATATTATTGACATAACACAGTTATTCCTGAAACCGTATGTATATGATCAACAGGTCTATAGATACAGACATGCATTGTTTATGAAGCTTCCATCTTTAAAGAGATTTGCAAGGACTTTTATGATATTTATATATCCTATCAAAGAAGCTTCCACCTTCAAAGAGATTTTGTAAGATATGTTTATGGTTATTATCTATCCTGTAAAAAAGGAAATGCAATTTCAGTAAGCAGATTGTAATTAATGAAAATGGGAGGCAGTTTTTTACTAGCCCTTATAATCAAGGAGGTTTAGCAAATTCTCAACAATTCAACCAACAAAGAAAAATAAATAACAACAAATAATATAACAATATGTTATCCACAAAGCAGTATCCTTCCATTCATTTTCTAGCATTGCAAACAACCAACTACAAGTCTACAACCTGGAGCTTCGTAAGAATCCCAGAATGCTTGATTCGTGGCCATGACCGAGTCTTCCAGATCCTCCTGCTCCCCAAGTTAAGGCCTCACCTTGATCTGGTAAAAGATTAAACAACAATAAAAGAAAGCAGAGAGGGAAAGAGAAACAGACAGACAAAGAGACAAGACCTCATCTCCTTTCATAAAAACAAGCCAATAATAGCTTAGTGAAGGTGTTGCATCTTTCAAACCTGTGTGCAGCGATTTAAATTGTTCTGAACCCAAAGCTACCACGCCTTATCGTTGATACCATTTAAGCATTCGACTTTACTTGGTAAAGAAACTGCATTGGCTGCATCTGCATATCAGATAAAACAGAATTAATTTAAACAAGTTCCACATATCAAGTCTCCAACATTAAAGCTAGCAAACTAATATCATCAGATGTCCATAAAAAAATGCTGAATGAGAATGAAAAAGAAGACTAGTTTAGAAACTGAAATTAGATTCAAAAAGCAAGATGATTCAAAAGATTTTTTCTTAAAAAAAAATCTGTGACCAAGAAGATACTAGGTATGCTTGACATCCCACTTTACAGACTTTTTTGCACCAGAACATCTATAAAATTGTTCTATGAAATAAAAGATAGACAAAAATAAATTTAGAGTCATGCTATTCAATGTAAAGCAATTATCCAAATTGCTTATCAAAATAAGCAAAAACAATATTACCCTAGCTTTTCCAAACAATTACACCCATGCTATTATGTCTATTCAGATAAAGAAATCAGAGAAAGTTAAGATAGTGTTTATAATAAATCGCATTTTCTTGAATGATGAAGCATCATCCCTGGCCGCTTTCTCTCACATCTAATGAGTAAAATCCAGTTAATTCTACATATAACAACTCACAAAAAACACAAGTCAACAGATTCCACAGAAGTGATTCGAATATCAGAAATCATATGAATTCCATTAATAACTTAATACAAATCAGCAGGCATGCCAAATTAAACATTTTACGAATCAAAAAGGGAGACTCTACTGAAGGGAAACATGAGTTACCCTCCAAGCAAAGCAAAATGTAATAATAAGAACAACCGCATAAATACAATTTAGCACACCCAATATAGCCAATCAGACCAAAAGGCCATTCTCATTCAGTTTGCCATTAAAGACCACTTCAGAAAAATCAACTGCAAAGAGGAACAGATCCCTCATGAAGCACTTCCAATAGAGTGGCTCCTACTAAGGATAATCAATTATTATGCCTTGAATCAGGCTCAAGCAATGGAACTGACCAAACCTTTAGAGAGTCCACCTTCCTTTGCATACAAAATCATAAATCAAGTGTCCTCTTCTTCCTCGGGAGAAGTTGTTCTTACGCCCAACGAGTATAAGAAGTACCTCCGTGACTCACCAAAACAAACTGAGATCCATTTCCTGGCTCATGTCCAAACCGGCATGCCTCTACTTGCCTTTCAAGCATTCATCCCGGACTCCCGGATTCTTGATTCCAGCCTCGATCATCTTTCCTAATAAGGACATGGCCGCTTCCCTTCCCTTCTCCTTCTTTACCCATGTCATTTAGCGAATGATCTCAAACTATAACTAAAAGAATCACCCAACATACCTCTTCCTTCCTTACCCTTTTACTTCTCGCTCATTTGTTCCCCGATTCTCCTTTAATCCGAGCTTCACAAGTAAGTTGACCTCAGAACTTTAATCGTTTGACATTCTTTATGATAATTTTGGTCACACATAGACCGAAGTACGGGAGGACAATTGGCATAGGACGTGAGTCACATGGCCTCTTTCTTCTCGCCTCTTCATCTCGCATCGCTGTATCACGGATAATTCTCCTTATTCACATTTTGATCAATCCAAGCTTCCAAAATTGGTTCCTCGTTTTCTAGTTTATCCTCACCCCGAGTGTGAGCCGTCAACTTGAAAACATACTGTCCCAATTTCTAGGCGCCTAGATCAATGGACAAAATCTCCTCGCTTGTTCACACCGATGCTCAGTCCTTCTCGAATTGAGTCTACCTTAAATTCGTGATTCTGTCACTTTTATAAATGATTATTCTCGTTATACTTGGCTATTTTTAATGAAAACTCGAGTTGAGCAATTCTCTATTTTCCAGAAGTTCTATGCTGAAGTTCGAACTCAATTTAATACTTCAATTTGTATCCTACGAAGTGACAATGCCAAAGAACATTTTTCTGGACCATTCTCCTCATTTATGTCCTCACATGGAATTCTTCATCTATCCTCTTGTGCTTACACTCCTTAACATAATGGAGTGGCTAAGCACAAGAATTGTCATTTCGTTGAAACCGCTCGCACTCTTCTACTTCATCATAAGGTTCCTCAACGTTTTCGGGGGGATGCTACCTTAGCCGTTTCTTTACGATTAATCATGTCATCGTTCATCTTATGATCAAATTCCTTATTCCATCCTTTTTCCAAACCAAACTCTTTCTCTACTTCCCTCAGATTCGGTTGTATCCGCTTTGTCCATTCTCACTCCTGATAAGATGCTCTCTCAACCAAAGCTCACTGCTATGCCTTCCTGCTATTCTCAACTTCAACAAGGTTATCGCTGCTACTCTCTTGATACACATCGATACTTTGTCTCTACTGATGTCATTTTTTTTTAGAACTCTTCTATGTTCCCTACCACCCTCCCTTCCCGTTATGATGTCATATATCTACCCTTTCTTTATCTCGTCCCAGATACCTCATTTGTACCTCCGGCTACTCCACCTTGACCATTGCAGGTTTATACTCATCGCTTGCATACTAACATCGAGCCTCCAAACACCACATCTCTATGGCGCCTCTCCTCCTACACCGTCTTGCTGCCTCCCGTCGATCTTCCCACACCTCCAGTCGTACTCCATTCTTCTCTGAACCCATCATATTTATATATGTTATCTTCACAATATTATGCTTTTATTTCCACATTGTCTTCTATCTCTCTTCCTAAAACTGTGCATGAGGCGGGCCTCTCTCATCCGGGCTAGAAACAAGCAATGGTTGAAGAAATGGCGGCTCTGCATTCTACTAGCACATAGACCTTAGTCACCTACCCGCCGATGTCCCTATTGGCTGCCATTGGGCCGAGGCACCGTTAAGATTGGTCTCGATGGCCTGGGTGGACCGTCTGCTCGCTTAGCTGCCAAGGGTATACTGATACATGGCTCCAACTACTATGACATCTTTTTCTCCCGCGCTGCGATGGCTTCCGCTCGTCTTCTTATCTAGCAATAAGAGTGAGATCTTGGCCCTGTGACGTTTAGACATCAAGAATGCATTTCTCCATGGCGACCTCATTGAGGAGGTATATATGGAGCAACCACTTGGATTTGTTGCTCAAGGGGAGTTTGGTTTGGTATGCAGGCTACGCCATTCCTTTTATGGCCTAAAGCAGTCCCCTCGAGCTTGGTTTGGCAGCTTTAACTCAATGGTACGGGAGTTTGGTATGACTCGGAGTACATCAGACCACTCTATCTTCTATCATCATACATCCTCAGATCAGTGCATTTATCTGATTGTTTATGTGGATGACATCGTTATAACAGACAGTGATTAGGATTACATTAAAAAACTTAAACAACATCTCTTCAACCACTTTCACACAAAAGACTTGGGGAAACTCAAGTACTTTCTTAGGATTGAGATAGCTCAGTCTAACTCCGGTGTGGTTATGTCTCAAAGGAAGTATGTATCGATACATATCAAGGAACCTGCATGTTAGATCAAACCCGCAGACACCCTATGGATCCGAATGTCAAGCTAGTACTTGGACAGGGGGAGCTTCTACGAGTTCTAGGGAAATATCGACGACTAGTGGTGAAACTGAACTACCTCACCATCACTCAACTGGACATGTCCTTTCTTGTGAGCGTAGTTAGTCAATTCCTACAGTCACCGTGTGATAGTCACTGGGATGCTATGATCTGTATCCTCCGTTATATCAAAGGAACACTGGGTCAGGGGGTGTTATATGAACAGAGGTCACAACCGCATCATGGATATCATGGATGAAGACTATGTGCCTGCCGCAAACGTACACCCACCTTAAGATATCATTTATCGGGAGGCAACTTTAATATCCTCGAAGAAGAAACAAAGATGCATTGCTGCCAGTGCCTACTACGTTCAGTGATCGAGCCAGCACTTTGCAAGAATCTCGCGAACTTAGATGGCTCAAACACCTCTTCAATAGCTACAGATTTGCAGATGAACAAATGATGTCAGGTGTGATAACCAAGCAAATTTCTTTACACATTGCCTCAAATCCAGTCTTTCATAAGAGGATCAAACATATTGAAGTGGACTGTCACTTCATTCGAAGGAAGATTACCTCAAGATGCATGACTACTAGTTTCATCAACTCGAGTGACCAACTAGTAGACATTTTCACTAAGTCTCTTTCGGTCCGAGGATTCAATACATTTGTAACAAGCTTGATGCATATGACCTATATGCTCCACCCTGAGGGGGAGTGTTGAAAATCATAGGATACTCTCTGATTTATCTCCTTCCTTACTTGTACATTATTTTCCTTCCTTTTTGTACTTTATTTGTTTCCTTTATGTGTCTTCATGATGTATATAAATAGGTAGGATCTATGCTGTATTTTACTCACCCATTCAATAAAGAAAAACACTCTTTTCTTCTCTCATTTCACAAGAATGAAGGATTTTAAGTTCGGGAATGTTCAGGTTCAATTTGATGCAAAACAACCTTGTTTTCGAGCTGCTCAGGTTTTAAGGTTTTCTATAATTAGGGCTTAAATACCTAATTGTGGGTTTCTCTAGTTAAGATGATGGTATGTAAGGTTTCTGATGAAACAGCATTCGGGAAGGTTTTAGAACCATGGAACTAGATTTAGATGACTATGGTAGGTTGAAAAATAGGCGTGGAGAAATGAAGGTTAAGATAAGACTGACGAAATAGAGAAGATAGGGACTACTGCCACCCACAATCCACTTCAAAGGATACGGTTTAGAACTTATCACTCAAGGGAATCCACCCAAGAGATAAAAGAACGAGATAACTCTTAAAAAGGAGAAATCTAGAAATATTATTAAACTTCAAATGCACAAAAGAGTACATTGGGGGTGGGGGTATATATAGGCCCCTTATTCTCCTAAATAAAACAACTCCTACTTTGACTAGAAAAACATATCTTTTTTAAATTAAATAAAGCAACTTCTACTTTGACTAGGAAAAAAAATCTTTCTAAATCAAAAATATTAACAAAACAACAAATACTAGAATTTAGAAAATCTATTCGATGTCTCCAAGGTTTCACAACCTCTCAAATCCGAATATTCCATAATTAAGATCAAATTCTTGTTATTGGTGGATGCTCAGATCATAGGACTTAGTCCCAACAATAGAATTAAGGCCCTCCCATGCAAAAGGGTGAAGAGAGACAATTAATAAAGGGAAGCATAATGGAAGATGGATCATCAATTTCTTGACCAATTAAATAAGATGCTCAAAAAATTCACGTCCTGAAGAGATTTTTTTTCTTTAGTAGGTATATATATTGTTTTTTGGTCCATGTTGGGACTTGGGCCTAGAACCTCTCATAATCCCATCCTTTTATCACTTGAGCGAGGTCCCAAGGGCAATTCCAAAGAGAATTTTGATCATCACCTCCACTTGAACTACCTATTTTTTCCTACCTTTAGCCATCCTCTATGTGCATGCATCCTCTGTGTGTGTGTGTGAAGCTATATTCATATTTATATAGAATGTAACAAAGAATGCAAAAAACTGTGGTAAATCCTGGTAGACACTGGCTTCCACCCCTATGGAAACAATATAAAATTTAAGGGTACATGAGATTCCCAACAAAATAAACAGGAGAAGAGTTCCCCTCTTGGTCAATCTATCAACTTCTTGGCTAGTCAATCTACCCATCAACCAAATAAAGCAATTCAACCCCCAAGGTCCATAATACTCCATAGTCAAATGACTATATTTGTAGGAGACATTACATAACTGGTCATCCCAAATGATCAGTTATCGAATCTCTCCCCATCAATAGATCAACAACTCCCAACCCTCTTTCAATATTGAAACCATTTTAGCCCCAAATTTTTACTCCTTGATTAACAATTCTTCTAACTCCAGCCTCCTAGAGATTTAAAAGGGATTTAGGATACAAAATCATTAATCAGAACAGTGTTTTACTATGATTAGAACAACTCATAGTTCAGGATTTCTTTTTCTTTTTCTTTTTGATAATCCTGGAATCATTACTTCAGAAGTCCATATAAGAAGAAACAAAAAACCAATTAGAGCCTGAGAATCAAGAGGAAACAATTTCCAAAAACACAAAAAGGAAAAGAATCCTAACATGAAACATATCACATACTTATAACACAATTAAATGACGTAAACAGATATCATACTTTTTCCAAGGCCTAGCTGACCATTTGAGTTCTTTCCCCACATGTAGAGTTCCCCATCCACTACAAGAAAATTAACAAACTATGATTAGAAGATTAATGAAAAGACACTGGCAAGAATAAACAAAAAACAACACAAACAGGATGTTGATAGTTAAATAAGAGGATGGATCTAGAATAAATTGTTTTGTTGCTATAAAAAACATACATGTATATGTTAAAATGAACATCTTCCACTCTAAAAGATCACGTGAAGAGGTAAATGAACAATAAAATGCTAAGCATTTTAAAAATGAGCATCTCATAGTTAACAATGATTTACATTTTCTGCAACCTAAGTCTTGGATAATCATAAATAAACAAAAAATATGAGACAAATCTAAAAGTTTTACATTAACATTTATCTAATAAGAAAGAAAAGAGAGCTTGATCATAAATGCATTGGTGATGGTCGTGAGGATTGGCATGGAAGCGCTCAATTTGTTGATACACAATGTTGACGGAAATTTCCTCTTGGGTGAAGTAAGGTTGTATCTGTGGAGGGGTCATTTCATTTACTTACCAAAGTTTTAAAAGGCGAAAGCTGCATGGGCGGTGCTTTTTGTGTTCGTGGAGGCGAGGCAGTTTTTGAGCCCTACAATATAGAACTAATTAATATTTTAAAATATATAAATAAACAAGATAATAAAACATGAAAACAATTCAATAGAATTGATAAAAAAAGCTGCATTAGTTTCACTACTTTCACAAAAACCATAACAAAGTCATAAAATAGAAAATAGATTCAACTATACTAATAGTTTAAACTTTAACAAAATGAATCAAATGTTGAAATAAGAACTAGGAGTAAATTGTTTCAATTTAAATTCTCCTCCAAAGGGCATCATCATCCTCATCCAATGTATCAAAAGTAGGAAAATGTTCACCACTGTGGTAACCCTATATTTCCATGTAAATCTTCATCTTCATCAACAGTCAATTTGAACTCCTTCTCTTGCCTCGCTCACTTGTACCTAGTATAAATTATTAATTAGGGTGTAAATATTATAAGTTTTTTATTAAATTTAATCAAATTTATGACTTCAATTTCTTTGGTACTACTTTAGTGCTTCATTATGTTTCCTTTTAGAATGTGAAGAAATCAAGGTGATCCTAAATGATGCTTCGAGTCTGTCGGGAGTCGGATAACACAACTCTAATAGCATCAATACTGAAGCACTCATCATCCCGAAGCCAACAAAGATCATGGGGAGGAGGATCTTCTTTCTCCGCAATCCACATATCGTCCAATCACCCTCTACCAAAACTGATTCAACATTTTGTTTCCTCGTAGACTTCTCGCTCTTCAATCTAGGCTTCAGACCTTTACATACACTAGAGCATTCAACCTTGATGTTCAAGTCTATTTCTTTTTTCAGGTGTATCTACAAAATAATAAATAAAGAAATTATATGTTAAAATGAAATAAAGTTCTCTAACATTGAAAATAGAAATATATATATAAAAATTTACAAAATAGAAATATTACTGATTCAAATGTGCTCCAATTTCTCTCACATCCCGAAGCACTACAAGTAAGGCTAAGGACTCAAATAGCGAACTTTTTGCAACTCCGTGTCAACCCCAAACGCATCCACCAACTCAGAGGACTTTAACGCTTGAGAATCAATTGCACACGAATTCCCAAATTCACCCATTGCTTGGTCAAATGAGTCCAACTGAATGTCAGCCTTTAAATGTTCTTGATAATCCAACATCCTATCCATGCATTCAAATAATCCTCCTCACCTCATCAACATTGGGAGAACTTTATCCTCATACCGCACCGAGGATTAAGATAATAACCTCGTCGCATGTAAAGGTCGATGAAGTCGCGGAGTCCATCTTGCACTAATTTTTCTCCAAATTAGCCATATTTTCTCTCCATGCCCCACAATTAAATGCAATCTTCTCCTTAGCGTAATCCACGCCCTCTCTGCAAATATAACCCATGGCTGATCTTCCTCCGAATCAACCTCTCTCAAGACACTAACTAATGGAACAAGGTCTTTATGCAAAAAGCAACATGAGACCAAAAATTTGATCAAAACAACACTCGTACTGAGCCACACCTCTACCTTACCCATTCGCTTAACACCATTTTTCTCGAGGAGACCATTGCTATAAGAGCTTGCTTTTGCTTATAAAGGCTTTGGAGAGTAAGAAATGAAGTAGCAAACCGTGTAATTGTTGGACAAAGAAGTTCATGATTTTTTGTAAATGTTCTCATCAAGCTAAAAACCCAAGTATGCCCATATATGAACTTCACTACTTGCCTAGCTTGAGCAAGTGTAGTATCATGAACATTTATCTTTCCAATATCCTCCAACATCAAATCAATACAATGTGCAAAAGCATGCGAGTCCACCACAATCTTCTCCTTTTTTCCATAAGCCTCATTCCAAAGATTCACATAATTGTAGGCATTATCATGATGGCTTGGTACAACATTCTCCTCCCCAATTTCTTCAACCACGCTATCAAGATATTTGAACATCAATTCCCATTTTTTATTATCAAGTATCAATTGATTTCATAAACCAAGTGCCGTAGACTATTCACCAAAAAAATTGATAAGACACCTACTTCTTTCCATCCTACCCAACCATCCGACATAATCAACATCCATATTTGCTTTCCAAGCTCTTTTTGTGATCTTCCATAATGATACTTAGGTCATTCACCTCTTCTTTAAGAATCAATGTCCTCAATTCGTGCATAGATGGAGGCTTAAACCCGAGCCCAAAATTTGCAACAACATCCATCATAGAAATCCAATAAGGATCATTCACAGTGTTGAATGGGAGACCTTTTGAATACATAAACCTACCAATTTTTCTACACACTTCCTTTCTTCTTGCTTCCACCCTTGAATCTCAAAGTACTTGGACAGGTTGTGAAGTGGTAAATTTATCCATAAGTCCCCAGAATGGTTCCCACTCCCACTCCCACTCCCTAAGGCACCTATTGTTTCGACAAGGCACTCTCATGCATCGGGGCTGGACCCATACCAATTTCGAGCAATTCATTTCTTTCGTTCTTTTGATCCTTAAATTGGCCAATGCATCTTTGCATTCCAATCTAACATCTTCACTAACTTCAAGTATGGTTTCATACCATGATGAGTTCCAATAAGCGATAAGCTGAAATCTATTCACCCTCCCACGCATCTTTTGATTGCAAAATTTACACTCAAATATTGCTCCCTGAAACTTCCAATAACATATTTCCACACAAAATCTTTTCTTCAATTTTTCGAACCTGAGGAACTCATTCTAAAAAACATTAATAATAATATTCACATTTCCATATAACAATATAATCGACTAAAAAATAATAACAAGACATAATTGAAAGGAATTAAAATGAAATTCAGACTTAATTGGTTTAAATTTTAAAAGCCAATATTTTTAAGAGGAATTTAAAATGAAATTAATTTAATTGGTTTAAATTTTAAAAGCCAATATTTTTTAAGAGGAATTAAGAATGAAATTCAAAATTTAATTGGTTTAAATTTAAAAAGACTATTTTTTAAGAGGAAATTAAGCAATGAAATCTGTAATTTAAACATGAATTTTAAACCAATATTTTTTTAGAGGAAATTAAGAAATGAAATTAATTTAATTTGCTTAAATTTTTAAAACTAATATTTTTTTGTAAGAATTTTAAAAGAAATTTTAATTTAATCGCTTAATCGGGTCAAATGAGCTTCAAGAGAGCCGCTTGATTTAAAAAATATATATATTTTGATGAAGAAAATGTAGTAGCACAAACTACCGGATGATCAAATTGATTTAATTGGTAAAATTGATGAAACCCATTTTATCGGTAAAAATGAGTCTAAGTTCAGCTTCTCCCTTTGACTTAAATAAAAAAAATAATTTAAGAAGCAAAGAGGAGCAAAAGGGGTAGTTTTCGGGTGGAGAGATGAAGAGAGATGGGAAAGGGAAAGAAAGGGCTCGAGAGAGAGGGAGAGATTGAAGAGAGATGGGATGAAGAAATGAAGAAGAGGAGAGCGCAATGCAGGAGCATGTGCGCTTTCTGATGAGATGAAGAAAGAGAAAGAAAGGGAACGGATCGGAAGAGATGGAGAGATGAAGAGAGGGAGAGATTGAAGAGAGATGGGATGAAGAGATGAAGAAGAGGATAAAGCGCGACATACTTGGAGATGAAGCCGAGATGATCGAGCAGTCGCCGCTTGAGGTAGGGTTTATTCTTCCAGTTTTCTCCCCAAAACAATTTATGTTTTCTTCGGTAGGAGAAAGTGTACGCATAAGCCCCCCAAGCGTACGCATCCCTCTTCAAGGCGTGAAAGGCACGATCAAACCGCGCCGACGCCTACACCGAAAAACGTACGCCTATCAGGTTTGGCTTTTTCAGACGCCTGCTACGCTCCGCGCCGCCCGAGGTGTGCGCATCAAGGCGAGCCTAGAAAACGCCTTTGAAAACCTTGTACTTTACATAGATGATACCCTTTTATTATGCGAACCCAACAAAGATCAAATGAAATTTATGAGCTAGACTCTAATGTGGTTTGAAGCAATGTCGGGTCTGAGAATTAACTTAAACAAGAGTGAGATCATTCCCGGTGAGGGCAAAGTGGGACACTGCCAAGCCAGCAGCCTCGGAGCTTGGGTCGGGTGGGATTAGGGTCCTTCGCAGCAAGGCCATAGGGCTCGACCTCGTCGAAGAAAGGTTTCAAAGAGGTCAGCCTCATGAAGATGCAAAGATATTTCCTAAGGACGGAAGGATTACATTGATCCGCAGCGCTTTGTCTAGCCTTCCAATTTATTACTTATCCCTCTTCCGTATGTCTCAAAAGATTTGCACTAGACTAGAGAGAATTCAAAGACAGTTTCTGTGGGGTGGGGGCAGCCTTGAGAAGAAGCCTCATCTTGTTAAATGGGTCATTGTTTGTACAGAGAAGAAAAAAGGGGGATTAGGCGTGAGAAACTTTTCCAGGCTAAATAAAGCTCTTTTATGTAAATGGAGCTAGAGGTTCGCAACGGTAGGTATGTCTCTCCGAGATAGGTAATAAGTTGCAACATGGGAGACTCCTGGGTTGGTACACTTGTGACATCAAAGGTGGCTTCGTGTTGGCTCGTGGAAGGAAATCGAAAAGAATCCACTCCTCTTCCTCCAAAATGCACCTTTTCTAGGCGATGGAAGGAGGATTAGTTTTGGAAAGACGTTTATAATGATGAGGCATTGTGCCCTTTCGCTCCTCCATGTTTCTCCCCGGCTGGCAAAAAGATGCTACAGGTGGTAGATCCGCGGAATCGGGTTGGGTGGAGGAAGGGGCTGGTCTCCAACCTTTCTAAGGTCCTTTAATGATTGGGAGATGAAGGAGGTGAAAAGATTTCTATTCTCTATTCACAGGAAGAGAATCAGACCTGGGATTGAGGACAAACTTCTGATGAAGGGCTCCAGTCACGACAATTTCTCAGTCAAGACCTTGTATAGTGGCTGTATTCTCCGTTTCAATACAAATTCCTTCCTCTCGCTTTGGAACTATGTTATCCCTCCAAAATTAGCTTTTTTTCGCCTCGAAGCTTCCTCTGGGAAAAGGATCACTGATCGGGCTAAATAGCTTAAGAGCCCTTGCAAACAAATGCTGCCTTTATGAAGAGGATGAAGAGACAATAGACCATCTGTTAATTCATTGCAAGATGGTCAGGATGCTTTGGGACCTCTTTTTGTCGACAGTTGGGACTAGTTGGGTCTTTTCGTGCTCTATCATTCATAAACTTTTAGCTTGGTAGGATATTCAGGTAAAAAGAAATAAAATCTGGGGCCGGTCGCCTGCTTATGCCTTTTCTGACTTTACGCGGAAAAAGAAATATGGTGGTGTTTGACAACTTGTTACCAACGCCAAAAAAATTAAATTTAATTTCGAGCAATTTGTGGAATCGACCAATTTGTATAGTGTTGTTAACACGAACTCTGTGGATTTTTGGCTTAGCTCGGGTGTAGGTAGTTTTGTATGCTTTTTGTTGGGGTTGATAGGTTCTTCTTTGGCTCCTTCTGGTTCCCTCTTGTTCATTTCCTATGTACTCTTTGGAACCTCTTGGTTCTTTTTTTCTATATACTGTTTTTATCAATCAAAAAAAAAAGTATTATGGGAAAAGAAGGTTTTCCTATTTTAGGATGTTTCATTGTGTAAAATAGAATATTGATAGTTAAATCCCTGATTTATTAGGATTTGATTTAGGATAGTTTCCTCTTCTTATAATCTGATAGACAAGGTTCAAACTTCAAATTGTTAGGATTCAAAGATAATTTCGTTCAAGATCATCCAAGAGAACACAAGAAAGACTTTTTTGTTCCATATGCAACATATCCATGCCTCTCATAAGCCACCACAGTTTAGAACTAAAACTTGCAGCAACCTGCCATGCTTGTAAGTTTCCAATTCATCCCCAAACCACCCAATTACCACACCAACACGCCCCCACCTTATTAAACTGTTGGAGTTTCCATGTGCACCAATTGAAAGAAAAATGATAATTCATCTAGCTCTGTCAGACATGTATGCCTAATACCAAACCTGTTACAGCAGCAGAATGATTATAACCAGCTGCAATATGTATGATCTTCTTAGGAAGTGCAGAAACTTCAAGGGGCTCCTGCAACAACACATTCAGGTAAAGAAAATCCTTGATGGAAATAAATAGTGAAGTAAATGGCTGTATGGAAAAATCTAATTTATTTTCTCAAATCACACAAATCAGCATAAGTTACCAAACTTACACATGTGAGCAAAAGCTAACCAGACCTAGATAACTTAAAAGTGGAAACAAATGAGTATCTTTTTTGAGTTCATCCGATCAGAAAACTTAGAATTTACCAAGCTTAATAGTGAAACACACTGTTTATACATGTAGAAAGAGAAGCAATAATACTTATTGGGTAAAAATACAAGAAGAAGCTACAGCTGGCTGCTATACGATGATAGATTATAGCAGATTCTCTCAGGCTACATTCTCAAGCCACTCACTGTGGCTTCAAAACCAATTTTCTTATAGAAATAAGCCTAATATGGCCAAAAAACTGCTCCCATATAGCTTACAGCTAAACCTTAATACCACAATGGAACTAAATATCAGTCATCTCCAGTATCGAGATATTTTTCTATTAGGCATTCTGCATGAGTCCGTTACCAATCCCAAACCCAGCTACCCTTTTTTTCTTAACTTCCTCATTCATGAACCTTTTACCCTTAAACAACAGGAGTTATGTCCTAATCTCCATGGTTATGCCCAATAGCACATGGCGAGAATGATTGGACCTAAACCTTTATACAGGCTTGCCTCTTTTATGGGCTAGCTAGCAAAACCTAGACTCCAATGGCTCGCATGGAAAACGTTCATATGTTGCCAACCTCTTATTCTCCTCCTATTCCCCCTTCTTGAATCGAGTGAGTCAAAGCTCAACTCTAGCTTTGTTTCTCATATTCCTCTAATTGAATCAGCTCTTATTTAATCAACTTGTTAGAACTAATTACATAGATGATCTGCCTGCTTCCTTCCTAAAACACCAGCATAAACGGAAACAGTAATGAAGATTTCATCTTCCCCTCTATAGGTGAAATAAATAGCTATAGCATGCAAGGGAAAGATGGAAAAATGAGACCTGATTTGACTCTTTGAGGAGCAGGATAGGCCCCTAGCCAGTAATTCAGAACATTATCAATAAATTTTCCAACATAGATAATCAAATATCCATATATTTTTTTTGATAAGCAATCAAATGAGTTTTGTACCGAAATGGTACGTTTGGAAATAAAAAAGATAAAATCAGTTCGCATGGGAAAATATTGACTAAAGTAAGGCGCAATGCCGGCAACCGGAACGGCGGCAATTGATTTCTACTGAAGCCGCCAACGAGAACGGCGGTTTTTAAAGGAATTCAAATGCCGCCGTTGACAACGACGGCATTTGAAATCCACTTAAGCATTTGAATTAAGTAAATTCCATCCTTGGTTTCAGAGAAGATTGGCTGGTAAACCTTTCTCTCTCTTTAAATGACAGTAGGAAACAAGAAACCTCATAGATTTAACTTTAGCTAAGTGGATTTGAAAGGCTAGACTGCGAGTGAGATGAAACAAACTATTCTTATGGTGAGCTTAATCTTTGTGCACAAAGGTGTGATCAGATATTGTGGTATGGCCGGGCCTCAATCAATTATCTTATGTTCGGGAGGCCCAGGGTTCTCGATCACATACTGAAGCAGTATAACATATTTTTGGCAGAGGTTGAGTCTATCAACCGTGGCCGGATCAAGAAGAGTATGAGTTGCTCCAGTTCCAGGATTGAGGTGGAAGAGTTGTTGCCACACTCACATGGATTCACCGAATTAATTTCTTTCGGTTGATGAACATATTCTCAACGAAAGTATGGCCTTCTTTCTCTCTCCATTGTCTTACTCTGGTTTTGTTAGTTGCTAGCTTGCCATCAAATTCTAACGTTTGTTCTCTCATTGTTTAATAGGAAGCAAGTCAATACAACTAATCTTCTCAAAACTAAGATGGACTTACTTAATTCCAAACGCCTGCTGACAACTACGGCATTTGAAATGAGTGGATTTCAAATGCCGCCGTTGACAACGACGGCATTTGAAATAAGTAGATTTTAAATGCCGTCGTTGTTAACGGCGGCATTTGAATTCCTTTAAAAACCGCCATTCTCGTTGGCGGCTTCAGTAGAAATCATTTGCCACCGTTCCGGTTGCTAGCATTGCGCCTTACTTTAGTCAATATTTTCCCATACGAATTGATTTTATCTTTTTTATTTCCAAACGTACCATTTCCGTACAAAACTCTAATCAAATATCCATATATGACTAATAATATCAAAATGCTTATCCATATAATGTTTATACTTGTTACTATCAATGCACCAATACTATATCACTATCCTTCCTAACGTATGAGACATTACTGATATTTTTGCAAGTAAAATCCGAAGGGTTAAAAATTTTGTTAGTACTAAGAACATTTTTTCTAATTGACACTGTCCAACACTCCTGTTAGGAAATGTGGCAGATTTCCTGATAATTTTTCTATCTTACTGATTTAAATTAGAAACAATTAATGATCATATATATTTCCAATGGGTCAACAATTTAATTATAGGGATTGTCTTTATAAAAAAAATAATATTCATATTAAACTCAAATCCTATAAGATTAAGCTATGAGGAAAATTGGTAGTTGAACATGGTATCAAAGCTTGGTTTGAGGTGAGGTCGTGGATTCAAGCCACCTCTTTGCAATTTGCATGTTTATTTCCTATCTTGCATGTTTGAAAGTCCAAAAAAGATTATTTGTATTCATTTCTTTGTCAAGCACGACATTCATATTGAACCCATACCTTACAACTTTCAGTTGAATTAAACTATGTGGGTTCAAATCCTTGTGGAAACAAAAAAAAAATTTCCAAAATTTTGGGTCCACCCTTGCAATGGGATGTAAATGGAGTTTCTCTATAAAATATAAAGTAGATGGGTACATAGAAAGGCATAAGGCTAGGTTAGTGACAAGAGGATGCATTAAGACCCTTTTTATCAATTACTAAGAAACATTTGGGCTCAATTGCCAAAATGAACTCAACCTAAATCTTGTTCTCTCTAAGTGTAAACCTAGACTAGACTCAACATCAGTTCGACTTGAAAAATGTCTTTTTGCATGGAAACCTTGAAGAGGAAGTCTATATGGATGCACACCTGATTTTGAAAATTTGCTTGGTAAAAGGAGCCTTTATAGACTAAAAAAGGTCCTCTACATGGTCTCAAATAATATCCTAGAGCTTGTTCTAAGTGATTCTTCAACTCTTTGAAGAGATATGGTTATACTCAAAACCAAGGAGATCACAAGGACTAAAGGTCCACTATAGGATATTGCATCTTTGTAGGTGGGAACCTCATTACATGAAGCAAGAAACAAGCCATTGTAGCTAGATCAAGTCTAGAGGCAAAATACAAAGCCATGGCCCATGAAGTTTTGCAGAAAGACCCTACTTAAAGAGCTAGGTTTGGAACCTAATTAGCAAAAAAAGATTATTATAACAACAAAGTTGTAGTTAATATTGCCCACAATTCAATTCATATGATTGAACCAAACAGGTTCAAGTAGATAAAAACTTTATAACTAAAAAAATTGAAATTAGCGAGATCACCACCCATTTTTGTGCCTATCAACAGCAGTTGGTCAACGTCTTCATAAAAAGGGCACCATCACACCACGTTCACCTTTATTGTGTGCAAAACTAGGAACGCATGACATCTACGCAAGAACTGGCGGCGCTAAAATATGGCTAATTTTCTGACGCTTCTCTATTTGAAATCTTGTCTTATTTGCTGGTATTTGGTGGTATTTCAAGTCTTATTCTTTTAAATTAGAACCGATCTATGATGGTATATATTTTGAATAGGTCAACAATTTAGAGTATCTATAAGTATTGCCTATGTGATACTTTTCTTGTATAGTTTATTTTTTATTCACTCTAGAAGGGTACATGTGTGTGTGTAACCTTAACTCCTATATAATATTAGTAAAGAAAATGTCACATATAATATCACCAAAACATTGATCCTGAATATCACATTGGACAGGTAAGTTGGATCATTAATCAGACATCCATCACAGCATTGATCTTGAATTGAAGAATGGGAACCCCAAACACAAGCAACTCATATTTAGAATCTAAATAACCAAAACTTTCAACCACATGCTATAGATATTATAAACTTACTTAAAAGAATCAAATAGATGAAAAGAAAGAGAAAACCCCTTATCAAATAATTTTTTTTTTTAGAAAAAAGCACAATGAATGAAAACAATTATGATCTTGTCAATCAAGCAAATCTTGGCAGCCAAAAGAATAACAAGTGCTAGGACAACAAGGCCAAGGCATCATACAGTTGTGTAACTTTTATCAACCGATACACCAAGCTGTCCAAAATCATTGAGACCGGCAGCATAAACACAGCCAGTTTCTGTCAATGGAAGAGGATAATTTGTAAGCCTCTACTCAGAACAGGGTTTGCAAGATTCTCAATTCATCACCAATCTATAGATAAATAATTTTATAGCCATCCAAAGCTAAATAATAAACTTAAGAAAGAAAAATACCAAGACAAAGTTAAAATTATAAAATTCACCCAAATTAACCACAAATTCGCATGAAATAGGCAAAATTATTACAAAATCGATCAAAATTAATCACAGCCCCAAATGAAATAGACAGAATTAGGGAAAAGATATTCGTAGAAAATATGAAAACTAAAAAAAGACAAAACAGAAATTTCAGAACTTCAAATTCCCTCATTTTTCCAGCAACCAAAACAATGGTACCCAATTCAACCAAACACACACATGCATCTCGATATCCTGAAACAAAAACAAGTAATCAAAATCCGTAAGAAACCTGTCAAAAAGAGGGTGTGGGCTCCGCCACAAGCAATGGCAACAAGGTTGTGGTGATCAAACGCGGAGCATACAGCAGGCCTCCACTGTGACTCCAAGCTTCCCAGACCCAGTCTCCCAAAATCACCATTTCCCCACAGCGCAGCGAACCGCTTTCTGGGTTCGCTCGAACTCAATTTTCTGCAAAACCCGAACCCTAGTTTGGATTGTAGGGTAGACTGTGAGATTCTCATGCAACTTCTCCACATTTTGGAATTCTGATCTTTAGATGTTATGCATAGAGTATTGAATTTAGGTGATATTCCCTTTATCCTAGGATTTTAATGGACAAAATTATTGGATTAAAGAGTTTATAGAGTAGTGACAAGGTGAACATTGAGGATTGGCGACTCGTTTATGGGGGAGCAAGGCAATAACAATCGATCCGGGCAATTGTCCGGAAAGTTGGAGGTATGAGTGGAATTTCTCCGGATTTAGACTCAAATAGTTTATTTGAAAAAAAAATTATAAAATTAGTTTTTAATCCAAACTAATGTCTAAAATAATGTTTTTAGGCCAAATTAGAAGTGTGACAAATACCGCCCAAATTAAAAGTGTGACAAATACCGCTATCATAAACAGCGGTAATTAAAATTTTTATCAAATACGCTGGCTGCGAATAACTAAGAATTAAAATTTTTATCAACGTCGTTATTCACATAAATCCAGATTGAGCAAAATTTCAAACGCCGCTTGCTCACGATGAAGAACATTCATTCTCAAAGAATATTTCGTGATACGCTTTCAAACTAAATTTTTATTTTTTTATTTTTAAATAAAGTATTTCAATCTAAAACTTGAATTTCTCGAAAATGATTCTTAATTGAAAAACGATAATAATTTTGAGTTTCAAACAAAAATAAGTTATTTAAAAAAAATTACAAATATAGTTTGAAAACAAAATAATATCAAAACTACTGCGCCACGTAGACATACACATTGAAGATACCATTATCACTTACTATGGCAATGAAATTTTTTTTAAGTTCATGGCGTAGTGATAGACATACTACTTTGGACATTTTCAAATTATATTGATATTTTTTAAAAAAAAATTGTATTAGTTTTTGACAAGACTCAATAATTTTTTCCTTTTTTTTTGTTTTATTATTATGATTAATTAAATAGATGATGTCTCAACTTATTTTTTCTATTTTAATGTATCAAACTTTGTTTGTTTAATTAAGTGTTTGTCAAGGGTTTCACATGGTGTCATTCCAATAATATTATCATTTTCTCATTCTGATTTATACTATTTTTTTGATAGCTTAACACTTTAGTTATAATGTACTAAACTGTCCCCGTTATGACTCAAATTTAGGACCCCATTTCCTAGTGGTGAACATGGTTCGATTAACCTAATCGTATCTCAAAAAATAAACCGATCGTTGGGGGAACCCAAAGAAATCAGAAGAGAGAATGAAATAATTGAGTTTTATTCTCTTTACTTTGATATATTAAATACAAATAGGAGAATACTATTTATAAGTGTTTGGGAGAACTCAAATCTACATTTAATCTCATTGTTTAAGGCAATTAGTATTTACTTTACAAAAATGATCAACATTCTTTTTGTAAATTGATTATCATTCATACCTTTCCTTATAACATTCCCTTACTGAATCTGTCTCAATTAAAAACTCCATGGTGAAACCCATTGAGACAAAACTGATGGAAAGAAAAAATAGCTATAGTGATACTAACATCCATTTATACCCACCCTCATGTCAATGTCTTTGGCTGGTATATTCCAATATTTTATATTAACATTCCTTTGAATTTTGATGTCATTTAAATTGACTTTATAAACAAATTTGTTAAATTATCACTTGAGTGTATTTGTTGGTTTGTGATCCGACTTTGTGTGGATTTGAAAAATAGCCCGCATCCGCATATTTGTCACTTTGACTCACTTAAGTAAAATAAACTCATATTAGTAAATTCGCAGAGATAATGCAGTACATCTTTGATGTCATTACAACGTCTTCGAGTTAGAGTAGAATTGTACCTAGCTAATAAATTGAAAGAAAAAACAAATATCTAGACAATACAATTAGCAAGATATATAAGTGCATCGATAGCACTAAGATATGATACTTCAAGACTGGCACTTTTGTCTTTTCACGAGGACGAAATGTCATTTTTCATATCATGGTTGGACAACCATTAGGAGCGAATGTAGATATGTTAATTATATTAAAACATTTTAGGGTTTCTTAATATATGTTAATTGATGAATCGATACTTTAGTTGGAAAATGATCGATTTACAGGTCGAGACAAAATTTTGTTTTTCCAAAAACTTTAATTTCAAATCCGTTCTTCAAATATTTTGTAGTTCTTATGAACTCTTTAGAAGTTCCAACAAGGTATAAATCATCAACATATACAACAATAATCTCAAATTCGGTTTTTTATTTCTTAATAAAAATGCACGAGCATATAAGATTGTTCACACACCATTTTCTTTAATAAATACGCACTAAGGCAATTGTACCACGTGTATGGATTGCATCAGTCCCCATGAAGATCATTGTAACTTGATTGATTACATGTTACGAGAGTTTGTACTATTTTCTTCAAGTAATTTAAATCCCTCAGGGATTTTCATGTATATATCATAATTTATGGTAGAAACTTCTCATTTTATTAATAATTGTAATTTTGTATGCATAGCATTTTTTCATTTTGGCCAATAATTTTTTTCGACATTCTTCCACATTTTGTAGTTCGGGATCTTCATCATTTTGTATGATGTCTAAGGCCACTTGAAAAATATTATAAAAAGAAAATATTATTTCAACCTCATTTTTAGCTTTATGCACATAACTTATTGAGATCTCATTATTTTCAGGTACATGTGCCTCTTCAAGGGCTTTTTTGTGCATTTTCTACCTCTTCAGGGTTTCCTTGTTCATTATATATCTCTATAGGGGCTTGTTGTTCATTATGTGCCTTTATAAAAGCCTTTTGTTTATTATGTGCCTCTACGGGTGAGACGCCCCAAAATCCGGGGGTTCGTTGATTTAACCATCAACCGGCGGAAATACCCGTGGATATCGTGTAACCCGATACCACCTATTATGTCCCATTTACCGGGATCCATTAATCCATATCTCGTATTAAAACATAAGGAGATATATATATATATATATATTAAAACAATTCACATGTTTTTAATTACAATTTTACACTCCAAAATGAGTATGTCAAGCAAGTCGCCAACATATTTTACAAAAAAGAATCATCACGTCGGCTTTCTTCATCCTTGCTGCCCCGCATAAGAACCGTCCACCGACGCACATCTTGCACCTGAAATGTTTTTCTCATATAGGGTGAGTCATGCCCAGTAGAGTAATTCCTACAGAGGCTACTCCTCACCTAAGTTCACATGCAACGCTTACATTTCACATCAACATTAAAAAAAAAAAAAAAGAATATGTCAATTATAACTTGGAATCCTACATGTCATGCCATGAAATGAGATGAGACCTACTCATGTACCATGCCCGAGTCTATACCGAATTTACTACCCGAAGTCTTCTTACGCACTCTCACCCGAGTCTTTACTTCACTCCCACCACACAATGCGACATGCCCACGTGTGATAAAACCGGCCACAATGGATTGGCATCCAATGATCATTTTCGAAACAAAAGTCATGATTTTGTAAAACCAAAAATTTTGGATGTCATTCCTCAAATGAACATTTTATATACCAAAACCATTGTGTCTTTTGAGGTAGCGGATTTTTGAGTCCCACCATTGCCCGTGACACCGTTTACACTTTTGACTTTCACCGTCAAGTGTAGTAAACCAATTCGAAAGCCTTCACCCGAGGGAGGTTCTTAGCCCTTATCAGTATTACCCGACACAAGTTTTCCGCTTCATGCAATCAGGAAACTATCAACTTCGCATTCAACAAGCATCGAGCCCATTAATCAAATCACCAATTTCGATGTTTGATCCTAACCATGCACCCACACCCATGAAATGCGATGTTCCCATGCATATGCAATGCAATGTGCCATTGCAAGTTAATGCCATGTCCCACATGTAATGAATGTCATATGAACAATATAAACCATACAATTTACCTTATATTCTAAACAAATATATCACATGCATATAATTTCCAAAACAAACATTCATTCCAATGTCAATATATAAGAGCACGTATATCAACATTTCATCACATCAACACAACCACACATGTCATTACAAGGGCAAGTAATAACATTCTCAATCATCAAACCACTGCGGGTATTATAGTGGTGCTCACAAAATGTACCTCACACAACACCTTAATCAAGCCATACATTCAACAGCCCTGCATCTGGCCACAAACACGCCATGACAAGCCTCTCCTTTCGCTTAGGCAAAGCTTTCCTTCACGAGGCCAAGGCAACACGTGGAAGCCGACTCCTGCTCATGAAGAAGCCCACATTCGCCTAGGTGAACACCTTCTTCGAGGCAAACACCTTATCCTAGGTGAAGCGTGCCTTTGCCTAAGTGAAGAACGTCAGGTTTTGGGCCTTTTTCTACCCAAACAGTTCCTTAACACGTTCCACCATTTTTAACCCAAAAATTAACCTAAAAATGGGAACTAAAACTAGAGTAGGAAGAATTCCTACCTCTTGTAGCGTAATAGCACGGGTGGGAAGCCTCCCAAACCTGAAATCTTTGATTTCCCGAAACCTCCTCATTCGGATCTTTGGCGAAATCTCACGTTTTTGGTACCCACGTGTAACCCTTGTTAAGTAGATGAACTTTTACTCTTGGCTTGACGACATTCAACTGACGGAACTTCATAGATCGTGGAAAGAAGTTTGGTTCTCTCTTCCTCCCTCTTTCTTTCTCTCTACACGTGAAAACCAGGAAAATGAACTCTCTTGTGCCCTAATCCCCCTTTTTGTTCTAACTTAACTTTAAGTTAAGGGAGTGGCCCACGTCGCGCCACGTGTCTTTGACAGACCCCCTTCCTAGTGACGTGAAATCGCCAAGAACTCCACAAGAATCCTCCAACCCGCAATTACTGACCGACAAGTTACCATGAAGCTAAGTCGCTAAAACCGCCGGAATTGTCTGGAAACGGGTTATAAAATTCACTTTTCTATCAAAATCACACCTTTGATTTAACAAAATCCGGCAAAGATAACGACCGCATTTTGGTCAAGCCCGAAATACAAAAATAACCTGTATAAAAAAAAATACACTCCCAATGTTTTCCAAATATCCAACTACAACCATAAAGAACCTCTGGTCCTCATCAAAATATAAGATAATGACTAACCAACATAATTTATCGCAACCTCGTTTTCTCTCTTAAACCATGCACTTATTATTCCAAAAGATATTTACATATACAAAATGTCACATTTTAACTTTTACTTCTTTTACTTTACACCTTATTTTATATATAATCACAAGACAAATGCCTAGATCGAGGATCCCGAAATGTCTTTCGACTTCAAAGACTGCACCTGAAAATTAATTTAAAAACAGAAAACTCGTGGAGCCAAACGGGCCTGAGTACTATGTTCTAAATGTTGTCAGTCTGTTGTATGTACCTCCCAATATGAAAATCAGACATAAAATGGTTGTAAACTCGTTTATGAGAAAACCGAAGCTTTTGCTATGAAACCATTTCTCGAAAAACCGTGCTGGAAAACTGCTTTCATTATGAAAACTATTCAAAACTATTTATGCCGTTGAAAACTGCTCGTAAAACTATTTCGCTCGGCGGAAAACTTCCGCTTCGGTGGCTAATATCCTCAAAGTGCTATACTAGAAATCAAATACCAACCACGTGGCCTATTTCTCGAACACCTGTGATGTGATGCCACTAACCTCTGACCGCATCGTAGTGAACCCTGGAATACTACCCGTCTAATATGGTCCGCGAACAAGGTGGGATTCTATAAACATAATGGAACCTCGTGAATCCAAAATGTCCTGATGGAACCCCGAATCCAACACCTCATCGCTACGCACTAAGTCAACAAGACTAACTGCGACACTCGAATGTGCAGAGGGCGACCACTATATAAATATATACTCGCATCTAACCCCCACCGACTCAAGCAATATATTTAGTCATAAAATCCCATAACCTTGCCATGCATAATCCTAAATACATCCGACGGAACCTAGCCGTGTCATCTGTGGGTTTTGCTGTCCAAACCAAACTGCTTCTTAAATATCAAACGAACTTTTCGAGTATAACAAATGGTGTAGAAAAAATGCTTTGAATAATACATTTGTATTTTAAAGCACTTTGCAATTTGTAATTTCAAACACTTTCGCTCGAAACGATTTTGAGTACTCACATTTTTCTCGACTAATTTCTTCAAATCTTTGTCAAGCACTCTAGATTCTTCTGTCTGATGCTCAAATCCGCCACACAATCCATACAAAGTACGAAATGCCCTTAGTTCAACGTTTTAAACATAAAACATACGCTATAGGCTTTCAAAGCGACTATACGAATCCAACTTCGATTCTAACAAAACTAATGCATAGTCCCATTCGATAAGGACATCGATAATATGATGTGAAATTGATCAAAATGTCCCTACACATTAAATGCCCCATAAAAACTATATGTTTTAGCCAACTTTTGACTCAAGGGACTTTCCATAGAGTCTAAAAACACCTAAAAACATTTCTGAAAATTCTGTCCGACCTGTCCGACTACAATCTCGAAGCCTCAATCCGAACCGTCCGAAAATGTACCTAAATTAACCCGACCGTCCGAACACAAACAAAATTTCTAAAAATTCTAAAACTCAGCTTAAAAATTTCACCAAGTTTACGACCTTTCACGGCCTCTAAGAAAATTCCCAAGTCATTACATTATAAGATTTAGGCTAAAAATAACCCAAGTAGAAAAATTCCTACCTTTTGAGTTTGCCGAAAATGCTAAGCTTTTGGTACTTACGCGTAGCCTCGTCACAGAGACCACCTCTGTATATCATCCATGAAAATCTACGATCATATTTCCGTAAATCTGAAAAAGAAACGAAGAGAAGAAAATAAAAATAAAATTTTCTCTGTGCTTGTCGTTCTGTCCGAGCATCCGTCTGTTTTGACTTTATCTTTCTTTTTTTATTTATTTTTTTCTTATTATTATTATTATTATTATTATTATTATTATTATTATTATTTGGATAAATGTTTATTACCTTATTCGGGTCCATTTCTGTCCCGAAAAAATTTATTTCTTTTCAGTTCACTTTATTGTAAATAAACTTAAATCAAGCCACTTCCTGACTTCCGAGATTTTTGTAAAAATCTTATCCCCAAGTTCCCGAAGGCATTTCCTATCATCCGTAAATCGTAAAATATCTCACTGCCTCTTAATTCAACTAAATTTTTCCCTCGGGGTCACTAGATTTCGCGAGACGAATTTAATCTGCCAAGCAGTCAGCCATCATCCGAGATCTAGAGAATTTTCTAAGCTTCCTCAACCATTATGGTAATTTATTATTATTATTATCCTTTAAAATTTCATAATTGAATTTCACCTCCACTCTCCTCTCTTAATTGCAAAAGTGCCACAATTCTTGAAAACTTTATAATTTCACCCTTAAAAACAACTTCTTTAAAAATTCTATTATTGCACTAAAATAATTATGCAAAGCCCCTGGGTACATATTAGCTACACATACCGTACACCCTCTCGGGACGGGGCGTTACAAATCCTCCCTCATTTAGAACATTTCGTCCTCGAAATGAACAAAACTAACATAAAGAGGATACCTTAATCTTAAAACAACCGAGGAATGACCTTATTCCCATGATTCCCCCATAAAACTTTGACTAAAAGAATGACCTTATTCCGCAAAATCTGCTCTCTGAGATCTACTATCTACATTGGCTGCTCCTTATAGGTCAAATTATCCTTTAGTTTTAATGGGCCGATCTCTCGAGTACACGAGATCCTGAAATGTACTTATGAGCATGGATACATGAAACACATTATGAACCTTAGACAACTCTGGAAGAAGGTCTAATCTATATGCAACTGGTCCTACTCTGGCAATAATCTCATATGGCCTTATGTATCAAGGCCTCAGCTTTCTGCGTCTTCCAAATATGAGGACACCTTTCCAAGGGGAAACTTTGAGGAAGACCCTATCGCCCACCTTAAATCGTGATCCCTATACGACAAGCCATCTCGCATAAATTTTCAGCCTGGTCCTCGCAATTTTGGAGTTTGTCTCTGGCTAACTGGATCTTATCTAAGGTAATCTCAGATCTGTCCCCGCCTATAGCCTCCTCTCTACTCATCCCAACATACAGAGTACGACATTCGGCCATACAATGCTTCAAATGGAGCCATGCTCTATGCCGGATTGATAACCTGCGATTGTAGCGACCCATCGTGAGATAATGCGATGTCGCCTTCCCCTAAACTCTATCACGCATGCTCGAAAGCATATCCTCTAGCTGCCCTCTAATAGTTCTATCTAACTCCGACCATCGCTCCAGGATGGAAAGTCGTATAAAGTGCAATCGAGTCCCCATGGCATCCCCGTGAACCTGACTCAAAACTGATGTGAATTTGGGGTCTCATTGGTATCATCTATTATGAATGCTCATGTAATCTAACTATCTCCTCCACATATAATTAAATAAATTGGTCCAACGGGTCATCATTACTAATCGGGAGAAAATGTGCGGATCCCTGCTAGTCTATCCACTATCACCCATATGGCATTGTGTTGTGTCTCCGAGTTCAGGAAGCCCGATAACAAAATCCATAGGCTAATCTTATCCCACTTTCAGGAATCGGAAGGGGCCGTGATTCTTTCCCGCGAGCTTCCTCGTGCTTTGCCTTTATCTCGCCGGGAGCAGGTTAGGCATCCGATACGACTCGTACTTCCTTTTTCATGCCCTTCCACCAATAATGCTCCCTCAGAGTATGATACATCTTTGTGCTACTAAGGTGCATGGGATATGCTGAAGAGTGAGCCTCTTCCATGATTTCCCTTTTAGTTCAATTGATTTCCAGTACACACATCTCGGGCCCTCTAACTATTACGCCATCGTCTCTGATCCGGAACTCTGGGGCTTCCTACTACTCCACCTCCGCCCTCAACTTAATCATCTCTAAAATTACTCGACCCTTCCTTGATCCGATCCACGAGAAGAGGACGAAAGCATAAAAATGATGCCAACAAGAGTCCCCAGACGCCCACTGCAAACTCCTAAAAGATCTTAAATCTCATCAACAATGCTGAGAGAGGTCTGCCCAGCAGTTATTAGAACCCTCCTGGGCTTCCTCGGCTTAAGGCATCGGCCACTACATCGCCTTCCCGATGGTACTCTATCGTGAACCATAATCCTTAATCAACTCCAACCACACCGACACTCGCCTTAAGTTAAGCTCTTTCGAGTGAAGATATAATCAGAGGCTCTTATGATCTGAATATCCGACAGGAACACCGTATGATAATGTCTCCGCATCTTTAGAGCGAAACCACTCACGCTAGTTCTAAATCATGGGTCGGGTAGTTCCATTGCTTTTAACTCGACGGAAGCATAAGCTATCACTCTACCATTTGCATCAAAACACAACCTAACCCTTTGTCTGAGCATCACCAGATACCACATAACCGTCCTTTCCCGACCCGCAGTGCCAAGACCGGAGTCACAGCCAATCTCCACACTGTACCTCAAAACCTATGATGGTAGTATCCGACCACTCAAATTTTTGATCCTTTTCAATAGATTGGTCAATGGCTAAGTATTCGAAAATCCCTCAACAAATTTCCTTCGTAATAACCTCGCTAATCCAAGGAAATCACGACTCTCGTAAACATCTGCGTGGCCGCCTTCCAGCCACTATAGCTTCGATCTTTGAGGATCCACACTATCACCTTCCGTCGAAATGACATGACCCAAGAAAGCTTACTTTGTCCAACCAAAAACTGCACTTACTAAACTTACCGTGATAACCGACGCCTCTAAGAATCCGCACATCGTCCGAAGATGCTCCGCATGTTCCTCCCCTGACCGCCCGAAAGTATACTAGAATGTCATCAATGAATACGATCACAAACTTATTCCAAATGGACCGAATAATTCGCTCATCAAATCCATGAACGCAAACCGCATTAGTCAATCCGAATGGCATCACTAGGAACTCGTAGTGACCCAGATTCGTCCCGCGCGCCTTAGAAACATCATTCTCTCTGACTCAATCGATGGTAAAACACTCAGCTCTTTCAATCTTAATATACCCCAGATCCATGCAATTGGTCAAATAGCTCATCTATACGAGGAAGCGGATACTGATTGCGTATTGTCGCCCGATTCAAATTTGCCATACTATACACAAACTGCTTCCATCTTTCACGAAGAGAACTGAGCTCCCACTCGTGAGGTACTAGGGTCGATGAAGCCCCTTAGCAATTCCTCCAATTGTGCCTTCAATTCTTTCCTAACTCCTCGTCGGCGCCCATTCTCGTATGGAGGAATGGATACTCCAGCTTGGCCTCGAAATTAGTTCAATAATGAACTCAATTGCTCTATCCGGAGGTAAACCTGAAATATCATCCGAAAGACATCCGAAACTCTGACATGGGATGTCTTCCAACTTGTCCCCTCTTGTCTCCTATCCACCACAAATGCTAAATAGCCCTAGCAACCTTTCCGAAGCATTTTCGAGGCGGTCATGGCATTAATGAGACTAGGGGCGATCTCTCTTCTGATTCCCCGAAATATCACGCCTGGTTCCTCTGGCCGAACCAATCTTACTTCTTTATAGCAATTCATGGCTCTATGCTTGATAACCAACCATACCCAAGACTATATCGAAATCATGGATACCTAACACTATCAAGTCCGGCTGGAAAATCCTTAGCCCGATCACCAATATGCTACCTGGAACTATCCTTTCTAATATCATAGTATCCCCATTAGGTACCTGAAACCAATTATACGACCATCTATGTGATGGGACTCTATCTCGGTGCCTCTCGAATGGTGTACTACAATAAATGAATGAGTGGCTCTCTAGGTCCACCAATGCATATGCATCATGATCAGAACCGAATCATACCGTAATCACGTATGGTGATGCATCCATTCCTAATCGTGTGATTGTAAATACCCGAGCCTGAGTACGAGTACCACTCTGTATCTGGTCAATCGGGGTACTGCCTTTGCCTCCTACACCCCTACCGCAACCTCTACCAGGTGTTGTACTGCCACCTTTGCCTAAACTACCCTCACTACCCGATTGGGACCGTCGGTGCCTAGGGAAGGCATCGCACCTACCTCGTATGGTCTACGGCCACTAGTCAGGATACCCTCGATAAAGTGACCTTCTCTGCCCACAATGGAAACATCCCGATTAACCACGCCGGATAAAAACTGGCTTGTAAATGACCGCTGAACCCGGTCCCTATGACTTCGAGGGTGTCTCTTCTAATGGCCCCACTAGTCCTCGGCCCCGGCTTCCATCAAGAAACCCCGAAAGAGACTTTCTGCTCATCCGAACACCCATCACCGTATATAAATTTCACTAACCCGTTTCCACCATAAGTACGCGCTCCGGGGTCACCGGTACCATCATAAGTTTTAGCCCCTAATTTTAGAGCACGTTCTATCACACCTCTCGCTTTTCCGAGGCTCTGCTCACTGCAGCTATCAGAATAACTGTATAACTCGATCCATCGGCAAGCATATCGCTGCACTAGCCGCGAATTCCTCGACATGGTTCTCACGGGCTGATTCATTGAAGCATTTTCTCCGACTAGGGGTGCTCGACATATCTCTCTCGTGGTGCCTCCGGCGGCGAAGTCCTAGATCAACCTCTACGACTCCGCCTAGACATACGCCGTGGAATTTCAAGGTTAAAAGATTCAGTGACACTTTTCAATATTTGATGCATGCAAATATTAGCAAAACGATGTAGGTTGCAATAGGAAAATCATTATAAATAAACAATTCTAAAGGAAATACTGTGGAAAATGTATGAAATGTGCGAATCCATCGCCTAAAACTCCGCTTCTCGATAATTAACTTGGATGCACTTCTCCTAGTGACAGAAACTCCACGGGTAACTCCGACAAGAACCTCCCACCCAAGCCTCGCTCGACCGACAAGCTTACTACGAAGTTTCAAGACGTTAAAACTCGCGAAATCGGTCTTTGAAAACGGGTTATAAAAATTTTCACTTTCTATCAAAAATCACACCTTTTAGATTTAACGAAAATCCTAAGAAAGATAACAACCGCACGATGGTCAAGCCCGAAATACAAAAATCACCTGTATATAAAAAAATACACTCCCAATGTTTCCAAATATCCAGCTCTGACCATAAGGACTGGTCCTCGTAAAATATAAGATAAAGATCAATCCAACATAATTTCATACATGCTTTGTTTTTCTCAAAACCATGCAGCATGCATATTTTACAAAGATATTACATATACAAAATGTCACATTTTAACTTTTACTACTTTTACTTTACACCTTATCTTATATATAATCACAACACATACAGGGCGAGGATCTGGAAATGTCTTTCGACTTGACACTTGCACACGAAAAATTAATTTAAAAAGCGAGGAAAACTATGAGCCAAAAGCAGACTCAGGTGAGTACTATAAGTTCTAAATGTTGTCGTCTTGTTGTATGCCTCAATGAAAATACGCATAAATGGTTGTAAAGCATTTATGAGAAGCGAGTTTTGCTATAAACCATTTACATTTGTCTTTGAAAGCGCAACTGTACAGCTGATGCAGCTGTTTCTCACATTGGCTTGATGCGAAAATAACTACTATTTCTTTGGCCCCATTTGATGAGTGGATTAATATCTAAAGTGCTATCTTTGGAAATCAAGGTACCAACCATTGTAGCCATTTAAAATACCCTAGGCGTGATGCCACGGAACCTCGAATACGGCATCGGTAGTGAACCTCGAACACTACCACGTCTAATATGGTCGTGAACACGGCGGGATTTCTATACTTATAATGGAACCTCGGACAAAATGCTCGGTGATGGAACCTTGGAACCCGACACCTCGTCGCCATGTACTAAGTCGGCGCGCTAACTATATACCACAGATATGCGAGAGGGGCGACTCACTATATAAATATATACTAGATCTAACCTAATTGCCAGCCGGGCAATATAGTTAGTCATAATATCCTTAACCTTGCTATACCTGAATCAAAATACATCGGCCAGGAATGGTACATGCCCATCTAGGGTTTTATAACCAGGTCCATTGTTTCTTAAATCTTTGTCGAACTTTCTGTGAGTATAACAAATGGGAGGTAGAAAAAATGCTTTACTAATTACATTGTATTTTCAAAGCACTTTGCAAACTTGTAATTTAAACACTTTCGTTTTCAAAAACGATTTTGAGTACTCACCTTTTTCTCGACTAATTTCTTTCAAATCTTGTCAAGCACTCTAGATTCTCGTCGGATGCTCAAATCGCCTACACAATCCAGCCCACCAAAATGCGAAGTGCCCTTAGTTCAACGTTTTAACCATAAAACATACGGGGCTTTCAAAGCGTATCTGAACCGATTCTAACAAAACTGCGTGCTGGTCCATTTGATAATGACATCGATAATATGATGTGAAATTGATCAAAATGTCCTTACACATTAAATGCCCCATAAAAACTATATGTTTTAGCCAACTTTTGATTAAAGGGACTTTTGCCAAGTCTAAAGCACTAGAAAACATTTTTTGAAAATTACGTCAGGCACATCAGGCTACAATACAAAAATTTCAATGCGGGCGTAAACTTGATCCGAAATTTAACCGGCTACATCCGAACACGGTCTCGAAATTCCCTAAACTCAGTCTAAAAATTTTGGAGCGAAGTTTCACATTTCACGGCCTCTAAGAAGATTTCAATCCATTACTATCATTTAGGTAAAATAACTCAGGCGGAAAATTCCCTACCTTTGGAGTTCTTAGGAAATGCTAAGCTTTTGGTACTTACGCGTGGCTCGTCGCGTGGGCCAACTGCCTTCGCTCAGACGAAAATCTACGGTCGATTTCCGTCATCGATAAAGCGAAGAAGAAAATAAAAATAAAATTCTCGTGGCAATGGATTACGTCAGAGCATCGTCTAGTTTGACTTTATCTTCTTTTTTATTTATTTATTTTTTCTTATTATTATTATTTGGATAAATATTTATTACCTCATTCGGGTCCATTTACATCGAAAAATTTATTTCTTTTTGAGTTCACTTTATTTGTAAATGAACTTAAATCAAGCCACTTCACGACTTGAGATTTTTATAAAATCTTATCCACGAAAGTCCACATGTGACTTATCATCTAGAAAATGTAAAATATTCATTTGTCTCGAATTCAACGAAGGCCACTACGGGTCACTAGATTCCCGCGAGGCAATTTATTAAACGCGATCCGTTTCTGTCATCAGAGATCTAGAGGAATTTTGAGCTTGCTGAACCGTTATGATAATTTATTATTATTATTATCCTTTTAAAATTCCATAATTGGAATTTCTCTCCACTTTCCTTAATTGCAAAGTGCCACAATTTTTGAAAACTTTATAATTTCACCCCTTAAAACAACTTTCTAAAAATTCTATTATGACAAAATGTTAAGAAGCCTTGAATAACACATATGGTTACACATACCGTACACCCTTTCGGGACGGGGCGTTATAGTTCACCCTTGCCCGGGTTCTTTTTGCCCCGAAACTATTAATTTCGTCCTAGTTCAAATTCAAATTATTTTGAATTAACTTCAATTAATTTATTTTCCAATTTTCGAGATTTTTTTACAAATCCCCTTTTTGGGGTCAGCCAGACACCCGACACCCTGAAAAACATGAAATACTGACTACCTCGGAATTCAATGAAATTCATCTGGGTAATTAGATTTCACGAGATGAATCCAACGGTGAGGTTCGTTTCGTCATCCGAGATCAAGAAAATTTTCAGGTCTACAGCCTGTACCAAATCGGTAATTTACTGTTTTGCCAAATTTTGAAAAAATTCAAGTTTATTCGGGTTTTACAACGGGGGCCTTTTGTTTATTATGTACCTCTATAGGGGCTTATTCATCATATTACCTGCTGGACCTTTGTTTTTATTATGTGTTTCTAAGGACCTTTTATTATTATGTACCTCTACAAGGACCTTTGTTTATTATGTAACTCTACAAGAACACATGTTGTTCATCATGTACTCTACTAGGGCCTTTATTTATTATATGCCTCTACAAGGGTCATTTTTTTTTATTGTGTACCTCTATAGGGTCCTTTTGTTTTATTTGTTCTTCCTTAGGAGTGTTGAGATTTGCTTGTGTTCTTCTATTTCGGGGAATTATGTCTTTGAGCCAATAGGTCTCCCGAAGCTTCTAAGTGTCTGAATTCATTTACTAATTGTCTACAAAGGACATCAATCCGATGCTAGAATATTTTAAAATCCGTGTAGCTGTCCTTTCTTTATTAATGAATGCATTTAGTAATCGATTTTGCAAGTTTTTGCAAATGAATGATCCTTTGAACTTCTCGTTCACATTGGTTAATATGAGGACCAAGATGAAACATCATAAGTGCATTCCATGTAATTTATTGTCATTCTTCTAGAAGCGACTTTTCTTCCCTTAATGGAAAGAACATAATTTCATTATAATAATAATTTGTAAAGCCTACAAGCAGCACATGAGCATTCATTAGGCAAGAGAATCTTCTAGTTCTTTGTGGATATGCCATTATGAGTATTTATATGTTTGTGTGTATTAGAACTTAAATTGACCTAGCATGTCATGACAAAGAATAAAAATATTTTGGTTGTTGAACTTCTAGTTTACAACAACATATGACTTAATAGGGTTTCTATTTGCTTTTCTTGAATCTTCATTTAAATTTGGAGTACTAGAGATGGTAATTATACCATCACTTATTAGTGTCAACCTTCATTCATTTTGAGATTCAATAACACATGGATTTTAGATTCAACTAAAATGAAAGCAAAACATAATATAAACAACAATATAATTGATGTAATGACAAAGTTTATATATGAATTGATATAATAAATAGACAAGATATATAATTACATAGTAGTGTTTTCACCTTTTATTGAAGAGTCAATATTTTCACTAAGACCTCCAAAGAAATCATAGAATGTTAAGACAAACTCATCAGCATTAGTAAAGTTTATTTATGTTGCTTTCCTTTTTCTTTTATTGATGTTTGGTAAATGACCAATGTTGACATAATGATACCATTGATAATCATGCATACAACATTTATAATAATTATTCCTTGCAAGTTCATGAATTTATCTCATATACACTTTGTTTTACATAAATAATAATCCACTTCTGGTGGTGAGACTTTTTATGTCCCAAGATTTGAGGGATTATCGATATGGCATCATGAATTTTTCCCATGATTGTGACTATGACCGATCCTCATCCATGCCTACAAATTTGGGATGATATTGCATTCACTTCATGGAATCAATTCAAACCCAATTGGACTATATTGATGAATTTTCATCAAAATTTTAATAGTTTATTAATCATCAAGGATCCAAGGTAAGCGATTCGTTATACGAATATCAAAATGTGAACTCATTTTGTGATTTAACATTATGAACAAACTTTTGGTAAATGACAAAAAATGGGAATCAAGTACATGATAAATTGATAAAAATAATAAATATTTTGACTTACAACCAAAATCAAATATTTTTATTCCAGGTTTTGATAATATATAATAAAATCAAAACTGATATAAAACTTAAAATTTAAATAGCCTTGAGATCACAGAATTACTTTTAGAGCAAAGCAATTCGTGCTGATAATGTGTTGTAAATGAAAGAAAGTGTGAAGAGAAATTCAGAGAAAGAAATCTCTAGAGAGAATGAGAGAATTAAGTTTTATTCTTTTTACTTTGATATATTAAATACAAATAAAAGAAGACTATTTATAATTGTTTGGGAGAACCCAATTCTGCATGTAATCTCACTGATTGACCAATTAACATTGCTACAAAGTGATAACATTCTTTGTAAATTGATTGTGTTACACATTTCCTTATAATACTTTTGTTTTTGTTTTTTATTATTACTATTATTAGGATTAATTACATAAAAGGTGTCTCAACTTTTTTTTCTATTTTAATGTTTAAATCTTTTTGTTCATTAAGTGTTTTGTCAAGGGTTTCACATAGTGTCATTTAAATAATATTATCATTTTCTCATTTGTGATTTTTACTATTTTTTAGTTAAATCTTTAGTTATAATGTCTTAAAGCTGTCTCATTGGGATGACTCTAAGGACCACTTTTGGTGCTTTCCCTATGCCTTTGCATTTTGAAATGTTTAACGCTCTACCACATGAGTTAGACGTGATGAGTTGATTTTTACTATATATTTGTTATACTAAAAAGGAAATTGAGTAAAACTAAATACATGAAATTGGAGATAAAAATAGATTTTATTGCTTATTTAAAATAGAATTTTTTGTCATTCACTTAATTATAAATAGACTTTTAGCAATGGTAAATAATATAATACTATTAATTATTAAAATATTTATTTTTATATACTAAAAATTAACATCTTAATATCTTAATTTATTAAGAAAAATATTATATTATTTATTTTATATAATTAAATAAAATATATAATTTTAAAAAATTATAAATTGATAAAACCTAAATTAAATGAAATAAAAACTTAATAATTTCAAATACATATTCATAAATATCTAAAAAACCATGAAAATTTAAGTACATATTTTCAAATATCTGAAACATCATTTACATAATAATCATCTCATTCCTTTGTGTTAAGTAAATGAAAAGAAAATCTAATAATTAATAAAATTATAATAATTCAAATACTATATTTGTAAATATCTAAGATAATACCAATAAAATTCTCCTTCTCCGTTGAACCTTATTTGGTATGCATTAGCCGTGAGGTCGTGACATTGGGCTTGTTTAGTTTTAATGATGATTGGTAGTTGATTATATTCTCTTGATAAGCGACTCAATAAAAATATTGATTAAGGTCTTTACCTATATGGACATGATAGATAAATATAAAAACAATGCACACATACACACACACACACACATATATATATATATAAAGAGACTAAAAATAAAAAATAATATAAAATTATAAAAATTTATAACCATGATTAAAAGAAAAAAATATATATTCTAAAAATATACTTTGAATAATCTTTTGATTTCTAAAGTTCAATTTAAGAACATAAAATCAATTCCTTGATACCAATACAATGTTTCTATCTGTCTTGCAGCAGATTTATATTATTTATGGTATGGAGGTCTGATAGCGACTACGATATTTCTTTGTGTAGCAAATTTGAATGAAGGATTATCGCCAAAAACTTTGATTGTGCATTCTGAACTAAGCTATGTTCAAATACAACTTCTTAAAGATGAGTATCATCTATTGAACTCTTCTTTCTATCCTTTTGGTCATCCACGATGTCTAAAATATGCTAATGATATCTATGGATTCCTCTATAAGGTCCTAGAAATCCTTCATGTTGTGGATATTCTAAATCACTAAATAAAACCCTTGTTTACAATTTTTTTTAGAAATTTTAGCTTCAAATATAAATCATTGAATAGTAACAATATATATATATATATATATATATATATATATATATATATATATATATATATATATATATATATATATATAGAAAGCAATATATTAGAAACCAAAAAGAGCTAAGGAACCCCCAAGTATACAAGGAGTATACAAGGGACAACAAACTTGTATAAAAAGAAAGGGTAGAAACAAAAACCAATCACCCTTAAAGAAGAAATTGCCAAAAGAAAACACCTAAAATTCTAACAAAAGAGCTTATATATTTAATTAAATTTGCTGAGAGATTGGAAATATTGATAAAGGATAATTTCAACCTATTAATGAAAAATCTCGTCTCAGAACTACTCTATTTCTCTCCTTCCAGGTGTCAGTTAAATGTATTTGTCATCACAACTTTTGGCTTTTTTCCTAATTGGAAAACTAGACCAACCTGGGATTGGGTTCTTGACACAAAAAAGTACAAACCCACTAAAGGCTAGGAATTGAAATGAGATTGCCCATACACAGGAAGCTGAACTAGAAGATGATCCAAGGTTTCTTAAACTTACCACATAAAAGGACATCTACTGTATCGAAAACCCCTTTTTTGAATTGCTCCATGGTTAAAACTTTTCCCCACCCAACTTCCCAAGCAAAGAAACTTACTTTCGGGGGCACACAACTGTTCCAAATCATTTTCATTGGCATTTCACTAGGGTTGCCTCTTTTAAGATAAAATTAGCTTTAATAGTATGCCTTTATTCCCCTTGAAAGTACGTCTTTCCAATTGGTTGATTTTTTCTCTATTAATTAAATAGATGAAATTCAGGACTACATCCAGCTCCCAATCATTAAAAGGTCGAGCAAACCTTGGATTCAGTTAAAGTCACCCTTGTAGAATCAATTTCGTACATTCCCCTTTTGTCCTTGTCTGTGGCAAACATGTAAAAATCTCACCACAGAGGACCCTCTCCACCAAATGTCATTTTAAAACCTCTACTTCCATCCCAATGGTGAAAGCCGCAAATTTTGCTTTAGTCTGGCTTCACTACTAATGTCTTTCAGGCCTTATAAAAATTTATCATGGGCTCTTGTAAAATGACCTCATCTTCGATGCGAGTATTTTAGCTTGATAATTATTTTCCACATAAATTGTCTCATGACAAATCATGCGACCCATTTTCCCAAATAAAGCCTTATTTCATAGAAGAAAAGGCTTTGAATGCTAGACCCCTTTCTCCTTACTTCATCTGAGCAACCTCCAGGCTAATTGGTTGTATATTCCTCCTCCATGATGCTCACCCCCATGAAAGTCTCTTTAGTTTTCTCTAAATTGGACTATACTCTCTTAGGTAAATGGAAGAGAGACATAATATAGATGGGCAAGTTGTGGAGAGTGCTTCTAATAAGAGTGAGTCTTCTCCCCCTTTCGAAATATAATACCTTTTCCAAAGAGCTAGCTTTTTCCTAAATCTCTCATCCAACCCATCCTAAAATGCCATGGGACTACATCGTATTCCCAAAGGAAGACTAAGGTAGGTTGTTGGAAGGGTCCCTATTTTATGGCCTAGCTCAAAGGATAAAGCATCCAAATTCTCTACCAATCCTATTGACAGAACAATGCTTTTCTCCAAATTAATTAATTCTTAGCCATGAAAAGGCTTGAGCCACATAAGAGAACGACTTAGGCTACCATTTGCTCATGGTCTCTACAAAACACTAGAGTGTTGTCTACAAACAGAAAATGAGATATTTGAACCTCTTCCCCACTCATATCCGCTATTTTGTAGCTCGACAAAAAGCCCTATGATATAACTTTATTCATAAATATAGAGAGAGCTTCCATACGAGAACAAAAGAGTATAGAGGTAGGGGATCCTTACCTGAAGCCTTTAGAGTTCGGAATATACAGCCCAGAATAACCATTGATCAAGATTGAAAAATTGGTTGTTGAAATACACCACTTTATCAAGCTCACCCATTTACCACCAAACCCCCTCTTACGTAGGCCAGTGAATAAAGTTCTAATTTAATTGGTCATGACTTTTCAATGTCTAGTTTACACAAAATTCCCTTTTTTCCTTCATGTCATCATAGAGTTTATCACCTCATTAGCAATTAAAAGAAGCATCAGGGTTGTCTCCCCACAACAAAGGCATTTTGAGCTTTGTTCACGAATGATGCACTCCTTTTAATATGTTTGTAATGACTTTTGCTAATAATCTGTACAAGCTCCCTACTAGGCTAATAGGCTTGAAGTCCTTATAATCCTCCACCCTCATTTTTACGGGATCTTGACTATGAAGTTTGAATTTAAGCTTCTTACAAATCTCCCATTATCATAGAAATCCTTGAACATCCTCATTATATCATTATTTATTGTAGTCTGACTAAGCGCGAAGCTATAGTGGAAGCCATCAGGGACCGGGGTGCCTTAGCTAAGTCGTTCAAATAATTTAAAGCCATGTACACCTCTTCCTCAGTGAAGTAGAGTTCCAATCTTGAGGCCTCCTAAACATCGATACTAGAGAAAGACAAAAATTTAGGGCTAGCCTTCCACTCCCCCGAGTCTGAGAGCAAAACCTTGAAAGAATTTACAATGTTTTTCCTTAAATCTATGTCCTTTGTATTCCAAACTCCATTTATCCCCCACCTTTCCAATATGGTTCCTCATCTTATGAGAATTAGCCATTTCATGAAAGTATCCAACATTTCTATCCACTTATTTCAACAAAATCTTACTTAACTTTTGCCTCCAAAACATTTCGTCCATAGAAGCCCAATACTTAAAATCATTAAAGGCTGCCACTTTTTCCTCTGATTCATTTAAGGACAAAGGTCTGAGGATTCAATTATGCTCCAAAATCTACCTTCTTATGGTTGTCTTTTCCTCTCCTCACATTCCCAAAGAGTTTCCTATTCCAAAGCCTAAGCTTTACTTTGATGGTTTTCAATTTTTCTTGCAGCACAAAGCTCCTAGAGCCACGACCAAAAAGCTTTGCCACCAATCCTTAACCAGATTTTTTTTTTTTTTAAATCGTTCAAATTTAGCCACATTTTCTAATTGACGAGTGCCCAAAACACTCATCATGTACTCGCGTTTTATCGCGTTTTCAGTTCATTTCATTTAGTAATAAGTGTGTTTATCACCAGATTCGATACTCGCCTTCAGGTATCAAGTGAAAAGGCATTTGTGAGGTCGCGGTGGAGATTTGAAGAAGGAGATTGGAGAACCCAGCCTCAACGTCACGACATTCCAACGTCGCGACATTGAGATCGTACGACGCGGCAAATTGCCGCCCTCTAACGCTGCGACGTCACAGACGCGACACTGACTCAATCAACGAGATTTTTAGATATAAGAAACAAAATCAATTTTGAAAGGCGGAGGAGAGAGAAGGGACATAGAAGATGACACATGCATGGATCGAGAGATCGTGTGCACTCCTGTATTTGTATTTTCTTTCTTTCTCGAACACCTAATGATTAACAACACCATGATTGTAAAGAACAATATGATGTTCTGGGCTTTATTTCTGTGGTTTTCACGCACTCTCATACATTCATATGGATTAGCTATTAATTCGCCATTCGCATATCTATGGATCTCGATATCGACTTGCTATATTTTCTCGTTAATTATCTACATGGTGGTGTTTTTGGCCAACATCAACATGCTTATGCTCGGAATATGAGATCGAGAGATAAAGGTTTCCTAGATCCAGTGTAGTGACACTCTGTAACCTGAGAGCAGATCTCCTGCCCAAGTGTGGCGATTAGGGCTTAAATCCATTCAAGCCGCCTCGAGTTTAAGGTTGATGTAGAGACAACAAACCCTACTAGAGAGATAGGCTAATATACCGAGAGTAGGATATCTCAGAGGGCACGATCAACTTGCTGTGAATCGTTAATATACCGACGACCACTTACCTAGATTATAATCCATTGAATGTGGCAAGGGGAGGCAAAACCCTAGTCCTCATTAATTGAATTAACAACTCATTTAGGATCAAATTTTTGTTATACTAGCCATAATTCACTCGAGGTTGAAATCCAGATAATATTTTAGAACCGATTCCAATATTCAACACACTTCTCCTTATGGGAACGACACTTGACTAGCCATTATATTATGTAAACTCGACGCATATACTTGCGTGTAATGCCTACATTTTACACATTACTTTACATAACTCCCACGATGCCCTGCTTTTGGCCTCATTGGTCTGGGAGAAGTTTTGTGTTGATATTGACAATAGCGCATCTAGATATTACTTTGGAATTCTTTTCATTTTATTTTGTTTACACAAGTGCTTGTAATTTGGTCTCTGTGTTTTTGTGTGTGATTGCAGTTAAGGTTTTTGTGTGTGTATGCGAAGACGGGGTCAAGTTGAACTACTATTGTTTTATCCTGAGCCAGAAAGGACCCTTACGTAGAGAGTAAAGAGAATCACACCAGAGAGATCTAGTAGTCATGCAGAATCAGGAACGGCAAGATTAGGGCCAAGAGCAAAACGAGTCGCAAGGGGGATAGAATGGGAATAATGGTAGCAATTATGCTCCCAGGACGTTTATGCAGCCAGATAATCCTTTTATGCTGCTAGAGGAGTTTGCCTTACCACCTACTTCAAGTTCACCATATCCAAGACCACCTATTCAAGTTAAATAATTTCGAAGTTGAAAACACACAACCTTGCAAATGCTTTAACATCCAGCCCATGGATTGCTGGCGAAGAACTAACACGCATTTGACAAACTTCATTGAAGTGTGCGACATGGTCAAATAAAATGGAGTGATAAGGCTTATGGTCGAGATTGTTCCCGTCTCATCGGTGATGTGAGCTAAACACCGGTCGATTGCTAACCACCGTATCTCCATTATCTCATGGAATGATTTGTGCGTAAATTCGTACTCAAAGCTCCCGCCTCAAAGATCCGCATTGAACCGGTGTAAGAGATTGACCACTTTTAGATGCATGGAGTGAGAGAACTACCAAGCCTGGGAGAGATTTCACAAACTGTTAAGGAGGTGTCCACATCACAAGCTGACTAGATGGATGCAAGTCCATACCTTTTACAACGGTCTGAGTGATTCTACCAGAACAGTTATAGATGCCTTAGTAGGGGATGCGTTGATGAAGAAGACTATAGACTAAGCGTATGGGATCCTGGAATATATGGCTACTAATAGTAACCAGTGGCCTAGGGACATGATGATACCAAGGAAAGCAGTGGGAGGTGTGGACATAGAGGTCTTGAGCAATTTGGTAAATCATGTTGCATAACTCACCAAACAGTTACAAAGGCAAAGAAGGGTGTCAGAATGCTATTCAAAGATAACCCTCTGGGAGATATGTGAACTGCTGAGGACAACATAATACTACAATGCCAATCGCGATAGATAAGAGGAATGGTAGTGCTAGTATGTGGTTGAGATTTAATCAACCGCAAATAAATGTGGTCGCATGGGGTAACACTCATCATAATCGTAACCGAGCCAAGGTCAAGGAACAATCGACAATCGTAACTATAATGAGGAACAATCGGGACAAGATGCCACCGCCCCTATGAACAAATCCGCCATTGTGAGAAAAGCAGATTCGAAGCACTACCAAATGCTTACTTCCCATACAACCTTTATGAATGAAACAAAGGCGAATATGCAGAACAGTCAACCCAATTGAATAACCAGCAAAGACAGCTTGAGAAACTCGAGGTGTAAATGGCCAAATGGCCACTTTGTCGATCGAGAGTGCCATGTTTGTCGCTGCCACCGGGAGGTGAATCCCGTATGGTAGGAAGGAATATCAAGAAAGCAATAACTCTCAAAAGTGGAAGGGAAGTAGCTGCAACATGACCCCCACTAATGATAGTAAAATAAACAAGATAGTTAGACCAGTCGAAAACAGAGGTAGATATAGAGCAGAGAGATGGGGATCAACCCCAACTATGTAGTTCCAATGGGAAGCACCCAGAAGGAAGGATAAGTCGTAAGAGTATTCCACCCCCCCACTTATCCCTATCCTCGTAGATCAAGAAGGGTAAGTTAGAGAAGCACCACAAAGTTTCGACATCTTCAAGAAATTGCATATCAATATATCTCTTTATGGATGCACTTTAACATGCCAAGTTACGGAAGTTCATGAAAAGATCTGAAAATAAGAAGAAATCGAGTGAGTAATGTAGACTATCAGCTTCTAACTCCGAGAATAGCGCATCCTCAAAAGAAGCTCCACCTAAACTTCAAGATTCGTGTAGTTTCGCTATACCATTCTCGAGAGAACTGATATCGTAAAGCTACATTTCGTGAGCAAGCATCAACTGACGCCACTCAATGTTTAAAGGTTGAAGTCGGGAGAAGCAAAGTCGACGACAATAAGTTTGCAATCGTCGATAGAGTCCCAATTCTAACACCCACGGGTGTAATTGAAAATGTCTTAGTGAAAGTGGATAAGTTCCTCTTCCCAAATAGATTGTCATCTTTGTATACGGTTAAGATGATAAGGTCCCCATCATACTTGGTAGACCCTTTTTAGCTAAGGGAAAAGCTCAAATTAATGTGAAAGAGGGTGAGCTTAACTTAAGAGTTCAAGGAGATGAGGTCATGTTCCATGTATTCCAAGCTACGAAACATCCGAATGACGAACCCAATAACGATATCCAGGAATGTCACCCTAAGGAGATCATGTAGGGTGATGTGGTAAACTGCAAGGACAAGCTAATTGCGACACAGAAAGAAACCAAGAGAGTTGAGAGTGAGGAAGACAAGATATTCCATCTACCCTGAGTAGTGCATTGGAGCACTATGGAGATTGATAGCAATTTAGTCTCTCACCAATGTCGATAAAAATGTAAATTAAGCTTCCAAAGAAATCGAGTAAGTGAAGAGCCCGTTCATGATTACGATAATGAGAAATTTGTCAATGCGAGTGCGGCCGAGAAATTCGGCCTAATCTAGAAGAACCGGTCCTTTATCAAGGAGAAGGGGTTTCACCACCTCGATGATTTCTTTTGCAAAACCATTGTGAATAAGGGATGGAGGCACTTGGCCAACCCTCAAGGCGGGCTACCACAATGGTGGTACGAGAGTTCTACGCCAATCTAGCTTCCCAAGTACTAAAAAGGGTCCGGGTGCGTGGGGTTTTGGTAAACTTTAGTGTGAAGTCTATCAATTGATACTATAACCTTGAGTCGGTAAACTCTGAAGCCTATGATAGGCTCCATGCGAACCCCAACTATCTCAAAGTCCTTAAGATGTCAATTAACCAAGTGTATGAATGAAACCGAACGTTGAAGGCATGCAATGCACTTCAATGCTAAACACTTGGCCTACATTCCTAAGGTATGGCATCACTTCATCACATCGCATCTAATTTCGACGACTAATGTGTGAGAAGTGAAGGCTAAGAGGGCCCTGCTAAACTACGCCATCATCTAGAACATCCCATTTGATGTCAGCTAAGTTATAGAGGATGCAATCCTCTATAACAAAGATGTGAAGATGAATCTCGGGCACCCCTTCCTCATCTAAGGTCTATGCAAGCAATCCGGGGTGCCCTTAGAGGACAATGAGGCTTGGATACACTCGATCAAGGCGATAATGGTTAAGAAAGACAAATTAGGTGTACCAAGACCAGAGGAAGTGTACGATTCGGGCAATGAGCCCTCAGATGAGGATGAGCTTAGGGCATAACAGTTGTCACGCCCCCATTCCCGATCCGACCAGATTGGCGAATCCGAACCGAGTCCGGGCGCGAGACTATATAATGGGACCTCATCACTCGTTTTTCTCGCAGCCGAACTTCAGACTGTGGTTATACAAACAATTTCTCAGATTAACAAAAATCATTTTCATATATAAAAGCAACTACCACCGGAGTGGTGTCCCTCAACATCTATATACATATACTGAGTCCCTTTTACTTATACATGTACAATTTTTTTCTTTTCTAATACAAATCATCGTGAGATCGCTACAGCGCGTGAGCACCTATCTCGAAATTTCGGCCTCGCTTCATCGACGTGGTGATGTCCTCATTCCTCTATCCTGTCTTCTCGCTTCGTACTCTACACGGATTGAACACTGCGCGTTTTTACGCTTAGTGGGAACATAAGCATGGACAACCACTACAGACCATCTCAAGCTTATACATATGCATTTCATATATCTATACATATTCATATAACTTTCGATTACTTATCATCTTTACATTCCTATCGTGATATCAATTTTTTCCGTTATATGTTCTTCTTCTCGTCTTCACATATCTCCTATCTATACTTTCATCGTATTCCCGTGGCTTTGTATCTTACTTATCTCTATTGTTCTTAGCACTTATGCATTTCTAGCATGTGTTCATATCATGTTCCATCTATTCATTTAGGTATGTCTATCATTTATTTCTTATTCTAGTACTTATCATTTCAATCAATATCTTTCTAATGGTTCATATTACATATCCTATTTTGCATGTCATATCTATATACATATATGACTTTCATGATTATATACTATACCATTTGTTATGTTCTATTTGCATATACTGTTATCATGTACTGTCATCATGTACCATTTTCATATAATCGTATTCATGTAATTGCTTTCATGTACTATTTTCATACTGCTTTCTCGTTATACTTTTCAGATTACTTTCTTCATGTAAAATCGCACTTGTTATATACTTTCCGTGTCATCGACACTTGCTTCTCAGATTGCATACTTGTCATACTCATCATCGCACAGCGTTGCTACGCCTATATCGTGTCATATATTCTCTACATTTCCTTCTTGTTTTTAATGCTTTTACGCCCGCATAAACCTTAGAAGTGGGATAAAGGAAACCATATGGGCCCGAAGGCGCCATACTCACCGGTGATGAAACAAGCATCCATGAGGGCCCGAGGGCGCTATACTCATCAGATGAAACAGCGGGTCCATGAGGGCCCGAAGGCGCCTGTGGTATATTATACCTGAAGGTATTATCACCGCATCGACATGCTGACTATCCAGGCTCTGAGTATGGTTGTGGTGACCCTTTCTTGTGGCCACCGTGATCCAAACGAGATCTATGTCAATCGACCCAAACTGGCCCCGATATCCGCATATGCATGTCAGACTCTATTCTTCCTAATAGACATGCCTATCTATCCCTCTACCAGTTCTGCAAGACAATCCATTTTATTCGTTCAAGCATATCTCATATTCCCGAATCATTATTGTTATTCGGTAATCATATGTGAGATATATACAATCATTTATTCTAACTTTGCATTTTCATATTCTATAAGTATCACATATACTCCATGCTTATATATGTTCCATATATATAATTTGTTAATGCATATGCAATATATACTATCATTACTTTAATCTATATTCGTTTCTCATATCTCAGAATCTTCATATTACTTAGCTTCTTCCTATTTCTTTCTTTACAATACATGTATTTCATTTCATATATGCTCATTCCATATTGCATTTCGCTCATGTTTTCTTGCTTATTCATATTCCATCTCTTCACCTCATGTATTCATATCATGTTCTATCATATTTTCATCTCATATATTAGCCTATAACATTTGCATATAACCTATCATCATGCATGTAATACTCATTCTTATATTCATACATGCTTATTATTCGTGTATATGTACTTCATTCCTTCGTAACATCTTATATCTTGTTAACTTATACATTTTCTTTTCGCTTTCTTTCATGTACTTTATTAGACTGCCCTCTCATTCCAGGAGTTACAGAACTTGATACTCATACTGAGGTACTTATACATGTACTTGTACTTTTATCTATCTTATACTTGTATCTATCTTATATTACATGATATACCATGATTATCATATCTCTGCTTACTGTTTTCCTTATTTCTGGACCTAATATTAGTTCCACTTCTTTATCATATTATGTATATTCCAGGTATTCTTGACTCTACTAGTTTTCCCATGTACCCGTGCCAACACCCGAATCTGGAGTTCGACGGGAGTTATGAATTCCTTCCGAAGTCGAGGTCAAACGTAATCAAATCCCCGAACCGACGAGCTGACCTTGACCTGGACGAGCCCACCCATCACTGGTCTGACCCCCACATCTTCCTCAGGCATAGCAAACGCATTCTCGACCACCGCTTCCATGTAGCCTCCAAGCACCCGACCGGAGTCGGACGGAAGGAGTTACGACCTTCAAGTCGGAAACAAACGTAATCAAATCAACTGTAATGAGCCGACCGACTCGGACGAGCTCAATTCATCACCTGTCTGACACCTTCTATCCTCCTCAGGAATATCACGTATTCTTGACTAAATGGGCTCTATAGAGTCCGCGACAATCTAATCTGAAAGTTCAAACGGCGAGATATGACTCCGGTTGGAGGTCATGCGTAGTCAACCCGCACGTAGCCGACTAATCGAAGAGCCGACCGACTGACCGGACGAGCTCGATCTAAAACCTCAGTCTGACATCTAATATCCCCTGTGAATATGAATGGCTTCTGACTCAATGGCCGATAGAGTCCAAGAACACCCGAATCGGAGTTCAAACGAAGGAGATATGACCTTCGCAGGTCATACGCAGTTAACCCAAATGAGCCGACTAACCGGCCGAGCTCGAGCCGACCTGGTTGATCTTGTTTAACACCTCGGTTCGACACCCAACATCCTCCTCAGGTATATGAATGTATTCTTGACTCAATGGCCATAGAGTCCAAGAAATAACTGACCTGAGTTCGGGACGGGCGGAGACAAGTGACCTTCGAAGTCGGAGGTCATACGTAATCAAATCCCTCGACTGGCCTGACTCGAACCTGACGAGCCGAGCTCTTCTTCATGACGAAAGCCGAAGCCGTGACGAGTCGAGCTCTTCTGGCGATGAGCTGAGTTTCAGGACGGAGCTGAGCCTTCGTGACGAGCCGAAGGCTTCAAAGACGAGCTGAGTTTCACAGACGAGGTCTATCGACTCGTTGTACGAGGTCCGTCGACCGCCTCGATTTAATTCTGCGGTCGACCTCCTCACCCATTTGACTGCTCGCAGTAAAAAGGCCATAACTTAAACATGGTGTGGTCCGAATTGAGAAATTCAAAGCCTAAAATCAATTTCACCGATGGCCAATTTCCTGTAAGGACTTACTACCAATTCTCTTTATTTCTCGACCTAAAACCCGTCTAAGGTCCCATTAGTCGACCAAATCACAGAACCGACCCGACTGCATTTACCGCCGACCTCAGTAAAAGGACTATAACTTAGTCTGGCGTAAGTCCAAATCGAGATTCAAAAGCCCAACATCAAGTTCATCGATGTGGTTACAATTTATTAGAGGACTTACTTCCGCATTCCCTTTATTTCGACTCCAAAACTCGCTCTAAGGTCCCACAATGTGATATGATCAAAATAGGGAATTTTCGGTTTAATTTGCAACTGTGACTCTTCCCAAAACACATCTATAGAACCTTAGAACTCTTCTCAAACATCAACTCCTAACCTAAATGAGGTCAGAGTTTCCAAACTCAAACCGACTCCAAGAGGAGGGTTCTAATCCATGTATCTATACTTTCTATACCCAAAACTATACAAACCCATACTATTGTATAAACATCGATAGTTTTCCATACAGAACTTAACAAGTCCCATACAACCCAAGACATGTATCCATACTTTTCTATACCAAATCATAGTTCCATACAAAACCATATTTCCATACTTTTCTATACAAAATCCTAGTTCCATACCTGTGATCTTCTCTTTTCTTTTCCTTCTTTCTTCTTTTCTTTTCTCTTCTTCTTCTCCTTTCTCTTCTCTTCTCTCTTATCCGCTTTTTGCTCTCCTCTTTTTCTCCTCAAGACCAAAATGAGATATTCTTTCTTTGGCCTTATCCTTATTCGATCTTATCCCCTTTTTATTTTTACTTTCAAGAGAAACTTCTCCCTTTCCTTCAAGCCACTGCCTCTCTACAATTTTCCTTATTTTATTCTAATATCTTTTCTCATTAATTTTCGTCCTCAATTCTCTATTACTCTCGATTTAACTTTACATATTTCGTCGACATATAAACTATTAAATTCTCGACCTCGGCCGACTGTACTTTATTAATTTACCCAACTGTTGTATTAATTCCAAGTTCTTGCTTATTTTATTTTATTCCATAACTATATTTCTTTTTATTTTTATTATACCCTAAACATGTTCAAAAAACCTGTTAGGGTATATTTCTAAGTTGCAAATGCCAGGCTCGGGGATCCCAAAGAAAAGCCCAAGGAGAGGTTCTGGGCACATCCACCCAACCCCCACCACCACTACCATCCTAGGAGGAGGACCAGGTCAGTCCTTCCACTACAATAGAGGACTAGGTGATTCGCGTGTAACCCGTAGGGTATCCTAAATCACCAAAATTTATACCTAATACCTCCCATCACAGAAAGCATTGCTACCGCAGATAGTGGCTTCAGATCGCTCATCGGGATGGGTTTTCTTTGTGGAAATGACTAATACTGAGGTTCACACTGGTGATTGTAGTTTGGATGTTGGGATTTGATAAAAACAGTGGGTTGTAATGGTTGAAAAATGAAAATAAAATAAGTTAAAATGTAAAAGAAAATTCCTTGAAGTGTTAGGTCACTAAGCTTAGGTTCCTAGGGCAAATGAGGGTTTCTCAGGTCTTTTCCTCGCGTTGGGAGGATGACCTATAGTCATCTCTTGAACCGGTGCTTCATTTAGCTATGAAAGCTAACCCAAAATAACTATCCTTTTGAAAATGGTATTCACTGAGCATTAATGGTCTCAGACAGTGAAAAACAAGTCTCCTTAACTCACTTTCCAATGGCTCATAGATGATAACTAACTAACATCACTGGATCTAGCAATAAGCATCCAATGAGCCCAGAAAGCTTACCAAGTACTGGCCATTCAAAGTGACTTGAAGGGATCTAACCTAGAGTTTAAGGAAAACATTGGTGGCAGTGAATACCTACATCGAGAGCATGAAAAACCTTCATTTACCTTAGATCCTTCGCTCTGCTGGCCTTCCAATTTCAAGGATGAAGGGGTTTTAGCTGCTCATCCTCTGAGTTGTCATCCTCAGAAGGTGTTTGGCTGGTGAGAAAATGAGAGAAAGTGAAAGAAAATGAGAGAAAATGAGAACCAAGAGCTTGTGTTGCAAGCCTCCCAAAAACCAAGAATTACAATAATGAAAAACTGTCTATAATGTCTTGTCTGGGGGCTTTTATAGCCAAACCCCATTATAAATTACCAAAATAACAAAAACAATAACTATTATAAGGGGACAAATTGGGAAAAGATAAAAAGAATACAAAAGGAAAGTCAACAGAATGAGGGGAATTAGGCTGATTACTACACAAAACGTGCTCAAAACTTCATATTAATAAGTGGTGTAAATAAGACCGCTTCGTAGTAATCAATTCCCACTAACACATTGCTAGTCCCTTAGCAAAGAAGGAAGAAGAAAGCAAACAAAAACAAGATGAGCTATATATATGTCCACAAAAATGATGTTTCAAAAGTGAGAGAAATGCACAACCTTCAACAAGAGTCACCAAAATTACTGCCCACCAACTATCTCAAGAAGACTACGTGCTATGCAAAATCAAGTTTCAAAAGAGGTTCAACTCTTAGAGAACCAATCCGATGCCTTCCATAAAAACCTAAGTGTTTGATTTGATTAGGCTCTGAAAATAATCACAACCGGTTTTCCCCCCAACCTAGCTCTTATCTAAACCTAGCAGCCTAACCAACCTTAATAAATCAGGACCCAACTTTATTCTATAACTTGCTTTTTTTTTTTTTTTTTTTTTGTAAGGGTGCAATGTTGAGGGTATCGAACTCACAAGGCCCATGTACAGGGTCTACCGATGACTCCCAACCAATTACAGGCTTGTGGTAACAAGTCATAAGGATCTTTTTCGACCGCTTAACTCTTTCAAGTTTCACCCCTGACTCTTAATCAGTTCAAAACTCCAGCACCTACAATTTGCTCAACTCTACCTATTCACCCATGTAACGAGCACAAAGTCGGTGACTCCTAAACCGCTTGGTTTAGGGCACCTGCTTTAAAGATTTTCACCACATACCCCACCATGCTCTACTTCAAGGCAAAGTGTCACAATTTCTTTCTTTTCTCTTATTTTTCTTTTTCTTTTCTTTATTTGATTGAAAGACTCATTGGTCTTTTATTTAGGGGTCTCGACCTATTAAAGGTGGTCAAAAGTACTAGGCCGGACTTTCGCGGGGCTTTGGAGGCAAGGCAGTTTTTCAGCCTATAAATGAAATCTTATGTGCATAGTGTGTGGTTAGCTCAAAGTGGAAGAAAAAAAAGTTGAATACAATAATAATTTCAACAGGTTATCAACTCAACTAAGCATAACACCATTCTAACATCAACAATCATTGGAAAAAAATTTCAATTTCTCATATTGCAAGCTGGGCATTACAAAAATTTTTTTTATGTAAATGAGAAACTATAGTCTTTATAACATGTGTTGAAGTAAAAGGTATAACTATACTTGTAACAAAAACTAACTGCTAGCAAGTCATGCAATGCTACTTAAAAGGACTTGTTCAAAACAAAAGCGACAACATAAAATAAAAATCACTTCTTTCACAACTCTCCCCACCAAACATCACATCGTCTCTCACTCGTGGTCCTGAGGAAAACTTAAAGAACGAAGAGCCACTTCCCAGCAGGCAAAGGGTGGAATGTCATCCTCATTCAAGTGATGAGTAGCCTGGGGAGTGGACCGCCATCGTTGTCACGAGAGATCCAATGAAGCTTCAGGAGGGGCCATGGCCAAAGAAGGAGCCGGAGAAAGTTCAAGTGCATCAGTGGAATGGGAGGGATTTGAGGCAAACTCAGGTGGTTTCGACCGTATTTAGGATGACATTTGCTCTGGGCAACTACAACTTTGCATGTCATCCTTCTCAACCAAGGCAAAGACGGTCAGAGCTAAAGAGGTCAAGTAGAAGCCACAGCAAGTGATCGCAAATATACGGCTTAAAATCACGGAGAAATAGGAATAGTCTCCATAAGTAATGTAGAAGTACTAGGTCCAGCTGAAGCTGCAAGGATCGGAGGCACTAGAGGCTCAGACATTATAGGCAAGTGGGCCTATGGTTTAAGGGGTCAGGAGGTCGGAACGTAGCTCCCAAATAAGAACTAAGGGGCGGCCGACCACTGGTCTCCGAGGAGAGGAGGAGCACCTGATACTTTTCTATAGTGAAAACATCCTCGCAAACTCAACGAATCTCTAATTGGGGCTTAGCCGGAAAACCAAGGTGTTCTAACACCTGAGAGAGTAGCCGCGAATAGAGGGCTGCCTCACTCTCACAGGTTCTTACAATGTATCTTTCAAAAGTCAAAAGAGCACCATGATGAGTTCTCAGTAGTGGTTGAACTTAAACCTCTAAATGCGATGATGGGGAGTCTCCGCATGGCCTCCGAACTAAATGATGAAGAGGAAATAAACTGAGCGTTAAAGACATGTCAATGAAAAGCATCCTACTGGGAGTTTCCATTCGGCGCAAAATCAATCCAATCGAGGTGTCTCTAGAAAGGATGCATGCCATCTCCCGGGGTGAGGGATGGGGCCACCGTCCAGACCACGAGTGTCACAAGCCACGGAAGATCGAATGTGGTGGCAAGTGTCGCTTGGTTCGGGCTATTCCCTCAAGGCCATCGATAGAAAAGGCTGCCAGGCGTGAGGGATTGCGATTCGCCTGTAAGTCATTATGTGGTAGAATTCGGCGACCACACGCGGATGTAAGAACCACGCGAGTCATGAAGGGCTTTAAGTGAGTGTGGCTACACAAGTCTCATGCGCCGAAGCTCGCGGAGGGGCAAAAGCCTAATGTCATAAAATATTCATTATACGTGATCCTGTTTACCGCAAATGCACTACCTATTATCAGCCATAAAGGAAAAGGGTCTTCGATAATGGAGCCCAGAGAGTGGTCTCGAGACCACTGCGAACCGGGATGGGTAGGTGAAGACGAGGAGGCTCCCCGCGGCCAACCTGGGAGGCTTCACTGGCTCGAGGTCCAAGCCCCTTGGAGGCGAGGGCCTTAGCCGCCGTGATGGAGGAAGGAGTGTACGTCCCGGCCCCGTCTCCCGTATCGACGCAGGTGGCAGGGAGGAGCAGATCAACCAACTCGGTGCCCCGCCAGGGAGTGGGAATGGGCAGGAGGCGGGCCGGTCGCGTGTCTCGGGTCGGGAGGTGGGCCTCACATGTGGTCCGTAGGACCACTCATGTCCACTCTCGGGTCTTTTCCATGGCCTGAGGTGTAGGGGGCTGTGGTTTTGTAATCAGATGGGGTTTTCAGAGAGACAGATGGGAAAGGCGCCACTGGCCAGATGATGGTTTGGCAGTCAAGTACATATTTATGGAGGAGGGGTGAGATGAAGGGTTTAGGTAATGGGGATAAAAACTGAGTAAAAAGGATTTAGAACTGAGAGCTCACTGCAGCAGGTTTTCAAGCCCGTACACTCAAGTCGCTAGTTTTCTTCAATTGTTTGAAAATTACCAGGGCACGTATAAAAGTTGGATGGGAACTTGTGTTGCAATGCATTCTCGTGGATCGGGGAACTAGAAATGCAGAAAATAATAGGTCGTGGTCGCTTAAATGACCCTGGGAAAATTTCCTCACCCTGCGAAAATGGCCTTGCGAAATTTCGCAGGGGTTGAGAAAATTTGCAACCCTTGCGAAATGATGTTAATTCCAGAAACATCCCGCTTCACCGAGTTGGCACTCCTCGCAAAGAAAACGCAACAATACCAGGAAACACAAAGTGAAAATCAATCTAGCATTAGGTTTACATTAGAGAAAAGATGAGGGAAATTAAATAATAAAAATAAATAAATAAAACATAAAAAATAAAATAAAATGAAATATGAAACAAAAAAAAGTTGACTTTGCAGTCTCTAGAGAGACTGAGTCCACCTAGACCAACTCTTTAAATGTTTGGAGGCTCACGGAGGGCAAATTCCTCCTTGTCTGGTGTGAAGGGGACTGCATATGGCTTGAGTCTTTGGCCATTCACTTTGAATAGTTAGTTGTCCTTTGAGCTGAGCAATTCTACTGCTCCATTAGCGTAGACTTGATGGATACGTGAAGGACCACCCACCTCGACTTGAGTTTGCCTGAAAATGAAGCTTGGAATCAGAGTAACACTTGATCCCCCTTTCTCTGAAATATCATTTCCTAGCTACTATCCGGTCATGTCATTTTTCTTTTGATCCTCGTCTTCGTAATTTTGGAATTTAGGTAGGCATCATTCCGCAGTTCCTCTAACTCATTGAGGTCAAGGAACCTCTTGAGGTCAGCTCTTTCTAAATCTAAGTTCAGTTGCTTAATCGCCCATGATGCTTTGTATTCTATTTCCATAGGGAGGTGGCATGCTTTACCATACACTAGACGATAAGGGGACATCTCGAGAATTGTCTTGAAGGCTGTTCTATATGCCTATAATGAATACAGCAGCTTGAGGGACCAGTCCTTCCTATTGGAATTCACTACCTTCATCAGGATTGTTTTGATCTCCCTATTGGTAAGCTCTACTTATCCACTGGTTTGAGGATGGTAAGGGGTGGCCACTTTATGTTTCACTCCATATTTAGCTAGGAGGGTCTCAAAAGGTTTGTTGCAGAAATGTGAACCTCCATCGCTAATTACGCCTTAGTATCCCAACCTTGAGAAGATATTCTCTTCAAGAATTCCCGCCTCCACCTCGTGATCGCTTGTTTGCGTGGAATTGCCTTAACCCTGCCTGGGACACATAATCAACCCCCACCAAGATGTACGAATATCCGAAAGACATAGGGAATGGTCCCATGAAATCAATGCCCTAAACCAAATAAGTTGACTATTAAAATTGGGTTTAAGGGCACCATATGACGGCAAGAAAGCTTCCCGAGTCTTTAGCATCGATCGCAACCTCAGCATATCTTGTGAGCATCCTTAAAAAGGGAAGGCCAATAGAACCCGAATTGGAGCACTTTCATAGTTGTCTTTTGTGAAGCAAAGTGACCCCATAGCATTTACGGCAGTTGATCGAGAATCCCCGTCTGTTTCTTGTGTACACACCTTCTCGAATGATCCGGTCCATTACAAGATGGAATGTAAATGGCTCTCCCAATAATCGAGTGAATTCTTGCGAAGAAGCATTTTATCTCAGGCCTTCCATTCAGCCGATCTCCCTTGTTAAGCAAAAAAATTAGCAATGGGAGCATACTCAGTGGAGTAATTTCTACAATGCGTTGGATTCCTCGTGTGGAATTCATCATGATCGAGGACTGTAAAAGGTGGGCTATGGTCACCGAGAGGTGATATGCCACAACATTCTCTACCCTTTCTCGGTTCGACCAAGATTAAATTCGAGTAGAGAACCCATCCGATAAGCCTCGTCTTTCGCATCTCAAGCCAAGTTACAGTACTCGTATGCAGTGGTCGGTGAAGATAACAATGCAACCGACCCCTGTTCAAGTAGTCGAAACTTGTCTAAGGCATAGACCATCGCAGCGCCTTCCTCTATGGTAGTTTAGTTTCTCCTCGAAATATCTCGTTGTTTTGCTTGCATAATAAACCACATGTGGCTTTCCATCTCTTCTCGCTTTCCAAGGATTGCCCCCGATAGCTAGATCACCTGCACTCACACATAACTTCAAAAAAGGTTACCGCGCCAGGTGCCTCACCATGTGCAAAGTGGGTCGATTGACTCGAGCTCTTCGGCCTTTTCACAAGTCATCCTACGAACTTCAAGATCCTTTTCCAAGCAGCTACTCATACAGTTTTTGCAATTTTAAAAATCTTCATGAACCTCCCGTGGGGCTAGCATTGCCAAGGAATTGCCTTACTGTCTTGACATTCGTGGGGGTGGTAGCTTGGAAACGAGCTCAATTTTGGCCTTGTCAACCTCAATTCCCTTCTTAGAGACAACATGGCCTAGAACAATTCCCGATTCACCATAAAATGGCTTTTTTCCCAATTGAGCACCAGGTTCTTTTCAATGCATCTTTGCAACACAGTTTCAAGGTTGGATAAGCATTCCTCAAAAGTACCCCCGTATATGGTGATATCATCCATATACACTTCCATAATGCGTTCCATCATATCATTAAAAATGCTGAGCATACATCGTTGGAATGTGGCAGGTGCATTGCAGAGGCTAAAAGGCATTCTCTTGTAAGCATATGTGCCAAATGGACAAGTGAAGGTGGTCTTCTCCTGGTCCTCCGCCGCAATCTCTATTTGAAAATATCCGGAATACCCATCCAAGAAGCAATAGAATGGGTACCCGGAAACTCTCTCAAGAAGTTGATCAATGAAGGGTAAAGGGAAGTGATCCTTTCGTCACTTCATTTAGTCTCCTGTAGTCTATGCATACCCTCCAACATGTGGTCAGACGAGTAGGCAAATCCTCCCCTCTTTCATTTCGCATGCTGGTCACCCCTCGATTTTGACACCACCGAGCCGACTCACCCAAGGACTACTTTAAATAAAGATAACACGCCGGCCATGTTAAATTTGAGAACTTCGTCGCACTACCTCTCGCATACGTGATTTAGTCGCTCCGTGGCCTTCGCCCACCGCTCGGGATTCTTCCTCCCATATACATGTGATGAGTGCAAAACCAAAGGACTAATCTCCTCAGGATCAAAAAATTTTCCATCCAACGCCCGTCAGATTTCCCGAGGATGTCTGTAAGACCGCCACAGGCATTCAATGGCGCGCAAATCACAACTGGATATTGCTCTTCCTCCTCTAAATATGCATATTTTAATTCTAATGGGAGAGGCTTGAGGTCAAGTTTTTGGTTTTCTATGCTCCCATCGTTTTCACTACCCTCCCCAGCTATCAGGGGAAGGATTTCTTCCTTTCTTCTCCAAGGCCCATAAACTGCACATAAATCTGGGTCTTCTTGCAGATCTTCAACAAGTTTTTCTAGTTCCTCAATCAACTCTTCCCCGCACTGCAAATTGGTGGATTGTTTTACCTGTGATGGTGTCAATAAGACAAACCTCTCTCGATCCTCCTTTTACCTGGGGTACGTGTTTTTTCGTCAAGTAAAATATCAGTTCCAGCTGTCATGTCTCAAATGTCGCTATAACTCCATTCTCGCACCAATAATCGCACTGAGGTAGCCAAGAATGGCCTCCCAAGGATGATGGGTACATAGTTAACTCCCACAACAACTGGTTTGGTGTGAAGGACAATAAAGTCCACAGGGTAGTAGAATTTATCCACCTGTACCAAGACATCTTCAATAAAGGTTCTCGAGAATTTTGACCGACCTATCCCAAAGATAGGTGATATTTGCAGGTTTCAATTTTCCCAAATTTCCAAGTAATTTTGTAAACTAAGTAGGTAAAGAGTCGACACTAAATTTAAGTCCACAAGGCCCTCTCTCCACACAAGTTGCTCCGATATTCACAGAGATGGTAGGACAACCCAGGTCTTTGTATTTCACCTGGTTTCAGACCGGATGATTGTAAGACTAACTGTCTGTCTGGCCAAGAAGGCTTCGTCGACACTCAACCCTTTACAAAGGCATAAGTCCTTAAGAATTCGCATGTTGACTCATTAATCATATCTAAAGGAGGATGTCGACCTTCTCACCTGGGCCTTTGAAGCACTTCCAAAATTTAAGTTTGGTCGATCACCTCGCTTCTTACTGAGGAAACTGGGAGGGGGCATGCTCTTTCATCATATCTTCTTTAATTACAATTCTTCCGATTCAGTTTCCCTTTTCTTCTTTTAGTTTCTTCAACTGCATGCATTGGTTGCTCAACCTGTTCACCACTCCTCAGAGTGATGACTGCCTTTACTTCATCTATCTTGGGAGTAGGTTCACTGGTGGAGGCTATTTCATGCACTCCCCTAGGGTTTGGTTGTGTATGTCAAGGAAATTTGCCCTTTTCCTGTACTTGTTGTTGATTGGTGAGCCTTGAGATGGAGTACTGCAGGTTGTCAAAATTTTAAGCAATTTCACTTTGGAACCCATATAATCTCTTGTTTAAGGTGTTCGAGGCATCTATTCTCGATTTCGCTGACATTAACTCCGCTTCGCTTCCTACAAAGTTACCTACCACTTTGCTCAAGTTCAGTATTACTTGCTCAATTGGAGATGTTGATTGTGGTGGTTGTGCTTGAGATGAAGAACCATACTGTGGTTGTGCAGCAGGGGGTGCATATTGTGGAGGCTTTGGTTTCTAGGAGAGATTTGGGTGGTTCCTCCAATTGGGTTATGCGTGATACTACAAGGCGCATTAGTCGAGGCTCAGACGACCAACAAATTGGTTTGATCAACAAACATTTCTCTTATCGCCGGAATCTGCGGACAATCGCTCTCCCACACGCTTAGTTGAATGATGTATGAAGCATGGCTTCATTGTCATGTGAGTCTCGCCACCGTTGCACCTCATGCCGCTTATTTCCACTTTTCAACCTTCTAGCTAAGGTCAAAGTTTTGGCCTTTTGTCCAAGTCCTCCGAAGGAGTACATGCCACCCATTGTGTCGATTCAGGTCTCATCCCCATCTCCCTCAAGCTGTGGTCATCCCAACTCGATGTTTCATTTATATAATCTCAGTGAAGTCCAAGGCTTCCTCCGATTTTTGCTTAAGAAATCTTCTCCACATATAGCTTAGCAATTGTTCTATGGAAGGATAAATTCCACCATAAAATTATTAACGCTACCTATGTGTCAAAACCATGGTGAGACAAGCATTCAAGCCTACATACCTCTCCCAAGTATGCATAAAATTTTTCATTCTCATCGGGCCGAAGGTGGATATTTTTAGCCTCTTCAAAGGTTCATATGCATGAGAAACATTTCTTTAAGAACTCTACCGCATCTCAATCCAGCCTAAATATCCCGTCTCAGGAGTGAGCTAGATTTTCTCTTTATCCTTCAATGTGAAGGGGAAAAGCTTGAGCCTCATCAAGTCCATAGTGGTTGTATCTTCCTTAAAGGTGTTGCAAACCTCCTCATATTCCATGCCATGGAAAGTGGGAAGCTCTTCATGTGGAGGTTCCATTGGACTGCACCAGTTCACTTCACAATCCGACCTCCTGGAACACCGATTAATTAATCGCCTTTTTATTCCTAGTCCACTGGAACATAAACTCCTACATGGAAAATAGGATAGCACCAACAAGAAACAAAAACAACTCTACCAAAAGGGGTTAATGTTAGTAAAAAAAAGAAGACAGTAATATGAAATTAATCAACCTAGCAGTAAACTACTATAAAAAATGATTAAAGAAAAGAAATTCACTAGTGCTTGTGATGAGGATCACAAGTGTTCAACAAGCTATCATTTGCACTAAGGCACCATCCCCGGCAATAGCGCCATTTGATTCGTGTGTAGCTCGTAGGGTATCTTGAATCACCAAAATTTATACCTAATACCTCCTACTATCGTAGTATCATATCGCAACATGCTGGTCAGGATCGTCAATCGGATAGGTTTTCTTATGGAAATGACTAATACTATGTTCACTACTGGTGATCAGAAGCTCGATGTCGAGATTTGATAAAAAACAACGGGTTGTAATGACAAAACTGAAAATAAAATAAGTTAAAATGTAAAAGAGAATTCTCAAGTGTTAGTCACTAGCTTAGGTTCCTAGGGAAAATGAGGGGTTTCATGGGTCTTTTCTCGCTATTGGGGGAGGATGACATATAGTCATCTCCTCGAACCTAGTTTCTTCATTTATCTATGAAAAGCCACTAAATCCAACTATCATTTTGAAATGGTATTCACTCAGCATTAATGTTCATAATGAAAATAAGTCCCTGACCACCTCCACGGCTCATAGATGATAACTAAGGAACATCAATGATCTAGCAATAAGCATCCAATGAGCCTTAAAGTCTTACTAAGCACTTGCCATTCAAAGTGACTGGCGATCTAACCTAGAGTTTAAGGAAAACATCACAGGTAGTGAATAATCATACTGAGAGCATGAAAAAACTCACATTTACCTTAGATCCTTTTGCTCAATAAGCTTCCACTCAAGGATGAAGGGTTTTAGTCGCTTCTCATCCTCCGAGTCAGTCATCCCGCAGGGTGCTCACTAGTGAGAAATGAGAGAAAGTAAAAGAAAACAGAGAGAAAATGAGAATCTGAGTCAGGCCGTAGTTTCCTAAAACCAAGAATTACAAATAATAAAAACTCCGTTTACAATGTTTTGTATGGCGGAAATAAACCCCATTACAAATTACCAAAATAATGCTAACAATAACTATTACAAGGACAAATCGAAGAGATAAAAAGAGTACAAAAAGGAAAGTCACTAATGAGGGGCGCTTAAATTAGCTCGCAAAATTCATAAAAATGCTAAATTTAGTAACCTTACAAAATTCCTGTACTTCAGAAATCGCTGTGGTCGTCTATTTTCTTCTCCGCCTCGGCCTCTTATTTACCCTTGATATGCAAATTTCTAGTTTTTAGCTTCCTCTTGCATTCTCATGATTGAGCTCGACTTTCTAACCTTTGGCAAGATTGGTCGTGAAACTACAAAAATTTTCCATAAAATGTGATCAGCATAACCAGTCCCAAACGCTGGCCAATCAGTACTGAAGCCGATTACTACGCAAAAGTGCTCAAAACGTGGCTTAATATGGGTAAAAATAGCACTATTCGGTAGTAATCACCGTGCACATGACTTGACCGGCCGATTCGATGCACACCGGATGAGACCCAAGAGCACCGTGTCTCCATAAGTCGACAATGGACACGCTTAAGGCGCATACAACACGTTGATTTAGCGCAACTAGGCGACCATTACGCGAGCAACCAAAGAATTCATCTAGAGCAACTTCGTCACCTCTTCGCTTTCACATGCCACTTCACCATTATCGCAAAGGATTCGGAAAGGGGATCACTGTGGAGTTTCCTCTTACCTCACTTGCTCTTTGTTGACATCGAGGACACTGGCCCGCTTTTGTTTGGGGGGTGTGGGTGATTGGAATTTATTTATGTTTTAGTTTGTTTTTGTGTTTCCTGTTTTAGTTTGTTTCTATGTTTAGGTTGTTTTAGTTTTGATGTGTTTAGGTTGCAGGTGTTTCCGTTCTTGTATTCAGTTTTTACATGTTTATTTAGGTTGTTTTCGCAACATTGTATGTTTTAGTCTTGTTTTAGGTATGGTGTGTGAGTGGATGCCATGCTCACTAATGGGAGGTTAATTTGAGTCAATTTAAAAAAAACAAAAGAAAAGATCTGTTAAATGAAGGACCCTTAGTTGTTCCATGATTTGAATAAGCAGTTAGAAAGGGCTGGGGTATCTTTAGTTTAGCCACCCATGTGTGTTTCAAGAACCATTTCCTGCTAGCCCATCATACACACACACACACACACACACACACACACACACACACACACACACACACACACACACACACACACATGTGATCTCCAGGTATACTTCAGCTCGGACCTGTCACAAGAATTCCATGCCTCAGGGTTTAAACACTCCAAGTGATGGGACACCTTTGAAAAAGAGGATTGCCATCGAGCCCCAAACAGTAAAAAGAAAAAGAAAAAGAAAAAAGAAAGAAAAAAAGAAGAAGAAAAGAATAAGAAAAAGATTAAAAAGATGTGTGTGAATAGAATAAGTGGGAGTTTCCAATCAAAATCCTGCTCAATCAGGGGCCTTCAAAGCCCAATGCCCCGAGCCAACTCACTGGTTTTCATTGATCACTGTCTGCTACATGGGGACAGAGGATGGATCCTTCCTACGCCTAAGGCCTTTATATTCGTCGAAAGTGTTCTGGGGTGAAGTTTCCGAGGGGAACTAAACGCCGGTATTCTTTAACCAATTGGTGTGGAGTCACCAATGGTCCTCGCTTACAGTGACACCAATCAAACCCATGTGCACTAGCTTTCTTTATGCTTAGATATTATGTGAATAAAAAGGCAAGGTCTATCCTTCAGGGTTTAGTCTTCAAACGGTGGGATGGATTCGAGTCAGGGTACTAGACCTTAGGTATATGTTGGAGATCATGAAACAACTGCACATGGACTTCCGGGAAAGGTCATTGAAAACTTGGGGGGTTGAGTTGCTTGGTTAACCTAACCTTGCTTAGCTAAGTTCCTTAGAAAGTTGCACAACCTTAAGAATCCCCCGATTTTAGAGGATAAAAGCTCGAATTGTTGGGCCTGGTTCATTTGACTCATTTTGCGCTGTATATCGCACCTCATGTCGTAGCCATTTCTGGGTGTGTCAATTCTTCATGTGTGATTTGCGGCTATGAGTCTGCTTTCGCCGGGATAAGCAAGTAGCTAAGCCGGGGGTGACGTGCGCCCAAAACACCTCATCATGTACCGCGCTTTTATCATGTTTGGTTCATTTCACGGTATACGCGGTTATCGTACTATGGTCTGCGATACTTGGCTTCTCAGGTATCGCAGTGAAAAATGGTGATTTGAAGGTCAGGTGGAGATTCAAGAAGGATCGAGTAAATCCCAAATGCACAAGCTGAAGACCACCGTCGCTACGCTGAGATCGCACGACGCGGCAACCCTTCATCGCCCAACGCCGCTGATGCTGCGACGCCCACGTCATTGAGACTCAATCAACGCAGATTTTTTTGATATAAGAAAAAGAACGTATCGAAAGAAGCGGAGGAGAGAATACGGAGAAGACGACATGCATGGATCCGAGATCGTGCACTCTTGTATTTATATTTTCTTTCTTTCTAACACCTAATGATTAACAACACTATGATTGTAAAGAACAATACGATGTTCTAGTTTATTTCTGTGGTTTTGTCACTCTTGTTTCATTCATATGGATTAGCTATTAATTTAGTTTATTCGGTATTTATGGATCTGATATCGACTTGCTCTATTTTCTATTAATTATCTACATGGTGGTGTTTGGCCAATATCAACATGCTTATGCCGGGAATCTGAGATTGAGAGATAAAGGTTCTCGTGGACTGGAGGTAGCTAATAATTCTCGTAAATTGCAGAATGTGAGATCTTCCAATTCCAAGTGGCGATTGTTTAACCATTCAAGCCGCCTCGTAGTTTGGTAGGTCGATGCAGATGCACAACCCTACCAAATGGTGATAAACGAATATAACTCCTCGAGAGAGATATCTCAGAAAAGACGATCAACCGCTAGCGTGAATCTAATATACTGAATGACCAATTTTACCTAGATTATAATCCATTGAATGTGGCAAGGGGAGGCAAAACCCTAGTCCTCATTAATTGAATTAACAACTCATTTAGGATCAAATTTTTGTTATACTATCCGTAATTCACTCGAGGTTGAGATGTAGATAATATCTAGAATGATTCAGATTCAACACATACTTCTCCGCGGGAACGCATTACACTGACTACCACTCACACACGTGAACTCCGACGCTGCATACTTCACACGTGCCTACATTTTTACATTTATGTACATAACTTGTACGCGCCCGTCACTAATCTTAAAAGGTAGAGGCTCCTCTATTTGAATACCCTCCTTCAAGCAAAAATGAAGTGGTTCAAAATCGGCCCGCAGGCTTCAGACCACACCTCCAAAGTTATCATCCCAATCTTCTGTGACTAGGAATCTGTCAAGTCTAGCCATTATTTGATTATTTTGACCCCCTCTCCACGCGAAAGAGCCCTCTTTACATTCTTTAGTTCCAAATCATCAATTATTTGGGAAAATCTTCTCATGTAACTCGAGATTTTGCTATCTCTATTCTTCTTAATTGGAAAGAAAATAATGTTGAAGTCAACTCAAATGCACGCATGAAGGATCCCCTCACATCCCTCTTATTGCACCCAACTCCTCCCACATTTATCCCTACATTTGTTGGAGTTAAGACCATGGGCCCCTGTGAAGATCCAAGTGAAGTTATTCTCACAATTACGAAACTTATAAGAAAGAGAGAAATGACTCTCAATTTCCACAAATTGGAGCACTCTAGAATTCCAAAAGATGAGAGTCCCCATGTTATTAGAAGCAACTCAATCCAAAACTACCAACCCCTATACTTTGATCAACCCACGCATGAGCTCCTTTAAATTTGGTTTGAATGGCTTGTATCCACTTTTTGAGTCTCTAGGAAAGCTTTTATCACCCTCATTCTCTCTACATTATTAGACCCCTTAACATTCCAGCAGAGAATTTTAACTCTCATAACAAACCCATGGAATTACCCCTCACACCATTTCCTGTAGCTCTAACTTTAGAACTCCCTTTGTCCTTGATCGTCCACTCTAATTTTTTCAATTCTCTATCAAACTTGGTAGAGCCTTGGAATCCTTTCCCTTTTCCGTTAATCCTCTTGTCATTAATTCTAATCATAAAGTCCATGATTTCCTCTTCAAACCCTTTCGTAGGCAAACCTATACACTTGCTGAATCTCAACAAACAACTTTCCTCCCATGATTCCTCTTTTTGTCCCCTCTCCCCCTGGGATCTTCCCTCCCTCATCATCCCTTTGAGAAACTTGGGCATCCCCCGCCACCACTAGATCTCTGCTTCCAAAGAGAGTACCCCTATCATTCTCGGCCGACACCATCAACGACGTCTGAAAGAAGGGCTTACCCCTTTCGGAACCCTTAGACTTCTCCTGTAAACAGATTCGCCCTTGACTGCAAAACCTCTCCTAGGTAGAAGCTCGGTCCAAAAAAGAAAAAGAACTTTTCACTCTCCCTGGTCTCTTCTCTAAAATCTGGAGTGACAACGAACGACTGGTTTCTTCTCTCGGTCATCTCTTCTTCTCTTTCATTGAAGATATTTTTCCCTTACCCTAGCTGAGAGATTTTCAAACTTTTGAAATGCTCCGCCTTCTCAAGACAAACAAAGATTTCCTTTGGATTTAGCAAAGTCGGACTCTTATTTGCCCCAACCAATGAAGCCCTTACAAGGCAAAGTCGGACTCTTATTTGGATTTAACAAAGATTTCCTTTGGATTTAGCAAAGTCGGACACTAGAGTTTCTTGGCCCATCATTGGGCTTCTCATTTTCTCTACTTGAACCATTCGAGGGTGGGTTTGGACTCAACCCCCACCTCGAATTTGCCCCAAGTTGCACCCCGACCCGCGCGTGGGTGCTTTTGAAATTACTTGAGCTCTGCGTCATGGGCTTGTTCTCCTGAGCTTTAGTCCCATTCTTTTGACAAGAATGACCTTCAACTGTGCACTTGGGCACAGAGATCTCCACTCGCTAGCCTACGCGTGAGATGCCATCTTCTTTCTCCATTTCTTACACCTCAGGCTTCCTGCTACTCTTTGACTTAAGTACTTAAGTGATCCATGGTGGCAATTCTCACTATACTTGAAGGTCGAAACTTCTTGACCCCTCCAAAATGTTAACCCCCAAATGTCTTTCCTTCCCTTCTAATTTCATCAAAATTGTTGCCCATAAAACCTCTGTTTTTAGGGTTGTTTCTTTATCCAAAGTCATGAAGCCCTGCAATTAGTTTCGATCATCCTTAAGATCTCGGTTGTCCAAAGATGCAAAGGCAGCCCCACTATTCTTATCCATGCCTCCTTAACCATGTCTTTTCTCTTTGCACACCCTGAATCTAGGCTCCACAAGTCAAGCTACAAAGAACACCTCCAACCATCTTCTTCATGCCTAAAAAAACCCACCTTGCCTCTTCCCGATGTGTAAACTCCATGAACAATAGATCATTGTTAAAAAAAGCCACACTCAAGCTACCCTTTAACCTCCAAGCCACCCTTGCCCACGCTTCCACCTTCGACGCAGATGAAAAGAAATATGGCACAGTTTTCCAGCTTCCCATCAAGCAAAACATTAACACCCCCAGCGAACCCTTGGGAACACAATCTCCAATATCGACCCAACAAGTGTTTTTGGGAGCTTTATTGCACCTCTTTGTTGCCTTAACAAAGGAGAAATCTTGGCAAATATGTCCCGTGTAGTTCCTCCAAAATTCCTCTTCTCCCTTTCTTTGATCCTCCCCCTTAACTCGAGGGATCATAGCTTTTTTGCCAAGAGCAATCAGCCTTTTACAATATCCCTTCCTTAGGAAGAAAACTTATGCCCTTTCCTTCCCCATCCATAGCTATACATAGCAGGAAGCTTCTCGCCTTGTTCTTCCTGTTCTCCAGTTTGTAGGTTCTACCAATTTTCTTCTAATAAAAAATCTTCTTGACCTTACTTCCCTCATTGTAGAAAGTTTCGACGCCCTTTAGAAGGTTCCTGAAACCCTCTTCCTCGAATCGAATCGAAGAGACCAATCCCTTTCTTCTCTCCTTAATGATCCTTTTTACCTTCTTACCTTTCCTTTCCACCAAAACTTCGATCGTCTTTGACTCAATGACAAACCACCTCCTGTTTCCCTCTCCATATTTGTGCATCTAGAGAAAGGAAAACCACACTCAATCCTGTAATTACACCTAGATGGTATAGTATTTATATGTATATAGTAACTTAGACAGTTATGTATACCTGGAGGAGGTTTTGGAAAATTAAGGGAATTCCCTTTTTGCTAATGCATGTTGAAATACATGAGCATCATGAGTAGTGCCCTCCCAAGTAGCCAACACAAAACTAATTAATATTTTCTGGATTTGTATAGTAACTTTTTCTCACCTCTATTTGATTCCATCTGAAGTATCAAATTGAAAATGAAAGAATAGAAGTGTTGAAATGAATGTCTTAGCTAGAGAAATTAAAGTTACGGATTAGGACAGTAGTGGTGGCTGCTTCAATTTTTCTAATCACAAAGGCATTAAAGAGTTTAAAATTGAGAATTAATTATCCTAAAATTCTTTTATCAGACTATGAAAGCAAAGAAGCAATATTCAAAAAGATATTCAACATCTATAAATGATTTTCTGAACCCACATGGTCAAAGAACTCACCTATGGATATGAAAGTTGTTGCTAAACAAAAAATTGTGTTATTAAGCTAAAATAACCATACTCCTTCAAAGTTGCAAAGTTCAATTTTTTATCATTTACAAATTTATGATTTGATATCCTAATAAGTATGGTGGTTCAACTACGATTGGTTGTAAGTTCTTAGTTTGGCTTCGATGTTTGTTTTTTTTGTGAGGCAACCTTATATGCTTTTACCGTAAGCTACCTCGAGTTTGCAATTACCCATTGCTTTTGCTTATAATTCTTTGACCATTAATCTTAGTCTTAAATTTGTTGCCCAAAGACTACAATCGAGCAGTTGAGACAAACTCTCACGTTTGACTATCGGTAGTACAGGACATGGACTACATACTTTAATACAAGAAATTATTATCAGAAACAAAAACTTTATACATGCATGTTTTATTTAGGCATCTGAACTTGAGACTAGGGAGAGTTCTAAAAACTAGGAGGGGTGGTGGATATGATTTTTGACATTTTCAGCTCATTGTCAAGGCAAATGAGACATGATTGTACAATAGACAATAAGGCAAGTTGTTATAGGATAAGAGAAGTCATTACAATAATTTAGGAGTTACATACTCTTGCTCTTATATTGGTTCAAATGAGTATTTCAATTTACCAAAATGGTTGTCTTATTAGGGATTTATAGGAATTAGAATTTTGTATAACATATATAATTCATTGCTTTACATTGCTTTACATGAGAAAAGAAGGTTTTGCATTAAACTGAATATTAGATCACTCACTAAAAGGAGTTCATTAAGTTACTATTTGTTAGAATTTGATCATAAAGTGCATATTCACGGATGAATGTGTAAATCAAATTATGTGCAAGGAGTCATTAGCCACCTTGATAGTGTCTACGATCATATTTCTTTATGATTCTTATTCTTTCATTAAGACATTGAAGAGAACATAAAAATTAATTTTTTTTTCTCTCCTATGGCTTTCTACATCATAGTATACAATTTTAAGAGCATTTTAACTCCCTTAAATTAAGCTATGGCGTTATGCCACGAACTTAGTCTTCCCGCTAAGCTTCCATGCGGAACTTAGACAACTCCGTCTCTCTGGATGTCGCTTAAGTCACCTCCCACCCTGCATATGCCAGTTTCCCGCCCACTACTCTTGAAGCGAAGAGAACACTTGGAAAAGGAAACTCTATTGAAGGAAGAACTCTATACAATGCTTGGAGAAGCTCTCAACTTGGTGGTTTGAAAAATGAGGCCACCACCTCTATATATACACATCTATGGAAGTGTGTAGAACCTTTGAAGGTTCTCTACAATTCAAGAGAATTCTAGAGTGTTCTACTATGTGCATGTGTTTACAAGAGGTCTCTAGAAGAATCTAGGATAATCTCCTACCTTCCATACCCTTCCACACACAAGCGTGACATTTCCCAAAAGAGCTTTACTCCTTGTGGTAGACTTTTAGGGTCTTCCAAAATCTTCCACATAATTATGGTTAAAGAAGTCTTTACCAATTTCTGTAATTCCCTCCTTATATATGGCCTCAGGGGCTCTCGCGGCCCATGCAGGATCCTTCCCTATGACGTGGGGTCTAGAGAATGAGTCTGTGACACTCTCCCTCACCCATGCCATCGACGACTTCGTCGATACCATAGTCTTGAACCGTCGGTTCCAATATGCGAACTTGCCCAAAATGTAACGCCCTAAAATATACCATAGCAGTTTTCGACATGTTTAGGGTATTTTGTAAACATAATTTAAATGTTTCGTGAGTTAAATACGAATAATGGAAATTTAGATACCTGGAATTTGTACAAGACTTAAGGACAATATTGTCATTTGTAAAAAGGGGGCATAAAAGTCATAGTTGACAAGATTTGAGGCCAAAGTGGAAATAATATAAGCTAAGTTGCAAATGGAAGAGAAATGGGGGACCAAAATGCAAAAATGAAAAGTTAAAAACAAAAATGGGTTTTTGACTTGGCCAAACATGGCCTTAACAAACATGGGATTTAAGACCAATTTGGTCTCCAAATAGAGAGAACGGTAGAGTGGGAGAGAAGAGAAGAGGAAAAGAGAGAAGAAGAGGAAGAGGAAGAGGAAGAGAAGAAGAAGAGAGGAGAAGAAGAGAAGCCAAGATCAAAGGTATGGAAACTAACCTTGATTATGGATTCTATGAGATTTGGTATGGATCATATGGTTTTGTATGATTATTATCTTGCCCAAACCTAGGGTTTTGCTAGGGTTTCATCTTAACCCAATAATTATGGAAAGTAAGGTGTATAAAACCTTAAATAGTACAAGAAGCTCATGAAATCCTCTCTTTGAGGATGGATTTATAGTTCAATGGTAAATAATTGAGTTAGGGTTTAGAATAAACCCTAACTAATTATCATGTTTGATTTATGTATGGGTTATTACCCATATTATAGTTGCCTTGAGAGTAAATCATGAAGGGTTTTTGGAAGAAAGATATCCATTGAAGGATGATTTGAGTATAATTCGAGGTTATAAGATTGATATGGAATGGTTTTGATAAAGTATGAAGTGCATAGAGTTGAATCGGGGTATCAAAATATGGAAAATGGAGAAAATACACACTCGTAATTTTTGGTGATACGCACGGCACACCTCAACTGCACGGCATTTTAGGTTCCTGGGTCATTTAATAACATGTACCCTATTACGTCGAGTGTATCTCCAGACATGTGATGCTCAAGCTCGTTGACGCTTTTGTATTTTGACCATAACTTGCTCATTTGATCCGATTTGAGTGATTCAAGTTGCTGGGTTTAAATATACTTCTGGAAGGAGAACTAAAAATATAGAAATAGGCATCACAAATTCTGACTCTATGGTCCTAAAATTCACTCAAAGTAGGCTATGTGCAAGCCACTCCGTCGCTTTGATCATAAAGTAGTCCGGTTGTTTCTGACGTAATTGAGTCTCCGATACCCGATTTGGGTGATTCCAGTCGAGGGAGAACTCCTTAGCACCTGGGTTTTTAAAGGAAAGATAAAGAACCAGTGTCAAATATGGAGACAAGACACTGGAAAAAGAATATTGCAAACTGTTCCTGGGTAAAATTCCAGAAACCGACTAGTTGGCACATGAAAAGCATAACTCGAAGCTCGACGATCCGATTGAATGATTCCAATTTCTAAGTAAAGTCGATTCATCGAGGAACAAGAATACATGAATGATGTGTGGCTAGGCATCATACCGCATAGGCATCCGAAATGCCATATGGAATAGGCATGAAACCCGGGAATATGATATGAAACCCGGAAATGAATCAAAACATGAATATGAACATGAAAAGCAATAAGGTCAGTGAATACGTGGCGTAATAAAGATAGTTATTAGTTCTTCAAAGACATAGTGATTATATGACTACCTAGGACCGAAATGAATGAGTGGACGCCCCGTTGGTGCTCCAGCACTCTTTGCTGGTGCTTCGACACTCGCGTTGGTGCTTCCGGCACTTATCGCGCCGGCACCTCGGGCCGGCGTTGCCAACACTCCCGCGGTTAGCCACGCTGATTGGTGCTCCCAAGACTACCGGTGCTACGACACCGTCAAGGTGAGCGTGCACGTCCCCGACGGTTCTAAGACCCGCCGGGTGCTACTTGACTCCCAAGCCAGTGGCGTGCACGTCTGCATTTGCACGACACCTCGCATCAGATCGCACCTTCGAGTACTTATCAGATCGCGGCCTCTACTCATTTCTTATGATTGGTCTAGGTAGTCAGACAGACATATGATAAGACATTGAATAAAGAATAAGAGTAAAGATCTGAATGTACCCCTCTATATGTTCTATAGTACCTACGCAATTCTCAGACCGATAAATCAGAGTACCCATGGGTACTCCCGCATCAGTAAAATAAGTATAAGTCCGTGAGTACCCACGTACCTCCGTATAATTAATTGTTTCATAAGCATCTACGTACTTTTATACAAGAAAATGTTCGTATCACCTACGGTATTCCCTATCCGAAATATGAGAATAAGCTCCGTATAAGATCCAAACTTAGTATAAGTTCAATAAGAATAAGCCTGAATTCCCACTGAGTCCCGAATGATAATAAGCCTCGTTAAGTATAATTCCTAATAATACCAGAATTCTACTGAGTCCCCGAATGATAATAAGCCTAAGTATAAGTATAAGTCCCGAATAAGAATAAGCTCAGAATTCTACTCTGAGTCCCGAATGATAATAAGTCCTGTTATAACTATAAGTTCCGAATAAGAATAAGCTCAGAATTCCTCACGGAGTCCCGAATGAACATAATGTCTGTTATGGGCATATTCCGCATAAGAAGAAACTCAGAATCTCTACCTTGTGACCGGTCAGTATAAGTCCAAAGAGTACTACCTGCACTCCCGTGGCCTGAAACAAGTATAAGTTCCGTAGTACCCACCTGCACTCTCGCACAAGAAAATAAGTATAAGTTCTGTAGTACCCATAGGTACTCTCGTATTGGTAAAATAAGTATATGTATTTGTTATGACTTGCACTGCTTACGGACTAATGTCCATACCTGATATGTATCTCAGATAAGTTCGATTTGTCTCGACTTATCATACCTACGGGTACCTTCGCACATGAATAAGATCTGAAATTCAAGAATCAGTTTCGTAACACACGTATAAGATCCGAAATACAAGTATGTGCTTTGAAATACCAGTATAATTTTCGTAAGACCAGTATAAGTTCCGTAAGACAAGTTAAGTTCCGTAATATACATGTATAAGATCTGAAATACATGTATAAGTTCTGTAATACACATATAAGATCCGAAATACCAGTATGTGCTTCGAAATACCAATATAAGTTCCGTAAGACCAGTATAAGTTTCGTAAGACAAGTATAAGTTCTGTAATACACGTATCAGATCCGAAATACAAGTATAATATCTGTAACACAAGGATATACTTCGTAGTTCAGGCATAAGATACTAAGTACCAAGATAAGTTTTGTAAGACTTACAAGTACTCCGTATAAGAATAAGTTTTGCAATATCGATACGCTTTGTAACTTCGTGGATACCCACGGCACCCTCCGAACAAGTGTAAAATCCGTAGTATAAGTATAAGTTTTGTAAACTCCTACCTGAGATCCGAGATGTAGATAAGCACCTCCGTATAAGCATAAGTTCAGAATTCCTACTTCGAGATTGGAAATAAGAAGGCTTGATAAGATAAGTACATGTATAAGCTCGCGCACCGCATAACGAGAAATCCGAATAAGTATAAGATCCTCGAATCAGATAAGTCCGCTATAAGTGTGTAATTCCCGAGTAAGTATAAGACTGCTTATAAGTATAAGTTCGCATCAGATGAGAGATCTCAATTAGCTTTTAAGTTCAAGCATAAGAACAATTATGTATGTAAATATGTGATAAGGAATTCCTAAAGATTTTGATATTTGTTATCGCACCGTTATTTGTGTTTCGTATAAGATATGTTTCCCACTGCTGCAAAGCTTAGCACTGCTTTAATCCTTGTAGGTACAGGAGAAGACATCTGATAACATCCGTGATACACCGGGCTAACACACTGTAAGGGTTCACTACATGTAGGTTCCGTTCTCTGATTTGTAAATGTAAAAGTGTCAGCTTTGTAATTGTAAATGGACTCAAGAAATGAATATGATATTTGATTATAAAAGAGTAAGATGCGGGCCATACCCACGTACAAGTTCTATTGGGAAAAAATCGTAAAGAGTCCTAGTATATGGTCTCAGACTCGAACTCTGCCTGATCGGGCCAAACGTCGACCTAATTGTGTGACACAACAAATCCTCTCACTCCCAAATTAGCCTAATTCGACAAACCCTTCCAATCTAACCCTAAGCACTCTCGCACAGGAGGGACCCCATATTGCCTAGTGACCCATTCAGCTAGGATAGTCTCCACCTCATTCTCTCGAAAGCCCCAAGCTTATTGCTGGTACCCATCTTTTCGAGGCATGGAGTGTCGTCCCCTCTCCTTTCCCATTGACTTCTCCTTGCTTTTAAGGATTCTCGGTCTCATGAGGGTCAAGGCTACCTCGGGCCAAGCCTCCCGCCTTTGCTCCCTCGTGAGCTAGCCTTAGACATGACTTGGAGAGAGCCTAACATTTGCATTGAACCTAGGCATGCATCCTCCTCTGCCTTTTCACTTTTCTTGATAAGGGTATTGTGTGCTTCTCTTTCAGGACATTCCCTTGCCAAATGTAGACCATCCCATATGAAGCACTTCAACTTTAGTGTAATTCCCACCGCCGTCTCGCCCTTATCTACTCCTAGTGTAGCACCTGCTTCTTACCATACCTTGCGCACTGGGGGGCAACTGCTTCCATCCGTGTTGTGGCTATTCTTTGATCCCTCATCGTCAAAAGACTCGCTCTTCTTATAATCCACCAAAGACTTGGTGACTACCATTGCAATTACTATGTCTCGTACTCTTATTTGCCTTAGTTCCTGCTCGGCCCATCCTTGTAGATTTTCCATGAAGTTAAAGAGAAGATCCTTCTCATTCATACTAGGAGCCTCAAGCATTGCAAACAGAAATCCTTTGACATAGCCGCGATCAACCTCGTGTGCTTCGAGATGCTTGATCTTCTTACTTTCCATGTAATCCACGTCCTCCAGGTAGAATTGCTATTCGATCTCTCTCTTGAAGTCTGCCTACGTGTCTATGGTGCACGTCCCCTTCTCTATATTCATGAGCCTTCTACACCACCATAGAGTTGCATTTCATATCTAAGAGGTAGAGAGTAGTGCTATGCACTCATACCCTCATCTGCTAGTGCTATTGCCTCAAAGTACCTCTCCACATGCCATAAGTAGTTGTCTAGATCCTTAGCACCCCGCTCGTTGAATGTGTGTGGCTTTAGCACCTCCACCCTTGGTGCCTCATGAGTGGCCATGACCTGAGCCGACAATGCTGTCTTATAAATGGCCACCTCTTGCCTTAGCTCATCTTCGTGCTTGGTTAAGACCTCTACTCTTGACTCTAAGCTAGCGAGCACACCCCAAGACATCAAGCCTTGAAAAGACACACGAACTCCTGCAGACACTCGCGCCGACCTGGCGGTACTCCTCGTATTCTCTCTCGTCCCTCAACTGTCCCTCAGAATCCCCCATGGCCTCCACAATGTGTTGTTCCAAAAGGTCCACATTCCCCTTAGTGTCCGCCACACCCAAATCTAGCTTGACAATTCTCCCCTCAAAGCTAGAAATGGCATCACGGACTCACCCCCATCCGGAGAGGGCCAAGGTCCACTGACTCGTCGCAAACTTCCTCCACATAAGAGCCCACCATCGTATCCTCTAAGTTACACCCACACGCAACCAATCTGATACCAACTGTTAGGGACTTAATCTTCCCGCTAAGCTCCCGTGCGACACTCCTTGCATCAACCCGTCCCTGACGCTAAGCAGCCGCCCTCCCACTTGCCTCACACAAGTGCTCGGATTCTACCCACGACTTGGAAGTGAAGAGAACTCACAAGAGAACACTTGGAAGAAAGAAACTCTATTGAAGGAAGAACTCTATACAATGCTTTGAGAAGCTCTCAACTTGGTGGTTTGACAAATGAGGTCACCACCTCTATATATACACATCTATAGAGTGTGTTGAACCCTCGAAGGTTCTCTACAAATCAAGAGAGTTCTAGAGTGTTCTACTATGTTCATGTGTTCACAAGAGGTCTCTAGAATAATCTAGGATAATCTCCTAACTTCCATACTCTTGCACACAAGTGTGGACATTTCCAGTATCTTCTACTCCTGTGTAGACTTCTTCAGGGTCTTTTGAAACCTTCCACATAATTCGGGTCAAAGAAGTTCCACCATTTCTAACATTTCCTCCCCTTATATATGGCCTTGAGGGGCTCTCTTGTGCCCATGGAGGATCCTTCCCCTATGATGGTGGGGTTTAGAGAATGAGTCCGTGACACTTAGGTAGGCTTTGTGGCCTTTGGAAGTCACATGGGTTTCCAGACTTAAGCTAAACTAGTAATAGGAAGAACTCATGGTCAAAAGTCACATTTAAGCTAAGGTGTCGTTTGTTTTTTTGCCTCTTTATTGAAAGTAATTTTCTTTCAGCATTCAACTTGTTTGATTTTTAACTTTTTCATGACTTATTATTGTTGAATTTATGAAAATTTTGGTTGAATAGAAAAAACCAAAATATTTGACTTTTTCTGAATGTTTTTTCTACTTAAAAAAAAACTAGATATTCAAGCTATTAAACAAGAGAATGAAACTTACGATCCCACCAAAATCTCATGATCTCGTTCTCACTAATTAAAAATTAATTTTTCATTGGTAGATAGGATAGTTATTTTTATTTAAAATTATTTTTCTCAAAATTTGGATAAGAAAGTCAAATTTTCATAGATTATATATGAATTTAATGTATATAATGAGGAAATTTTTTTGTTCTCTTTGGTACTTTATTTTTAAAGAATAAATTGTAGTAATACTTATCATCATAATAACTTTGTATTTTTTATTTTTTATACATACGTTAAAATTTTATACAAACATTATACAAATATTTTCATTTTATGGTAATGATAAAGTTAAATTACTTCACACAAATCAATATTAACTTAAACTATTTTACACTAAGATGCTAAGATGGCATTTTAACCTATAAAAATAAAAAACTTAATATTTATAGAAATAAAGTATTAGAAAAATAAACAACTAAATACTTAATACTATTAAGTACCAATTAGAACAAAAGTTATATTCAAAATTAAGTAAAAAAAAACAAACCCCACCTAACTCTAATTTCTTTTTCAATGACTTTTTCAGAGAAATTGATAAGCTTTCACAAATAATATACGATACAGGAATGAAAAGATATCATATCTGTTACAAGGATATTTAGACAGCTTTCCAAGTCTATGCAGCCTACTAAATGGATTGATAGTGCAAACATTAAAGTCGATAGAAAAGGTACCTAGTTATTGAATAGACTTAGTTTAGGATGCTCTGTCTTATGTCTTTCTTTTTCTTGGATCCAAGCTATTTGTGTGGTGCAGGTAATGGGATGGTGCTAATATAGTAAAGCTCATTTTTTGCTGTTTGATCATCACTGCAGAAGCAGATTATTGCTAGGTGAGCTAGATATATTGCTTCTGAAGGGGAAAACTGATGTTATGGGGTCTCAATATGAGACTATTTGAGAAATGAGGTCCAAAATTTTTATTCGAGGCTCAGTTTTTCAAAACAATTTAATAAATATAACATTTGATAAAGAATACCTCATGTGGCCTGTACGTGCAACATGCTTTGAATATTCACAAACACCATTTTCTTTCTCCAAATCATTAATGCTCTAAATCAAATTTGAAACCCTAATAACCCTCCTTCTTTCAACCAGCTCCATAGATGAAAAACTCTAAGAATGAGACAAGAAGAGGAAAAGCCATCATTCAAACTTTGAGGATTATTGCAAGGAATGAACAAAAGATTTGTGATGTCTTAAAATCCGGGGGTCCGTTGATCACCCATTAACTCGCGGAATGCCTGTGGATATCGTGTAACTCGATATCACACCGTTGTGTCTCATTTATTGAGATCCAAATTTAACAAAAATTGGACAGAATCTCCTTTGTACAAGGAGCTCTATCCAAAACCCAACCTGTGCAATATATAATCACATGACCCATTTGGGACCAAATATAACACAATGACCTCACTGGGTCTATTTATGAGTAAAAACTGACCACACTAGGCCAATTTATCCACATTCATATAAAAACATGTAAGACAATATTAAAACAGTTCATATGGGTTCAAATACAACTCTTTACATATTAGTACATGCCAAAAATAATTATAAAAGCCACAAGTCGGCTTTCTTCACCCTTGCGGTCTCGGATGAGAACCGTCCACCGACGCAAGTCCCTCACCTGAAATGTTTTTCCCGTATAGGGTGAGCCATGCCCAGTAGAGTAATTCATATAGAAGCTACTCTCCACCTAAGTGCACATGCAATGTTTACACTTGACAATTCACATCAACATTTCAAAAATTAGAATATGCCAATTCTAACTTGGAATTCTACATGCCATGCTATAAAATGAGATGAGACTCACTCATGCACCATAATCCTGAGTCTTTACCGACTCCCATCACACAATGCAATGCCAATATGTGATAAAATCCGTCATTGGTTGATTACATTCAATGATCATTTTAAAAACAAAATTCATTTGTTTAAAAACCAAAACTTGTTGGATGTTACACCTTAAATGATCATTTCATATTCAAACCATGTGTCTTTTGTGGGTAGCGGATTTTGAAGTCTCATCCTAGGCTCCGCATGCCTTTTACACTTTTTGGACTTTCATCGTTGGAGTGTAATGAACTAGTAACCGGGTCTTTCACCCGAGGGAATGTCTAGCCTTTCTTGCTATTACCCGACACAAGTTTTCCGTTTCATTTAACCATACGACTTTGTTGGTCTTCATCCAACGGTATCGAGCCCACCCATCAATCACCAAATACGGTGTTGATTCTAACCATGCACTCACACCTATGAAATGCGATGTCCTCGTGCATATGCAATGTGATGCACCATTGCATGTTAATTTCATATCACTTATGTAATGAATGCTATATGGACAATATAAACCATACACTTTGCCATGTATCATGGACAATTATATTACATGCATATAATTTTCAAAACAAACATTCACTTCAATGATAATATATAAGCATACCCATATCAACATTCATCAAACAAAAATTATTAAGCATGTTATCACCAATTAAGTAATAACACCTTTAACCCTCTAAGCCAATTGTGGCATATATAATGGTCGCAAAAAAAAAAACCCACATAAGCAGCCCCAAACCATCTCTTAAACTGGCCACAAAACAGATCAAACAAGCCTTTAACAGTCTGGATTATTATTATTTTATCTCCAAACAGTTCCTAAACACTTTTTGGGACATATTACACACAATCACAAAACAATTCACAAAGTTGGCCACAACTGGGTTGCAAAATAGCCATTAAAGCCATTTTAACATAGTCCAAACAACCCTTTAATAGTCCGAATTATTATTATTATTTTAATCCAAACAGTCCCTAAACACTTTTTGGGACATAACAATCACAAAAAAATTTACAAAGATGGCCACAATCGGGCTGCAAAACAACCATTAAAGCCATTTTAACACAGTCCAAACAGCTCCTTAACAGTCCAGATTATTATTTTTTTATCCAAACAGCCCCTAAACATTTTTTGGGACATATTACACATAATCACAAACACCACAGTTTGCCACAACCAAAGGTAAAACAACCATTTAAAGCCATTTTAACACATTTAAAACAACCGGACATCAACACAACAATGCTGCCTTAAAACAACCCTAAGGTTGAAAATAAACCAAGTAGGAAGAATCCCTACCTCTTGAAGCCCAGTAGCACGGGTAGGAAGCCTCCTAGCTTGAAGTCTCCTCCTTTGGATCTTCGGTGAAATCCCTCATTTTTGGTAAGTGAGCGTAGCCCTCGTCGAGGCGATGAACTTTAGTTATCAAGCTCGACAAATTCTCGACCGACTAACTCCGCAGATCAACAAAGAAAGCTTAAAGCCTCTTCCTTCCACTCTCTCACGCTTTTCTCCAGAAAAATTAGATCTTTTGTCCCAAGCTCCTACTCTTAAGTTTAAGTTAGTGCCTGCTTCCGCCATGTCTCGTGACCTGTCCGGTCCGTTTCTACTCCGAAATAATATATTTTGCCTTGGTTTGAGTTAAAATTATTTTAAATGAACTTTATTTAAGTTATTTTCCAACTTTCAAAAATTTCCTAAAAATCTCGTTTTTAGGGGTCACTGGACACCCGTTACCCTGAAAAACGTGAAAATCTGACTATCTCGTAATCCGAAAAAAAGCCGTCTAGGTTACTAGATTTCGCTAGATGAATCCAACGGTGAGGTATGTTTTATCATTTGAGATCTAGAAAATTTCAGGTTACAGTTGTACTATAGTGGCAATTTACCGTTTTATCATTTTTCGGAAAAATGAAAATTTGCTCGGGTTTTACATTCTTTCCCCCTTAAAATAATTTCGTCCCCAAAATTCATACACACAAACACATACAATCACAAGCATATGCAACAGTAATTTAATATCAAATGACTATGAACATATCTTCATCCTCGAATAAGAAAGGATAATTTGTACGTGTAGTGTCTTCGCGTTCCCATGTTGCCTCCCCCACTCCTTGGTGTTGCCACAATACCTTTACTAGCCTCATAGTCTTGCCTCGAAAAACCTGATCCCGACTATTGATGATACGTATTGGTCCCTCCTCGAAGGTTCCATCTGCATCAACAACAATCTTGCCCCGATCCACCACGTGAGTCGAATCTGGAGTGTATGTTCGGAGCATGGAGACATGGAATACCGCATGAACACCGATAAGCTCACAGAAAGCCAACCCAGAACAACCCGCACCTTACTCTCTCGAGTACTTCAAGTGGCTCGACATAATTTCGACAATAAATTCTTTTCCCCGCTTGCTGAACTTAACCACTCCTCTCTTAGGCATCACCTTCATAAAGACACGATCCTCCACCTCAAACTCTAGAGGTCGTCACCGTTTGTCGGTGTAGCTCTTCTGCCGGCTCTGAGTTGTGAGAAGACACTTCCGTATCAAATCCACCTTCTCAGAGGTGTCTCTAACCAAATCCGAACCCATAGTGGGTTTCTCTCCCACCTCCGTCCAACAAACAGGAGATCGACGAGCCTCCCATATAATGCCTCATAGGGTGCCATCTGTATGCTCGCTTGATAACTATTGGTGTAGGCGAATTCCACTAAGGGTAAATGCTTTTCCCAGCTACCCTTGAGATCTAGAACGCATGCCCGTAGCATGTCCTCTAAAGTCTGGATGGTCCTCTCCGACTGGTTGTCCGTTTGGGGACGAAAGCAAGCAAGCTCATCATCAATCGGTGGTCCCCACGACTCGGAAACTCTTCCAAAAATGAGCCATAAACTTGGGATCCCGATCGATACTATAGATAGGTGTTCCACGCAAATGTGACAATCTCCCGTATGTACAACTTATGGAATTCTAGAGTAAAGGTCATGACAGCCGTGAAGTGTGCCGACTTAGTAAGCTCCATCCACCATTGTCACCCACATCAAGCATGCCTCGTAATGTTCGTGGGAAAGTGAGTCACAAAATCCATCGCGATACGCTCCCAATTCCACTTTACCAATTTCTTAAGGGATGGAGTAATCCCTACCGGCCCCTCGTGCTCAAATTTTTACTTGTCGACACGTGAGACAATGATGAACAAACTCCCCAACGTGTTTCTTCATCCCACTCCAGTAATAATGGTTACGAAGATCATGGTACATTTTCGTGCCATTTGGATGCACAACAAAATGGGAACAATGGAACTCCCTGAGGATCTCCTCTGGGATCTACCGACGCAGGGAACCACAACCCGTCCCTATAATCGAAGACTACCATCTGCGTGAATGACCTAACTCATTCACCCGCGGTCCAATTGTACCGGTCCCTAACGACAATATCTCCCGTCTCGGGAACCTCCGATCACTTTGCTTAGCAGTGGAAGGAAGCCACTAAACTCCAAAGTACCCCCGTTCGACTCCCTATAGTGCGTACTCAAATCATTCCACACCGAGCATTTGCCACTCCCGGGAAGCCACACTAGCCAATATTCCTCGTGACTTCCGACTGAGTGCATCAACCACCACATTTTCCTTACCAGGATGGTAATGCAAAGTGAAGTCATAGTCTTCTAGATACTCCATCCACCGCACCTCAAGGCCGAGGTCCTCTATGTAAAAAATGTATTTCGTGACTATCAGGGTCCCGAAAACACCTCGAACTCCGAGCCACCGTATGGGACAAGGGCTCCAAACCTTTAAGGTAAAGACAATGGCTGCCAACTCCATGTCATGTGTGGGGTAACTCCATTCATGGTTCTTTAACTACCGAGAACCATAAGCCACTACCCTCCCGGACTGCATCAAAACACATCCAAGTTCGTCCTTAGAGGCATCACAATACACCGAAAATTTCGCCCTCTTCTATAACTATCGTCAGAGCCTCGAAGTAAGGAGCCTCATCTTAAATTCCTGAATGCCTTCACGTTTATTCCACTCCAAACTTGACCTCATTCCTGGTCAATCTCATCACTGCAGCTAATCGAGAGAAGTCCTCAATGAACCTCTTGTAATACCTGCCAACTTAAGAAATCAGGTATCTCAAGATCGACCGTCTCTCCAACTCATAATTGCTCAACCTTCTTCGTCCACGGATACAACTGGGGCTTCCACACCACATGCCCCAAGAATTTCACCTCGCAGTTTCAAAATTCACACCCATCGAATTTGACATACAACTTATGGTTTGTCAAGATCTGGAGAACAATCCTCAAGTGACCCTCATGCTCCTCCTCAGACTTAGATTAGATTAAGATGTCGTCAATGAAGACCACAATGAATTGATTTAGGTAGGGTTGGAACACCCTATGCATGAGATCCATGAATGCCGCCGGAGCATTCGTAAATCCGAATGGCATCATTGTGAACTCAAATGCCTATATCGTCCTAAACGCTCAGATAGGGATATCTACTCTAAGGATCTGGAGGAATCATACATACATTACAATACGATTTCTGTGTTTTTATAGCTCAACTTGCATGATTCACATTCATATTCACTGATATTGCGCTAATCCCCTATACTATAATGTTTCATAGAATATGGCGATATTGGAATAAAAAAGGAAGCTAACAATAGAAGAAAGGACCAAAGTAGAGAATGCAGCAAAGAAGTGCAGCAGTGATTGTCTCGGGTACACAGCATCGAGGCGACCCACGCAGCGGTGTAGTGCTTGGAAGCAATGAAGGGAGCCTACGTTGCAGCGAACCTGAATGGCATATTATGATTGCCTTGGGTACGCTACAGCGAAGCTCCCTTCGCTGCAGCGTAGCGAGGTCTCCTATTCCAAAATGGGAGCTCTAAAAGTTCTGATTTTTTGGGCCATTGATGGGCCCAGATTCTGAGGTATAAAAAGGGAGTGATTTTGAGGCAAAAAAGGGGGATGGAAAGCAGATTGAAGACAAGGAGAGACGGATAGAGAGATATTGGTGAAGACGGATTCCGGGAGATCACGAAGACGACTTCTTCTGTATTTCTTTCTCTAATTCGTTTGATGCTGAAAATCTTTTAGTCTGTAATGAAAATCACTATGAACTAACTTTTCTCTCTAGGGTTTTGTCAACCCTAACCATACTGTTATGGATTAATACTTTAATTGTGGCTTATTTAATATCAATATGAATTTCTATGGTTGTTTTACTCCTGAATTTAATCATTGTGGCATGTTAATGCTAGGAGTCTCATATTGAGAGATGATGACTCGTAGGGACATGCGTAAAGCAACGCTTGGTTAATCAGGGAATAGAGATATCCCGCATTCCAAGTGTAGCACAAGGGTTTTCACATTCATGCATCTCGGAGTCGAGGGGTCGAAGCAGAGATGCAATACACCCCACTAGCGAGATAGGCAGTTATATCTCAAGAGAGAATAGTTTGGAGGCACGATCAACCTGCTAACATAAATCATATGAATATTAAATAAGTTCACTATCTAGGTAAAATCCATTAGGTGTGGTAGGCGAAGGCAAAACCCTAGTTTTCTCGTTATTACCTTAAATCAAAAATTTAATATTAGGCTTTCTTTAATTCAGTTAATTTATTCATAATTCGCTACAAGACTGGATCCAAATATTGTCTAGGTCACTAAATTAGTACTTAGCACGCTTCTCTTCGTGGGAACAACACTTGACTAGCCACTACTCTGCGGGAACTCGACGCGTATACTTGCGCGCACGGGTCTGCATTTTTACCAACTTTTACATGCTCACTTTTAGCCCGTCACTAAGCCTCAACTTATGATAATCGGTGCAGAGATCTATCTTAGAGTAAACCTGCGCCCCTCTCAACTGATCAAATAAACATCAATCCTTGGTAAAGGGTACTTATTCTTGATAGTAACCCTATTCAACTGTTGGTAGTCTATGCATAGCCGAAGGGTCTTGTCCTTTTACTTGGAAAATATCACTGGAGCGGCCCAAGGTGAAGTGCTCAGTCTAATAAAACCCTTGTCTAACAATTCCTGTAATTAGATTTTGAGTTTTTCTAACTTAGCAGGCCCTATTCTATGTGGAGTCATAGAAATAGGTGATGTACCAGGGTGCAACTCAATAATGGAGTCTACATCCCTCTACGGAGGTAATCCTGGTAGTTCATTTGAAAAAAACGTTCTCATAGTCACAAACCTTCCGAGGTAGACCCAACTCCTGTCTCGCCTTGTCTTCAAGGGTATGGCTTGCTAGCCAACCCATCAATTGCCTATGCCATCTAGAGTCGTACACGGCTTGGGGTAAAGCATCGTGCTTATCCCTCTGAAACATAAAACAATTACCGTTTGGTGTGTAGGCAGTAATCCTCCTATGATCACAATCAATGATGACTCGTACAGGCCACAACTTCGCCCATCCCAAGGATGATCAACTCGACATGTCCATAACCCTAAGGTCCACGGTGAGTAGAATCCCCAAGATCTCTAACTCACAATCCCAACATATCTGATCAACGCTCACCCTAGCACATAGGGGATAACTCACATGTAAAACCCGAGAAAATCTAATTTTATGAGAAAGTAAATGATTACTTCGGGCCAAAATCCAAAATTTTTCTAGATGCTCATGAAAACTGACTGATCGTCTTCTCAAAATCTAGCTACCATGCTCCACTTCATCGAATTCTCGACATCAAAATTTGCATTTTTCTAGGCATCGAGAGTCATTAGTGGACACTCGCATGGGTCGGAGCTGCTCATGACAGCCACGTGTCAAGTAGAGAACAAGTCTCTCACTTGACCCATCTTGGACCAAACTGGTGGGATGGGAGAGGAAGAAAGGGAGAAAAAAAAAAGAAAGAGGAAGAGGAGAGAAGAAGAAAGTAGAGAGAGAGAGGCTCTACCTTATCTCTGATTTCAAGGACGGACCGCCGGCTCGTTGGAGTAAGAGGGAAAGTGTTTCCCGTGACGCAGAGCTTCAAGCGTAGATCAAAACTGTGAGTTTCGCAAACCCAAGAGGTAGGGTCTTTTTCTCCTACTTTTGGTTTAATTTCCTTGCTTAAAAGCCATACAAAATGGTTTTAGTGTTTCGGGGTCGAATGGCATAGCGCTCTAGTCCCAATGGTTCGGGGACTCGAATGTCGGATTTTCGACTACCTCGAATAGTCCATGGGCTGGATTTTCAAGGCCAATGTACCGAAACCGAAATTCAGGACCGTTGATAGTCCGGGGTCGAATTGTGAAATTGAATTTCGATCGCCCATGCATGCTTCTCACAGGTGTATTGCAAAACGACAACATGATTGTGGTGTGAAGAATGATGCTATTAATGTATGCGGAGTTGATGTGTTAACATGGTTGTTTGACTTGTATGAAATTATATTGTAGAAAAATATAATTGTTTATGAATCATGAAAGTTGTATGTATGAATTGGCATGATTGAATTCATATGCACTGTAGCATCGCATCGAGTCGGGTGTGGGTGCATGTATATAGTAAATTCACCATTCTTGGTAAATGTGTGGTGAGCTCGGAAACGGGACAACGTCCAAGGTCGAGACTCACGGTCGTATAAAAACAGAGATAAATAATAAATCACGTGTGTTGGGCCTAGCAAGTTAGGGTAGATCCCATATCCCCCTCCCCCCCCAGGGTGAAGGACCCAAATTTACATGCGGTTAGACATGATCATTGGTAGTGAAAGTCCGTAAAAATGTCGGAAGGTGTATGACGATCCTGCGGTGAGACCCCAAAAAATGACGTAGCTCATAAATAAACACAAGAAATTTGATGATAATTCAAATGAGTATTGGAGGTCGGTCCAATGAGTGAGTCACTGGGTGAAACACTAATGGCTAGTTTTCACACTTGTCTTTGCATGTGTGAGGGAGTCGATCGGGACTCGGGGTATAGCATGTGAGTTTCCTCATCTCATGGCGATTAAAAATCATTCCATGTAAGGAATTTATTATTATGGAATGTGAATGATTGTTTGCAAAGACTGCATGCGATTTAGCGGGAGTAACCTCAGAAAAAATTCAACCGGCTGGAGTATTGCTCATCCCGGCCGTGGGAAAACACCAGTACTGAGGTACGGAGGACGGCATTCATCCGAGACCTTAGTGGTGAATGAAAGGCCAGATTTGGCGTTGTTTTTTTTTATCTTGTAAAAATTTGGGTAGAAAACCCAGTTTATGTATTGTGTAAAGAACAAAGAGTTGTAATTAAACTCATTTTGCTTGAAAAATACACTTTGGCAAGTTTTTCGGGTTTTCCAGGTCTTTGTAATAAAAAGGATAATTTATATTGAATTTTAGGGTGTTTTGGAAAGGAAAGGAAAAAGGGGAAAACTGGAGGTGTAGGAGGACCAGAGGGCTACTGCCCATTTTGAGTCCTTTGTCGCGACAAGGTCCCCGGCCTCAGGTCGCGGATGCTGTGGGCTCATGTCTTCGGACAAGGCTCACGGGCCAAAGCATTTTACCGCTTAAGGAGCAGGGCCTACGTGGTGCGTAAGAATGCGCCGCACAACAGCACGCGCGTGGGCGCCGGCGAGACTCTCGGGTCCGTGTCGCCATAGAACTTTCGTGGTCGCGACATGTGGTTTAGGCCAGGACCGTGCATTAGGTAGCAACAGAGGTTTCCTTTGTCGCGACAGAGTCCTTATGGTCCTGTGTGGCAATCGTGGACGGTGTGGCGACAAAATGTGGTCAAGGTTGGGAGGCCTTGTTTCGCGACAAAGAAATTGTGCCAAGGGAGCAGACTGCCGGGCCTCGTGGTCAAGGATAGAGGATTTTGGTGTCGCGACAGTGGCTCGAGTCAAGGCTGAGGCGTACGGTACAGAGCTCTAGACGCCACGATGAGGTAAGGCACCGCAAGACGACGAACACAATCGCAAGGCAGGCGCTGGAGAAGGCACACAACATACAAGAATCTATGTGTACATGTGACGTACTAACATAGTGCACTGTGTTGTACACCGTTGAGTTGGTCGTACGGGCATTGTTCAAGAACACTATCTATCGCACCGGCTCAAAAAAAAAAAAGAACCCCTGGGAATTGAGTATCACACACATGTAAAGGCTTCCCGAGGTTTCCAACCAAGCCCAAATCTTCCATTTATATTTAACACCCACCTCCCGGATGTTCCATATGTCGTCCACCTCCCTCTTAATGGCCATAACTGTCTTGACCATTAAGTCCATGTCTAACAGGAGAAGTCCCATAATTTTTACCTCGGATGGACAATGTTAGACCATCCTCAAACTTTCTCAATTTGACCATGTCTCACATAATCATCAGCAAAATGAGATAATTCGATGAACTTAGCCACGTATTCGAGCACTATCATCGTCCCTTGTTTCATTTCTAGAACTCCCAAGTTTTTGCATGTCGGGTAGAAGCCGAGAAGTATTTTTTCATAAAGAGTTCACAGAACTCTTCCCAAGTTGTTGCCTCCAAGTTCCTTGAGGCTTTGACCCAATCCTACCATACTTGGGATTCGCCCAGAGTCGAAAGTCAAGTACGCTTTATCCTAGTGGTATCGAGGATCTCCATAAACTTTGAGATCTTCCGGTTTAACTAGTAGTGCATGCCAACTACCATTGTGATCTCTGCAACATTCGAATCCTTCGTCTATTTTCCCGAACCCTGGTTATGTTTTCTAACCCTATTGTTCTTTCTTTTTCATATACATTTTAAAATGTATATAATTCACACAACACATAGTACACAATCATGTAGCATATTAAAGCGCAAAACGTGAAATGCACAATGAATGTAATGGTCTAGACCTATGCCCTAGGTAATCGCACTCCTATGCTCTAATACTAAGCTGTGACCCCCTAAAATCCAAGGGTTCGTTGATCACCCATCAACCCGCTGAATGTCTATGGATATCGTGTAACTAGATACCACACCGTTGTGTCCCATTTATCGGGATCCAAATTTAACAACAATCGGACAGAGTCTCCTTTTTACGGGAAGCTCAATCTAAAACCCAACCTATATAATATACAATTACATGACCCATCCAGGACCCAATATAACACAATGACCGCATTGGGCCCATTTATCCACATTCATATAAAAACATGTAAGACTATATTAAAACAGTCCATATGGGTTCAATTACAGCTTTTTACATATTAGAACATGCCAAAAATAATTTGTTCCAAATTATTTTACAAAAATAATTGCAGAAGTAATTACAAAAGTCACACGTTAGCTTTCTTCACCCTTGCGGCCCTGGATGAGAACCGTTCACCGGCGTAAGTCCCGCACTTGAAATTTTTTCCCTATATAGGTAGAGCTACGCCCAGAGAGTAATTCCTACAGAGGCTACTCTTCGCCTAAGTGCACATGCAATGTTTACACTTGGCAATTCACATCAACATTCAAAAAATAAGAATATGGCAATTATAACTTGAAATTCTACATGCCATGCTATGAAATGAAATGAGATGAGACTCACTCATGCACCATAACCCCGAGTCTCTACTGACTCCCATCACACAATGCAATGCCAATGTGTGATAAAATCCGCCATTGGTGGATTACATCCAATGATCATTTTAAAAACCAAATTCATTTGTTAACAAACCAAAACTTGTTTGATGTTACACCTCAAATGATCACTTCATATTCAAACCATGTGTCTTTTGTGGGCAGTGGATTTTGGAGTCTCACCTCAGGCTTCACACTTCTTTTACACTTTTTGAACTTTTACCATTGAAGTGTAATGAACCAGAAACTAGGTCTTCTCGAGGGAGTTGATGAGTGTAAAACTAATCTATGTTTTGAGTCCATTTCACATGCTATTTTTGAGTATTTTATATCCAAATTCATGTAAAAATCATAACATTTAAACTTGGTTTTTAGATTCTGATGGCAAGAGACGAAAAAAGATGCAAAATATTTCCAAAAGAGAGTTAATTGATGTCTATAGCAAATGCCATTGGGAAGCATGAATTTTTTATGTATCATTTTAGAGAACAAATGGTTCAAATCATCAAGCTCTGCATTCTACATTCAAAGAGATTTCCAACGACACCTCACATGCCCAAATCCGAGTTAAAACGAAGAAGTTATGACTATGACAAGTTTGATAATAAAACTAGCCATTGAGCAAAAAGCAATGTCGCGACATTGCAGTCCAATGTCGCGACATTGAAGCTAGGCTTGACTAGAAAGCCCCCAAATTTTCCGTTTTGGACTGTTTTCAAGCCCATTTCACCTTAGGACTATAAATACTCAGTTTTTTGGTTTTTAGGGCAACAAAAGAGGTGGGAGAACACCTCCCATTGAGTTTCTCTCTAAAACTGCCCATTTTTTTTTAGTTTTGTTGCAGATTTTGATTTTTAGTAGATCTGGTGAAAGAGTTTTAGAGTGATTGCTGTATCAGAGATTTTTAGCGTACAATGATATTCAGATTTATTATCAAGTCGTATACAAAGATTGAAGCTCAAATTTTATTTTTCTCACTCCTTGTCTCTGATTTCTTTTCATTACTTTTGTTTTATCGGGTGATGATTGCAATCCAGTAATGGAACATTAAATACCCTCTGTGGGTGGGGATTAATTGTTGAACATTCAAATTTGCAGATTTTCAGTTTATTTTATGGGTTTGAAGACTGATTTTATATAATTGGTATTGTTCATATAATGAATTGTTCTTAATATTAGTAGCTTGTACCAAGATTTATCTTTGCTCGATTTCTGTGAGGCCTCGAGACACAGGTAGATGAAGATCTCTGAGAGCAAAGTAAGAGCAGTAATCAAAATGTTAGACTAATATTGCGGGAACTAATAAACTAAAGATTACTTTGATAGACTACCACTTTACTCAGTGGTGTGAGTGATTACCCATGATGCATCGCTTTAATGTTTAGAGGTCTCACCTCAATCTGATATAATGACCTCGGGACTATTGTTAGCATAGATCTAACTGGCGCTGAGAGTGAGAACTTTGATGAATTTGATGGGCTGAGATACTAATTATTACTGGAGAAGGCTTACTTATCCTCGTCTATGGGGGCAAAGGCACTTTCACCCCAAATAGGTGTTAAGTATTGAAAGGAAACCCAGCCTTAGAAAGAGGATTATGTCCTACAAGTAACTAATTAAACCTATGTGTTTGGAAGGAATATGGTTCTCTAATTAGTGAAATGTTTAGTGTGTGGAGGAATCCAAGTTATACTATATTGCTCTTGGACAAATCCATCAATCAACTCATAAATGTTATGCTTTTAAGGAAATACAAATTGATTGTTAAATGATTATCACCATCCCTGCGCTTCTTTATATATTTTAGACTTTAAAGAGTTGCTCATCATAGATTTTAGAATTAGTTGATTAGTTTTAAAATTAATTTCTTACTAGTTAAATTGATTTTAATTTATCATATTGCTCACTAGATAGCGTGAAGAGCCTGTACTTTAAGGGGTTTAAATTCCAATTAGAGAACCTCCAACTCGTGGGTACGATATCCACTTAGAGTTCACTTTATCAATGATGACCCGCACTTGCGTAAATGGGATGAGTATTGGTAATACTTTTCATTTCCAGTTTTTGAGTACTCTACCTTTGTTTCAAATTAAGTTTGAGTATTTGTAATATATATATATATATATATATATATATATATATAGCATATATATCATTCGTCCTTATATGTTTTTAGCTGGGTTGTCAGAGACTTCTATTTAGCCTTTGTATAGCCGGTTGAAAATTGGTCATCAGAGGCCTAACCTCTTCTTGATAATATCGCAAACACAGTTTTTCGTTTCATGCACCAGGCGAATATGTTGAACTCATCCGAACTGCATCGAGTCCCACTATCAATCAACCTCAAACATATCGTTGATTTTAAATCCAGAATTACACCCACAGAAATGTATGTCCCCGTGCTATGCAACAACAACAAATGTGATGCACCAATGGCAAATGCTATGTCATATATGTAATGAATGCCATATGGACAATAAAAACCATACACTTTTCCATGTATCATGGACAATTATATTACATGCATATAATTTCCAAAACAAATATTCATTTCAATGTCAAAATATAACCATACCCATATCAACATTCATCAAACAACAATTATCAAGCATGTTATCACCAATAAAGTAACACTTTAACTCAAGGTCAATTCGTGATATATATAATGCCTACAAAAAACCCCACACAAGAAGCCCAAATCGCTCTTAACCACATGTAATCGCCGCAAAACAAATGACAAAGCCGCTTTAAATACAATCAAAATAGCCCCTTAAAAGTTCGGATTATATTTTTTTAACTAAACAGTCCCAAACACTTTGAAGATTATATTATGCCAATCATTAACAATTCACAAATCCGACTACACCGGGTCGCAAAGAGCCATTAAAGCCCTTTAACATAGTCCATAAACATCCCCATTAGTCCTGGATTAATATTTTTTATCCAAACAAATTTAAACACTCGGGAGCCATATTACACACAATACAAAACAATTCACCAAGTCGCATTCACAACCGGGCCAGAAACAGCCATTTAAAGTCGCTTAACATGCTCCAAATAGCCTTAAGGCATTAACGCAACAATCTCACCTTAAACAAACTCCAAGGCTGGGAAATGTAAACCAAGTAGGAAGAATCCCTACCTCTTGAAGCGAAGTAGCATGGGTAGGAAGCCTCCCTAGCTTGAAATCTTCGATTTCTCAAAATCTCCTCCTTTAGATTTTCGGTGAAATCCCTCATTTTTGGTATGTGCACATAGCCCTCGTCAAGGAGATGAACTTTAGTTCTTGTCTCGATGAATTCCGATCGATGGAACTTCGTAGATTGTCGAAAGAAAGCTTGGAAGCTTTCTTTCCCCCCTCTCTTCCCCCCTCTCATGTTTTCTTTAGGAAAAGAAAAGGGGATCTTTTGTCCCAAGTCTCTCACTTAAGTTTAAGTGAGCGGCTCACGTCACGTCACATGTCTATGACCCTGCCCAGCTTGTTTCTCGTCTCTGAAAATTTATTTCATCCCGCTTGAGTTCAAATTTTAATAATGATTGCAAATTATTTTCCAACTTTAAAATTTTTCCTAAAAATCTCATTTTTAGGGGTCATTGGACACCTGTCACCCCGAAAAACATGCAATCTAATCATTCTAATCCGACAAAATTTTCAGAATGATTTCAGAGATGAATCCAACGATTAGTAATATCTTGTCATTCGAGAACTAGAAAATTTCAGGTTTGCGGCCTATCTTATAGAGACAATTTACCGTTTGCCCTTTTTCGGAAAAATTCAAATTTTCCCGGGTTTTACATTCCTCTTTGAAGATGGACAATCTTTCTTGCAAAGAGGATTGCTCTTCATGCAAGCCGAATGTCCTTTTTCATTCTTTTGAGGCTAATGAAAATGTGAGGTCTATCTTCGCTCTATTGAAACCTTTTTATTCTAGAAATTAATGTTTTTTGCTGGAAAAAGCATTTTGCCCGAAAAGCGTTCTGTTGGAAAATTGATGTTATTTGTTATGTTGCTTAAATTTCACGCTTACTAACCATCTCCAAATATTAGAACTTGGGTACTAGGTACAATCCATGTAAACATTGAATACAATCATATGTTAGTTACAACTCAAATAAACATAAGGTATAAGTTAGACAACTTGATTTGAACTTGTATTCACTATACCCATAGGTACAAGCTATATAAACATTGAATACAAGCATACTGTATGTTAGGTACAACCCATATACACCTTAGGTATAACAACTTTGGAAAGTATGTAAATTTATTTTCCCTTTTGTTTTTTATACAAATTCTTGAATATTGATGAGTCTTAAACTCATCTATTTTTAATCCATTTTTCTGGGTTTATTTTTAGTGTTATTTGACCGCTGATGCCAATTATGGGAATTATTCGGCTAGCTTGTGTTTTGCAGGTTTTAATTCAAAAAGGAGAAAATTCTAGCAAGAAAGAAGAGAAAAAGATGAATTGCAGCAGTCTATGTCGTGACAGAGTTCTGTGTGTCACGAAAAACGTCCAAGCAAATGGCTAAGGAAAATAATGGCGCATTAATTTTCGCCGCAAGACAAAGATCGATTATATGAAAATGAGCGCGGTTACATAATATCTTCTCCGCCGTGACACCGACATTACAACTTGTAAAGCCCGTTGAGACATCAGATGGCAGTTTTGTCGCAACAAGGTAATGGAATGCTGCGATAATCAAAGACAAGGTTTCTAGTCCGCATGCAGAAGCTAAAAGTCACGACAAGTACGCCGATGAGTAAACTAACTTGGTTAAACAAAGAGTTCTAATCAGTTGGTTATACTCAAAGTCAAGAGAGGTTTCGTTATCATGACAGGATTTTGGCGTCACTGGCTACGTAAATAAGCCACAGATAGTCAAGGTCGCGACAGACTTTTCCATGTCGCAACAAAGATTCCCACACAAGGAAGATATTCTACGCGAGATAACAAGCGGGTCGCTAAACAAAGATGAGCCGGGCAAAGTCCCGTCGCGACAAAGGAAACGGTCGCTATAGCAAAACATCTACAACACTAATAGACTATGTCGCAGTTGATCGTCGGCGTTACAACAAGAAATCAAATTGCTGGAGACAAGACTCGTCATGATTAATGATGACGATACGTGAAAACATTGCTGCAACAAGAACTAACCGAAATGCCGTTGCAACATAAAAACTGGTCGCGATACACAAATATGCGAAGAAGCTCGCATATAAACAACGCCTCAATACAATCATTAACGTCGCAACTAACCGCTCAAGTAAAACACACATAAGATTGTCGCGACATAGAACGAATAGAATGATAAACCTTGCAGGACAAAGTGTTAGAGAGCTACGTAAAGATCTCATATGAAGAGGAAACTTTTTTCGCATTAACAAATATAAGCTTAAGAAAACAAATATTATTGCGACAGACTACCGTATGTTGCAAGCCGTAAACCGCAAATAGCAAGAATCAAAACTCACTTAAATAAATACTATGTCGCGACCGAGTAGTCGCAATTCGTCATAAAATTGGGATTCACAATGTAATCCTCTCAAATTCTAGACCTAAACTTCTAGGCTCTATAAATAGAAACATCGAGGAAGCGAGGCATTTAGTAGGCTTAAAAAACTAAAGCATCTGGGAGCGAGGACTCTTTGTATTATATTTTTCTTTTCTTTCTTTTATTTTTATTTTCAGAGATTAGAATCAACGAGATTTCAATTTATTTACCTGACTTCAGAAACACAGCTGTTAAGAAGTTCTTGGTCAGCTAAATTGTTGAAAATCAATTCTGACTACTGTTTGAATCTAATGAAGTCTAGATAAAAGCTTGATTCATTTCTTTCAAATGATTACAATTGCATTGGAAATTTTCTGATCAGTATTTTAGTGTTCACTGTGATTCAGTTTTCGAGAAATCCAACTTCTGCTGGGAAAGATCTGATGTTAGTTATGGTCTTTCCTGCAAAATTAGAAAGAGATTTCTTGAATTGAGAATTTTGAGTTTATTTGAATGGTGTTGTCTGGTGTATGATTGTTCTCAACATTAGTAACTATACCCAAATTATGATTGGTTATCTGCCTGATTTCCGTGGAGGCCACCTGAGTGACATAGAGTTGGAGATTCGGAGCATGATGCATCACTAAAGTATGCTGTACTAATATTGAAGAACTAATGATCTCTGAAAGATTACTTATATAAATCATCAATTTACTCATGGTTTGAGAATTAGTTGAGGGATCTATAAATTTAATCAATAAGAGATTTCTCTTTGGTCTTGAGGAATGACCTTGATCCCATGTTAGCTTAGATCTAATCAAGGAAAAAGAGAACTCTTTGGGATCTCAAGGATGAGACATCATTCGCTCTGTAAATCGCACGGCCTTGCTCGTGCCAGCAATCTGGCATACAAAATGGGTATGAAGTATTGAAAGAAAATACTCGTGATCTTATAAATAAAACTGACAAGGCAATTAGTTAGACACATGTTTCGTAAACGAACATAATATCTAACTGAAATGTATGGTTAAGGGAGAAATTCAAACTATACTATCTTGCCTCTTTAACAAACCTTGCATTCTAATTCATGAATGAAAAAGAATAAAATATGTCATAGAATTGATAATTTCACAAAGATTGAATCTGTCTACTTCAAGAATAACTGCTCACCCATTTTAGGTTCAGATTTTAAATATTTAATTTATTATGATGTATAAATTTAGATAGTGAAATTTTTAGTTAGGTTAACAAAACTTATGAAAATGGAAGTTGAAATAGTGTAGAACTTGAGTAGTTGGGGTTGAACTTTGAATTCTTCAATCACCGTGTGAACTATATCCTAATTTTTATAGGTTCACTTTATTACTTGTACGACTACAGGCACTTACAAGATATGACTAAATTGAATTTTTAATAAAATCATTGACAGTCATTTTTATTATGAGCATACATGCTTTATTTCGTCAACGAAGCTTTGATGCCTTTATCGGGGGATGTGCATGAACTCTATGGTAAAAGCAGCAAAAATTTGATCCATATACAAAATTCAGTCAACAGTTTTTGAAGCCATTGCCGGATAGCTGAATTTAAAAATCAATATTCTTAACAAAAGCAGGTAACGCTTAATTTGGGATGATTTTCGTTTTACAAAATTTAAAAACAACAAAAATCAGCTTTTAACAAGAGTATCGAACAAGCCATGACTATTTTAGAGCCCAATATATATATATATATTTTTTGATATCACTAACTCCATTCGACTTCAAAGGTGTTTCTACTTTCGTGAAGAAACCCGATGATAGAAGACCAAGGTATCTATATCAGCTTCTAGATAATCGAAATTGGAGAGAAACCTCGTAGAATCTCGAGAAGAATCACGCGTAACTTAAATATGGTAAATCAAAGGGAAAGATTGCAGGCTATCTTAGAAGAAGAAGAAGAAGTAGAGAGACCTCAAAGTCCTAACACTATGGAGGAATTTTGGAGGCCTATCATCCAAGAGGAGTACTCACCAGGAGGACAACCTCCCATTGAAGCAAAACAATTTTGAATAAACTAGCTTGACATTATGGTGCAAGAGTATCAGCCACGTGCCACCCTTCTGAAGATCCCAATGAGCACTTGGGGAGATTTACGAGGATGGCAAACACGGTTAAGCTGAATGAGGTGAGACCAGATGTAATCAAGCTTCAACTCTTCCTATTTTCATTGAGAGACATGGTAGCAACTTGGTTTGATTCATTGCCAGTGGGATTAGTGAACACTTAGGAAGAACTGGTGGAGGCATACATGAGTAGATTTTTCCCTTAAGCTCTCATTGTTGAGAGAAAAGGGCAAATAATTGTCTTCAAGTAGGGGGAAGATGAGAGTCTTTATGTTGCATGGAAGAGATTCAAAAGATTGCTGAAAAGATGTCCTATGCATGGAATAGATCTGACCACTTAGATGGATTTTCATCATGCTATGAATTATGCCTCCAAGGGTGTTCATATCCGCTGTGGAGTTTTTAAAAGAAGAAGTGTAGAGGAGGTAAGGGAACTGACATGAAGACCTGCAAAATGGTAATCATAAGGTTCTATCTGAAGCTTCAGGAGCAAAGCAAAGAGGTCGGGAAGGAAATGGTCTTATCGGGCTTGATAGAATGAAAGCCATGTAAGCAAAGTCGGGAAGCAATATCAACAACCGAAGCAATGAAAGAAAATGCACATAGCATGAAGTAGAGTGAAGAGGAAGAAAGACTCGTATAGCGTCCAAGGGTGCTTGATGAAGGACCACCAAGCTTAGAGACCAAGTATATGAATGAGCAAAGAAGTTATCACTTCAAGCCTAACCCCAACTCTGCTGAACACCATACCAACATTGAGAAACCATGAAAACTTTTCATATGGTGGAGGAGTACAACAGGGCCATAGACCTGGACAGAATTACCAACAAGCTTATGCTCAGCGTAGGTTCCAAGAACAATAGCAGTAGAGGGACGATAGAGGAGAGTATTAGGTAAAAAAAGGACTAACTTTGAAGATCGATGTTTCATTTCATGTCGAAACAAAAGGATTTTTGAATTTGCATGAAAAGAAATTTTCTCGACTTGACAACTTCAAAGCAAACACGCTTGTGTTTCAAACAAATAACACTAATGCCTTCTTTGAAGAATATGGAGATAAGGTGATAGGGCAACCGGCCTAAATTCAGGCGTAGAATAGCCCAAGGATCTTAGTTTCCAAGTGACACCCACAATCCAAGGGACCTATGACATTAATGCTAAGAAGTAAGGCATGCCTAGATGAAAGTGAGAGAGGTGAAAAGAGAGACACTGATGAAGAGAAACAAGGAAAAATAGGAGAGGAACTTGAGCAGCACAATTCAAGAACACCGAAAAGAAAGCAAATGTGGGTCAGGAAAGAATGTGAAGAAGTTAAAACTTACAATCCTCCAATTCCATTCCCTCAAAGACTGCTGATGAGTATACTTTATACTCATTTTATCCTCATGTTTTACTCATTTTTGCCAGTTTGGACCATATAACAAGTGATCTAATGTTTCAAATGTTAAATTTTTGATTAGGTCAACCATGAGCTAACATGGAGCAAAAACAAAGAGATAAAGCCCAAAAATAACAAACTACACATGCAACAGTAGCTATTGTGATTTGATGTTTTTAGCTTCAAGATGATCTCAAATGGCTACAATATTTATATGGATAGATAGGATACTTCTCAGGCTTTCCAAAGATACCTTATTCACTCCATTTGGACTTCAAATGATCAGTTATGACTCTTGGTAGTTGGCTGAAGAATAAAGAGTTTAAAAGTGATGTTGAGAATTTTTGTATTATCCACCTCTATAATGACCTCCAAAGTGTTTTTCTAAACACATATAAATTCTAATACTTCAAGATCTTCCAACGGCACCAAGAACACCCTAAATCGAGTCTCTGATAACAAAAGCAGGACCTTATGAAGTTGGAGCAAAACAAGGATTCATTCAGTTCGCCGCGACGTAGCCCCTCTCGCTGCGGGCGCAGAATGGGCCGCGCCACGCCATGGAAGCCTACGCCGCAGCGGAACTCAATGCCATTATGGTTGCCGCACGACGCAGATGTTCGCTGATTTTGGGTCGGTTTTGCATTCATTTGAGCCCATAATTGGGGGTTTTAAAGCTCAAACCCTAGAAACAACGGGCGCAGGGGGTGATTCGAGGAGATTCGGGAGGCACACTGAACACGAGGGGGAGGCGGATTGGCGCAGGATAACAAGCCCTTTGGGTGGAAACACCCTAGGCTTTGTTCTTGAGAGATTTCTAAAGTTCGTTCTTTTGGAAGAGGTGAGGATGAACACTTGAGGAAGAAGAAGATAATGAGAAAGGCGTGAGCTTCAATGCCAAATTTATTTTCTTCATTTTCTCGGTTTTCTTCATGGTTGTATTTACTTTTCCCCTTATGTTTTAGTTAGTTTTCTTAGGGCTTAGATGTAAATCAAAGACATGTTTTGTATGAATATCTCCTAATTTATATTGATTGATGTTTTCTTTCATATTTATGTTTAGTATTTCATTTGATCTAATGCTTGTGGGGTATTTGGCCAATATTTGCATGATTTGTGGGTTTGATTCAAAAATCTCAGAAGTGAGAGTTAAAATTAGACCATGGAGCGATTTACTATCTAATTATCAATAGATAGAGATATAAGTGAGATTTAGTGTGGTATTAAGATTTATAAGGTTCAATGCATCCTTAGTTATGATGGCTCGAGGCAGAGATGATAAATTTTTCTGCTGGCAAGGTGTGTGGATGCTCGAGAGAGATTCGAATATACATTAGTGAAATCACCATCTTCATGATGAAATTGATCATCGATTAATTAGGTTAGGAGGTTCATACATCATTGTTTAAGTGAAATCTATGTCCTAAGGTTTTTTTAGTCTTTATACAATTGTTCTTGCATGCCTAGATTAGTGTCTTTGAGTTTTTCTATAGATTTTCCACTATCCAAATAGAGAATATGCTAGATTAGAGTTGGTACTTAGTAACCCATTTCTCAGTGGGAACGATACTCACTTATCATTATATTACTTGAGGCTATGCGTGCACTTGCGCACATAGGCGTACACATTTTACATAGCACAAATCTGCCTATCAACTGTAGAAAGCAAAGGTAGAGGAACGATTCTCTAGATTCTTAAACATGTTTAAGAAGATAGAGATAAACATTCCTTTCTTAGAGGCATTAACTCAGATGCCTCAGTATGCAAAATTCATGAAAGATATATTGAGAAAAAAGAGGAAGATTATTGAGGAAGGGATAGTGAGCCTAATAGCAACCTGCAGTGCAGTGATTCAAAAGACCTTACTAGAGAAAAGGCAGGATCCAGGAAGCTTCACTATACCTTGCAAGATTGGGGATGCTGATATAGGAAAAACATTGTGTGATTCTGGAGCTAGCATCAACTTGATGCCTCTGTCTGTTGCTCAAAGATTAAGTCGGGGGTGAGCTCACCCCATAGCCATTACTCAGATGGAAGACGCAATTGGCTCATCCCGAGGGCATCCTTGAAGATATATCGATCAAGTGTAGAAATTTTATTTTCCAATGGACTTTGTGGTTATTAATATGGAGGAAGACAAACAAGTCCCACGCTTATTAGGAAGACCATTCTTTAGCAACAGGGGGCATCACCTGATGTGGGAAAATGGGAACTCGACTCTCGTGGTCGAGACGGGCAAAGGTGCACTTCAATCTCAATCACGGTTTGAAACACCCGCAACTCGAGGCCGACCGTGAAAATTATAGAAACAAAAATTCATGTCGGGCCTCGAATCGCCAACGCTTGTAATTTTAAATTCAATGAGAATGAGAAATAGATGAATTTCCAAAGATCTTGAGCATCTCTGTCAGTTCTGTACCCAATGTTAATTCAAAAGATTCGCATGCGTGACGGGAGAAATTGAAAGCGCAAAGGTCCGGAAGAAGCAGAAGAAAAGTTACGTAAGAAAACAAAGCTCGTGAGGGTTTGATACTCAAGGAATTGCTTGAACATTTGAAGTATGCCTTTTTGCAACCAAAAAAAGGAAAGAAGTTATCATTTAAATTTCGGATTAACTAAGTCGGGAAGAAAACTACCTGAGACTCTAAAATATAAAGAATAGCTTGAAGTCCATAGAAATTTAAAGGAATGCCCCCTCTCTAACTGGGGATGCACAAGATCCCGTCAGAGGAGAATGCTAGAACTTCCAGATCAACCCGTAGAATGAAAAAGAAGTAGTTAGAAAAGAAGTACTAAATGGCTAAATGCGTGTTTACGTAAAATGTCAAATGGGCCCTTAGGTGGTTTTAGTACATGGTTCAAAGAAGGGAGGATTCACCGTGATCAAATGAGAAGAATGAATTGATTCCTTTTACAAGAACTGGGATAAGATGGGAGAGTGTGTATGTACTATAGGAAACTTAACATCGCTTACCGTGAAAGGATCATTATCCTCTACCTTCATTGACTGGGATGCTGGACAAAGAAGTAAGACACCCCATTATTGTTTTCTTAATGGATATTTGGTTATAAACTGCATTGCAATAGCCCTAGAGGATCGTGGAGCAGGTCAACATTTACATGTCCTTATGGCACCTTTGTGTTTAGAAGGATTCCATTTGGATTATGTAATGCTCTCACCTTCAAAGATGTATGATGTCTATATTTTCCGATTTCGTGGAAGAGGTTATGGAAATATTCATGGATGACTTAGTATATGGATCCGCTGTAAGATTGTTTGAAAACTTAGAAGCAAAAGACGTGAGGTGCCAAGACAAAAATCTAGCTTTGAATTGGGAAATGCCATTTCATGGTAATCAAGGTATTGTCAGGGGCACAAGATTTGCGTACTGGATTGGAAGCAGATCAGTCAAGACGCCAAGTATAAAAACTCATGACACCTACAACAAAGGAAGGGAATAAGAAGCTCGACATGCCGCCGGATTTTACGTGGAAGGTTCATGTGCCGATTTTTCATAAATCAAACCATCAAGCAGATCATCGGAAAAAGATGCAAAATTTGATTTTGATGAATCATGCAGATCTGCATTTGAGGAAATCAAATCTAGATTAGTATCATCTCCCATTATGTTGACACTAGACTGGAACAATGAGTTTGAAATCATGTGTGATGTCAGTGATTATGCAATGGGAGCTGTTGATGAGCTTAAAAGTCATCTATTTTTAGTCCATTTTCCGTTTGATTAAGTATAAAAAGGAATAATTAATATGCGTAAATATGAAGAAACCACACCAAATTGTTATTAGCAGAAGAGAAAGAAGTGAAAAATACGTTGAATAAGTGGAGGAAAAGGCAATGAATTTACAGAGCGGTAAATGAAAAGAACCGGCTGAGTTGATGCGCTGGGTTTACATACCGCTTCATGAGGTCGCGAGCATCGTGAAATTGAAGGAATTGATCGTGTCGCTACATGGATAACAAGATATTGAGGTCATTAATCGAGATCGCTTTTGAGAAAGCCGCGGCAGTCGAGCCACGCCGCGACAGAGAGTGAAGTCGCGGAGCATCGGGCGCATTGCCGCTTCAAAGCTACGTGAGTCATAAATCGGCGTCGCGATAAATATATTGATGTCGAGCATCCGGCGACCGCTTAAGACCGCAAAGATTCTGCGTTTGATCGCAACACGGGATTGAGGTCGCGAAGCATCGAGCAACCGCCGAGCCCAGAACTGTCGGCGTCGCGACGTGAGATCGATGTCGCTGACATCCATGATGTCACGAAGGCGAAACTCAAGTCGCGACTCTGAATGAAGTGACTTAGGCCCCGGATACTCTAAATCCACAACAAGTTACATTGGGATTAGGGTCCACCCGAACTCCTATAAATACGCAAATATCCAACTCATTAAAGCAAATTACGCTACGCATCGAGGTCTGATACCGAAAGCCATTTCCTCTTTATTTTCTTTCTTTCTTTCTTTTCAGAATTTTTATTTCCGTCGCTTTAGAGCGCATTATGCTCTCGTGATTTTTATTTTCGTTGTATTTTCTGAATCGATGTTATCAATGGCTGAAGTCGAATGCAGATTTAATTTCTTTTCAAATTACTTTACCTCGAATGTTTGAAGTTCGCATAAATTCGAATTCGATTGTTTCGCTTAAATTGCAAGTATTCTATGATCGGGAGGAATGTCAGACGTGGTAATTCAAGAATTAAGGAGTCCAAATGTTAAGTGAACTATAGTCAGAATTTATCTTTCCCTGGTAGGTCGTTTCAAGAAATTTTTAATTTCGCTTAATGAATTTACTGGTCATAGTTTATTGTCTTCTGGGATCCGAATATTAGTTTCATACCCGTTAAGATTTGCGCTATTGCTCGATTTCAAGGAGGTCCTTTGAGGACATTGTGGAAGACATTCCCCAGAGGGCCGTATACTTTTGAAGGTATACTAACCTCGCTATTAGATCTTTTTGAGCTTGTAAGTTCACTGAGATAAATCTCTCTTCTCACTGAAATCAAGAACGCCGAATGAGTTATCTAAACAAGCAAAGAGTTCACCTCAATTCTGATAAGGGAGGCCAACTCGCGGTTAAATTGTGATCTAAATCAAGGAAAGGTTGATCTATTCTAATTTCGAGGATAGGAGCAATCTGAAGTTGTATATCCTTGCTTACCGATAACTTGGGAGCTGGTTATTTACAAACAGAAAATGTACAAGTATCAAGAAAAGAAAATACCCAAGATTAAGGAAGTCCCTTTAAAAGTAGCATTCGTATTCGAGAGAAATCAGTCATAAATTAGATAATGAATGTGAGCTGAGATCCAGTCGCACTACAACGCCGATGTATTTTGAAACTTGAGATAATCAAGAAATTTTATCGACTAACTACGTGAATCTATAGTTCACTATAACTGCTTCTATTGATGTCTTTCTTGAGTAGATAACTATTCAAATCATATTTCTTTTATTAGAAATTAACTATTCTTTATTCTCTATTTTCCAAGATATGCTGATGGTTCAGCGATCTTTCCTTTGTTCGCTCAATTTTCCAAAGACCTTTAATGCCGGATCCTACTATCATTTCAGGTCCAAATAGGTGGAAATTGAGTAGTCGTAGAAGATTTAAAATTTGAGATCTCTCAGGATCGATATTCGGGATCAACCATTATTATTGTCGACCTCACAGGCACTTGTAGAACATCGCATCAAAACCAAACTTTGAAAATGATTTACTTCTAAGAGATTGGCAGGGTTTATATAGTATAAGGATAACAAGTTTTGGCGCCGGGATTATATATTGCCAGTCCTTTGTAATAGTGTCATGCTAAATTCAGACGAGTTCTTATGGGCCTGCTATCGTGTTTTATGTCATGCTTTGGATTACTAATAGTCCTTTGGTAATAGTGTCATAAATTTGTATGTGTGTTTTGGTTCGGTGAACAGCTGTATTGAGATAAAGAACTGAAAAGATATTCAAGGCCGTATACTATGCTAGCAAAATATTCAATGAGGCATAAGAGAACTACTCCACCACAGAGAAGGAGAAGTCAGAATAGGTATTTGCTTCTGCGGAAAAATTTCTAGTGCCTTATATATTAGGGTCCTATGTTGTGATACACACTGATCATGCTGCAATTAAATATCTAATTGCAAAGAAAGATGCCAAGCCAGACTGAGATGGTGCTATCAAGGTAAGAGTTTGATCTTTTGAGATCAAGGATAAAGGGTAGTGACAATGTGATAAAGTGTATCACTTGTCTAGATTGGAGAGAATCAAGCAAAACAGAAAAGGAATAAAGATAGCGTAAATTTTTTCATGAGGCTTATTTATGCACGCGACAAAACACCCCGTTTGTAAAAAAGTGTGAATTATTTAGCTTGTGAGTCATGTTATTTGAATCACCACTGGGCAGAGGGAGGAACTTGAGAACTGAATAGATCAGATATATGGGACACCACTCACTAGATAGAAGAGGAGTGTATATGATAATAAGGATAGGTCCTATAAAGAATAAGGTGGTATTATGGAGAAATGTCATGCATCGCAATATGGAAGACACTTTGTAGGAGACAAGACAACCCAGGAAATTCTCCAATCAGGATTTTATTGGCCTACTATATTTAAAGACTGTTTTGAATGGGTAAAACATTGTGATGCTTGTTAGAGAATGGGAAACTTAAGCAGAAGAAATGAAATGCCCCTACAAGGAATTCTTGTGGTGCAAATTTTTGATGTATGGGGAATAGACTTTATAGTTTTTCTCATCATCATTTGACACAGCAAAGATCCTCCCAGTCAGGTTATGTATCCAATGGGTGGAAGCAATGCCTTGTCCTAATGCACGATGCCATCATAGTGGTCAGTTTATACTAGAACATTAAATTATTAACGTAACAATCATCAAAGATGAGGGCTATTTTGAAATAAAGTTTTAAAATCTCTGCAGTGAGCAGTATGGAATCAAACATTCAATGGATCAGCTTATCATCCTTCAATCAATGGACAAGCTAAATTTCCAATAGTAGATCAAGAAAATTCTAGAGAAAATGAAGCTACGCTAAAAGAAGGACCGGTCTATAAAATCGATGATGACCAGGCTCATAGAACTGCTAAGACTTATTGGAATGTCCCTATGAATTGTATATGGAAAACCTTGTCATCTCCTAGAACCGAATACAAACTATGGGCATCAAGAAACTAACAGGATTCTGTCGCAAAGGAAAAGAGACTACCTCTAAATGAATGAACTGAGGTGCGAAATGAAGCTTAAGTGACAATGGACAGACCCACAAAGAAAGACTAAGAAGTGATATGATCAAAAGATATTAAGAAGAGAATTTAAAAGAGGAATAAGTTCTCTTATACAACTCCAAAGTAAAAGGCTTCCTGTGAAAACTCAAGTCAAGACGGATGGTCCATACATAGTAGTAGCAAGTACACTTCTTTTGGAGTAATAAATATCAGTTGTCAACTGAGGTGAATTCAAAGTAAATGGTCAGAGACCAGCATTATTTGGAGCAAGTATGAAGGAAAGAGAACTGTGACTGAAAAGGAGAAGAAAACAATCGTCAAGACACTTCAGAGTTTCAGGTCTAACTAAGGACATTAAACTACAAATTTTCGGGAGGCAAACCCAAATAGACTTTGTTTTTGTTAACTTGATTGATGTAGTTTATATTTTATTTTGTTGTTATATTAGAAAAATTGATTGTTTCATAAATGTTTTATTTTCTTGAGGCAGATGAATCGAATCATGTTATTATAAAATATATCGCTTCAAACTCAAATGAAAATTAGCTATGTCTTAGATAATAATGCTGAGGTTTGAAAAAGTTGATGATATTAGAGTGTAATTACAAGGACAATTATCAAGTGCTGAGTGCTTAAATGCTTTGATTGAGTATTTTGATGCTAATGATTGTTGTTCATGATTGAATTAAATGAAATTATGTTGCTATAAATGTCTTCACAAGCATGAATTGCATAATTGAATTGTGGGTAATTAGCTGAATTGGAAGGTGGTTTAAACTGGTAGACATTTGAGAAATCAAATTTTTTTCGTGACACTTGAAAATTCGGTCAGAACATCTCTATTGTGCAATAAGTAAGATGAAAAACTGCCGACCTCGATTTGCATGTTGCAACAAACTTTTAGGCAAAAGACATTAGGGAATGTCGCAACATACTTCCTCTTTATGTCGCAACATAACAATTTAGGACTCAAATTGAAAAGCAATTTTATGTCACATACAAAGTTAGAATGTCATGGCACAATCTCAATTGAATGATTACAAGAATGTCGCTAAAAAACTTTGTCTGGCTGTGGGAAATTCTCCGCCGCATTTATTTCTTGTCGTGATAGGATTGTAACCTGTAGATCCTTAAAGTTTGTCGTGACATGAAATTTTTTGATAAGAAAAGTTGGGTGTAATTTTTAATTTGAAGAGTCGCAAGATAAATTCCACAGTTAAGTCTAAGGGTTATTGTTGTACTCTAGCTTACACTATCGCGATACAAACTGTAAGAGAAACATTCATATTTATCAATCATTACTCAAGAGTGTTTCAAAACCTGAAGGCCACCTCCTTCCAATTGCTTCACATCATTCATCCTCTCACTAAAATTCTCGATCTCTTCATCTCGACATCTCAAACCCTAGAATCTGAAGACCTAAACCCCAACCTCAAGATTCATCCCATGGTGTAACCCCAAACTCGTTTTAAATCTCACCTGAGATGATTAATATGCAAGGTGAGAAGTGGAGATTCATTTGGAACCTCGCATTTGCAGACAACCCGCTATAAACTGTATAATGAAGAGGAAAAACCTAAAATTTTAGAAAGGGAGAAAGCAGAAAAGAGCTTAACAAAGTAGAGCTGAGCAAGTTAAAGAGTTTGAAGAGGATAAAGCTTTCATTTTAGGTGAAGCCTACTCCTCATGGGAGAAGAATTTGAGCGATAAAGGGTTTATCGAAGAAAGGGGGTTTGGCAAGTCTACATCTCCTTGTCGAGATAATGTAGAATAAAGTTTGGAGTTTTTCTGCAGTTAACAAACCACCCGATAGCTTCATTGCAGCCAAGGAGTTATATGCAAACAGATAGATACGAAGGAAGATTAAGTTTCATCGTGAAGGATGGTCCTCTAGCTATAAAGAATCAATGAGGTGCTCCAAATCGAAGATTCCAAGAATGAATCTAAGTACAAGAAACTGCTTAAAGAGCCCAACCATGAGAAGATTGTAAATTTCTTGACGACGGAAAGGGGAAATGGAGCTCAACAAAGAAGAATCCCCACGAATCAATCAACAGAGGCTCCCTAACATAAGAAGCTAAGGTGTGGTTTTATTTCATTGCTTCTGTCATCATACCCACCAAGCATCTGAGCACAATAAGGGAATAGGAAGCCATCATCCTGTATGCCCTTCTAAAGGGTGACAAGTTTGATGTTGGGAAGATAATTGAATCATCTATCAGGAGCTTCCAGAAAAATGTGAAAAGGGGACCGATTCCCCATCCACAAAGAGTGATCACCGATCGAATCTCGCGTGGAGTTAAAGTGATATGGGTAGAGGAAGAAACCTGTCCTAAGGTTTCTCCCCTGACATTGATAGGGGTGATCAAAGGCCCAAAAAGCAAAAAGATGAAAGAAATGGAAATTATGGAAGGGCAAGAGGAGCAATGGCAGTTAAGAAGATGAGTAAGTAGTGATGGAACAAATGCCGATAAAGTCACCGCAAGTGGAGGATGAAATGCATAACAGAAGAAGTCCATTTATTCCTTCTCCTCCTAATGTAAAGGAAACTTTTTATGAACTAGCAAAGTGTTCCTAGTGCAATCAAGGAAATGCAGAGATTATGGATATGCTGGTGTCAATGAAGAAAGAGATGGAGGAGAGAGAGAGAAGGTGGGAGTAGCAACAGAAGATTAGAGAGGAATTTCGAGAGGCTAATTTCAAAAGAAGAGAGCAACAATGGGAACAAATGCTCAAACAAAGAGATGAGGAATGGAAAGAGAAAATAGAAAGGAGAGAAAGAGCACTCAATGCAAAGGCTGGACTCAAAAGTAAATGCCTTCTACAATGAACAACTAAAAAGGGATGAAGATGTGCTGACCTTTTTAGAAAAGAGAGAGGAGAAGATGGCCAAAGATGCCGCAGTAAGGCGTATATGTGCGTTCAAATATCTTACAAAGAACAATTCAAGGAATTCGAAAGATCATGGAGAAGAGAAACAAGGAGCTACAGATGGATAATAACTACAGACAAAAATTGTGGAATGATAGTCTGGATAAAGTGAATTCAAATTTGGTGAACATACACAATGTGATCATTGAACTTGAAGGATCTGTGAACAATTTGGCTCATAAACAAGATCAACTGGTCACCTTGGTGGAGTATATAAATGAGTACTGCCTCTTTTAGAGAGAAGAACCACTAGCAAAAGAAAAGCCAAAAATCTCCATTCCCAAGTTCCCTCCATCTTTAGCTACCTTTAACCTTGAACCTCCAAACCTGAAAACTTCCAAATCCTACAAAAGAAGAAGATAAACCCTTGTATTCTGTTTTCTCTCCAAACCAAATCTCCATTTCCTCATACTTTATTCAAAGCCTATCTCTCTCGAATAAAATAAATATTTATGCCAAAATTTTTGCGGTTCTTTCAGGTTTTTGTTTTGATCGCGTGTTTTAATTCAATTGCCTTTTGCTTCATTTTTCGCCATTTGCTTGGTTGAATAAAGAAGAAATCAACTACCTGGATCAAATTGTTTATTTGCTACAGCATGTTTGGGTGAAATGACTTGAGAACACCATGGTTGTGTCACCTTATTTGCGGAGCTAAATGCACATCAAAATGAACTTTTTAATGATATTAAAATAACACAACAACAAAATTCAAATAGATGATCAGGGTAGGCTAATCCCCAATTGAAAAAGAAAGTCAGAAGCTAGCCGAATGAAGTTGAATTATCGATGAAGATGTACTCACGGTAGGGAAACACAAATAATGCTTTTAGACTGTGCAAATAGTAAGGTTATAAAACTCGAAAAAAAAAAACAAAGCACATGGTCAAAGTGAGTCCTTAACAAATTGTGAAAAATTTAGGACATTTTCCGTCTAACCATAGTCAAATAAATTCAATCTCCTAGAACTTTGTTAGATTATTGGGTCAAGGCGAAAATCCCCAGTAATACTACTAATAGGAAGTGATATAGGCCATCCTTGAAGATTGAGCCTTTATATACCCTCATATATGCACAAGCATACACTCTAGTTCCGTAATTGAGCCAAATCATTTAATTCTTCATCAACCAACAATTAGAAACCTCAAACCCTTCCTTTATTCTAATCCCACAAAGAAAAGAACTTTATCGCCTGTGTTTCGTGAAAAAGAATCGCAAAAAGCGTAAAAGTGACAAGATTAAATGTTATTTTGATTTGAAGGGAAAAACATCAATGAAGGATGGAAGAAAGAAAAGAACAAATGAAGGAAAAGAAAGGAATGCAAAGAAGAAGTCAAAGATTGTGAATTGTCAAATTGGAATAAGTTTTGGCTCTCAGGCCTTCTTTCGGTCAACAGCCCGCGGGTGTTTCAACACCTAGTACCCACGCCAACCGGTATGGGAGTTGCTAATCCCAAAGTTCTAAGAGTGGCAGAAATCCTGAAAAAGACAAAACATCGCACTATTCCTAAAACCTTTGACAAGCGAAAAGAAAAGCAAAAAGGGTTTATATAAAGGGACCGACTTTGATAAGAACGACGTGAAGGGCAAATAAGATTACCAAGATGAGAATATGTACCGACACATCAAGATCAAGTTTGGGGGAAAATTTGGGTAATGGATGAAGGATAGAGACAAAGATGCTAAAAGTGAAGATTGGAATCTGGGTAATTTTTAGTCTATATTCTCCAATTATCCACCCAATAACCCTAGCCAAACTTTACACCCTAAAAGACCTAATTGATTTTGAAGTTGTAATTTCCTACATTAGTGGAGACTAATATGAAAAACAAGTATATGAGACTTAAAATGATATACAAGAATCGTGTCGTAATTCAAGATTAGCTAATTTTTACAAGGAGAGTGGAAAGAAGGCTGCTATTACACACTCACAAATCAGGATGAATTGAGTTAATTGTTTACATTTCAGAAATCATTAGTTTTGTTTTATGATAGAACTGAAAATTTTTCATAAGTCTTAAGTGAAAACTAAATTTAAAACAATGCTGCAACTAACTAGTTTCAATTCAAGAGGCTGATTAAAAAAGGATTGCAGTAGTGATGAGCTTAAAAGTCATCTATTTTTAGTCCATTTTTTCTGATTGATTTTAATGTAAAAAGGAATAATTAAGATGCAGAGATATGAAGAAACTCACCAAATTTGTTATTTATGTGAAGTATAAAAGAAAAAGAGTAAAAATGCAAAGGGAAAAATGCAAGAACTCCATGAGTAAAAATGCGTAAAATACAGGCGTGAAATGAAAGCAACCGCCAACCATCGTTGCGCTAGTTTACACGCTGCGCTATGAGGTCGCAGCGATCGAAATCAAGGAAATCGATGCAGCGCGACATGGATAACAAGATATCGAGGTCGCCGACATGAGACCGCCTTCATGAGAAAGTCAGAAAGAAGCGAGCCGAGGTCGCGACGTGAGATCGTCGCGGATATCGTGAACCACGCTTCAAAGTCGCGCAGAGTCATGAAGTGAAGTCGCGACAAGATATTGATGTCGCGACATCAGGAACGAATAGTTGAGACTTGTGGAGAGCGAAGTGATGTCGCTGACAAGGATTGATGTCGCGACAAGAAGAGCAATCAAAGGAAAGATACAAGTGGCGATAAGATTGAAGCATGCGCACCGCTGATGTCAATATTAACATATTGATGTCGGCCACCAGCGGAGAGTCCGCCGCTTAAACCCGCAGATCCTTAGCTGATGTCACGACAAGAGATCGATGTCGCGACATCCGGCCACGCTGAATGCCGCAAGACATGAGCCGAGGTCGCGACGTGAGATCGAGGCCGCGACATGAGAGACCGCTTGAAATCAAAGGGCGTGACCATGTCGACAAAGAGATTGTTGTCGCGACACCAAGAGCAAACCGCTGAAGGCTCTAGGAGAACTAAGTCGAGGCCCGCGATGAGATCATGTCGGACGTGAACCTTCGCATGAAAGTCGAAAGAAATGAACCGGCCACACGACAAGCGGGGACAGAGGTCGCGACACGTAAGATTCCGTTGGAAGCTGAATTTTATTTAGTCGATGTCACGATAAAGCAGTGCGAAGTCACGACACCAAAGCCATCAAGTGAAGATCGCACCCCCCATAAGCTGATGTCACATGAGATCAAGTCGCGACACGAGACCGCTCAAAGTGGAAGACTGGAAGCTCCATAAAAGTGATGTCGCGATGAAGATATCGATGTCGCGACATTAGAACAACCGTATCAAACTGCTACTGGGAAAGTTTATAAAGAGATGTCGCGACAAGACCGAGATCGCGACATCGAAGAATCGCTTGAAAGATGTATTTCATTTAGTCGATAAAGTCACGACAGCAGAATGACGCCGCGACATCGGGAGCAACATGTGAAACCGCATTGCAGCCGATGTCGTGACAAGATAATGACGCCGCGACATCATTAACACGATCAGTTCAAGACCGCATAGACAAGAAGTCGAGGTCGCGACATGAGATCGGAGGTCACAAGAAAGGATAATGTCACAAGGAATTGAGGTCGCGACTCTTGAACTAAGAACATGGGCCAACTAACCCTGAATCCACAAAGACGCATTGGAATTAGGCCCAACCGAAAACCCTATAAATACGCCTATCCGCAGAGGAAGACAAATACGCCATAGATTGAGAGAATCTGGATAGTCAAGGCTCACACTCTTTCTTTTTAGTTTTCTTTTCTTTCTTTTCTTTCTTTTTTTATTTTTCTTTTAATGCTGATAGTTAGAGATTAGATTAGATTTATCGTCTCTAGTTTTCTTTATTTTCTTCGGAATTGATGTTATCGTTGAGCTAAAGCCGAACGCGTAATTCAATTCTTTTCAAATTACTACCCGGGAATGTTGGAAGTTCAGACAAATTCTATGGAATTCGGATTTTCCAAGCTGAAATGCGCTATTCTTATGATCGAGGAATGCCGTAGTGTGTATCTCGGTAATTGAGGAACCCACTTCCATTGAGTAAATGTTATAGTCGGAATTATCTTTCCCGTAGTCGTCTGCGAATAGAATTTAAGTCAGGAATTTACTTTATGGTTTTGGGTTTAATAAGTTTTGATCCGAACACGCCCCTTATACCCGCTTAAGATTTGTTTAATTGCTCTGATTTCAAGGAGGTCCTCCAAAGACACGTGAGAAGACATTCCTCGAGTTATGAACATTTCTTAGCGTATATTAACCCGCTTATTCGAGAGATCCGCCAGCTTTGTAAGTTTACTTAGATAAATCCTCTTCTCACTAAATCAAGAACGAAGTTGAACGAGTTATCAATTTAAACAAGCAAAGAGTTCACCACCGATAGTGAGTGTCAATCCCGGCAGCAGCGAGATCTAATCAAGGAGAGGGTGATCTATTCTAATTCTTGAGGAAGAGTAAACTGAAGTTGCATATCCTTGTTTCGACCGATAACTTGGGAGTAAAGGTTTACAGTCCGTAAAATGGGTATGAAGTATTGTAAAAGAAAAATACCCAGATTAAGAAAAACCCTTTTAAAAAGTAGTTATCTCGTTCCCTGTATTCGAGAGAATCAGGTAAAAATTAGATAATGAAATGTAGAGTGTGGAGATGATCCAAATTTGCAATCGCTAAATGCTCGACGCATTTTAAAACCTGAAATGATTAAGAAATTTTATCAGTGTTAACTACAGGAATTGATACTTCACTATAACAGTATTCTTGATGGTACTCCAAAAGATAACTATCTATTTCCATTTATTTTCTTCTCTTCATTAATTATTCTTTATTCTTTATCTTCCAGCTTTATCGTCTGCTCAGCTATTTTTCTTTGTTCGCTTAATTTTCAAAGACCTTAATGCCGGATCCTACTATCATTTGTGTCCAAATAGTAAGGAACACCGAGTAGTCGTGGTAGTTGATTTAAAATTCTTGAGATCTCTGTGATCGATATCCGACTTAAATCCATTTTATTACTTTGCTCCACTCGCACTTGCACACGACCAAAACCAAACTTTGAAAATGAATTACACAAGAGATTCGTTTATATAGGCATAATGTCACAAGTTTTACGGCAAGGTTGCCGATTGATAATAGTTCTTGGTAATCTTGTTATAGTCCTGTGTATATGTCAATTGGTCTCACGCAACAAGCTTTACGGCATCGCGGTCGTGATTAATTAATAGTCCTGATACCGATGTGATATATTAGCATATGTGGCTTTCGTTCTATTAACAAGTTTTACGGCTACGCGCTGGGACTAGACAACAGTCCTTGGTAATAACGTCGTAAATTTGTATGTGTTCTTTGGTCTATCGACAAGTTTTATGGTGCCGCTGTCGGATCGAAAGAATTTAATAAATCAATATTCGATGAAAGAAGGGAAATACTAATTGACATTTAAAGAAAAAGAACAAAAAGGAGATTTTCTGGGCAAAGGGTTCATTTCGCCACTAACCTTAACGAAACACACATTGAACATATTTGATGATTTGACTAACTTATTAATGGGAGTGTGTTTTGCTTTTTAAAACTTTCGATGCATAGGAAACGTAACACCGATCTCGATTCCACCGACACGGAATGTGAGAGGACGCCTAAGCTCGAGAAAGACCAAGAAGGCGCAAAACTCAAATCCATGGCGCATGAAAGCAGATCAGGCTGAAATACATATGGGAAGGCTAAGGCCACCTACCACCGACAATGGAGGATTGAGACCAATTATACAAAGAAGAATATTCAAGAATCGATACCCCAGCTGATGCTAATAATTTGAACCGGAAGCCGCTGACTGATTACAATGGTCCGAAGAAGACATCGCTACCTGCTCCCACCGAAGATCCAAACGAGCACTGAAGATTCCCCAGATGGCTAATACCGTTGCTGCCGACTTGTGGTGAGACCGTAAGTCATAAACCGCAGATCTATTCCCATTCTTCTCTAAGAGATACAAAGAATACATGGTATGAATCTTTACCATATGGTTCTCGTTTGATACTGGGGAGGAATTAAGAGAGGCCTATTTAGGCAGATTCTTCCCCCAGCCCTCACCACGAAAGAAGGAGGGAAATCATCAGGTTCCAGCCAGGGGAAGATGAAAGCCCAGATGTAGCTTCAGGGAAAGATTCAAACGCTTGTCGAGAAGATGTCCAATGTACGGGATAGATCCGAAAACTCGATGGACATCAGATATCATGCCAATGATATATCAAAGGATCATCGATGCTTCATGCCGCTGAGCATTCAAACGAAAAGCGTCGAAGAGGCAAAAAGAGCCGATTGAAGACTGCTAATGTAACATGAAAACCTTCGAAGCCAAGAGGAAACAAGTAGAGGTGGGATCATGGAGTCGAAAGCAAGATGACAGCCATGGAAGCCAAGTCGATGCCATTATGCACAGTTTGACAAGCAAGAAAGAAAGACACACACGTCATGAAATAGGAGCAATTGAAAGGAGTTATTGAAGGAAGTGGGCCGAGAGGGTAACTGAAGAACGTTATGATGCTGAAGAGGTTAATTATTTGGGTGAGCCAAGAGCTTACCATTTCAAATCCAATCCTAACCTTCCGAAGACATTATCACCAAAGACTCGTGAACCATGAGAACTGTGATGGGCGGAGGGGCTTCTCAAGGCCCAAGGCGTGACGTAACCTCAACAAGGGTATCGCCAGAAATTCACCAAGGTTCCAAAGAAATAAATAATAAAGAAGAAATGAGCTATCAGAATGAATACCAGGTCGATGGCTCAATCTTTGAAGAACAGAGGCCGCATTTAATGGGGATAATAAGAAGTCGGCTGGACCTCCATGAGCAAAGTTCAGAAATGGAAGCAATTACTACCAACTCTCAAATTTTTCAGAATACCACCAATGCATCCCCCTCGAAGAACCCTGAGACACAAGTAGGGTACTGCCCTAACTCCCCGCAGCCGAGGAAAGATGCCTTCCCAAGTGATACAAGGAAGAACCCAAAGATCTATGGTCGTGCAAATGAAGAGAGGGAAGGAGCTAAGAGATGAAAGAGAAAGATGACAAAGAATGAGACGTAGCAAGACGTAAAGGAAAGAAGAACCGGAGGATGAAAAGAAAGAATAGAGAGGAAGAACATCCAAGGATCAAAGCCTCATAGCCTCCATTTCCACAAAAGACCGCGTGGTCAAGAATGAAGAGCGCTTGCAAGGTTCGAAAACCTTCCGTGCTGTAGATAAGTATGCCTTTTATCGGGCAGTAACTCAAATGCCACTTATGCAAAATTTCAAGGGACATAATGAAAGCAAGAAAAGAAAAAATAGTAGAGGAAGGAATAGTGAATTTAACGCCACTTGCAAGGCAAGAATCGAAAGGATTTACCAAAGAAAGATGAAGGACCCAGTGGAGTTTCACAATTCCTTGTATTTGGCTGGAGGAATTGAATTCAGAAGCCTCCCGCGACTCAGAGCTGGGTGATCAATTTGATGCCTCTTTCATGCCAAGAAACTAAGCTCGGGGAGCTACCCCACAATTGTTACCTTCAAATGGCGCATTTATCGATGGTAAAACCTGAAGGAGTCATTGAAGATGTAATCGGTCACCGCTGGGAAGTTTGTTTTCCTGCAGACTTCTTTACTGCTCGACATGGAAGATTCACAAGTACCCCTGCTATTGGGAAGACCATTCCTAGCTACTGGAGCTGCCCTGATTGATATGCAAAAAGGAGTTCTTATCTTGAGGGTTGGAGAAGAAGCTGCTGCATTCAATTTGATCAAAAGTATACAAAATATAGACAGAGACAAGGAAAGTTGCAATGTAGTCATCTATATTTCCAATCCCGATATTAACCATGATTGTAACACCTCAGCTTTATCAATGAAAAGAAATGAATTCAAGATACTGAAGATGTCTATTCGAATTTCCATACAACGCTTAATTCTATAGAACCGTGTCGAGCTCACAAAACGTAAACGATAATGGGGAAAATAGTGGAGAAGAAGAAATTCATCAAGAAACCAGTGCAGAAGGGCTAGTTTTGAAAGAGTTGCCATGTCATTTAAAGTATGCTTACTTAGAATTACCAAAGAAAAAACCAGTGATCATTTTGGGTCGACTAAGCGAAAGCCGGCGAACAAAGACGCCGAAAAATATTAAGGAAGCATAAGGAATCGCTAGTTGGTCTATCAAGAACTCAAGGGTATCAGTCCATCAATTTGCATGCATAAGATTCTCGTTAGAAGAGACTTCAAACCATCTCAGAGAACACCAGGAGACTGAATCCAAGATGAAGGAAGTAGTCGAAGGAGGTACTCAAATTGTTAAATGCCGGTTTTATCTATGCTATCTCGTATAGGTCCTCGTGAGCCTACCCATGTGGTTCCAAAGAAAGGGGGGTTTACTGTGATCAGAAATGAAAAAAACGAATTGATTTCTCAACAAGAATGGACAGGATGGAGGGGCGTATTGATTACGTAAAACCAGAAAACATCATTTCCCTTTGCCTCATTGATCGTACAAGTTGACGTGTTAGCAGACACCTCACTTTGCTTTTCTCTGACGGGTATTCAGATACAATCGACATATTGCACCTGAGGATCAAGAGAAGACCACATTCACATGCCCTGCGGTACCTTTGCTCTCGATGCCTTTGGGTTATGTAATGCTCCGTACCTACATTCCGTAGGTGTATGATGTCCATATTCTCGATCCGTTGAAGAAGTGATGGAAATTTTCACGGATGACTTGTCGTGTATGGATCCGCTTTGATCAATGCTTAAACAATCTGAAACAGTACTAAAGATGCCAAGACAAACAAGCACCGAATTGGGAAAATCGCATTTTATATGACGTATGAATTGTTTCGGGCATAAAATCTCCGCTTACGACTAGAAGTCGACCAATCCAAGGTATCCATTATCAAAACTCTCAGACCACCTACTACAAGAAAGGAGTAAGAAGCTTTCGCATGTGCTGGATTTACAGAGATTCATCAAAGATTTTTTCAAAAATAGCCACCACTATGCATTACCGGAAAAGATACAAGGTTCAACTGATGACTCAAGAAGAATGCTTTCGATGAAATCAAGCTCAAATTTGCATGTGCACCTATAATGGTCAGACTGTAATGGGATCAGGATTTGAAATAACGCGGTGATGCCAGGATTTCGCTATGGGAGCAGTGTTTGGGACAAAGAAAAGAGAAAGTATTCCTGCCATATACTATGCTATAAGACCTTCAACGGCTAATAAGAGAACTACTCAACAATCAAAAGGAGAGATGCTAGCCATAAGATTTGCTTGTGAAAAATTTAGTAATACATTTCGGGATCCCAGCGTGGTAATTCACACCGATCATGTAGCAATCCTCGTAAATACTTGATGTCGAAAAGGAAGCTGCCAAGATTGATAAGGTGGGTGTCACAAGGTAAGAGTTTGATTTGGAAATCAAGGATAAAGGCGATGTGACAATGTGATAGCCGATCACTGTCAAGAGCGTAAAGCCAGCGTGATGAAGTAGGAAATGCGATGTTACCGCAGAACTTCCCAGATGAGCAATTGTTTGTTTCTTCCCAACTTCCATGGTATACCGATATTGTGAATTATCTCGCTTTGTGGAGTAATGCCTTCGTAATTCACCCACAACGTAAGAGGAAAACTCAAAATCGACAGCCAGTATTATATTTAGGATGACCCACTATTATTCAAAAGAGGTGCTGACATGATAATAAGAAGATGTGTGCCAGAAGGTGAACAAGGCAACATTTTAAATGAATGCCATGCATCACCATTTGGGGGACATTTTTCTCGCGAAAGAACAAATTTCACAAGATACTCCAATCAGATTTATCAGCCCACTATCTTCGTGGATTGTGCGTGAGGTTAAATTGTGCGATAGATACAAAGGATTGGAAATATCGCCAAATAGGAATGAAATGCCTCTAAAAGGTATTATGGTGATACAAATTCTTGATGTTTGGGAATAGATTTTGCGATTCATCTTTTCATCATTTGGAAACCTATACATACCGCTAGCGTAGATTAATGCTTTCCAAATGGGCAGCAAAGAGTCATTCAAGGAACGATGCTAATACGCTTGTGAGTTTCTGCAAAGAATATTTGAGCATTTGGAACCCCCGTAACCATCATTAGTGATGGGGGAACCCATTTTGCAACAAAATATTTGCAAAACTGCGAGCGTGTATGAGATCAAGCAGTAATGAGTTTAGCCTATCATCCCTTAATTAATGGACAAGCAGAAATTTCAACAAAAAGCATCAAAAGAATACTTGAAAAGACCGTGAGCTCGCCAGAAGGATCGTCTTCCAAACTGATGATGCACTTTGGGCTTGGCAGGATCAGTATACAAGACCCCATTGGAATGTCCCCATACGTAGTTGTTGCAAAACCATGTCATCTACTCTCTGAATTAGAATACAAGGCACAAATATTAAGAAGTTAAACTTCGATTTTAAGGCTGCAAGGGAAGAAAGATTGCTCCAATTGTCTGAATTGGAAGAACTGAGAAATGAAGCCTATGATAATGCTAGAATATACAAAGACAAGACAAAGAAATGGCATGATCAGAGAATCTTGAGAAAAGAGTTCAGAACAGGGGAACAGTTCTCGCTTTAATTCTAGACCAAGTCAAGTTTCCAGGAAATTAAAATCCAATTGGAGGGGCCATACACGCGGTGTCAAGTACTACATTTGGCAAGCACTGAGGATCACATCGCGAAGAATTCAAGGTCAATGGACAAAGGTTAAAGCATTATCTCAACAGTGGAAGAGGAAATTGGAAGAACTCCAATCGGTTCTCGAGGAAAAGCAGTTAAGTACCACAACAGCAAGTCCAGCTAAGGACCCAAACTGAGCAGCTAATGGGAGGCAACCCATGAGGATTTAAATTCTGATTTTAAATTTTGAAATATTTCTTTTCTTTTAGTTGCTGATAAATTAGGTCAGATTTGTTTTTAGAAGGATAAATTTAATTTTTAGAAATCGATTGTAGTTTAATTAGGAATTTTCTCAAATATCGTAAAGTGACTTTCCCTCGTATGTTTGAAGACATGAATAGTAAGGCACCACAGAATAATTCCAAAGAATCCTGCAGAGTCGCGACATGAGAGTGCGGGGAGTAACCTTTCTCCTCAACCCAATTCCCAGAGATATATACTTGAATCGATTATTAACCTTTGCTTAAAATATGCTTTAAGAGATGTCTAAATGGGTTAGGAACAATAAGAGAATTCAAAATTTTTGAAATCATTGAGTTAAAGGCTTAGGGCGCGACAGGAAGGTTATGTCGCGACATAAGTTATGTCGCAACAAAACATTGATGTCGCGGATTTGTTCCAAAGGCAACTTGGGTGTAATAAGGAAGAAGGTATATGTCGCGACACCACTAGAATTGCGACGTTGGAATTAAGTTTTAAATGGAAAAGGATGTCGCCACATCAAACAATTCCTAGAAAACCCGGTATTGTCGCTGATTATCTTATGTATGTCGCGACACAAATAAAGACACATGTGCCAACTACTCACTAAAAGCCCAAATTTAATGATCTCAACAAAGAGGCGGAATTGAAGTCGACATGTTTTAATTGAAGCATTAATTCGCCCACAAACATTGATCGAATTGCAATCGTTGAAACTTTCTCCACCCAACCTCATTACAACTATTCACCTTCGCTTCCTTCGAATCTCAACCTCGAAACCCTAGCATCCCAAACCTTCTCGAAGTTTCTTCAAGCTTCAATGGCTGAAATTCCCACCTGTCCCAACTCACGAGAGATTACGAGGGATCAGCTTAACAATCAGAAGAAGGAAATCGCCATGAAGAACAGCTAGATGAGATTCGGCCGGAAGAACAAGCAGAGAGATGCCATCGAAGCACCTGCTCCTACGACTTCTCAAGAAAGAGCGTAATAAAAGGGAAAGGGAAAGAGAGGAGAGAAGAAGAAGAAGTAGAAGATTTCGTCTCGAACGAAGCTATTCCCTGGAAGAAGCGTATTATGCTACCAAGTGGGTTTGTTGCAAGTAGAGATCTCAAAAAACCCCGCGGACTCCTTTTCGAGATGATAGAGCAGAGAGGATGGGAGAGTCTCTGCGCACACCAAAAATCAGGGTATACAGCACTGGTAAAAGAGTTTTATTCAAATATGGTAGGGAGGAAGGATGGAGCTGTTTTTGTTAGAGGAGTCTGGGTCTCATACGAAGCCAAAGCCATCAACGAGGCCTATGGTATGGCAGTGCACAAACATGGTTCCAAATTCAAGAAACTGTTGGAAAAACCAGAGTTTGGAAAGATTGCCAAGAAGCTCACTAACGGTAAAGTGCAGTTGAACCAAGAAGAAGGAAGGCCAAGAACAGTGAACAGAGGAAGCCTTACTGAAGAGGCTAAGGTATGGTTTTATTTCCTGGCTTCTGTTTTGGTCCCAACAAAACATGTGTGCACAGTGAGAGAACAAGAAGTCAGGTTAAGCCGTATGCCATACTCCAAAGGGCACAAGATCAATATAGGAGTTATCATAGAGAATTCTATCATGAGGTATCATGAAGGGAACAAAGAGGTCTTATCTCACCCAAGAACAATCACTGCTCTCAGGTTTCGTTGGGCCTCGGGTCAATGGGACAAGAAGAAGTACCAGAGCTTCACCACTCCTTCTGACAGGAGTTAGCAAGGGACCAAGAAACCTGAAAAAAAGGGGAGTGCTAGTAGAAAACAGAGATGAAGCCCAAACTGAGGAACCAGAAAAGGAAACTCAGAGGGTTGATGATCAAGGAGCAGAGCACCTAGAAACACCGACAACAACACTATAAGGTTCGCACAATGCAAAAAGTAGCATGAAGGCGTACTTCAATAGACTTCTCCATCCCTTAGCTGCCTCTATGCGTAACAAAAACTTCCAACCCGGAGAAAGCTCAAGGGGGAGCACAAGAGCACAACTCGGCATCGGAAGCTCAAATGCTCATAAGAGAATATGAAAGAGAAGGATTGGAAACCACAACAGAATTCAGAGAAAGCATTTATGAAAAGAATTGAAAAGAAGAGACCAACAAAGGGGGGAAAAAGAGCAAATAGAAAAGAAAAGGAGCATGAAGTGGAGCTACAACAAAGAGAACAGCAGTGGAGAGAAGAGTTGAATAGAAAAGAGGAAATCGCATGAGAAAAACAGTGACAAAAGCAATAGTGGAAGAGCTTAAGAAAGAAATGAAGGAAAGAGATCACACTTGTTACGTAAAAATCAAACTCAAGCATGAAGCTTTTATAACAAACATTGGAAAGTGATTCTCAACTCTTAACTCGATAAAGAAAAGAGATACAGAGCAAGAAGCCAAATTTGGGGAGCAAGTCAAAGGATTCAAGTTTCTATACAAGTCTCTACAAAAGGATTTTGAGAAGAAATTGGATGATGTGGCATGTGCTGGGGCGTAAAGATACGTAATCCTATGACAAAAGAATGGCTAGAAAATTTGGATTTGATTAACAATAACCTCTCAAAATTTTTAGAGGTTATGACTGAAATGGAGAATACAATGAATGGTTTGGGAAAGAGACAGGATGAGTTGAACAAAAAAGTTGATCTCTCTAATGAGATTTTCATTGAAGAACAAGTGGAGAGGGAAACCAAGAAGAGGAAGGAAAGAAGACTGAATTCCCAGCCCATTTAGGTACATTAGACCTAGATCCCCCTAACATCTTTGCTCCTGGCTATTTCAAAAGGAAAAAATAGACCTTCTCCCTGCCTAACTTTCATTACCATCCTTCTCCCATACTGTGTATCCAACTGCTGCAATTGAATCAGTAATAAAATGAGAAATTTAAATTGAATTGTTGTGTGCTAATTTGAATTTGTTTGATTCCATGATTGTGTTGCTTTGTGATTGAGTGATTAGGAAATTAAAGTAGAAATTAGTTCCAGAATAAAAACTGCTGAGATGTAATGAGCTGAATTGAATGAAGCAGTTAGATTAGGAATGAGCTGAAATGTAGAATAAGGGCCAAATGAATACAGTTTGATTGAAATACAAGGTGCAAAAGTTACTTAAGTCTAGCTGATAAGTCCAGAATTAAGGAAGGTTATACAATAGAAGGAACAAAACATATTTTTGAGTCAGGGTATAACAGTCAAGGAACCCGTTGAATATCAATTAATTTAAATACTCATCAACAAAATGAGTCAAGGTACTCTCATGGTTAGTCACAATCGCTCAAAACCAAATTCTAGAATTTGTTAGATTATCGGGTCGAGGCGAAATCCTAGATGATACTTGCTGACAAGAGATGATGCAGCCATTCTCGACGCTTCGAGCCATTCTAAATTATCCTATTCATGTTGATGGCATACGTAGTCCCTTAAATTGAGCCAACAAGCCTTTTTTTTTTCAAAATAGACCAATGGAAACCCCAACTCATCCTAAGACATCAATCCTTCAGTAAAGAACCTATGATTACCCAGGAATTCAAGGAGAAAGAAAGAAATGAAGTTTGGGGGAGTATATATTTTTGAGGAACTTAAAAAGGGAATGAAAAGAAAAAGACAAAGAGCAGAAAATGCAATAGAAAAGAAAGTTTATAGGGATAAGTTTTATCTTGTGGCCTAACTCTCTTGAACAATTAAGTTCTTAGGGGTGTTTCAACACCTAGTACCCTAATGCCATCTGGTATGGGAGCTACTAACCCAAAGTTCGCTAAGAGTGTTAGAAAGCCTAAAAAGTTAAAACATTGCACTATCTTCGAATGTCAGACAAACAAGGAAGTTTCCATGAATTACAAGTGAGAAATATGGGGTACAGCTGAATCAAGAAATGAAGTGATGTCCCAAACATGAAGCGGGGAGTTTATTATAGAAACTACAAGAAAGAAAGGGCAAGGAGGAGAGAAAAGGTTCAGGGTAATCTTAACCTAAAAATTCCTTCCATCCTACCCATTACCCAGGCCTAACAATAAAAGCCCAAAAGACCTGATTGATCTTGAAGGCTGAAATCATCTACATTAGTGGAGATCAATATGAAAAACAAACCTATGGAATTTGGAAGAATAGAAACAATCAAAAGTGTGAAGGACTTTAGGAGTTAAATGACTCGCATGAAAGGAGAAAGGAAAATAATCTATTATTCAACAGATCCAATGAGTATGTTGTTTGTAAAAACAATTTCAACAAGCTTTAGTTTGGTATATATAAAGAGTAGAGACTAACCTTGAATCCAGATCGAAGCTAGATGTACAGAAAATTATGCATACTCTTTCATTTCAATTAAATTGAATGCCATCATGTAACTAATCGTGAGAAAAATGTCCTTAAAATTTTTCTTTCTTTTATTCTCGCTTCTGAGACAAACAATTTTTTTCTTTTTCTTGCTTCGAGACAAGCAAAACTTAAGCTTGGGGGGAGTTCGATGAGCTTGGGCAAAGTCATCTATTTTTAATTCATTTTTCCTGCATTGATTTTAATAAAAGGAATAATTAAGATGCAGATATGAAGAAACTCATCAAATTTGTTATTTGCAGAAAGATAAAAGAGTAAATGCAAGGAAAAGTGCAAGAATCATGAGTAAAAACGCGTTAAAATAGCAAGGCGTAAATGAAAGCAATCAACTACTATTGCGCTAGTTTACACAATGCGCTTATGAGGTCGCAACATCGTGAAATCAGAAATTATGCAGTCGCGACATGGATAACAAGATATCGAGGTCGCGACATGAGACCGCCGCGAGAAAGCCAGAAGAAGCGAGCCGAGGTCGCCAACGGATCGAAGTCGACATCGTGAACTACGCTTCAAAGCCGCAGAGTCAAGCGAAGTGAAGTCGCTGACAAGATATTGATGTCGCCGGTTATCGCAACGCAATACTTGAGACTTGCGGTGGAGGCATGAAGTGATGTCACGACAAAGCAGTTATTAAATCAAAGCGAAAGATACGCGGAAGCGCGGCATCATGGCACGCAGCACCGCTAATGTCACGACAACATCATGTTCTACATCATGAGAAACCAGTTAAAACCTGCAGATCCTTTAGTTGATGTCACGACAAGAGATTGATGTCGCGACATCCGAAGACAAGTTGAATGCTATAGAAGACATGAGCTGAGGTCGCGATGTGAGATCGAGGTTGCGACATGAGGAGAGACCAGTTGAAATCTGAAAAGGGCGTGACTAGATGTCGCGACAAGAGATTGTTGTCATGCATACCAAGAGCAACTGGCCAAGGCTCCGCAGTAACCAAGTCGAGGTCGCGACATGAGTTCAATGTCGCGACATCAGGAACCTTCAGATGAAAGCTGAAAAGAAATGAACTGCTGTCACGACAAGGGACAGAGGTCGCGACATCAGAAGATTCCGTTGGAAGCTGAATTTTATTTAGTTGATGTCACGATAAGAGGCAGAAGTCACGACACCAAAAGCCATCAAGTGAAGACTGCAACCCCATAAGTTGTGGTCCAAATAGTAAGGAAATTGAGTAGTCAGGGTAGTTGATTTAAAAATTCTCAGACTCGTGGGATCGAGACCGATTCTAAATCCATTTTATTACTGGTTTAATTGCAATTCTGCACATCGCATCAAAACCAAACTTGAAAATGAATTACCGGCGAGATTTTGGTTTATATAGCAATGTCAATAAGTTTTACGCGCGTTGCCGGGACGATACAGTTCTTCGCAATCTTGTTATAAACTTGTGTATATGTCAATTGGTCTCACGCAACAAGCTTTATGGCATCGTTGTCAGGGATTAATTAATAGTCCTTGGATACTGATGTGATATATTAGCATATGTGTTTTGGTTCTATTAACAAGTTTTATGATGCCATGTCGGACCAGACAATAGTCCCGTAATAACGCCGTAAATTCAGAGGGTGTGTTCTTCGCCCATCAACAAGTAGAAAAAGCAGAAAAATGTCCCTAAAATAAAAGTCGAATTGTTTGAGGATCAAACAAAATTTTCTTTTCTTTGTTAAGACAAGCAAAACTTAAGTCAGGAATTTGATGAGTCTTAAACTCATCTATTTTTAATCCATTTTCTGGCTTATTTTTAGTATATTTGGACTAATTTTAATGCCAAATTATGGATTATTCACCAACTTTGTGTTTTGCAGGTTTTAATTCAAAAAGAAGAGAATTCCAGCAAGAAAGAAGAGAAAAAGAGAAATTGTATGGAAGTCTCCGCCACGACAGAAGTTCCAGGTGTCGTGACAAACGCTCGCTTAATGGCTAAGGAAAATACGACATTAATTCTTCGCCGCGAACACAAAAAGCGATCAATATAGAAGAGGAGCTATGTCGCGATAATATCTTCTCCTATCGCGACACTGATTATTGCAACTTAGAAAAGCCTGGTTGGTGACACTCAGATGAAGAAATTTGCCGCGATAGCGTACGAAAGTCATTACACCGAAAGACAAGGTTTCGGTCCTCGACAGAGAAACAAAGTCGCAATCGACTTAAGAAATCGACTGTCAGAACAAAAGAGTTCAATGTTGTGACAGACTTCAAAGCTGAAGAGAGGTTTCGTTGTCGCGACATGGATTTTAAGGTCACGATAGAGAAATAAGCTTAACACAGATAAACAAGATCGCGATAGACTTTTCCATGTCGTGACAAAGATTCCAACATAAGGAAGAGAAGTCTTGTCGCGACATAACATAAGTGGGTCGTGACACAAAGATGAGTTGAAGGCAAAAAGTCTTGTCGTGATAGAGGAAACTTGGTAGCGATAACAAACATCTACAACACCAATAGACTATGTCGCAACATCAAAATGAAGTTATAACAAGAAATCAAGTTAAGTGGAGACAAGACTCTATCGCGATAGACTTTCTTAGTCGCGATAGAAATGCTGACAATACAAGAAACATTGTTGCAACAAGAACCAACCGATATGTCGGCCGCGGAGCAAACCGGTCGCGACACAAATCAAGAAGTTGTACGTAAAACAATGTCGCGAATATAATTGTCAATGCGTCGCGAACATAACCTGCTCCAAGAACACACATAAGACGTCGACATGTAACGTGGATAGAACGACGCATCTGCAACAAAGTGTTAGAGAGCCACAGAAAGATCTGTCGCAATAGAGGAAACTTTGTCGTGACAGAAAAAATATGCTGAAGAAACAAATACTGTCATGACGTATCACCGCATGTCGTCATCAAACCGCAACAAAGAATCAAAAACTCACAGAAGAACATCTTCTATGTCACAATTCGAATGCAATCTGGACCATAATATTTGGGATTTACAATGTAACTCTAATTCTAGTGGCCCAAACTTCCTGGGCTCTTATAAATATAAACATTGGCGCAGGCAATCAATGGATGAAAAACCAGAGTACTGGCGGAGCCGAGGATTCTTTTCAGATATATTTTTTCTTTTCTTTTCTTTCTTTCTTTTCTTCGTAGATTAGAATCAGTGTAGTATTTCAATTTGCTTACTGGACTTGAAACAGTGAGTTGTTCATAAGTTTCGAAGTTGAGCTAAATTGTTGAAAATCAATTCTGATTACTATTTGAATCTAATGAAGTCTAGATAAAAGCTGGATTCATTTCTTTCAGTTGATTAAGGCCAGGGTTGGAAATTTCCTCGACAAGATTTCAAGAGCCCATCGTGATTTAGTTTTCTTCGAAATCCAACTTCCGCTGGGAAAGATCTGATGTTAGTTATGGTCTTTCCTACACAATTAAAAAGAGATTTTCTGAATTGAGAATTTCTAGTTTATTTGAATTGTGTTGTTCATGAAGTGAATTGTTCCCAACATGAGTAACTTATACCCAATTAAAGGGATCGTTGTCCGCTTTGATTTCCGTGAGGCCTCGAAAGTGACACAGTTGGAGATTCCTGAGAGCATGGATGCATTACTTAGGGGTATGCTAGACTAATATTGAAGAACTATTGAGTTCTGAAAGATTACTTAGATAAATCATCAATTTACTTGTGGTTTGAGAATTAGTTGAGGGATCTATCAATTTAATTAATTAGAGATTTCTCCTTGGTATTGAGGAATGACCTTGATCCCGTGTTAGCTTAGATCTAATAAAGGAAAGAGATAACTCTTGAGATCCTTCATGACGCAGGACATCATTTGTCTTTGTAGAAACTGGTAATGGCCTTGTCTTAGAAGCAAGAAATCTACAATATAAGAAATGCAAAGGAGTATTAAGACAAATACTCAGATCTTATAAAGAAAATCTGACATAAGTAATTGGTTAGACACATGTTTCGTAAATGAACATGAATCTCTAATCGTTGAAATGCACGGTTATGAGAACAAACTATACCACTTGCCTATTCGACAAACTCGTATTCCAAACTCGTATTCCAATTCATGATTGAAAAGAATTAGAATATGTCACAGATAATTTCACAAAGATTGAAATCCTGGAAGGTTCTACTTCTAGCAACAATCTGGTTCAGTCCAGTTATAGGTCTAGGATTTTAAATAATTATTTTATTATCGATGTATACATTTAGATAGAGAAATTCTTTAGTTAAAGCCACGAAAACTTTATGAAATGAAAGTCAAATAGTGTAGAATCCTGAAAGAGTCAGTAGCTGAACTTTGAATTCTCCTTAATCTCTGTGGGAGCGATATCCAAACTTATAGGTCCACTTTTATTACTTATACGACCTATGCACTTGCAGTATTATGACCAAACTGAATTTTTAATAAAATCATTGACAAAACCATTTTTATTATGAGCATACATGCTTTATTTTGGTCAACAAGTTTTTAATGCCTTTACTGGGGGATAGGTAATAGTCCTATGGTAAAAGTAGCAGAAATTTGATCCATATACAAAAATTGGTCAACAAATATCTATGTTTATTTTTTTAATAGTGACAACAATTTTGACCAGCTACACTTGAGCAGATGTACAAAAGCATTTTCCCTTCATGACATATGTACCAACTTTTGGTGATGAAACATGTTTGACTTTTCAATTTAAGCATCTACACTTGAGACATCCGTTTGAGAATAAAGTATCCTCGTGATAGTTGCTAATTATCAAATTAGATCAACCAATTTTCAGCTCAGCATTTGGAGCTAATTGCCTTTGTTTTCTCTGTTTGTCCTCTACCATCACCACATGCTTGAGTCGCTTGTGTAGAGTTCTCAATCATTAGATCGTTTTACATTTTTTTGAGTATGCCATTACGTATGATGTAGGACTTGCTATTGTTATTTTGCATATTCCAATTTTATGTAAGATGGTTGGAGCCATGTAGTATTTTTTATTACGATTGACAATTAATACAGTTGAATAATTAATATACGAACTATCATTATCTTTCTTGTGTATTTCTATATTTTGGGTAACAATGTGAGATGTATACCATATTACAACAAATGAACATGATAAGATAGGGTTTCCTTCACATAAGGGGGGTTGACCGATTGAATACTAAATGCTTGATCGATTGACCTATTATAATAAATAGGTAATATTAGCCAACGAGTTGGTAAACTGGTTGAGTAGTAGCATCACAACCGGTCAACCAGTTATATATGAATCAAGTAATGGGTAGTGAATACCCTTGACCGATCGAATCTTTATTTGCTACGTTGATCGACCAGTATCTACCGTAGATAACCATGGTAGTCTTTGCTCGTCGCATATTACAGGTGCTCTGGCCGAAATTTGTGTTATGTTGCTTTTTTTTTGAGTTGGATTTAATATGATGTTACATGTTTTCCTTAGTCGTCTTAAAATAGAATAATAAGAATGGACTCATTCAACACAAATGAGCATTATATGAGAAAAAAGTAATATAACACGATTTTCTATTTACAAAAAAACTAGTTACAATTGGAGTCATCATTGTTTCAACAATTTAATTTTAGCTTAACTATACATATAATCATCCATAGTATCCTAAGTACACAACATTCACGAACGTATTTGTCGCACGAACTTGTCCCTATGCTTGTTTTGTCTATTGAAGACAAGTTTGACTGCAATTTGCAATTTGTATAGAGAGATTTTATCCTATTAACTAAAATATAACACAACAATCAATAATTTAACCTATATCAGAATTACCCATATCAGAATTATAAATAAATGTAGATAGACTAGTACGGGCTTATCCGAGCGATTGATTCTACAAGTGTTTGTCCATTCCACATCTTCATGTACTTTATAGCAAACACGTCACAGTTGATACTATTTGTTTGTCCAATAACGTCAGGAAAAACATGGACGAATGATGATATGTCCACATCCGCATGCAAATTGTAGACCTTAAATGCTTTTAATATTAATTTGGAAAAATGAACTGATGTGCTCGAACCAGTTCTTCCCCTTGTCTCTGGTGAGATAACGATAGTTGCCAAATTTGATTCAACTATTAGTGTATTGACGCTGAAATTTAACAAAATAAGAATTTAGTGACTTAATGCACAACATGAAAATTGTGTATGATCACATAGATTTTGGGTACTGAGATAATTACATCAAAGGTTTGGGGTAGTTAGAAGCAATACGTCCATTTGAAGATATATAAACCCGATAATAGAAAACATTTCGTCTGAGCATGCTCGCGAATGATACATCGTCACATAATAGGATAAGGGATATTGGATCAAATTTCACTATGAATTCAAGTTTGACTAAATCTGATAACAAGTTCAATATACCACATACTCTTGATATGAATTCCTCATGCGACATATGTTCATTAATCTCAATAAAAATGGTTTGACTGCCATTGTATTTGACAGCTACGTTATCACCCTTCACCAATTCTCCCCCTTCCTGTATATAGCGAAACATGTCAATGTCCATTATATGTTTGATACTTGTGCTTTGCATTGTTCCAAAAAAAAACTATACGCTATTAGTCATACTGCAATACACAATGTTTTCTTGCTTGAAACATACAACCAAGATATACAAAGTTTGTTTGTGACTGACCAAAGTTATTACATATTGTACATAAAGTTTATATGGGTTGTACTTAGAGTATATCATGGTTGTACTCAATGTTAACAAGACTTGTACCAAAGGTTACTAGCGCCCCACAGGCTAACTCATTTCAGACATGCAAATTAAATTAGTCAGACCAAGAAAAAGATAATATGTTTACCCATGGACAAAAACGCCGAGCTTTCACCGATTTTTCTGAGAAAATCGGATTTCCTCGTGGTGCCGAAAGATATTGGGATGGAAAAACGAAAAATCGCGAAAAATCGATTTTTCGAGCTAAAAACCGATTTTTTCGAGCAAACCGATTTTTCTCCGAAAAAAACCGATTATTCCTGGAAAATTTTTTTTGATTTTTTTCCTGACTCCAAAAATATGCAAAAAATTGCTTCTGACGGGTTTCGAACCCACCCAAAATGCCTGGAAATGGCACCCTCCAACCACCAAGCCATTGATTGCACTTATTATATATAATGCAAACTTTTTTTATATTCTCTTATTATTTATTTGTTTATAATCCCTTTATAATATTTATTTTATTTTTATTTTACATTATAAATTTATAAATATTTTTAAATCAAATATTTAATTTGAACAGGAAAAGAAATAAAATAATATCATTTAAAAATTTAAAATTATACTATATAATATTTTGAATCTCCTCATTATCTACATAATATTTATAATAATAACAAAAACAAATAAATAATATCTCTTTTAACATAATAATATTGAATAATATATTAAATATAACATATTTAATTTAATACCTTACTAATCCATTTGATTTTAATCTACCTTAATTACAAGCAATCATTTCTCATAATCTATATAATTAAAATATGAAAATTTTAATAACCGATATTTTTGTAAAAAAATATCCACCATATTTTACCGATATTTCCGAGCATTTCGATATTTCCGTAAAATCCAATTACCGATATATCCGTGTTTACCGATATTTTGATCCTTGGTTTTACCCATGGTTAACAAGAATTGTACCTAACATTACTAGTGTTTAGTGATTACTTGTTCTGTACTTGAGGTTAACAGTGTTGTACCCATGGTATATTTTAGTTGTACATAGGGTTTACATGACTTGTACCTACGTTTATTCACTACTTAACCAAAAAAACACATAAAACAAACAACAAAAACACAAAACAAATAGCCCATTAGAGGAAGACGAATAGAGGGAAAGATGAATCACATTTATTCAAAGATTTTAATAGATGGGAAGATGATATATGTACTCATCAGCCTTAGAGAATGAAAAAGGATGTTGCATATTGGCCTTCACGGTTCAGATATTTTAGGTCAACCTTGATTCATTGTAAGAATTGGTTCAAAGAGACGAGATGTCCCTTCCTCTTCTCGCCTATAGCATCTATGGAGGGAAATGGTTTAAAGAGTCAAAGGGTTTTAGGGTTTGCATTTATGGAGGGAAACGGTTCAAAGGGAAGAAGGGTGTTTTAGGGTTTTCAAATTTGATTTAGGGCATTAGTGATTTGGAGAAGAAAAGGGTGTTTTGGGAATCTTCAAAGCATGCTGCAAATGTAGGCCTCATGGGGTCTTCTTTATCAAATATTATATCTTCTCAATCAAATTGTTTTTGAAAAACTGGACTGGGCCTGAAATAAACTTTTTTGGGCCTCATTTCTCAAATACTATCATATTGAGACCCCATAACATGATTTTCCCTTGACGAAATCTCCTCTAGGTTTTCCATATGGAAAAAATGTTCTTAAGTAAGAATCTACTTTTTTAATTTTCCTTCCTACAAATAGCACCATTTTCATAAATAAAAGGGAAAGAGGAAGCCCCTTGGTTAGATCTAGTGTTTTTCCTTCTATAGCTAGAATGCCACATAATCCATGGACTACTTTAGCATAGTGCAAGCTTATAGAATGAAATGAGCTTGGCTAAAATGCTAGATTAAGGGCATCCTTTGTTTCTAATGCACGAACCATGGGCTATTATGGGTCTTTAACCAGCATTTTATCCTTTATCATTTCTTTTTTCAAATTATTAAAATAGCCACTAGCACCAAAAGGAAACATTAATATTTATACTTTTACAACTTTATCTTTTTCCTTATGAAAAATTTAATTTAAATGTGTTTCTTTAACAAGACAGTGATTTATTACTAGTGATCATGAAATGGTAGCTTCTACATTCATAAACATTTGTTCTTGGGTTTTTTACTGTTTGTTTTTTTTTTTTTTCCCGTCAGAGTCCTAGGAGAAGAAGGTTCTGGCTACGGGTAGATGTAGTCCTACGACCATGACAAGCCTGTTAAGGGGGGCACCATAAGAGGGGCAAAGTGGGAATGGTTCATGTGTAAGAGGGATTAGGCTCTTCATGGGATGTACATAGGGGGAACTCTTTGTACACCTATTGTACATTGTTCTTTCTAATGGTACTACTAGGTCTTTTGGGTGAATAGAAACAAGGATAGTAGTGAGAGATGTGTTAAGTACACTAGGAAAGTCCCAGGTAAGTGGAGGGGTCATAATAGTCCATTATACCGCACTTGCCTTAAGCTTTTATCGCCTTGTTGATAAGCCTTTCCTAGACATGTACTAACAAGTTACCACTTACAGCCTTGGGTTCTGATACCACTAACAAAAGGTCTTTTAGAAAAAGATTAGGGAGTTTGACTTAGCCCAAAACAAACCAATGACTTATCTGATTGGATGGTTGAAGTGTGCAATAACACTGTCCTTAAAGTAGATTTTTACTCCTCTAGTTTGTAACCTTGGTGCAGTAGGGAACCGACACTCTACCTCCAGGATTCAACAGCCAGATCTTGCCTCGAGTGTACTCCCTTGGTAAGATACAATACAACTTGAACAATGATGTTCCTCCAATGAAATGTGCATGGTATGAAAGCTCTTGCAACTTGGAGAGAGTGCTTGGGAGAACTTGAGAGAGAGAGGAGTGCTAGGAAGCACTTGAACAAGAGAAGAGTGCTTGGAAGCACTACAACAAGAGAGTAGAGAGAGCTGAGAGGAGAGCATCTCAAGGTGAAGTATGTGTAAAATGAAAGGGGAGGGGAACCTTTATTTAGGCGGAGTCCCAACGAATCTCTCCACAAAAGGTGCCAAAAAGCTTAATAAAAAAGAAAAATCATAATACAACACATGACTTGGTTAACAAAAGCAAACTAAATGACTTGGCCAAGTCAATTTTAAATATCACAAGATATTTCTTCACATTATTTTCATCTAACTCTCCAACAATCCCTCACAGAGTCTAAGTGTGAAGAAGAAGAAGAATAGGAATAGAGGAATACTAGAATCTAATGCATGAGATCTGGTGCCCATAGGCTATGAACTAGTCTTAGGATAAAGAAGTATTAATTATAAAACATGGTAAATTAAAAATTCTATGAACCAATGTTTCTTTGTGTGACTCAAGGAACCTATCACGCACATTGATTTCTCAACTATGAGTTGTACTTTACGGGTTGGCGCTAATATGCCATGCACCATGTTTGGATATTCATGAGAGCTTTAGAGAATATGCTTATGTTCTCAAAGGAAGCTGCTCCACTTCCACTCATAAAGGTGAACCCATCAAGTGTGTTCTACATTTAAACACACCATCCATAAGGAATATGGTATTCATTAAGAGTTTACACTCAACCTTAATTAATGTAGAATAAACTTTATCTACACCATATGGATGAACTCTCAATAAATATAAATGATAGAGTAGCTCACAATAAAAAATTGACTTGTTATTGCCCATATGAACCCAATTTCTCATGGGATTCCATTATGCAGGTCAGTTGGCCATCACCTTTGACTTTTGTAATAGACAAAAACCCCATCCCCCTCGATGTTTGTTCCACTAGTTTTCTATTTAGCAGTTTAATCAGAGGATAAACCAAATTCAATTATGACCTTACAAAATCCAGGGATATAACCCATGTCTCAAGCAACACGCACAATATCAGGCTCAGCGTATATGCATGTTCTTCCCATTAAACATTTTACTTTTTTAGTTTAGCTATTGCAACTGCCATCACATCGCATAGACACGCATAGTGTTGACCCTGGCCCATAAAGGATATTCTTCCGCACAGATTTATGAGCCACTTATTTTTAATCCTGCCTTCATACAAACGCTCCATGGCGAACAAGTAAGTAAGTTTTCGGATGATTTGAAGAAACCACCCTCCAAGGTAAAAATGTACCACTAGCGGATTTCATCTCATATGAATCAAAGATCTAGTTAGCATAACTAGAGTCGGGGCACTTGAGCCCGGCCTCAAGCCAGGGCTAGCCCGACCAACCCTAAATGTGGCCGGCCGGTCTTTAATTTGTTGGTCTAAAAATCGGCCACTCGTTCTACCTGGACACCGCGGCCCATTGAATCGGATCTAAGCAGTCTGCTTTTTCGGGCTGGGCCCGGTTTGGCAAATTAAATAAAGTACCGGCCTTTACTTTCCTTATCTGCATCACGACGACCACCTCACCGACTCTCTTCTTCAAACCCTAATCGCTCAACTACCATAATGCTGAAAAACCCTAACCCCGCTACCGCACGGCGCCAACTCACTTCAACGTCGCAGTCGATCTCCATAACCTGCTCTGGGCACCAGGGTCGAATGCCCCACCGCCGCCCAATCCTTGATCGGGTCTTCACTTCTACGGCCCGGGCGACGCCGCCGAGAGAATATGGTTGAAGAGAGCTCACGAGCTCTGCCAACCGGGCACGGATCGCATGAGCTGGGCGGAAATGAGCCACAGGGTAAGAATTCTTGTCCATAATCCAAAAGGCCGTGATAGGACTAAGGCTCTGCGGAAACCCGGCGTGGAGTACGCCGCTCGTTTTCGCGCGGCGCCATCACCACTCCGCCGCCATCCCGCGAATCTACGTAAACGGATGATCCCGTGGATATTTTGGTCACCGACCATGGGGGGATGGCGCTTAAGGAGGCGCGTAAGTCGCGTCATCGCGATCTAGTCTTGAAAGTCCGAGAAATATACCAAGATCCCGCTATTCATGGATTGGACCAACCCTGGACGCCAAGTATTTGCATATTTCACAATGAAATATTCAATGAGTTGAATTCAAGAACTACCTCGACTCCTTAAAAAAACAAAAAGACACCCTTCTTATATGATATGTCTTCAAATTTATGCTCAAACCTCGTTGATGTCTCCGGTGCTCGATTAATTTACGCCTGAGTCAAGAATGTGGGTCCATCTCGTGGTCACAATTGTAATCGCGGAGGAAAGATTCGGTCGGGAATGCTCAAGAAATCACTCCCGTCATGTTCGATTACAAGATCCATGTTGATAACAATTCTCTCTACAACAACCTCCTTGTTACGTGAATTTATATGTGTGATTGGTGTTTGAAGACTGCACATGTGTGGAGGTCTTATGTTACAGATCATAGAGGAATGAGGGCATCCATATACAATGCCATGCCTGGCATCTGAGAAGTTGGTTGCTTTCATGAAGGATTTCCGTGTAAGGCATAGCCCGATCAATTCATTCAAGAATCACAGAGTTTGTAGATTTCTTTGCATTCCTTTATGTTGGTTGTTTTTATCTATCAGGTGGTGGTGTGTGTTTCGAGATCTCTCATTCACCCAAAATTCATCCACTATGTTTTGTATCCTAAACTAAAGGATATTAGATTTTCAATAATCCATACGCTGAGTGAGCAATATTTTCTTTGCTCACAATTTCATTTTCGGCCTCTTCATCGGGTCAAGGCCCAGCCACCGCACTCGACATAGGCTTCGCCGGGTCAAATAGCGTGCTGGCGAATGTGTCCACCGATCCGCCCGATTATTCTCTTGGCCCGGTGTGGGCCCAGCCCAACCCGATCCGCCCGCCCGACTTGCCAACTCTAAGCATAACTAAATCCTTCAAGGACATTTAGAAATCCACTATAACACAAACAATAGTCACTGGTGCCTCTCAATTACTTCTTTAGTATTTCATTTAATGGCAACCCAATGATCCTGATTAGGACTTTGGGTGTACTGACTCAATCTTCCAATTGCATAGGCAATGTCAGGTTTGGTACAATTTTCCAAGTACATTAGGCTACCAATTATCTGAGCGTACTCAGTTTGGCAACACTATGTTCTCTATTTTTCTTCCGATGTGAGCTGGGATCATAAGGAGTTGACATTGGTTTACAATAAGTGTTCAAAACTTTTTAAAATATTCTCAACACAGTGTTCTCGAGAAAGGTTAAGCCCATTAAGTGTTCTAGTTATTTTGATTCCTAGAATCACCTCAGCTTCTCCTAGATCTTTCATATCAAACTTTGATCTTAGGAAAATCTTGGTATTAATTACAACTTGTAGGTTAGTCCCAAATATAAGCATATCGTCAACGTATAAACAAATGATAATGCATGAGTTATTTTAAACTTTGCTATAAATGCATTTATCAACATCGTTAATGGAAAATCCATTAGATATCAACACATGATCAAATTTTCTATGCCACTGTTTGGGTGCTTGTATTAACTCATAAAACGATTTAACTATCCTACAAACTTTTTGCTCATCTCCTAGAACCATACACCCTTAAGGTTGATCTATATAAATTTCCTCTTCCAGTTCCCCATTCAAAAAGGTGGTCTTAACATCTATTTGGTGTATCAATAGGTTATGAACTGATGCTAAAGCAATTAACACATTGGAGCAAAGATATCAAAGTAATCTACACATTTTTTTTTTGTTTAAAACCTTTAGCAACTAAACGTGCCTTATATTTCTCAATAGACCCATCTGGTTATAATTTCCTTTTAAGCATCCATTTACAACCTATAGTTTTAGCACCAGGAGGCAAGTCTACTATCTCCCAAGTAAGGTTATGAATTATTGATTCAATTTCACTATTAATGGCCTCATTCCATAAAGGTGCATCAGATGAAGTCATAGCTTCCTTATAGGATTTAGGGTCGTCATCAATTAGGAAAGTGTAAAATTCCTCACCAAGATTAATTTCTTTCCTTTCCCTTTTACTTCTTCTCAATTCTAGTTTAGAAGAATCACTAGACTCGATTCTAAGATTTCTTTGAACTTGTTGTCGAGTTTACTTCCACAAGGCCATTTTCTAATTTAATGACAAGAAACCTATAAGCAACACTATTCTTTATATAACCAATAAATGCTGCATTATAGGTTTTAGGACCTAATTTTATCTTCTTTGGTTATGGAAGAAGTACTTTTGCTAAACACCCCCACACTTTTAGGTATCCAATGTTAGGTGCATATCCTTTCCATAATTCATAGGGTGTCTTACTAGTCTTCTTGTAGGGTATTCTATTTTTAATATGACAAGCGGAGAGGATATGCATCCCCCACAAGTTTAAAGATGCTCTTGAACTTACTAACATGGCATTCATAATCACTTTTAGGGTTCTATTTTTTCTTTCAACTACTCTATTAGATTCGGGGGAATAAGGAGGAGTGGTTTCATGTATAATTCCATGTTCACAAAAAGGTAATAAGGTTGGACTCATATTCTCCACCCCTATCTAGGTTCTAAGTCTCTTGGTTTTCTTACATAGTTGGTTCTTACTTAATTCTCCTTTTATACTTGACAAAGCATCCATTACTTCATCTTTGAGCTTAAAAGATACAATTTTTGCAGTATCTTGAGTAGTCATCTATGAAGGTAATATAAAACCTTTGCCACTCTAGCCATGGTGTTTTCAAGTCTCCAGTCACTATGAATTAAATTTAATTGTCCTGACTCTCTTTCTACTAGTTTGCAAGATTTTTTTGTAGTTTTAGATACTCACATACTTCACATTTTCAAAGGTTTTCTAAGGACAGTTTGGAAATTAAACTTAATTCAACCATTTTCTTAATATAAGAAAAGTTCATATGTCCTAATCTACCATGCCAAACATCACACGAAACAACTATGTAAGCAGAAGACGAAGATGCTTTATTATTCAAGATTTTTGAAACATTCAACATAAAGGGACCTTGGTTATAATAACCCTTCCCAACAAAAACATCATTCTTTGTTAACATTATTTTGTTTGACTGAAACATGATCTTAACTCCGCTTCCCAAGTGTAGACACCGGTGACTAAGTTCCAACCACATTCTGATGATGGAGAACATCATTAAGGGCGAGAACTTTTCCAGAGGTTAGCTTGAGGAGAAATTTCCCTTTGCTAATAACTAGGGATGATCTCGAATAGCCCTTGAACACTTGTTCCTCTCCTTCCTTCACCATGGTGTAGGTTGAATGTGACTTTTGTTGTTACTGATGCCCAGTAGCCAAAGAGTTCATCGGCCGTACCCTTATATCGGGTGACTATACTCACCTTAGAGGAGACTACTGCTGCAATCACCTTTGCTTTTGCTAGATTTGACCTTGGGTTAACTTTCTCAAGTCTCTTTCTATTGCACACTGAGGTGCATGGTATCCAGGTTTCCATAGACAAAGCAATTACCTTTCTTTTTAAAGGTAAGATTTTGGACCTTGTTTGATGAGTTAGGCTTAGTCCTAGGGTTTGTCTTTTAAGCCTATTGAATTTGGGCCTTGGTACCTCTTCTACCACATTTGCCTTGAAGAATACTCCTTGGCTCTTTCAAGCTTTGTCCTTTTTTTTTTATTTTTTTTGTTCTTCAATCATAATATGTATTATAACTATGTATTATAACATCTTCTGGGGACATTTGTTTCCTTTTGTGTTCATGTTATTTTTGTAGTCTTTCCAAGAATCTGGAAGGGTCTCTATAAGGTAGCCAGTCACAAAAGGTTTAGGTAATTTTATGTCTTAAGTGACTAGGTCATTGACCAACATATGACACTCATGGATTTGAGATGACACATCTCTATCCTTAGTCATTTGGAACTTTATAAAATTTCATATGGCATATTTTTGTGGTCCAGTATCTTCTACTTTGTATTTTTTAGTTAAAGCATCTCAAATTTATTTTGCAACTTTATATTGACAATAGACATCAAAGAGTTCATTTGTGAGTGCTAAGAATGGCATGCCTAACTTATTTGTTCCCATTTTCCCATTTAGATAAATCTTCAGAGTCACTCTTAGGTTTTGGTCTGCTAAGATACAGCCTCGCTGTGTTCACAAGCATCACGTGCGTAATAAACCCTTTCTTGCCATCTCTTAAAAAATGTCCCATTAAAAGGGTTAATCTTGGAAGTGTCGGGATGGGTGTGAACTAGGGAGGTCTCCATCAATTCAAGGAATTGAACCTACTTTAAGAATGTTGGTACTAGTAGGTCTTTTGGGTGAATAGAAACCAGGATAGTAATGAGAGATGTGTTAAGTATACCAGGAAAGTCCCTAGGTAAGTGGAGGGGTCACAATCGTCCGCTATACCTAACTTGTCTTAAGCTCTTATCGCCTTGTTAACATACCTTTCCTAGACATGTACTAACACGTTACCACATACAGCCATGAGGTTTGATACCACTAACAGAAGGTCTTTTAGAAAAAGATTATGGAGTTTGACTTAGCCCAAAACAAACCAAACAAGGAACAATTACAGTAAGATGACTTATCTGATTGGATGGTTGAGGCGTGTAATAGAATTGTCCTTAAAGTAGATCCACCCTCCTCCGTTTTGTAACCTGCAAGAGTGAACCCGACGCTTCACCTCTGGGATTCAACAACTAGATTCGCTCAAGACTCGGTAAGATACAATACAACTCGAACAATGATGTTCCCAGAATTTAAACGCTATTGCATGAGTGCCAATCGAAACTTGGAGAGAGTGCTTAGGAGCACTTGAGAGAGAGAGGAGTGCTAGGAAGCACTTGAGCAAGAGAAGATTGCTTGGAAGCACTGCACCAAGAGAGAGAGGAGAGAGCTTGAGAGAGAGTTCTCAAGCTGAAGTGTGTGTAAAATGAAGGGGGAGGGGCACCTTTATATAGGTGGAGTCCCAAAGGATCTCCACAAAAGGTGCCAAAAAGCTTAATAAAAAAGAAAATAAAAAAGAAAAAAGTCATAATACAACACATGAATTGGTTAACAAAAGCAAACTAAATGACTTGGTTAAAGACTTGGCCAAGTCAATTTGAAATATCACAAAATATTTTTTCACGTTATTTTCACTTAACTCTCCAACACTTTCATACCAAACGAATAAATTAAAAAGTCTTATGCTTCTCTTCTTCCTTCCTTCTTCTTCCTAGCTTCTTCTTTCTTCTCATGTCTGATCGGGTTTTGCTCTAAATCTCAACAATTGGTGTGGTGAACGTAGATCACCACATAGCCATCCTCAGACGATTAGAAGAGAAACAACTCCTACAAAGATCAATGGCAATTTTGATCTCGAATCATGCTCTACAAGACTACGACAAGATTGGATGTTTGCATCATGCATTCTGGACAGATAGAAAGGTTGATGAGTTTTGAGACTCGAGGGTGTGGGGTTTTCGGGTTCCTTTGTAACGTGTACTGGGTTGCCAGGTTGAAGAGAAAACACAATAAAATAAAGATAGTTCTGCTACGTCTTTCTTCTTGACTCTCTGTGTTTTGCCTTCCAATTTTACTTGCTTTACTAGTTCATGTTACCTGAACTTGGGAGTCTGAAATCTTCTGGTTTCTCTATTATATGCTTGAAAACGGTATATCAATGTGGATGATGTTTAGAAGGGTGCAGTGCACTATGATGTGTTTGTGTGGTGTAGAGAGAGAGCGAGAGAGTAAAGAGGAGAGAGGCGTATGAATCTTGGTGCATGCCGTGACTTACAACATGTATGCTGTAAGTCCTCTCTTCTCTCATCTTTAGTTCTTTATGATATAACACCATCATCAACAAATACAAGAGTTTGAGTGATAGTATATTGTATTCTGTCTGTTCTTTGTGTCCCACTTTTACATCCAGAAGATACACTTGTTCACATCTATCACAACAAGACTAGTGATAAAAGAAGTACAATGCGTTCCGAGTTTGGAAGAGGATTTAATCAGGCACAAGTCCTTGGTAGTTGCACACCCAGCAGGGTCGGCTTAACGTTCTTACATTGTGAGATGGCAGGGCCTTCCTCCCCATTGTATTTCAAGTCGATGTCACTAAGCTCGATTTGTTGGCATGGTACACCTTGGCTGCAAATAAGCTTGATAGCAACCTGAGTCGAGGTAGTCCCCTTGATGTTTTTGAAGCTAGCATTACTGAGCTTAACACGCGATGGACTCTGCATAAAACAAGCGAAAAGTTCCCGGAAATTATGATGAATATCGCGGGAAAAAGAGTGAAAACATTCTTCCCACAAAAATTTGACCTTTTAAAAGAGTAAGTACCTTCAAGTTGCATTTGTTATGGGGGCAGTACTCTTGATCTATGATAATGGGATAGCTAACATTATCCATGACAATATCTTCAAAATGACAGAGGCAGAGCCTTGTTCTGAAGCAGGAAATGTCTTGACTCTGACCCCATTATCGGTGTTGGTAAGGGTGCAATTTGACCCGAATGCCAACCACACAGGTTCTTCATTTTGTACTTCCTAGACTTCCGCGCTGATGCTACAGGTCCACAGGTTACTCTTTCGATATTAATTTGCTGGCTGCCATCGCCGATAGAGATACAATCGTCCCCGGTTTGTATTTTTGAGTCAGTGATATTGATCCCTGAGGAACGTCCAATGTGAATTCCGTCTGTGTTAATGCTTTCACCTGGTGCACTGATTGCCACGTTATAGAAAGTCAAATTCTTGCACCCCAAAACATTCATATGAAACTGTTTGCTATCTTTTGAAGTTATGTCCTTAACCATCCCATTAGTGATGAAGTCGAATCTCAGACTCTGTTTTACATGCATGCAAATTCCACAAGTTAAAAAAAGACACCAAAAAAAGCTTACACTGTTAGCTAGTGTTCACATAAAGAGATGGATACACATGAACTTACGATGGGAAGTTCGTTGCAATAGGCTTGAACGGGGCAATGTTTGCCCCATACAGTTGTTCCTTCGCCATCAAAAACTCCACCCCCAGACAATGAGAAGTTGTCTATACGTTGGAAAGAAATCCAACCTTTTCCAGGTTTGAACCTGTTGGTTTCGACCGGAGCCCTGAGAGTGCCTTCGACAATGAAATTGATAGGCGCCTTGCAAGGGCCTTCAATGACTGTTTGCCCGAGTGCATATGTTCCACCTGGAATCACAATTGTACTTGCCACAGACGATGAACAAGCTTCTCCCCAAGCTTTAAGTAAGGCCTAAGATGATAATCATTTAGTGAAAATTCAAGTTAAATTTCATACAATAATATTATGGCTGTGTTTGGAACCTAGAGAGTAGTAATAGGGAAAGGAAAAGTCAAGGAAAGAAAATAAAAAATAGGTTTAAACTTAATAAATTAATTATATATTTATTTATTTATTCAAGCTCATTTTTAATTTATTTCTATTTATTATATATGGACTAAGAAATTTAAAAATATGAATTTTTTTTTATTATATTTGATTTTTTTTATATTTTCTATGTGAAACAAAACATGGAAAAATCATTTACTTTTCGGATTTAAAAAAGAGTCTATAACTGCATTGTTCTCACCTGGCTAAGGTCGGTAACTCCATCAGCCCGGGCACCATACTTGGTAACATCAAATATGGTGTCGCTGGAAACATGTACGGCAGATGCAAGCAAAAACAGAAGAGAGGTGACCATGATATTAAATTTGAGGACCATCTTTTCGTCGTCCTCCCTTCTGCTTTGCTTGGTGAAACCTGCAAGCGATTCACGATGGTGAAAACTAATTTTCTCCAGCCATTTTATAGTGTCATTAGAGAACCTCAACACCAGCCAATAAAACCTTTAACCAATTATTAGCTAATCATAGGTTAGTAGTTTCAACTTCCTGCTATAATTAACCTTGACCAACAAATCCTTCTTTTAGGTTTTTGTTTTTTCTTCTTTCTTTCTTTTTTTAGTTTTTTTGGAAACTAATCACAATCTCCCAAATGACATGGAGATTTATATGCAAATTAAGAAAAGTTGATATGTAGATTTTTACTAATTATAGTAGAAATCTTATTATGAAGGTCCCATTTACTAATTATAGTAGAAATCTTATTATGTATCTTTTAAAATCAAGTTTTTTTTTTTATAGAAAACACAAGAGTAGAAATAGAATGCGATACCACACATTTTTTAGAAAATAATTTCTTTTAAAAGGGAAAAGTTTTATGTTTAAACAACAAAATACAAGGATAAAAAACCAAACAATACCTAACCAAAGTATTATTGGTGAAAGTAGAGGCCTATTTTTATGAGTTTCTGAAGACCTCACAAGAATGTATGCATGCTGGAGGTGGCTATCTCTCTTGAAAATAACTGGCTGAGAAATGATAGGAATAGCCGGGAAATGTTCCATAGCTAACATAGAATTTAATTCATCAGACTCCAGATAAATCAATAGAAAATAGCAGGGAAAATGTAAGCTAATGCCACAAATGTTTGGCTTTTTGTCCAATTTAACCTTTAACATTTTTTTTGGTCCAATCATGGCCATGACGTTTTTTCGTGACATACTTATGTCCCTACTGAAACACCAGGTGAGCAAACGGGGTATTAACGAGACTGATGTGGCACCCTCACGTGCATTTTTTTGCTTATGGTGTGCCAGGGGCAGATCCGATGCCTTGTATTCTGGCATGTAATAGTGCCGATCAACTGGGTTTTAGAAGCTGTGGTTTTCCCAATAGTGCCGATCAATCTCTCCTTGGCGTTTTCCCCCGACCGAAGGGCCGCCGTCGACTTCCACATTGCGGTGGAGTGCAACCGCCCGAAACAGATGAATGAGTATCTCGCTATCCTCCGATCTTTCATGCCGCCTTCTTACGTTCAAAGGGTACCATCACTTTGGGCTGTCGAGTACCGATTACATTCTTGATTATCCTTATATCTATATTTATGGGATTGATCAAAATGTCCTAATTATGAAAATTTTATTTTTAGGGAGATCAAGCATCAATCATTGGAGGCGCCATTAATTTCGTGAAGGAGCTGCACTGGGGGCCCAAAAGAGCAACAATCAACAAACCAATCACAACAAATCGGTATCATTTCGGCGTAGGCTTTTCGTGATGCGTATCGGATCATTTTCTCGAACTTTCTGTTCTTTCTCCTCTCTGTACCTCAAAACCCGAGCTTCTCGATCTATTCTAAATGAAATCTGGGCAGTTTGATTGGCTAATTTGGATCCAGTGTTCATCGATCTACCCAAAGGATTAGTTAAGTAATCATCATTTTTCTCAACAACCAAACGATGTCAAAATTAGGGTAATTTTGAGGTGGTTAGTGCTTAGGATTATGGAGCACTAGTCTACTATGCTGTCCATTTGAGTTAGGGTGAGAGCTTAGGGCTTGAGATCAAACTGGATGGGAAAGAGGGGTATTGAGGGTATCAATAAGAATAAGGATAATTTTGTCAAAATAAGTTTTGGGTTTAAAGAATCACGTCCAAAGCTGTCACATATGCAAAAAAACACATGTGAAGGGTGCCACATCAGCATTGTTAACACCTCGTTTGCCCATATGATGTTTCCGTTAATGACATGGGCATAAGCATGTTACGATACAAACGTCAGGGATATGGTTGGACAAAAAAAAAACATTAAGGACTAGATTGAACATATGGATAAACGTTAGGAGCATTAGTGTACCTTTTCCCAAAGATAACATACATGAGATATAGATCACAAACCCTACTAGGAGCAATACATTGAGTCACAATCTCATGGTTTGAGAGATTCTTATGTTTCCAAGGACCATATAGATAAGAAATTTTCATGTCTAGAAGTAGATAGAGGATGACTTGAGGATCCAACTCCATAAAGTCTCGAATGTAATTAATAGGGATGCCAATGGGGTGGGTTTTTCGGGTTCCCGGTAACGAGCTCGATGAATCAGAACTGCTTCATTTTTTTCTAAACTTGGGATGAGTTCGAGTATTATTATGTTCCGCCCTGCCTTGTCTCGATTATATTTAAAATATATTTTTAAATTATTTTATTTTGATATTCCAATTTAAATAATAATAATAATAATAATATTTTTTATGAAATATATTAATTTTATATAATAAAAACAAATATTAAATATAAATGTAACTAAAAAACAAAAATTTAAGCTAAATGGGGATGAAAGATGTGAAAATAACCTCAGATGCTTAATTTTCAAACGAGACAACATGGTAAATTATAACAACGAGATTTGCGCCGGGATGGGCCCCATCCCGAAACCGCCCTATTGCCATCCTAGTAATTAACTCTCTCCTTGCTGGAAGTCTTTGTGTGCTATGATGCATCAGGTCCATTTGTGAGCATCTTATTTCAGTATCAACAGAACTGCAATCCAACGTCAACCCAAAATAAACTGCTGCTTCAGACATTAACTCGATTATCCTTTCATTGGGAGCATAGTAATCTATACATAGCCTACAAATCTTTCACAAATTCTTTTAGAACGTATTACACAACCTTAACAAAACATGAAACATAATCATTTTTCTTAGGTAAAAGTAATTTCTTAACAAATTTTTAATTCTTATTTCATATCAAAATAATTCTTTTCAGTAAAAGAATTTTATAAAAATAATGAAAGATTTTAAATAATTTAATCTTTACATAAAAAGAATTATATAAATAAACAATGTTTAAAGTAATATAAAAAATTTGTTTATGGATTTTTAACTTTAAAAAAAAAAAATTCTCTAATTTCTTTTCCTTAGAAATCTTAATAGTAAAGATTATCTTATTAAAGAGGAATAATCTAAAATAAGCTTGTACCTTTTTCAATGCTCTTTGTAACATCAAATATGGTGTCCCCGGAGACATCGGTCCTGGCACCATACTTGGTAACATCAAATATAGTGTCGCCGGAGACATCTACGGCAGATGCAAGCAATAACAGAAGAGAGGTGACCGTGATTTTCAATTTGAGGCCCATCTTTTCGTGGCCTTCTGTTATGCTTTGTTTGGTGAAACCTCCAAGCGATTCATGATGGTGAAAACTAACTTTTCTCCAGCCATTTTATAGTGTTATTAGAGAACCTCAACAACGGCCAATAAAACCTTTAACAACTTATTAGCTAATCAGACGTTTGTAGTTTCAATTACTCCACTTTTGTAGTTTCAGTTACTTCCTACTATAATAATACCTTCACTAATATATCCTTTTTTCAGTTTTTTTCTTCTTTCTTATTTGGAAACTAATCACAACCTCCTAAATGACATGGAGATTTAAATGCAAATTAAGAAAAGTTGATAGGTAGATTTTTACTAACTATAGTGGAAATCTTATTATGAAGGTCCCATTTATTTGGGACCATAAGCTTGGATTAATGTATCATTTAAAATAATTTTTTTAATGAAAACATAAGTCTAATATAGAATGTGATAGCACATTTTTTAGAAAATATTTTCTTTTGAAATGGAAACGTTTTATTTTTTAACAACAAAACACAAGGATAAGAAACCAAACAATAGGAGAAAATAAAATTACCAAATGATGCATTCAGGAATGATGGATGGCTCTCTCTTGCAAAATAATGGTGCAAGGAGAATGTGGGTTGAATCATGCTTGTAAAATAATGGTATGCAAGGGGCAGATCTGATGCCTTGTATTCTGGCATGTGATGAAGAAAAGATGGCTGCCAATATGATGTCCGCTGTGAATTTTAACCCCCTGCATTCATTATAACCGAACTGTACAATAGTATCTCTATTCAATGGAAATAATTGTGTGCAAAAGGCTCTACTACAGTTCAATATATATGTACTGAATCCAATATTCTTTATTTGACAAGCTAAGTTTAGGAAATTTCAAATAATCAACTACTACTTATATATGTTTAGTTGATGGTTTTCTAAACGTTCATATGTTTAGTTGATGGTTTTCTAAAAGTTCAGTGAAGTAAGAGATGATGTGCTAATTCTACTGTATAATTTCTCTTATATTGTGGATTTAATCATACTAGATAGTAAAGGTGATGGCAATCGAAAATGTACCAATCATTATAATAAGGTTTTCTTTACAATCGATTCTAATGCATTCATCAATTGTGAAAATGATCACTTACAATTATAAAGTGGGAATCTAACTTTGCTACTTTAAAGTTTTGATATTTTTAAAAACTAGAGTCGTAAGATGATGAGTTCACTTTATGATAAGATTCTTTGCTGATGTTGGAAGTAGAGGAAGAAGGGTATGGGAAGAGGAATCTGGGGAGAGGGAGGAGAAGATTTTGAATTAGTTTAAATTGTTGGAGGTGTAGAAGCATTGATAACAAGTAAATTGGAATGACAGGTAGATAAAGGAAAACACACAATTACAAGGAATATAAATTTAGGAGAAGAAATGGAACTTTATTGCATATTATTATTTTCATACTCTTCTCTATATTCAATTATCACATAATCTCCTATTTATAACTACTCAAACTAAATAAAATTAAATCTCCTATTAAAATAAATTTTCTAAAAAATTAAAACCCTAAGTATTCTCAAATATACTACTACAAAAATTAAAGTTTATGACGCTTTAGACAATGACGCTTTCAAGAAAATGTCATTATCTAATGATGATTAAATGTACAATGACGCTGAATTTAAAACGTCATTGTCTTGTGGATATTTAAAAAAATTATGATGCTTTTTAAAGGCGCCATAGTTCAAATCCTTTTATTTAGTTATAAACTAAGGTGTAAACTCAATATTGACGCTTCTACAATGTCATTGAAAAATATAATAACCTTGACATTTTCGTAAAATTTGAAACCCTATCTTTTACATCATTTTCAAACCCGATACTTCTTCACATTTGTAGGTTGTCATGGGAGTATTTTGAGAGAAGAAGCAAGGAGAAAAAATTATAGACTATTTTTACAGATGATGGAGAAAGGATTTTATGGAAGGAAAAGAATCAGACTGTTTGCGTCCTTAAGGAGAACAAATTAGAAAAGAGTCTTGTTAGTTAGAATGAACAAGGGATCTTTCGTGGGTCTGATTTTAGTCTCAAAGGATAACACCTGAAGATTTTAAAGGAAGGTAAGGCAATATTTTGGGCCAAGTTCAAAATTTCCAGTTGTTAGACCATTTATGAGTGGGGATACTTCTGAGATGAGTGAGACCGATTAACGACAGAGGTTTTTTTCATTTTTCAGGAGGAATAAGAGGATCTCTCGTGTATGCTCATAATTCCTTATTGCTTCAGATGAAACTCTCTTACTAAGCAAAAGGTTCCTGATAAGCCTTGATTTTCTGTCTATGGGGTAGGGCAAGGGATAGCAGGGGTGGTCTCCTTCGTTGGTTTCTCACTTACAAAAAGATGAGAAGTTTTTTTAGGAGAGAACAAAAAGCTTGGATCCTTATAAGGAATATGATGTGGGTTACTCAAGAATCACCTCCTGCACTCACTCCTATTGTTCTAAAGGCCCCAACAAGAGCTTTAACCCATTTACGCCAATTCCAATGGCTGGGCCCATGTAACACATGCGAATATATATAACATGATACATACATTTACATAATTTAATCACACAAACATGTTACGTAATTTCACAATCCATTACACCAAAATTAGCTCATCTGCCATTATCCAACACCTGAGCAATTCGACGGAATTACTCAACCAAACACATTATTTCACAAAATTACTTTCAGGAACAATATTCTCGAGAACGCTGAAACCCCGTTATCGTCACGTTCACGACCATTACATTTTCCACACAATTCAAGCCATTTCCTACTCATACCATCAACACAAGATTTATTTCATAAATTTATGAAATAAATACCCAAACAACCCCTGACATTACCACTGACTGGTGGTATTTGGGCTCCATAATGTAACACCATCTGCTCACTCTCAGGAACTCCGAATTTCTCACGGCCATTTCGGCCTTATGCATATCACAACACAATCCATGGCATAAATTACACAATTAGCCACCCAAACAGTCCGTGAGCAGTCACGGACTGTAAATTTGGGTTCTATAAATTCAAACAATTTGGTCCCAAGTTTTGGGACCGATCAAACGACCGTTCAAGGCCTCAATCCAACCGAAACATTATAAAACACTTAAATAAAGTGTACAACCCAAGTAGGATAAATCTCCTACCTCGCGGAGTTTTTCAAAACTCCTCACCCGTAGCCCACGCCAGAGGGCCTCGATGCGAGAGCCGATCTTCTTCTTGTCCCAACGACCCGACGGGGTCCAATCTCCCTAATCTTAGAGAGAAGTTCTCTCTCTAAAAATATCACAAAACCAGCTATCGTCAAACTCCCCAAAGATTCTGCCCAGCCGACTTACATTTTGAAGGAAAGAAGACAAATAATTATTTGCTATTCTGTCATTTTCCTCATTTAATCAAATTCATAAATGACCATTTTGTCCCTTAGCTTGGATTTTCGACATTTGGCACTATCCCGGCCGTTCATTTCCATCATCTCTATACCCATACAACATGTGTGACATGTGTACATGTTATATGTGACTTTTGTCACAACACCAATCGTTTTCTGGCACCCGATACTCGATGCCTTGAAAACGTACCCGACGCCGGAATTTGACGCAAATTGACTAAATTCACATGGTAATTCAGATGCTCGCGAGACGATTCCAATGGTGAACCGCTTCATCATCCGAAAGATCTAGAGAATAAATTTTTGATTTTTAACCAAATTAGATTTCGCCTCTTTTTCCAAATTCAATTTCTGCCCACATATTTAACCCAATAACTTCAACCATTGGACAACCCTCCAATTTTTACTTTATCATTTCATGATTTTTTTTCTTTTGTGGGCCAAGGATTTTCGGGTTTTCATCGCAGGACTCTACACGCCTTTCCAAAATTTTCGCGAACTTACATCACCAAAATTCATGTCTAATTATGAGTAACATTTGGGTCTTTCACCATAGGGGGGGATCTACCCCAACTTGCTCTGCCCAAAACATGTAATTTATCATTTTTATCAATTTACACATCCGTGAGTCTCAACCTTGGACTTTGTCCCATTTTCTAAGCTCACGACCCATTCACCAACACCAGTGAATACTCAATACCATGCACCCACACCCGCTTTAACACGATGCGATCACAAGATATGAAATTTACGATTCCAATGCATTTTATTTCCCCATGCCACATGTACATAAGGAATGTCACATGGAACACTCACCCTTTCATGGATAATTATAATTTTTACATATAATTTACATCCATTAGCAATCCATGTTAATATATTAACTAGCATATATTAACATGATATTTTCACATATAGCATGTTATCCATATTAGCAATAACACACAACATGGCCTCAATTTTAGACCCATCCAACAAAAAGTTCATGGTCCCTGATTACCATGAACCATTTCGTCTCCATTCATCATCACATCACTAAACAGCAACGAAACCCTGAGACATCGGGCCTCTGGATCAAACCAACTTCTCAAACAAAGCCGAGACCGTTGAAACCGGTCCCATTAAATCTCACCATTTAATCCCCATAATTTTAGTGGCCTAAATCCCACTCGCCTATCCTTCCGGCCCTAACAACCCATACCATTATCTAAATTTCTTTAGGCTAAAAATAAACCGGAGGAGGTCTCTTACCTTAGCGAGCTTTGTCGAACCTGTTTTTGGGCGCCCACACGTTATCACGTCTGCTGCAAACAACTTTTAGTACTTAGACCGTCGAAATTATACTGGTTTTAGAGTTTTCAAAATCCTCCCTTTTTCCTTTCCTTTTCCTTTCCTTTTCCTTTTTTTTTTTTCGTTTCTTCCTCTATGAACTATTTCTCCTTTCTTTCCTTTTTGCTTGTCTTTATTCCTTTTTCTCATTTCATTTTCTCCTAATTTCTTCTTCTCATTTTCCCTTTTCTTTTGGCAATTTCTCTTCTCTTTTTGGATCACCATTGATCATTCGGTCAAGGGAGGAAGCTTCCTCCACCTTTCCTCATGCCATTTGTGTGGCCCTCATTTTTTCTTCCTTATTTCCTTATTTCTTTTTATGACATCATACCCTACATGGCTTAATGCGACCCACAATCATTACACCCACGCGCTTAACTACAGCCATATTCCTTTAGTAGACCACATGACTCTTGCCAAGTTGCCACTCTTAGGTGCCATGTATATCCCTTAACCATACAGGTCATCCGACACCCAACGCCAAAACGATACTCCGACCGCCTTAATTTGACTAAATTCGACGCACTGGGGATTACGGCACGATTTTAATGACTGGTCTGCTTTCACATCCGAGATCTAAAAAATTCCAAGTTTCGAATCGAAATTAACGCGAACCCTTTTTGAAAAACGGATTTTCAAGTTTTCATGATATTTCATCATTTGGATTTGTATAACTTATAACCTTGAGTCGAGTCATAACAAATAAAAACATATTTTCTACTCTTATCATCCAACCTTGACTTCTTTTGATATGAACTACAAGAAATATGATAAATAGCGACGAAATTATTTTGTTGCAAAAAGATTAATTTTGCCACAAAAATATTTTTGCAATGAAATTATTTTTGTTTTAGGGGCGTCGTCTTATCCTTGTCGTGAAAAGTTTTTCAACAAAAAAAAAATGTTTTGCATCTAATAGCTTATAGAGACATAATTTCTTTGTTGTCTCCAATAATATTTTTTCACGAAAAGTTTCTTTGTTGAATATTTAAAATTTTATCGCTAAAAATTCTCAATGGTGAGTTAAATTGTCGCTAAATAAAACAAATACAACAATGAAAACTATAATTTCCTTGCCAAATGAATTTTGAGACAAAACTTTGTTCTCATTATAGTTAAGTTCTTATTCTAAAACTAAATGATACTTCACTTATACACTATAATTTTATAATTACATCTTAATATAATACATAATATTTTTTCTTGAACATGAATACCAATTAAAAATTTTAAAATCTAATAAAGAATTAAAGTTTGTAATAACTTAATTTATTGTAGATAAATAATCAAATACTATAAATAAACAACATTATAACATAGTTCATCAAAATATTGTATATTCATCAAATACTTAAAAAAAAAAACCTTAAGAGTCTAGATATAAATGAGTATCCTCATTTATAGAATATGATAAGGTCTAAAACTAAAGAAAAGTTGTAAGCTAACACCTATACAAGACATGATAACATAAAAAGTAGGGAAGACCGGTATTCACATTTATAAAATAACTTCTAAAACTAAAAGAAAATTTTTATTCACATTTATAAAATAACTTCTAAAATTAAAAGAAAACTTTTATTCACATTTATAAAATAACTTCTAAAACTAAATATAACTAACACATGAAAAATATGACAACATAAAAAAAAATACAGTAATATAAAGTACCAAATATACATGTTAAGAAGAGACAATGCCCCAAAAAGAATAACAAAACCAAGTGTTATGGTATTCATAAAGTGTGATTATGAATCCATGAATAGTGTATCATGTAAAGAAGATGAACTTCCAAAGATTGATCTTGGAATGTGCATGTGATAGTGCATTTCACCTACAAAGATAGCTAATTGATCTATTTGGGACAGGTAGTGTAGAATTCCCGAGTTCCCTGAATTTACTTGAGCTCTCGTTTTTCTTAAGTTTCCCTTCAATTCCATCTCTTGATGTTTCTCATCATGTTTAGATCTGTATGTGTGATGTAACAGCGAGGGTCATACCAACTCAAACCTATAATATGTCCATATTCGAGTCTAGCACTTGAAAACACACATTAAAGCTACCAGCTTGACTTTTATCCTTCCAGTTTGCTTTAGCAACTCTAACATTAATTCTTTCCTACAAAGACAGAAAATTTAAATAACATAAAATATATCCTAAAAGGATAAATGAAAATTCTAATATATATATTATCTTACAATTTTAGATCATCAAGTGAATATCAAAAAATTTTAATTTGAAAAACCAATTGTTAATAATGATGTAATTAAAGTATGAGTTACAAATAATTAAAAGATCATATTTAAATAAAATAAATATACCAGTAGAGAGTTTTATAAAGAAAACTTACATAACAGATCATTTTAAAATAAAATAAATAAACAATTAGAGAATTTTATAAAGAAAACTTACATAAGTTTGTGCTTTTTGTTTTACCTAACATTTCTCAGGAGTCCCATACATTATTAACTTGAGCAGTTCTATTTGCTCATATGCTTGTCTAGTGTGTAGTACATAAATAATATTATGAAAATGAATGCAAACAATATGAATATATGTTTAAGAAAGAAAATATTAGTTAAAATCGTTCAAATAAATTTGCATTCATTATTATCAAAATTAGTGAGCAACCTAAGAAAGATAATTTATTTATATGACGCCCCAATTTCCGGGGGTCCCGTTGACTAGCCATCAACCTGCGGAAGATTCTACCTTAGGTCATCGCGCACCTAAGTCTTGGTACCGAACGGGTACCATTTGCTCGTGGACACCAAGTTACTTGTCACCACCTCGATACATCCCTTCACTGGGACCCATTCATTCATATTTTAGTTAAAACATGAGACTAATACACTTGGGTCTGATCAGAGTAGGAGTCGATCCGACCCTCTCTTACCAATATTACATGCAAACTATATTAGCAATAGTCCAAAGAAATTTAATTACAATTCTTTTCTCTTACATAAACAGAAACTGGATAAATTGTCCAGAATTTTACAAAATATATAATAAAGCCATAATTCGACCTTCTTTACCACTAAGATCTCAGATGAGTTCCACACACATCTCTGAATTGTATCGATTACTGAAATATTTTTCCACAACCCGGGGTGAGCAACACTCAATAGAGAATTCTCCTACAAAATTTACTCCCCACCTCTAAAGCACGTACAATGTCATGATTCAACATTCATAAACACATTGAGTAAAAACAAATACATTTACTACGTAAATGTACATGTCATGCTAATATCACGAGCCCTCTAAGCTCCCTCACACATGCATATGCCATGTATGAAAACTGTCATTGCAAAACAAAAGATTTTTTGTTTTATAAATCAACTCATTGGACAACCTCCGATAAATTGCTTTATTCAAAAGCCATGTCTCTTTTGTGGGTAACGAACTTTCCGGGGTCTCACCGCTGGCGTCGTGCACCTTCCAACACTTTCGTGGGCTTTCACCGCTGGATACATATGTTTAACCAAGGATGCAGGCCTTCCACATGAGGGGGTGTCTATCCCTTCTTGTTACTACCCGACGCATAATTAAACCGTGCGACTTTAGGATGTTGTCCCTTAAATAGAACCCAGCATCAAACACCAAACATAGTGTTAATTCATGCCATGCACTCACACCCGTTTCGTGCGATGTCCCCATGCATATGCAATGCAGAAATGCCACTGCATGTTATTTCATGTTACATGCATAATGAGAGCTACATGCAACATTTACAAATCATGGATAATTATATCTACTGCAAATAATTCACATCCATCATATAACCCATGTTAATACATCAAGTAAGCATATATCAACATGATTTTCACGCAAGCTGCATGTCATTTAATCAAGCAACAACACACAAACTGGATCTTCATGTTTAGACCCAGAAATGACAAATACAATTTAGCATGTTAGTCCATATCCAGCAATGACACGCCACACAACCTGTTTTCCAGCAAACACAAGTTGTTTCCATCCCATATTTTCCAGCAAACACAAGCTATTTTCAGTCCATATTTTCCAACAAATACAAGCTATTTCCAGCCCATATTTTCTGTGACGCCCCAAAACCCGGGGGTCCCGTTGACCACCATCAACCTGCGGAACCTGCGTGTCTCATATCATGAGACCCATACATGAGTAAAAATGGCCACATTGGTCTACACATCATACTCACTAAAATATATTCAACTATATTACAATAGTTTCAAGAGTTGTTACATCACTCTTAATACAAACATATATCAAAATTAAGAATTCTAATACATGTTTTTAAAAATATACATCAAAGCCACATGTCGGCTTTCTTCTCATAAGCGGCCTCTAATGAGCGTCGTCTTCCCGAACACTCCACATTGCACGAAGGATGACGGGGTGAGCAATGCCCGATGGTGATAATCTCCTATATGGGTTACTCGATGAGTCGAAACTGGTAGATTTTTAATCCATTTTTACGAGGTACATATTACTAGATAAATGTTGATTTGTTTGAAATGTGGATATTACACTCAATTTCATTTTGCATGAAAATACGACTGAATCTTAGCAAAATTAGAAGAAACCGAGCTGACGGGGTGAGGTCTGAGCGAGAATTTAAGTCGCGACAAGAAGCTGGAGTTGCCGACCATTCAAAGTCACGACATCAACAAATTCGGCTTTGAAGAAGAAATAGAAAACTTACTTGAACAAAGTGAAGTCGGTGACTTGAGAAGAAGGAGGGATCACGACAAAGAAAACGTGGTGAGACTAAAGAAAAGAGAAGAAATAAATAGAGGGAAGGGCTGCAGCCGGCGACATCACTTTGATGTCGCGGCGCTGATATGAATGTGTCGCGACACCACTGCGAGGTTTGCGACGGGGATCATACATGAAGCCGCAGAGGTCTTTGCAAAAGAAAGAGGTTGCAACTAGTTTTTAAATGCAAGGCTCCATTTCATGTCGCGACACCACTATGATGTCGCGACATAAAAAACGGAAGATTCAAAGTGCAACAAAAATAGAGTTTGAAAGGAAATTCGCAACTGTAGCCAAAATAGAAGCACTTGCTAGAAGCGAACTTGCGACCTTTTACAAATCAAGGATTAGAAATGATGTCGCGACACTCATTAAGGTCACGACACGAAGAAGGCGAGAGCATAAGAAATTAAGGTTGCGACACCACCTTGAGGTGTGACTTTGGAAGAAATAGGTGGGAAGGAGGAAATTTGTTGCAACGAAGAGCGAGGTTGCAGCGAGAAAGAAAAGAAATGGGAAGCAAAGGAATTCGCGACATCACCATGAGGAATTCGAAGACATAAAATTGAAAACATATGAAGGTAAGAAGACCCAGCCGACACAATTGCGACGAAATCAAAGTCACGAACATGAAGTCATCATACAAACGAAGAAGTGGTCGCAACCTAAAGGCGTGCCATAGCTTCGAGGAAAGTGGAAGAATAGAAGAAGACAATGATGTCGCGACGTATGGCGAGGTCGCGACATCAACAACGAAAAAGACGGCGAGCAAATGAGGTGCGACCACAAAAGTCATCGAGACCAGCGATCGAAGCGATTCTGAGACAAGCGGTTTGCAACTTAAGAAAAGGTCGCAGCGATCGCGGCCCGATCAAAAGAAGTCCATGTCGCGACATCAACGAGGTCGCGACATAGGACAGTGAGCTGGGCTTTTTTCTTTGGAGTTCCACCTGGAGCATTTTAGGAGTTCGGCCCCAGGAATTCTTTTACGGTATAAATAGATGGCTTTAGAAGAGTAAAGCAGTTTTTCCGTCTTCATTATCCAGAAAAGGGAAGAGAAGAGGAACTCGGTGTATATTTTAGAGTAGATTTTTTATTTTATTTTTTTATTTTTAGTTTCATTTTCTGGTTTGAATCTGCGAATTGTGTTGAGACGAGTAGAGCTGGATTTTTAGTTATATTATTTTTCTTAAGTATCAACGCGAAATTTATGAAATCTAGACAAATTTACGGAATTCATTTCTTCTGGGTTTTAATTGCAATTACGGTGGTTGTGCGTGATCGGTGCTCCATTTCTTAATTCACGTCGCGTGTCGGGGCGCGGCTCTGTTGGATTTGATTTACATTTGAGATTCTGATCTTTCTGCACAATTAGGGAGAAATTAATTTGGGTTCGATTTTTTTACTTAATTGGTGTTGTTTTGAATGGATAAGTTCCCGATAGTGAGTACCTAATACCAGTTGAGGAATGTATCTTTACTGCGATATCTAAGGATGCCCTCTGCGTGACCGCAGACGGAAGGAGATTCACGAGAGAAATTTCGAGAGCATTCTTACGGAAATATGTTAGACTACCATTATTGACGGTAAGCTACGAGTTCACTTTTGATAAATCCCCATTAAGCTCATAATTGAAGTTGGAGGGTGTATTTAACAATATAAATAATCGAGAGAAGTTCACCTTAATCTAAGGTAGTTCAATCCATTGGCAAGATAATCAAGGGAAGGATAAACCATAGATGCGGAGGTTGAGCCACCAATTAAAGTGGTAGAAACTTTACAAAATCTGAGAAGGAAAAGAAAAGTAGCGTCGGCGAGGAAATGGGTGTGAAGTATTGAGAAAGAAAAATACCCAGATCTTGCAAGAGAATTTGGAATACAGGTAGCTGGTTTGATCTTGTCTTCGAGAGAAGCAAGGATATCTAATCGGTGAATATGGAGAAATCCAATTCCAATAATTAGGAAATCTTGGACAATAACCAGATCCATATATAGAACCGAGCAATGTACTTAAGCTGCTTTGGAATTATTGTTTCATTTGTATTTCAACCGATAGTTTTCGTTTCTCCGCGAGCTGATTTAATCCATTTTATATATGCATTTATTTTCTTTAGTTACGTTTGTTTTAAGCTTAGTTTGACATTATTATTCAATATTATAGGATTTTAAATTTTTTGTTGTTTAGATAAAACCTTCACTATGAGTTTTAGTCGAAATAGTATGATTTTAGTAGTTGGGGTAGTTGATTTGTAGGTCGCTATCAATCTACGTGGGAATGATGCACGGACTTACATTTAGATTTTTACTACTTATGCTTTGTGCACTTGCGGTGTCATAAGTGAACCACTTTTATTTTTAATCATGAACATTAAGAGAAAATTATTTTATCAAACAACAAAATTATCCAAAAGTAACATGGATACAAGAGAAATTAATGAGTCTTGTCATTATGTTAATTTGAGGGTTTAGTCTATATGAAAAGGCAAACAAGTTTTTATGGCGGATTTAGCATAGGTTGAAAAGAAATGGTGAATCAATATTAAGACAAAGAAGAATGCTAATTTGGACATTTTATAAACGAAAAGAACAAAAATAGCTTTTCAAAAGCGTTGGCTACATCGACCACTAATGCTGTAAACCATGTTAAAAATATTTGTTTAGTTTGACTAATCTTATTAATACGAGTGTGTTTGATTTGAGAGAAAACCTTTAATGCCTAGGAAGCCGAGTTACGACACACGATTCCGGCGAGACAATTGGAGAGAATTTTCGGGAGCTTAAGAAGAAGAAGACCGAAGAAGCGAGAACACGTAGCTATATGGCGGATGAGAGACATGACCGAACTGGTGGAGACGAGAGGGGCCAATGACGAGGAAGGCCTCCATTCTGCCGACACAATGGAGGATTTCTAGAGGCTTATTATTCAGGAAGAGTATTTTGCAATCGGGCAAACTCTACGTGGATCTGAAATAATTACACGAAGCTAAAGCGAGCCTTGAATTCTAGTGGTTGAGGCAGCATCGGTTCTGGGGTCATCACGAAGACCCCGAGGCGGGCACACGGGAAGATTTCTCAGGATGGCGAATACAGTGAAGCTGAATGGTGTGAGACCAGAGGTGATAAAGTTGCATCTCTTCCCATTTTCTTTGAGAGATATAGCAGCCACATGGTATGAATCATTACCATATGGTTCGGTTAATACTTGGGAAGAGTTGGTAGAAGCTTACTTGGGCGATTCTTACATAATCTACTCTCGCCCGGAGAGAGAAGAGAGATAATAGTATTCCAACAAAGGAAGATGAGGAGGCTATGTAGCTTGGGAGAAGATTCAAGGGTTCTTAACTGAAGAGGTGCGATGTATGGAATAGTTTAAGGTCTAGATGGACACCAATTATTATCATGTACAAATGATACATCCCCAAGGCATTATACGATGCTTCATCTTTGTGGAGCATTCAAACGAAAAGTGTCTTTGAAGGCGAGAATGTCGATAGAGGCACGGCAAAATGCAATATGAAGCTCCATCTGAGTTTTCTTAAAGGGAAATAAACGAGAGGGAAAGGGTCGTAGAGGTGACGAGATAGTGACAACCATGGAGCAAAAAGTTGGATATGCAATGCCATGGGATGGACAAACAGAAAGATGCACCTTTGCTCATGAAATAGGAAGGCGGTGGAAGAAACATGAGAAAGTCTTGCGATGTGCCAACATAGAAGATTCTTATGGTCTTGAGGAGGTTAAGTCGTGAGCAGGCAAATTACCATTTCAAGCCAAATCTAACACTGCCACTGCTTGCAATCTAGAAACGGGAGCCATGAGAATTTCTCATATGGTGGAGGGCATTACAAGGCCCCGAGGCATGGGCGACATCCTGACAAAGGATATCGGCCCGAGGCCACCAAGGTTCCGGTGGTAGCATCGGGGTGGCAGAAATGAATATCGAGGGTGAGGAGGACTCGATCATTAGAAGAACAAATGTTGCCGAGTTCATGGGGACCAAGGCTATTACAAGTCCATGAGCAGAAGCTGTGTCGACTTAGAGCTTTTAAGTCAGATGCTCGAAATGTTTCGGAAGAATGCTAGTGCCTCGTTGAAAATTTGGAGACTCTGAGTAGGGAGCGCCTTTGAATATGCCGTCGAGAAGCGGTGCATTGCTGAAGTGACCTCGAGAGAAAAGAACAAGGCGCATGGCGATTCAATTGGGGTGGGAGGATTTGAGCAGCAGAGGAATGAGAGAGAAAGAAAGAGGCGAGGCGAAGAAGAGACTAAAAGGAAGGAGAGAAGAGCACCCATATTGAGCAGTAGAAGGAAGTGACCGAGGAAAAAGAAGGAAGGAGTACCGGCTTATACACCTTCGGTGTCATTTCCACAGAGAGACTTGAGAAGTCGAAGGAAGAACGAGTTTTCTAAGTTCTTGGACATTTTCAAAGAAAAATGAAATAAATATCCCATTCTGAGGTAATCAACCCAGTACCTCTTTTATGCAAAATTTACGAAGGAATCTTGAAGCCGAAAAGGAAGATAGGTGAGGAGAATAGTAAACTTGATTGCTACTTGATTGCCATTATCAATGAAACTCCAGTATGAATGAAGGACCACAGCATTTCACTATTCCACGCTCCGTAAGAAATATGAATTCAGCTTTATGTAGTGCAGCTAGTATAAATTTGATGCCTCTATCGATTCTTGTGAGAGAATTAATTTGAACTTACGGCAGCGATTACATTGCGAGATGGGTGATAGATCGATGGCGCGCTTGAGAAGGCATTCTTGAAGATGTACTTGTCCCGAGTTGGGAAATTCATCTTCGATGGATTTTATTATCTACGAGATGGAGGAAGATGCAGTCCTTTGTTCTTTGGGAAGACGCACCTTAGCAACTAGAGCATGCTTGATAGATGTACGAAGGTGGCCCGACACTCGGGGTTGGAAATGAAGCAATGCATTTTAATATTAATAGCAGTTTAAGACACACATCGATGTAGATGCGAGCTTGATTGTATGGTTGTAGAAACAATAGCTTCTCGTGTTGAATTGAATTACGATTGTATCCTTGACTTTCTATCCAATGAAGTGAGATGAATTTTCGGTATCTTGAGTCTTGAATTTGTGAGATTACGCCTTCAAATTTGTTTAACAAAGGAAAGCAGTCCTCGGTATAAATGAAAGCGATCGAATGAAGTATGCGGCCGAGAAGCGGCAAACTCATGACGGGAAACTAGTGCGAAGGGTTAACATTGAAGAATTGCTGATCATTTAAAATATGAGTTTTAGAACCGAGAAAGGAGAAAACCGATTATCATATATCGGTACATTATTGAGGCGAAACGAGAAGGATTGCTGGTAGTCGAGAAAATACAAGGAAGCAATTGCTTGGTCGATTGAGGATGCGAGAAGAATTATCGACCCCTCCATTTGCATGCACAAAATATTCTTTGGATGATAATGCAAAAACTTCTATTGAGCATCAAAGGAAGTGAACCCAGTGATGAAAGAAGTTGTTAGAAAGAAGTTATGAAATGGTTAAATCGCGAGGTTTATATATGCTATATCAAATAGTTCTTAGGTAAGCCCTAGTGTGTGGTTCCTAAGAAGGTGGATTCAGCGTGATCAGAAATGAAAAGAATGAGGCGATTCCCTACGAAGCGTGACATGATGGAGGATTGTGTATTGACTATAGAAAATTTGAATCGCAGCCGAGGAAAGTATCATTTCCCCTACCTTTCATTGATCGGATCTTTGGATAGGTTGGTAGGACACCCTCATTTTTGTTTTCTTGATGGATACTGCGGATATAACCAAATTGCTATTGCACTGAAGATCGAGAAAGAAAACCACTTTTACATGCCCATTTGGTACTTTTTGCTTTTAGGAGAATGCTTGGTTCGGCCTGTAATGCTCTGGTACCTTCGAAGATGCATGATGTCATATTTTCTGATCTAGCAGAAGAAGTTATGGAGATTCATGGATGATTTTACGGTGTATGGATCGATTTTGAACAATGCACATAACACAAAGAACTGATCACTTCAAAGGTGCAAAGATAAGAACTTATGAATTGGGAAAAATGCCATTTTATGGTTACAGGAGGAATTGTCTTGGGGCACATGATTTCTGTAGCAGGGCTTGAGGTAGACCAGGAAAAAGTTTCAATTATAAGAAATCTAATGCCACCCACTACAGTCAAGGGAATTAGAAGTTTCTTAGGACATCTTTGGATTTTATAGAGAAGATTTATCGAGATTTCTCAAGAATTGCTGAACCACTATGCGATTGCGTGGAAAAGATACTAAGTTCTATTTTGATGAATCCTGCCATAATGCATTTGAAGAAATCAAATCCAGACTAGTTGAAGCTCCCATCATGGCAAAACTAGATTGGAACAGAGAATTTGAAATCATGTGTGATGCCAGTGATTTTGCAATGGGAGCTGTATTAGGACAGAAAGATGAAAAAGTGTTCAAGGCAAATCCCTCTTATGCTATGAAGCCACTTAGCAATGAAGCTCGAAAGTACTCTACTCTTTTGAAAAGGAGACAATAGTATTTGCATGTGAAAAATTTAGGCCATATATTTTGGGGTCCCATGTTGTTATACACACTGATCATGTAGCAATTAAGTATCTAATGGCAAAGAAAGAAGCAAAGCCTAGACTGATCAGGTGGGTACTATTATTGCAGGAATTTGATTTAGAAATAAAAGGCAAGAAGGGTTGTGACAATGTGATAGTGATCACTTGTCAAGAGTAAAAACCACTTGTATGCGAGGAAGGGAAATGGCGAGAGAAAATTTTCCGGATAGGAAAATGGAGTTATTCCGGTTGTCACTCAATCACTTACACGGTATCTTGATATTGTGAACTCTTAGCTTGTGGAATTATGCCACGAAGGAATTCACTTCTATGAGAGAAAAAAAGAAACTGGGACGACGGCCCAGTACTACATGCAGGATGACCCATTGTGTTTAAAGAGGGGCGATATGATTATAAAGGAGATGTGTACCGGAAGGTGAGCAAAGCAAGATTTTACAAGAATGTCATGCATCATCATATGGGAGGACATTTTACGGGAGATAAAACAGCCCTGTAAATTCTTGATCGAGTTTCTTGGCCCCTCTTATTTTTGAGGTATTTTAAATGGGTGAGATATGTGATCCAATGCGAAAAGAATGGGAAATATCGGCCAAAAGGTATGAGATAGCCTATGAGTATCTGATGGTACAATTGTTTGATGTATGGGGCATGGATTTTATGGGGCCTTTTCCGAGTTTCATTTGGAAATATATACATACTCTAGTGTGGATTATGTATCAAAATGGGTTGAGACGGCGGCTTGTCCAAGAATGATGCCAATGCGGTTGCGAGGATTTTTACAAAGAAATGTATTCTCGTGATTTGGGACACCGGAGGCTATGGTGGTGATGGAGGGAGCCATTTTGCAAATAAGGTGTTTAGCAAACTCATGAGCATATATGGTATGACATATTATGAGCTTGGCTTATCATCACGCCCCTCAGGCTCAAATGGGCGGTGAAATTTCCAACGAGGGAGATAAAGGGAATTACGGAAAAGGCGTGAGTTCAGTAGAAGAGATTGGTCGTTGAAGCTTGATGATGCACTCTGGGCATACAGGCTTTTAAAACTCTCATTGGAATGTCCCCATACAGGCTTGTCTTTGGAGAACCTCGTCACCTACCTCTTGAGCTAGAATATAAAGCTATGCTTAGGCCATCGAAAGCAATTTTGATTTTAAAGGCTGCTAGAGGAAGATAGGCTACTCGATTAAAAATGAATTGGAAGAGTTGAAATGAAGCCTATGATAGTGCGGAATGAGATAAAACAAAAAAATGGCATGATCGACAGATTTTGAGGAGAGGGAATTCAAGGCGGGGAGATCAGGTTTTGTTATTTGACTCCGGACTAAGACTCTTTCTAGGAAAGTTGAAATCCAAATGGGTGGACTGTTACGGTGGTATCGAGCACCACCGAGTTTGGGGCGCGAGTGACACTTAGAACCGGCAATCATGAGGAGTTCAAGAGTTAATGGTCAGAGATTAAAGCACTACCCTTGGGGAGAAAGCAATTGGGAAGAGTAACCGCAGTTTTGAACAAGGGAAATTGAAGAAAGCGAACAATGGTAGCAAAAGTCAACTAAAGACTAAAAATTGGCGACTTTGTGGAAGGCAATCACACCGAGTTTGTTTTATTTTTCTTTTTATAGTTTAAAATTTATGTGTTTAAATTTCTAATAGCATATTGTGATTTTATTGGTATTGATTGAAGAGTAGAGTAAATATATATATATATATATATATATATATATATATATATATATATATACCTATATATATATATATTTAGTTTTGAGGACAATGAAGAATAGCAAAAATAAAAGAGCATGCACCAATCAAACTTCAATCGGCATAAAAAAAAAGAGAGACGGGCGATATATTCTTCTTGATTTGATTTTTAAAATTTGTCTTTGATATAGCATGATTGGATTTGGAAATTTTTATCTTGTTTTGGTGCTTAAATTTTGAATGTGATGCATAGTGGAAGTTGTTGAATTTTGCATGATGAAGATGAATTGAGTTGTAGTTGTTTTGAATGGAATTGAATAAATTTAAATTGTTGTGAATTTGAGTGTTTATGTTTTGGTGCAACATTAATCAAAAGTTGCAACCAGAATCTTGAATGTTGAAAAATAAAAGTAGAAAAGAAAGTCAAAATAATGAGCGGTCACGGTAGTTAAGAAGGGAAAGAACATTTTTATGTTGCGACATCAAATTCATGTCGTGACCACATTCGAGTCCTTGACAAAATTTTGAAGTTACGACCAAAAAATGAATCAAAAGTCAATAAAGAAATTAGTTTTTAAAAAACCTGTCATTTTAAGGCGTGTTGATTAAAAAATTAAATTCATTGAAAATCATTAATTTAGAGCTCAATGTAATGTGTGACTCCGTATCATTTGTCATGACATTTAGCTTAGTACATTCCGCTTCAATTCCATTAGGCTACAATTCACCCAAACCTTTCAGTTCTGCATCATTCATTCAGAATCTTTGAAATAAATAGTTATTAATGCAAAAACAGAAATCAATGTCTTGATTGAAAGAATTGGTTTAGTATGCTCAGTTTAAAGGAGAATAATTAGAGGGAATTTAGCCAACTTCGAGAAAAGCGATCAATATTCTCCACCAAATTCCCCAAAACCTACATTTGAAATATCAAGAACTTGAGAATTCGAGAAACCTCCTGGAGCAATTCATTCATCGAAAATTTAAAGAAATAAATGGCCTTATGGTTCCCAAGAGGCATAAATCACTATAAAAGGATGGGATATGAGGAAAAACAAACAAAGAGAAGAATGAAGAGAAGGGAGAATGAGAGAAAGAAGAGTTCAGAGCTGTGAACACGAGTTTATGGAATGAATGGAGTTGGAAAACAAACCAATTCCAATTTCCTTATTCCATAAAAGCGGCTACTGTGTAATCAAGAAAATTGGTTGATGGGAAAGAGGTGGAAGAAGGGGGTTAATTAGAACCCATCAACTTGAGAGAAGCTCGAAGAAAAAGGGAGAAGAACCGATTTGTTTGCACAACCTTGTTAACAGCCGAATCACTCTTGGAGCAAGCTCAAGGTCTGGTGAACCAAATGAAGCAGGAGCTGCAACCTTCAGAGGGAAGAGATAGGATTTTAGATCAAGAAATAGAGAGTTTTTCTCTAATTTGGTTATAGTCTTATTTGTAAGGAAAGCAGATTGTACAATATCGAAATGTTTTGATATTTGAATAAATTCACTTGTTGATCTACGAATTATTAGACATGATAGATGAAAATTTGTTTTTGTGTCATTTCGTTTAGCATGATAAATAAATAAATGCCTTTTACGTGCAAGAATCAAATAAATAAGTACAATTCTTTCCCGAAAACGACAATTTCGAGGAAGAATCGAGGGGTGTGAATAGATTTGGCGGAAATTGGGGTATTTACTTCATTGTTTAATTTTAGTATGAATTGCAAAAATTTGAGGTGTTGGTTGTGCGATGGAACAAAATACTTGGTTAAAATAATGTAAGTAAACAGTAAATAAATACAAGTCTTGAAGAAATAATACACTTAGGTCAACAAAACTTATGAAACTTTGAGAGGAATTAGGAACATCTTATGGGAAATTCAAGACTAAGAGTCCATAGTCCTAGAACTTGTTAGATTATTGATTGAGGCGAAACCTTAGGTGGCTTGACCAACGAGGGGAAATGATAGAGGCCATCCTTGGCGAGTTGGCACTACAGCCTACCCTCGATATGTGCTTAAGCATATTCTCTAGTTCCTTGATTTGAGCCAAATAAGCCTTATTTCTTCCAATAAGCGGCAATGAAAACCTAAAATTCCCTTCCTTATAGTGACTAAACACACGACAAGAGCCCAAATTATCGGTTCCGATTCGAGAAAAAAGTTTACTATAAAGAAAAGAAACAAGTTTGAGGGAAAAGTATTTTAAATTTTTTACAATGAAGAGTGAAGAAGTAAGAAACGAGAAGCTAGTGAAATAAGGAATAAGTTTTGTCTTGTGGCCTATTTCACGAGCAGTCACTTCGTAGGGTGTTTTAACACCTAGTACCCTAATACCAGTGGTATGGGAGTTGCTGGCCAAAGTTCTCTAAGAGTAATAGAAAGCTTTAGATGACAAAACATTGCACTATTCAAATCTGGAAAAACAAAGCAAAAGAGTTGAAAAAAAAAACAAAGGCGGCCTGAATAAAGTGCATATGGAAGTGAAATTCCCTAAAAAGAATTCAACATGAAGATGAATCAGGGCGAATTGAAAGAATCGGCTGAGCAAAGAAGAAAAGGGTGAAAGTTGAAAGCGACAAGTATAGAAAAGGTGGAAACGGGTGATTTACAACTTAAATTTTTCCATTATCTACCCAATTACCTAAGCCCAACATTACAAGCCTGAAAGACCTCATTGATTTTGAAGGTTGAATTTACCTACATTAGTGGAGATCAATATGAAAAACAAGCCTATGAGACTTTGTGAAGCAGTCGAAAACTCCCGAGAAAGATTAACTACATTCAACATGAAAGATGAAAGAAAAGTTGAAGACACACTTTTACACACCTGAGCAAGACTTGTTGAATATTTGTTTTTTAATACATTAGTTCATCAATAAATTTGTGATAGAAGTATACCATGTGTTATTCTTGAATCAGCTGAAATTTAAAATGATCTTAGGTATCTCTTAATTCGGATCGAGAAGGTGGAATGAGAAAGTCGTAGTATGAATCTAGAAAACGATCCTTAAAAATTTTCTAAGCTTATTTGTTTGAGGACAAACAATTCTTTCTTCCCTTTGCTTAGGGACAAGCAAAATTTTAAGTTTGGGGGAATTTGATGAGTCAATTCATTAGATTTTTAATCCCATTTTTAAATTTATATTACGAGACTAAATGTTGATTTTGTTTACGAAATGTGGATATTTTACTCAAATTTCATTTGCATGAAAATACAGCGGCTGAATCTTAGCAAAAATTAGAAGAAACCGGCACATTAGCATAATTGAGAGTCCTGGCGAAAATTTAAGTCGCGATAGGAAGCTCAGTTGCCAGCCATTCCAAGTCATGACATCAACAAATTCGGCTTTGAAGAAGAAATAGAAAACTTGAACAAGTGAAGTTGTGACTTGAAGAAGGAGGATGCGACAAAGCGTGGTCGAGACTAAGGAAATAATCAAGGGAAAGAGAAATTCATGTCGCGACATCGCTTTGATGTTGCAACGCCAAAGGATATGAATGATGGCGACACCACTCTGAGGTCGCGACAAGGATCTGTCTATGAAGCCACAAGAGAGGTCTTTGCAAAATGAAAGAGGTTGCAACTAGTTTTTAAATGCAAAGATCCATTTCATGTCGCGACACCACTATGATGTTTAGACATAAAAGCGAGGGAAGATTCAAAGTGCAACCCAAAAATAGAGTTTGAAAGAGGTCGCGACACAGCGAGAATAGAAGCACTTGCCAAAGAACTGAACTTACTTTTACAAATCAAGGATTAGAAATGATGTCGCGACCGCACCTGGTAAGATGCAACCTGAAGAAGAGCTGACGAGGAAGAGAGTGGGTTGCGACACCACCTTGAAGATGCGACCTGGAAAATGAGTGGGAAGGAGGAAATTTGTTACAGCGAAGAACTGAGGGTTGCGACAGAAGAAAAGAAATGGGAAGAGAGCGAAGGAATTCGCGACATCACCATGAGTTCGCGACATAAAAGTGAAACGCTATGAAGGCAAGAAGACCACCAACAAGATTGCGACCAAGAAATCAAAGTCACAACATGAAGTCATCATACAAACAGGAAAGTGGTCGCAACCTAAAACTGATGTCGCAACTCAGAAGCTGGAAGAATAGAAAGACAATGATGTCGCGACATGTAACTAAGGTCGCGACATCAACACTGAAGGAACACTGAGCAAATGAGGTCGCGACCACAAACGATGTCGCGACCAGTCAGCGGTTGGAAGACAAGGCGGATTTTAACTTAAGAAGAGGTCGCGATCACGAGCAATCAAGAGAAGTCCATGCACGACATCCAGCGAGGTCGCAACATAGGACAGTGAGCTAAGCTTTTTCTTTGGAGTTCCACCTGGGCATTTAGGGTTATTTGAGGAATTCTTTTCACGGGTATAAATAGATAGCTTTAGAAGGTAAAGTTTTCAGTCTTCACTACCCGAGAAAAGGAAAGAAAGAGGAACTCAGTGTATGTTTTAAGTAGATTTTTTTATTTTTTTATTTTTATTTTTTTAGTTTCATTTTCTGGTTTTGAATCTACTTGACTGTCTGCAGAGGCAGTAGAGGCTGGATTTTGGATATATTATTTTTCTTAAGTATTACTTTGCTGAAATTTATGAAACCTAGACCAGAATTTAAAATTCATTTCTTCTCAGTTTTATTGCAATTACAGTGGTTGTGCGTGATCGGTACTCCATTTCTTATTTGCAATCACGTGTCGGAGCGCGCCTTCTGTTAGTTGATTTACATTTAGTTCTGATCTTTCTGCTGAGTGGAGGAAATTAATTTGGGTTCGATTTTACTTAATTGGTGTTGTTTTGAATGGATAAGTTTCAATAGTAGTACCCTAATACCAGTTGAGGAATGTATCTTACTCGATATCGGAGATGCGCTACCGTGACTCACAGAGACGGAGAAGTTTTGAGAGTTGGAGGCATTCTTTTAAGGTATGTTAGACTACCATTAATGACTGGCGAGCTCGAGTTCGATACGATAAATCCCCCATTCGCTCATGAGTGAAGTTGGAGAGTTGGCCAACAATATAAACCATCGAAGAGTTCACTTTAATCTAAAGGTAAGTTCAATCCGTGTTAGCTTAGATCTAATCAAGGGAAAGGGATAAACCCATAGATCTGGAGGTTGAGCCACCAATTAAGTGGTAGAAACTTTACGAAAATCCTGAGAAGGAAAAGCCAAAGTTCTGCTGTCAACAGGAAATGAGTGTGAAGTATTGAGAAAGAAAAATGCCGAGAGATCTTGCAAGAATTTGGAATCTGGTGCTTGGTTTGATCTTGTCTTCGAGAGAAGCAAGGATATCTAATCGGTGAATATGGAGAAATCCAATTCCAATAATTAGGAAATCTTGGACAATAACCAGATCCATATATAGAACAGAGCAATGTACTTAACTACTGGAATTGACTGTTTCATTGTATTTCACTGATAGTTTTCGTTTCTCACAGGAAACTGATTTAATCCATTTTTATATATGCAATTTATTTTTCTTCAGTTATGTTTTGTTTTAACTTAGTTTGACATTATTCAATAATATAGGATTTTTAAATTTTTGTTGTTTAGATAAAACCTTCAACGTGAGTTTGAGGAGTTGAAATAGTATGGAATTTTAGTAGTTGGGGTAGTTGATGTAATTAAGCTGTCGTCTCGTGGGAATGATACCTGGACTTACATTCAGATTTTACTACTTGTATGGCCTGTGCACTTGCAGTGTCATAGACTGAACCCTTATTTTTAATCATGAACATTAAGAGAAAATTATTTTATCAAGCAAAATTATCCAAAGTAACATGGATACAAGAGAAGTGTAAGGCTCTTGTCATTATGTTAATTTGAGGGGTTTTAGTTTATATAGAAAAAGGCAAACACTCCCCACCTAAGTGCACATGTAATGGCAAACCAACATTCAAGCAAAACATATATGTTCCTACTCAAATCTCAACATGAAATGGATGAGAATGTGACTCACCCTTTCCCACTTTTCGAGCCCTCACTGACTCACTTACGCATGCCTAAGCCAAATGTGAGAAAACATCGTTTTCAAAACAAAAGGTTTTTGTTCTTAAAAACATAATACCGAGTTTTGGTAAAATCTATTGGACAACCCTCTGAGGTGAATTGCTGGGTAATTCTAGAAAGCTTGATTATGGGCACTCCAGGCGTGAGCGTTGGGCCCAATGACTCTCCCGAGGCAATTCTTTGGAAAATCTTCCTTTGGAAATTCCTTTCACAACCATTTTCATTTTCTTTCATGTCATGCACTCACACCTATTGTTCTAGGTTGCCGTGCATATGAAATGCATTATGCCATTTTCATACAACACATGCCAATATATCAATCATGCACATATTAAAAAAATTCACATACTAACCACATGTTATTTATTCCTTAGCCGATAACATCAAAATTAGCTCACATGGGCTAATAAACAATTTAATTTCCAATGGCTCACCTGATTATATTATGTTCATATAATTCAAACATCATGTGTGGGTGAAATTCCATGCATTAACAATTCCTTTCTGCACACTCCGGCCATTCCATTTTTAAGCAATATTTTGCAGAAGCAACACACATATAGACCGATTTTAGTCCAACCATCGGCAGAATGACTTTACTTGATCCCGCCGAAGCGATGCGTGGGCTATTCGAAACTGCCCAAAAATTTCAGCATTCAGTCCCACTCCAGAGGACCAAAAACTCACGGCCATTTTAGCGCGGCGCTCCGACCACAATTTGCAGCGCGGCTTAGCCGCGTATGGGTAATAGCGGTCGAAAATGCGTCACGGGGCGCAGCCGGTCCCAGTACCGACGTTAGGTCGAAATTTTTGGGAGGCGATCAACAACTCACGGCCTCATACCATCGGAAGCCATTAACAAGGCTCTTAAGCAGAAAAATAAGCAGCGAGTAGGAGAAAGGCGCTTCTTATGGGGAGTTGTCAAAGCTCCGCGAAGCCGGTGTCCCACTTGGCGTGGCCCTTGCGGAGTGGGGGCTGACTTTGTCTCTTGAAAGCTGCAGGGATCAGACGGTCAGTTAGTCGAGAAATTCGGAGCAACTTTGTCTCTTGGCTTCTGCGCAGGGATCCGGCCGGTCCGTCGTCGAAATTCTAGAGAGAAGGTAGAGCTTCTCTAAAAAATCCAACTCTTTTCTCTCTCCTATTCACGCTTTGCTCTTTCCCCTCTCCCAAACTCATTAATCAGTTAAGAGAATTGACCTTCTCGCTTACTACGTCCAATTGTCATTGGTTCATAGGATTACACCTTATCCCTTATCCATCTACTTTGGGATTTTCACCCAATGGCATCATGCCATGTGTCCACCCATGGCCCACACTTTATCTCATGTTTGACTAATTTTGCACATGACATGTGGCACTCTGTGAGCCACTCAAAATGTGCTAAGTGTCCCGCACTACCCCCGTTGCCTCAAAAAACATAAAATTTCGACTATCTCGGAATTCGACGAAATTGACACAGAGCCTAGATTTCAGAAGACGATTCCAACAACAGCGAGTTTCGCTTTCGCTATCCGAGATCTAGAAAAATTTCGGATTTTGACCGAAATTACCATTTTATCATTTTTCATAAAATTAGGATTTTCTCAAGGTTTAACATTTTCCACTAGGAAACACAAGCTATTTCTAGTCCATATTTTCCAGCAAATACAAGCTATTTCCAACCCATATTTTCCAACAAATACAAGTTGTTTCCAGCCCATATTTTCTAGCAAACACAAGCTGTTCTAGAACTGCAGTTCTGGGAACATAAAGGACCCAGGAATTGGTCCTTAAATTATCAACAGTTTGATCAAAACTGTTCTTGAACCGGCCCCACCGTTAAGGCTATACCCCGCCGCTACTGAATCTAATCTCTGACAAAGACACACGTAGGTAGGAGAACCTCTCATAAATTCTCAAGCTGCGAACAATGCCTACTCCTTGTCCGTCGACGGAATGGAGGGAGAGTAGTCATCCTCCTCTCTTTCTCCTCCTCTCCTCTCTTCTTTTCCCCTTTCTTCTTTCTATCTTTTCCTTCTTCCTTCCACAAACTATTTCTTCTTTTCTGTTTTGTTCTCCTCTACGAACTGATCACATTTTCCATTTGGTAGAATTCTTTTTTTTTTTTTTTTCATTCTCCATTTTATTGACACATGGTTTCCATGTGTTACCTTCACATTCATTCCATCTTCCCATGTGACACAAGGGTGCCATGCATTTAGCCATGTGGCATTTTCCACCCACATGGCACCTAATTTATGGTCATGATGCCATGTGGCACCCTTTCACTTGTCACCTTGTCATTCCTTCGTTTCGCCTTGAAGTACGTGAAATTTCGACTGTCTCGTAATCCGACGTAATTCGACCGGGCAAGTGGCAACTAGATTTCACAGACGAACTCACAGGTGGTTCGTGTCGCCACACGGTGATCTAGAGAATTCCCAAGCTCGCGAGCCTGCATCAGAATGGTAATCTATCGTTTCACTTTACCTCGGTTTTCACAATTTAATACAAGAAAGATCAACGTTTATTTAAGTCAAATAACTGGATTTCTAAATGTTCATATTATAGTAAGTACTTCTAATGTTGTATTACATTGGATTTTTTGTTATGTTACAATTTTTCAAGTCAAAACTACAATATTTATAATAAGTTGATTCATTATAATGAATGAACAAATATATATAAGTTTTGTGTATAGAAAAAATATATATTACAAAATTTACAAGTTAATATCTATTGTAAAGGAAAAAAAAACATATATAAAACGATAAAGAGAAAAAAACATCTAAAATGATAAACATAAAATAAAACATACAAGTGGATGCAAGCTTCCAAATACTCTTTAAGTGTGAAATACTTGGGTTTATTTCTTCAATTCTAAGCTTGTTGTGGTGTTCTATTTCATACTCTTCTACAAGGAGAACGATCAAACAAATAAATCTAAAATCAACCCTTATCTCAATGAAAAAAGAATTTACTTTCAACATACTACGGGACATGTCAAAGAAAATTCTATTTTTCTTTCAACTACACCATTTTGTTGTGGAGAATATGAGACCATTTAAAGGTTGATAAATTCCATAATCGTAACACACTTCTTTAAATTCTTTTTGATGTGAATTCACTTCCTCTATCAAATCTCATTGTTTTCAGAGTTTGTCCACTTTTCAACAAGTAGGTTAAATTTCTAAAGCAAGAATACTTCCATTATTTTTCAAGAAATATACACAAGTCTTCTACTAGAATCATCAATAAAAAGAAAAAAAATATTTATTCCTGGATGGATCTGGGGACACATGAGATCGCATGAACAAGCTCTAGAGGCTTCTTTGCTCTTGTATTAGCTTCTTTTGGAAAACTATTTCGGGCATGTTTTCCAAGCACACATCCTTCATAATTGATCTTGATGATCTATTAAAAGATGTTCCTCTTATTTATATAATTTCTTGCCTTCAATGTTCACAATCCACCAAAATTAAAACCATATTTTAGACGCATTCCAAGAAGAATCACTAAATATGCAGATTTTAAACATCTTATAATTCAATTTCTGAATGTTTGATAAAAATGATTTATTTGGCTCATCATTGACGATTAGCAATTAAATTGGTTTGTTGGTCTCTAATGAAATGGTTGATTTCATATGACAATATTATAATTTGATTCAAAGTTAACAAACTTAGTATACGGTTTTATTAGGGACAAAAGTAGACATTAGGAGAGAAAAATTGATGATTTCATTTTTTCAATAATAAAAGAAGATTTCTTCCTTTGCCTTTTACTAAAATGTTAGATGCATCTCCAAACATGATACCAATCTGTCAGGAGGTGAGGCGTGCATGCCCCAATTTTCTGGGTCCCTGCTGACTAATCTGGTCAACCTCGCGGAATACATGGGTGTCCAGATATTCGATACTCACACTATCGTGAACTGCTTCACCAAGACTCATTTATGAGTAAAAGAAATCTACTCCGCCCTTTCAACCATAATTTCCAAAATATCACCCAAGGCTATGTCACAATACCAGAGTTCATTACAACACTCTGACACAAAATCATGAGTATTAAAACTTTTTTGGTTTTTGAATATGGTTCTTACAAATATCAAGGCCACATGCCGCCTTCACACATTTACTTTGATGAGCGTCGTCCACCCAAGTGCTTCACTCCTCTACACTCAAATATTTTTCCCCCAGCCAAGCCACGCCCAGAGAGAATACCCTACAAGGGCTAATTCCCACCTAAGCGCACACGCGCAATGCCCACTCACCGCTTTCACAATCACATTCCAACAAGAACATGTCAATTTATATGAACCTTACATGTCATGCCATGAAATGAGATGCAACTCATCATAAACACATCTCCAGTCCTCATCACCCACACAACGCCGCTTCCATGTGTGAAAACCGCCATTCTCGAGATGACATCCAATTTGATCATTTTCAAAACAAATTTTCATTATTTGTCGCAGATATAAACCAAAGCTTTTTGGATGGGAGCATCATAATTATCATTTTATATTCAAAACTATGCGCCAGGGGTGGGCATTTTATGGTCTCAAACACAGTTCCTCAAACCCAAACACTTTTATGGCCTTTCACCATAAGGGACTATAGCCGACCATAATTGGCGGGTTTTTCACCCGAGGGGGGGATCTATCCCTTCTTACTGATACCCGGCACATATTTTCATTCTCATGTATAAAACCATGCTACTCTGTTGAACGTTGTCCCATTTAACCGAGCCCACCCAATAAAATATCAAACGCAGTGTCGATTCATTAACCATGCACTCAAACCCATTTAAAGCGATGTCCCCGTGCATATGCAATGCAATATGCCATTGCCTATTTGTAATGATATTATGGATATATGATGAATGCTCTATGGACACTTGATTAATCATACATCACCACGCATCTGGGCAATTATATCAAAAAACATGCATATAATTTCCCTACATTAACTCATTCATGTCAATGAATCACACAAGCATATGTCAACATCACATACAAATCATTACTTAGTCAAGTAATAAAGCACTTATCCTTTAGGCTAAATTACTGTAAGACCCGAGAAATTCCAATTTCTGGAAAAAGGGCAAAAATTGTAATTTCGGTTACAAAGTTGTAATTTCGGTTAAAAAATCCGGAATTTATTCTTTAGATCTCGAATGATGAAACAGATTGCACTGCTAATCGTCTTAAATCTAATCCGCATCGAATACATTGAATTCTGAAGAGATGTTCTAATTTACACGCTTTTCAAGGCATCGTGGCTCGTGCCCAAACGATTTTTGATACAAAGCTCATATATAATATAAATTATGTGTCATGGGCGGCATGAGTAAAGAAATGATGAAATGGACTGCCAGAGATAGTGTCGAATGCCAAACTGTGAAACTGGTTGACATAGTTGTCGTTATTGCACTGTATTAACGGTGGATAATGCCAAAACATACGTTGAGTTCACTCCCACCAATTTCAAAAAGGCAACGTGAAATCGCGTAATGAAAATGAGAAAAGTTGCACGAAAATGGCGTTTTCTTAGTGAGAGAGTCTTCCTTCTCTCTGGGGAATACTCGCATCCGACCGTAGGGCGCCGACAAAGAAGGAAAGTCGCTTCACGCCAGTGGCTATACGCGTGGGTACCGGATTTGTGAGTTTTTGACAAACTCCTTGAGGTAGGGGTTTCTCCCCTACTGGGCTTTATTCTCTTAAGTACTTTACAAATGTTTGCTCGAATGAAAGCCGTTAGGGGGCCGCTTGATCAATTCCTAAACCTTCGGGACCGAATTGGATATGAATTTTGGAACCAAAATGTTTAGTCTTAATCGTGAGTGGGCTGTTTGGGTGTTTGTTCACAAAGTTTGTATTAAATCATGCATTGATTGTAATGAGAGGCCTAGTAAATGGCCTAGGAAATGCGTTCACACAAGGTAACCCATGGATTTGCATTTTTCTAGAATAGTAACTCGAGGGTTTCACTCAAGCCCCCGAACAATGTTCACAAAAATATATTTTTGTGTGAAATGTGTTTGGTCGAGTGATTCAGTTGAATTGCTCAGGTTTACTATTAGCCTAAGTGGATTAATTTTGATGATGAATTGATTAACTATATGACATGATTGTGTGATTGATATTATGTGGATATGTGCATGCTTACATATTTGCATGTGATTAACTGTATTGGGAATTGGTACATGCATTCCATATGCAATCGAAACACCTCAGACTATAGGAATGAGTGCACAGATGAGTCTAGAGAAATGGTTCGAGGGTTGTCTAAAATTATTAATTATCTAGAGGGTAGTCCAAATTAAAATATCAATCATCTGAGACGGCCCATTTGATATTCATCTGAGGGTAGTCCGACAACAACATTATATCAATTTGGTCTGAGACGGGCCCAATTGATATATATACATCAGGGTTGTCCACTAACAAACACCTCATACGTAGGCCTAGGCGAAAGTGTGAGAGTCAGGCGAGGACTCCTGGATCCGAGCCGGGTCATGCATTCAAGCAGTGATCATGCATCTGCTTAACGGAGTTTATTTTGGAATATCAGACCGCACTTATGGAGAGAGCCCACTTGGGGTATGATTCCATCACCAGCATTAGCTCACCCCCAAGGGATATTATTTTACGTGCACAGGAGCGTATGTAGGGACTACTTATTCTAGTGGATCGAGGATTAGAAGAAAGTCAAGCTGTGGTTTTGGCTGATGATTTAAGCATGTATTGAAATGTCTAATTTTAATATATGTATCAGATAAGAGTGAAAATGGTTGTAACTCTTGTAACTGGCTTGGTATATAGTTGATTCAATAGTTAGTATGTATTATGAGTATCGCTTGTGGGGCCCAAGTGGCTCAGATATCATGTGATCGGGATATATTGGATATATTAGATATATTTTAATCGTTTACTGTATACAGGTTTTGTATTTCAGAGCCCCCGACAGCTGAGACTCCGGCCCGATTTTCGTGAGAAATGTCGCGTCACCCGACATTCACGAGTGTTTCCGCGGGTTGACGGGTAGTCAACGGACCCCTGCCAGGCGCTCACAGCCTGGTACGTAGCCTAGGTATACGAATACCTAGGGAGCTCTGTTAGGTATCCATCACCACTGCGGCTCGATGTAGAGTATAGGCATATGAAACCTAGAGATTGATATCAGCTTCTAGGGCCATAGTTTTCCAGTAAGAACATCACCACTTGTGGTTTGGATGTTCTGGCTTAGGTATGAGATTACCTAGGAAATCACTTTAACAGAATGTGATGCATGGTGTTTGATGTGTGATTGCGTGTATAACATGAGTTGTGTTATGTGAATGATGTTTATTGGCATGGTTTGTGATATGTTTATGATATGCTCTGGGTGCTTAGTGATTAGCACCTTAGTATGCTTCGCTGTTGGAAAATGCTCAGAGTTGTTACCGTGTGAAAAAAAAAAAAAAAAAAACTGGAACAAAGAGAAGAAATGAAAATAAATTTCATAAATTTATTTGGTTTATTGGTTGATCAAATAAAATTTTAATAAATTTTAGGTTGAACACTAAAGTTAGTGTTAGATTAGGAGGTTTTGAGAAAATTTTGGACAAATATGGTCCGTAATAAAAGAAATAATTAAAATAAATTTTTATCAATTTATTTGGTTTAGAGGTGAAGCAAATAATTTTCTAAGGTTTTTACACAAACTTGTAAAATTGGAATAGGAATAAAATAAATTTTTTATAAATTTATTGAGTGTTCGAAAATGAGAAAAGGCATATAAATTTTAGTGTTTCCATATCTAGAAAATGTGAAAAAAAAATTATATGATGAGAAGAAATATTTTTCTAAAAGTTTTACAGTGTGTAAAGTTAAAGTAAAATGAAGAAAATAAATTTTCATTAATTTATTTGGGGTATACTAGAGAAATTTTTTTTTAAATTAAATCAAATAAAATTTATTGAAAATTTAAAATAAAATTTTCAAAAATGAAATTTTTGAAAATAAAATTTCGGTTGAAAACAATATTTAAATGCAAAATTGATTGCCTCGCATTACCCGGGTAAATGCAAGGACAATGGTATACACTCGATTTATGTATGGATTAGTGTCTCTTGGCCGTGTTTATGCCTTGTGGAGATATTGTATTGAGATTTAACCGCCATGTTAATCAGATAGATTTTGCACATGCTACAATGGCGACTTTAAGACGAGGCGTCCACGTGGCACACTGTGGCACCACCGTTGTTTGATCACTGTGCTTTACTCGAGGTCAGAGGTATTACGTGCCAGCCTCATCGTACAGCCGGTATAGCGCTAGACAAGAAGATCCTAGCAACCTGAGATAGTGGCGCATCATCCTCCGACATTCACAGGGGGAGGAGATCCAATGATGGTAGACCACTGGTTCATACAGATTGAGAAGGTGTTAGATGTAACGACCCGTACCAAATAATACGAGTTTTTAACACATTTGACCAGCTGCTGACCCACGCTTTGACCAAGTTTGACCAAGTCGACCAAGTTTGACTTTTTCGAGGAGGAACAGTTTTAGGTTAACTGGCGCATCATTTCAGCCTCGCGATACGAAGTTCATAGACGGGCGGAACGTCACAATCCGACTCTACGATAAAAGTTACTGGGCTATTAGAAGTCACTAGTAGCACTTTATCAAAGGTCTGCCCGTCAGATTTTTACCCGAAAGCGACTCTAGGCCTATATAAACATCATAACTTTGATGCCAAATGAAACTCTAGCCCTAAAACAATTCATTTTGAACTCCAAACCCTGCAGAAGCCTCCGAAACTTGTGGACCCGAAAGTCATCATTTTGACCATTTGCGAGCCGTGGGAGATTGGACCAAACTAGGCACCACCGGCCACTATCACTGTACACGCGCCGGACAGATGGGAGGAGGACATCCAGAAGAAGCCGGCCGTGAAATTTCATGGCCAACCTCAGCCGGACACGCCGGGATCGGGCCGAAGGTCAAGGGCGGCGCCACCGTAATACCGGTAATTTCTGATTTTCCCGCCATTTCCGGCCGGGGCCCCAGGCCACCCCATAGCACCTTTCCACCATTTTAATTCTCCGAACTCATTTCCGCAAGGTCCTTTCATACATTATCATCACCGCTTGAAAGATACAACAAAACAAATTGACCGACCGTTGGATCGAGTTTTTCGCCACTACAAAGAACCTTTTGACCAAGGTGAGGCTAACATGTGTTCCTGGTCTCGGGCTTTCCATTGATATGGTTTGTAAATTTGGACGCCGCTTTTGCTAGTTTTCCATTTTTAGGTTGTTTCGTAATTACCGAAGTCGGGACTGAAATAGAGTACCAATTAATCAAATTTGGTAAAATTGAAGTCAGGACAGTGAAACTGGGTGTTTTAGGAATTATCGAATCCGGCTCAATTTCAAGAAATCAGCTCCTGATGAAAAGCCCCAATTTTGGGTACGGCCTATAGGGCACTTCAGGTAATCGGGACTTCGCTTTTGTGTGTCCAATTAGGATGATTTCTGGGCTTCTAAAATTACTCTAAGGCCTTAGGGGCATTCCAAATGTCGCTGTTCAATTATCGAGTCTACGGTATTTTATTTATATTACAGGCACTCACGCCGGGCCGGGAGACGATCCTACAGGGGAACAAAACTGAGCATCTATAGTTCCAGGGAGTGGTCGCATTGCTTTTGCACGTTTGGGCATATTATGATATATATTTTATGTTAGTTATTTCATATATAACTTATTTGATCTGACGGTTGATTGCATAAATGAAAATGTTAGTTTTTATAAAATGTTAATAGCTTCATGTGAGTTTTGGTCATCATTTTAAATATTTGCAAAAGTTTTACTGAAGTTCCTCGGGATGAGTCTCGTGGTATTTGGAATATTTTGAAGGTACGTGGATTGAGGTTTTAAAACCGCTTTGAAAACTCACTGCTTTAAGAAAGAGATTTCGAGGTCTTGCAAATGATTATGATGGCTAAAGGTCGTTTTGGAAAAGCAGCTCTCGTGAGTAAAAATACGAATATATTAATTCCACTTGGCCGCAGGCCGGATTACCGACGGTTGGTATGCCACGGTGTCGTGAGTTTAGCTTATATATTAATTACACGGTCGTGGAGGTCTTGATGACCACTGCTGTATGCCAATGATGTCGCGGAGTTTAGTTATATTACTCCATCTGGCCATGAGGCTCCATTACCGACTGGCTATATGCCAATGCATGTCGGTAGATTCATATATACAATTCCACTATCGCGGAGGCCTGACATCGACGGTTGGTATGCCAATGCATGTCGATTTGTTATATATTAATTCCACTATCGTGAGGTCGGATTACCGACTGGCCGGGGTATGCCACGATGTCGCGGAGGCTCAAGCCATTCCATGGTACATGATGGGTATATAATACGGCTTATAAAGGATATATGTACGGCATTGGCCCCCGATTACATGCTTTTCCATTTATAGTCAGGTATTTTCACGGTTATTTTACTTACATGATGGTTACATATATTTATACTCAATTGTATAAGAAATAGACTAGGTTTTAAGGTTCTTGAAATGATGTTGGTTAAATTTTGAGCATGACTTCATAATATTGTCGGGCTTTGCAAAGCCGTTTTGAGAAACGTTACTAACTGGGAACATTAAGCAAAGAGCGAACGTGAGGTCTTCGAGAAGGAATTTTTCTAAAACAAAAACATTATTTTCCATATAAATTATGCCACTACCAGATTCTTTCTCACATCATTGCCTTAACATCTGCTCCTTAGGTCCCGGCAAATTGCAGGCCTACCTCACGCCGATTCAACACGTCTATCTGCTGACAAACATGCACTCTATCCCACCTATATGTCTTTGTTTTGTTGGACTCCATTTAATCTCATTGTAACCCTAAATTCCTGGTAAAATTAGAATGCTCGATATTCGTGACAACGCTTATGGGTCCCATCTATATAAGTGGCGGGATCTCTTATAGTATATAATTAAGGTATACATGGTACCGTACGTGAAACCACTTTTTAGGTGGGGTCCTTTCAGGTGGTCCCTAGTGATTGTACAATGGAATCCCACTAGGCGACCACCCGAGAACCCGGAGGGGCACCGGTCAAACTCACACAGAGGTTATGAAAATTACCTTCGACACTACCAGATTAGACTTAAATGTGGTTCCAAATTTTTAAAGAGGTGAGAAACTAATATTGTGAAATGGGCAAGGACCTCGAGACCCAGAGGAGCCTTTGTACGTGAGTTATTCCTCAGGGATTAGTGGCGAGAATAGGGATGATATAGTCGAGGTTGCGAAGCTGGAGATCTCGAGGACTCTACTCTCACAAAGGACTGAGGACTGGGTGACATGTCGTGAGTTCATGTCATTCCGGGATGGATTGGTCAAGTGCCTACTGGTCATACCGATTGTGAGCGTAGGAGGGTTACCGCCACACACAGACGGTACCTGTAGAGATTTCAGTGGGACAAGATGATATTTGGCCTCAAACGCATACAAGTCTAGGTGTTAGGATACCAAGGGGTTGGCTAGCAAGCTCATGTCTCTCGTGGAGTGACTCCAGGTGAGACTGTGACTTAGATCTACCTCGAGTGGCTCATGAAAGATGCATGTTTCTTTCTTCTCCCGTGATGAGCTACTCCTGACTAATTCATATAAAGATGCAGACTGTATTGAGTTACACTCGGTATCTTTCATGCTCCATCTCTAAGACCCGCATAGGATGGCACCTATTGAGTCAAGAACTCGTAGTCCGGGCCAAGGTGAGCTACTGGACAAGGGGTTCATTAGACCGAGCACTTCACCATGGGGTGCTCCGGTTCTATTTTGCGAAGAAGAAGGACAAGACTCTTCGACCGTGCTGATTACAGACAATCGAACAGAAAGACATCAAGACCGATATCCATTACCGAAGATCGATGATTTGTCTGACACAGAGGAGGCGAGTCTACTCCAAGATGTAATCTTCCACCTCCAGCTACTCACGAGGGTTAGAGACAGATATCCTAAGAATGCTAGGACGCGTTATGGGCACTTTGAGTTTAGCTGGGTGATGCCTTTGATCGACGAATGAGCCGTGAGCATTCATGGATCTCATGCATAGGATATTCCAACCTTATCTAGATCGCTTGTCGTAGTCTTCGCGGATGATGATTTTGATCTACTCCCAGAGGGAGCATGAGTATCACGGAGGATCATTTCACATTTGTCGAGAGACCCATCACTGTATGCCAAAGTTCAAGAAGCGTGAGTTTCCAAGCCACTAAGGTGAGATTGGGACACGGGTGTCGCATCGAGGCCGCCGACCCGTAAAGGTCGAGTGCTGATGAGTCGAGAGGCCGAAGTCGCCTTCGAGATACGTGAGTTTCTAGGATTGGCTGGGTATTACAGAGATTCATTGATATTTTCCAGATGGGCAACACCTATGACTAGGTCAATCTTAAGGAGGTCGTTTGATCGGGAGACTGGCGTAGGAGGCATTCCACAGAGCTGAAGACTTTACTAGCTCCCATCTCGGGAGTAGTTCTGACAAGGGACAGGGCCACAAAGAGGTCGTATGCCTCAGCCTGATCGGGATGTGTTTTGATGCGCCCGAGGGCAAGAGCTTATATTCCTACAGCCATTGAAGAATCACTTGCGTAATTACCCCAATACCACGACATGGAGTCATACGTAGTCTTCGCCTTTAAAGATTTGGCGCCACTACTTATACATAGAGTTCGAGGTGTACTGCACTATAAAAGTCCTAAGTATATTTTCACGTAGCGAGACCTCAACACGAGTAACGCAGATGGATGCAGCCCGAGGATTATGATTTCACTTTCGCATTATCATCCCAAGGCAATCGTGGTGGCCGATGCACTCACCTAAGTCACGAGGAGCGTTGGCTAGTATAGCTTCTGGAGTGTATGGATGTCAGACCTGTGTGGACAGCTGGGGCTACAAGACAACAGAGCGCACTGGGGTACCTCTGGGAGTTTAAGGTTACACCGTCGCTGAGCAGAGTGATTAAGTCCCAATGGCGGACGCTGCAGATAGTGTCCATCGTGGACCGAGCATAATGTGCACGTGACGCAGGGTCGGACCGCCTTCACCCGTGATGGTAGTCTTCGATATAGGGACAGGTTCCCGCCTGATCGACGGAGAGGAGATTCTCGGTGGTGTTTTAACGCTTCTCAATTCGCTGCGGCATCCAGATGGCACCTAAGATGTACCAGGATCTTCATTTACTTCAGACATTGTATGGATGAAGAGACGTGTAGGGGACTTTGTTCGGACTGGATGTTCACATGTCAAACAGGTTAAGACCGAGCACCGTATACAAACAGGCTACTTTTAGCCATCGTGAGGTACTGAGCGGAAGGAGCACGCCATGACGACTTATAACTTACTGCCACTGACGCAAAGCAGGCTAAGACACGCAGACGTGGGTGATAGTGGACCCAAGCCAATGGAAGCCTGACATTTTCTAAAGCCGTATGATGACCTCTCTTCGCCTGAGGATTCCACTGTACATTCGAGATACCCGCTACACGAGTACCCGCATCCATAGTGTCCGATAGGGACTGGTGGTTTGATTGCACACACTTTTGGAAGAGTTTCCAAAAGGCCATGGGCACACTACCGACGATAAGTACAACTTTTCCACCCTCGCATGCATGGTCACCAGAGGACCATACAGTGTTGCAGGACATACCGCGAGCATGCGTCCCCAGATCATAAGGGTAGTTGGGAAGAGCACTTGCCCCCAAGTGGAATTCGCCTCACAAACAAATGGGCTAATGCAAAGCAGTATGGGCAGAGTGGCAACTGCATGAGGCATTGTATGGGAGGCCATGTAGATCACCATATTGGACCGGGAGGTGGGAGAGAGCCCTGCCCATCGGGTCCTCGATATGATTAGAGACACCCTCTGAGCAGTGTGAGCTGACATTTGTCAACGCCCCTCACGGCTTAGGAGCCAGCTAAGAGTTATTATGCGATGTGCGACGTCGACCCTTAGAGTTCAAGGTTGGGGATCATGTCTTCTTGAAGGTGATGCCTAAGAGAGGAGTGGTCAAAGTTCTAAGAAGCATGGAAGCATAGTCGCCATGATCACATTGGACTTTCGAGATGTTTCAGATGACAGCACTATCGCATCAAGCTGGCGTTACCGCCCAATATGATAGGTGTCCACAGAGGTATTTCTTACGCTCCATGCTCCTAAGTATACCCGCATCCAAATTCTCATGTGGTGGATTGGGGACAGATAGAGGTTGACACGGATGGGACCTCTGAGGAGGGGACTCACTTGATAGCCGTGATCGGCTCTCACACGCAAGACCGCGAGGTGGCCAGTATCAAAGCATGGCGTAACTACGAGTAGAGGAGTCTATACGTGAGCCGAGGACATTATGCACACCCATCCCTTCTTATATGTAGATGAAGGTACGGGTTTAGTCAGCAAGGATTTAATGACTGCTTGAGATGCATGGTAGAGTGCACGTTGCATACGATGTCGTTGATTGTATTTGTCCTTAATTTCGGACGAAATTCCTTTTAAGAAGTGAGAATGTAAGACCCGAGAAATTCCAATTTCGAAAAAGGGCAAAATCGTAATTTCTACATAAAGTTGTACTTCGGCAAAAATCTGAATTTATTCTAGATCTCGGATGAACGGATTGCAATCATTGAATCATCTCAAATCTAGCTAGTACGAAATTCGCCGAATTCCGGTGACACCATTTACATCGCGTTTTCAAGGCATCACTAGCTCGTGCCGTAAAACAATTTTCGGCGACGAAAGTCAGATATAACATGTACTCATGTGCCATAAGTGGCATGAGTAGAAAGAAATGATGAAAAATGCATTGTCGAGATAAATAATGTCAAACTGGGAAACGAAGGACAGAAGGTCATTATTAAATTGTATTAAATAAGGACAATGCCAAACATGTAAAGATTTGATCTCCCACCATCGTAAAGTAAAACGTGAATTGCAGAATGAAAATGAGAAAAGTTGCATAATGAAAATGGCGTTTTTCTTAGTGAGAGAGAGCCTTTCTTCTCTCTAGAAATACGCAACCACCGTAGGCGCCTTCTCGACAAGAAGGAAGTCGCTTTTGCGAAGAGGGCTTCGCGCGGGTACGGATTTGTGGAAGCCACAAACTCCTTGAGGTAGGGGTTTCTCCTTACTTCTGGGTTTTATTCTCTAAGCTTTACAAATGTTTGAGTCGAACAGGCCGTTAGGGTCGTTTTGATCGCTCCCAAACCTGGGACCGAATTGGATATGAATTTTTGGAAATCTAAATGTTTAGCCCGTAACTGTGAGGGCCGTTTTGGGTGTTTAATCACACAAATTTTGTATTAAATCATGTATTGATTGTAATGAGGCCTGAATGGTCGGAAATGCGTTCACAAGGGGCGAACTGATGATTTAGATTTGCTATAGAGATTAGTAACGAGGGTTTCACTATTCCTGAGAATAGTGTTCACAAAAAATATATTTTTGTGTGAAAATGTGTTTGGTCGAAAGTGATTCAGCTGAATTGCTCAGGTTTGGATTATTAGCCTGGGCGAGCTAATTTTGATGTATGAATTGATTACTGCGCGATATGATCAGGTGGATCGATATTATTTGGATATGTGCATGTTTACATATTTGCATGTGATTAGACTGTATTGGAATTGGCATACATGCATTCCATATGCACCGGAACACCCTAGGACTATAGGAGTGAGTGCATGAGATGAGTCTAGAGAAAATGGTTCGGAGGGTTGTCTAAAATGTGAATTATCTAGAGGGTAGTCCAAATTGGTGGACATCAATCAGCTTCTGAGACGGGCCCAATTGATATTCATCTGAGGGTAGTCCACAAACAACAATATGTCAATCGTCTGAGATGGCCCAATTGGTATATATATACATCGGAGGGTTGTCCACTAACAAAACAATAATTTCATACGAGGCTTAGGCGTGCGTGAGAGAGCTCATGGAGACTCTGATCTCGAGTTGGTCATGTACATTCAAGTAGGATCATGCATTTGCTTGAATGTATGTTTATTTTGGAACATTGCACTTCACTTAGGTGGAGAGTAGCCTACTTAGGGCGATTCCATCATCAGAGCATTAGCTCACCCCTGTCGGTGGATATTATTTACTGTGCACAGTGAGCGTGCGGGACGGCTCGCCCTTAGGATTGAGGATTGTAGTTGAAAGTCGTTGTGGTTTCGTTGATGATGTATAAGATGTATTGAAATGTCTAATTTAACATATGTATTGTATAAGAGTGAAAATTATTGTAACTCTTGTAACTATTTGGTATATAGTTAGATTCAAGAGAAGTTACAGGTATTATGAGTATCGTCATGGGCCCAAGTAATGTAGACATCATGTGGACGTGGATATATTGGATGATATTGACAGGTTGCAATCGGCTGGGGACAGTATATTGTGTGTTTTGTATTTGGGCAGAGTCTCCATAAAAAGGAGACTCTCGCCGATTTTCGTGAGAAATGTCCGGTCCCGCGGTCAAGGTAGTCAACGGACTGCTTGAAGGCCACACTACAATAACATGATATCACAAATAGTTTGCATTGGTGTTATAATGTTATGTTCACACATAAAATTCATTACATGCCAATATATTAATACACATATCAACATTTCATCAAACAAGCCTCGTCATTCCATGCAATTAGTATACCGTGTTATGATCAAAATCAGAATGATGTGGAGTACACCAAATGCTAATAACTAGCATATGGCTAGATTCTAGACTCCTCAAAGATCTTTCTACGAGTCCAAGAACGTGTTTAATCTGAGTTCGGACGAGAAAGACAGGATGGTCGCCCAAAAAGTTGGAGTATATCGTGTGAGCCACACTCACAGGTGAGCCAATCCACGCAATAGGTGCCCGAGGGTTGCAGATACTGGAACTCCCGTAATGCGCTTGACCCAAATTGCTCGTGCGCTTCTTTAAACTGGAAGCATAACCATCCATGCCATTAACATGGCACAAGATGGTTCCAAAATCATCCCAAAATAATAGCTCAAAGGCTAGAAATAAACCAAAGTAAGAAGAATCCCTACCCCTTGAAGCGTAGCCCCTCGTCGAATCTTCAGACTTTACTCCTTTGTTCAACGAGTTCCGACCATCGAAACGCCAATGAATTGAAGAAGAAACCGCCGGCCTCCTTCCTCTTTATCTATTTCTTTTCCTTTTTCTTTCTTTTCTCCTTTCCCCTTTCCCCTTTCTCTTCTTTCCCTTCCACGAACCGGGTTGCAAACACCCCCCCCCCCCCCCCCTCCCTTTAATCCCCTACGATACACAAATCAAACCCATGCATCCATGTGTCACAAACATGGCTTGCCATGTGTCACACACATATTTTACATGGTCCTATAAGGACATGCATTTTGACATGGCTTGATATTTATCACCATACATGGATCGTCATGTCATCATACTCTAATTCCTACCCCATGTGTCACCGCGTCGAAAAAAATCTGAAACTATAACTATTTCGAATTCAACGAAATTCTCGCCTAGGCAACTCAAATTTTTGGTGAGAGATGAACCCAATGTAAGGTCCGCTTCACACCAAGAGACTGTGTTCTAGGGTTTTCAACTCAGAGGTATCCACAATCCTGCTTTCTGTTTTGCTTTTTTTTAGAAATTTTCAAATTTTCCTGGGTTTTACATTCTTCCCCCCTTATAAGAATTTCGTCTTGAAATTCACACATGCATATGCAACATTCATTTTCATTATCAATTAACTAAACAACGTACCTTCATCCTCAAATAAAAAGGATAGTGGTACATCACACCCCACCATGTCGCTCCTCACTCCTCGTGCTACTCATGACACCTTTAATGGGGCCTTCACGATCTTCCGTCATAAAACCTAATCTCGACTATCTATAATACGCACAGCTCCCTCCTCAAAGGTCCCATCTGCATCTACAACAAGCTTGCCCATATCCACTAAATGAGTCGGATCTGGAGTGTACTTCTAGAGCATGGAGACATGGAATACCACATGAACACTAGAGAAACTCCTAGTGGGTAACGCCTAACCGAGGCTACTTGAGCTCCACCTCTCAAGTAATCTCACATTCACAACTGGCGATAGCCGCGCTGCCGAACCTCGACCACTCCTCCTCTTAGGCATCACCTTTAAGAAAACATGATCGCCTGCCTCAAACTCTAGTGTTGTTTCACCATACCGTCGCCGTGAGCCTTCATCGCCGTGTCGCGTGAGAAGTCGCTTCCGTATCAAATCAACCTTCTCAAAGGTGTTTCTAACCAATTCCGACCGCAGATCTTCCCACCTCCGCCCAACAAACAGAGACTTAATATAGTCTTCCTATATAAAGCCTCATAGTAAGTTATCGTGCTCGCTCGATAATCAAGTGTTATAGATGAATTCCACAAAGGGTAAATGCTCTTCCCAGCCACCCTTAAGATCTAGGACGCATGTCCGTAGCATGTCGTCTAAAATCTGGATGGTTCTCTCTAATTGACCGTCCATTTGTGGATGAAAAGCAGTGCTCATCATCAACTGCGTTCCTATAGCTCTTTGGAAACTCTCCCAAAAATGAGTCGTAAACCTAGGATCCCGGCTCGATACGATAGAGACTAGTACTCCATGTAACCGGACGATCTCTCGTATGTACAACCTGTAGAATTCCTCCAGTTTGAAGGTCATCCGCATAACCAGAAAATGTGTCGACTTGGTGAGTCGGTCCACTATCACCCACACCGCATCATGCTTACGTGATGTCCTTGGCAAGTGAGTCACAAAATCCATCATGATATGTTCCCACTTCCACTCTGCTACCTTCAATGGCTGGAGTAGCCCTGCTGACCTCTGGTGCTCAACCTTTATCTACTGACACGTGAGGCATCATCGAACGAAATCCCCAATGTGTTTCTTTATCCCACTCCAGTAATATTAGCGACGAACATCTCGGTATATCTTCATGCCACTTGGATGCACAACAAATCGAGAGCAATGGAACTCCTTGAGGATCTCCTCTCTCAAATTTGCCAACTAAGGAACTACAACCCATCCCCTGCATCGAACACTACCATTAACGTGCATGGCCTAGCCGTCACCAGACTGACCGCACCCGATCCCGCATTGACAATATCTCAGATGCCGGCCCCTAGGACTTAATCACCGCTTAGTAGGGAAGGTGCAGCCACCAAACTCCCAAACACCCCGAGCCCCATCACCGCATCAGAAATTCAACCATCCCACAACCTCGAAAGAGATCCGCTCACTCCCGGAGGCCGCACAGCTAATACTCCCCGCGGACATCCCCGACCGAGGCGTCAACACCACATTTTCCCCATTCCGCATGGTAATGAAAAGTGAAGTCATAATTCTTCAGATACTCCATCCATCTGCGTTGCCTCATGTTGAGGTCCCGCTATGTAAAGATATACTTAAGACTTTTGTGGTCCGAGAATAGCTCGAACTGTTCACTATATAGATAGTGGCGCCAAATCTTCAATGCAAAGACTATAGCCACCAACTCCATGTCATGTGTGGGGTAATTCCGTTCGTGGTTCTTCAACTGCCAAGAACCATAAACTACAACCCTTTTGGACTGCATCAAAACACATCCCAGTCCATCCTTAGACGCATCGTAGTACACTGTGTACATCTGTCCCCTTTCCAAGACTATCCGAATAAGAGCCGAAGTAAGCCTCCTTTTCAATTCTTGGAATGCCCGCTCGCACAAGTCATTCCACTAAAACTTGACCTTCTTCCAGGTCAACTTCGTCATAGGCGCAACTAATCGGGAGAAGTCCTCAATGAACTTCCTATGATACCCTGCTAATCCCAAGAAACAACGTATCTTGAAGACTGACTTCGGTCTCTCCAAACTCATAACTGCTTCGACCTTCTCCGGGTCCACTGATACATCCGAAGCTGACACTACATGTCCCAAGAATCTCACCTTAGTAAGCCAAAACTCGCACTTACTGAACTTGGCATACAACTGATGTTCTTTGAGGGCCTGGAGAACAATCCTCAAGTGATCCTCATGCTCCTCCTCCAACTTGGACTAGATCAAGATGTCGTCAACGAAGACTACCACAAACTGATCTAGATAGAGCTGGGACACCTTATGCATGAGATCCATAAATTCCGTTGGCGCATTCATCAATCCGAAGAGCATCAATGTGAACTCGAAATGCCCGTACCACATCCTGAACGCTGTCTTAAGGATATCAACCTCCCTAACTCTCAACTGATGATAACCGATACGAAGATCTATCTTAGAGTAGACCCGCGCCCCTCTCAGCTAATCAAATAAATTATCAATCCTCAGGAAAGGGTGTCGATTCTTGATTATAACCCTATTCAACTGTCGGTAGTCAATGCACAATCAAATGGTCTTGTCCTTTTTCTTAGCAAATAGAACCGGAGCCCCCCAAGGTAAAGTGCTTGGTCTAATGAAACCCTTGTCCAATAATTTCCCCAGATTCGACCTTTGAGTTCTGGCAATCACACCCAGGCCATCCTATGTGGAGTCATAAAAGTGGGCGATGTACTAGGGTGTAACTCAATCATGAAGTCTCGCATCCCCATGTAGGTAACCCGTGAGTTCATCCCGGAAAACATCCCTATACTCACAAACCACCCGAGGCAGATCCAATCCCATGTCTCACCTCGCTGCTCAAGGTAAGGCTTGCCAACCAACTCCATCAACTCCGCTTCGTGCCACCTAGAGTCACACCCGCCCGGGGGGTAAAGCACAGGCTTATCCCTTGAAACATACACAAACATCAGCCCGTAGGTGAACCCTATGATACACAATCAATGACAACCCTCCTGTAGCCTTCAACTAGTCTATCCCGAGGATGACATCAAACTCCGACATGTCTATGACCCTTAGGTCCACAATGAGTAGAATCCTCGGAGATCTCTAACTCACAATCCCGATATATGATATCAACACTCACCCAAGTTCCTAGGGGAGAGCTTACCTGCAACGAATTTTCCAAGGTCTCAACCTCTAAGCCCAATTCTTTCACACATGATGCAACGATGAATGAATGCGATGCACTTAGGAATCAAACAAGATTACTTCCTATAGTAAGATGAAGATAAACATACCCCGAATAACCGACTAACTGGCCGCCTCGTCTCTGCGGGTGTAATGGCATATACATGCCCCTCGTCCTCAAGTCCCATTATGAGCCCCGGCCCTCAACCTCGACTCCATGCTCACCCATGTGGTAATTGGTCATAAAGAGTATTGTGCAACACCCTAGATTCATTACTATCTTCCCCACCCATGGGCTGGTAGGAGGAATAAACTCGCAAGCCAGGCATGTCCCACGATGACTCGGGACTGTGTGTCCCATAATCCCCAGGATCCTTGCCTCTAAGGGCAATCCCATCTAAAGTGTCCAAGCTAGTGGCACTGGAAACACACCCTCTGCCCTAGCTAGCTAGAAGCCATGAAGTGCCTCCCATCTTAGGTCGATCCTGGGCCTTGCCCCGGGAGCCGTACTGGCCTCTAAACTCTTGTAGAGCGTGTCCTCTCGGCTTTCCCGAGCTAGAAGAAGGCGGGTCGGTTCTCCTTCCTCTTATCACTGCACCCTCATCTCTGATGCTCTTTATGCGCCATTTTCCTCCTCTCACCCGCCATAGTCGGCCTACCATAGTCCATATCTTATAAGAGAAGTCCTACAATCTTGCCTTAGATGGACAATTTTAGACCATCCTGAAACTTTCTCACCTTACCCATGTCTGTGGCCACATAATCATCCCCGAAACGTGCTAATTCGGTGAACTTAGCCACGTATTTGAGTGTTGTCATGGCTCCCTATCTCAACTCTAGAATTTTTCTAGCCTCAGATGTTCAGCAAGATGGTGGAAAAACTTGCCCACGTAAGAGCCTCTAATTCTCCCCATGTCATTGCCTCTAGATTCTTTAAGGTCTTGACCCAATCCCACCATACCTGTAATTCACCTTCTAGCTGGAACGTAGCTAGTCTTATCTTTACCGCATAAGAGGTGATCTCCATAGCCTCTAATACCTTCTCGACTTGTCGGAACCAATGGCCAGCCACCATCGGATCCCCTTCTCCCATGAATGTTAGGGGATGATGTGCTTTAAACCTTTGGAGGTTACTCGGCCCTCCCTAACCCCCAGCTGCACTAGCCTGTGCAATGGTGGCAACTGCAGCGCCCATAGCCTCTATAATAGCTTGTTGGTAAAAACAGTGGTGGTCAAGCATACCTCATGGACCACCTTCATTCCTGTCCTCAGTCCTAAGCATCTACATGTGTCAAATAGCAAATTGAGATTTCTTTTTTTTCTTTTTTCCTTAAAAAAAGTATAATGCCAAACACTAGTAATTATTAGTTCAGTAAAATATCATGTCATATTTAGTTTCAACCCCCTATATGTTTCTAACCCTAGTGTTCTTTTCGCTTTCTATACACATCATATCATGTATATATTTCCAACAATTTGTAACGCATTATCACACAACTTGTAACACATTATTACACAGCAATTCATAAAATTGCACAATGAATGCATGGTCTAAACCCATCCTATCGAGCCTAAGTGTTCGTATACCTTCGCTCTGATACCAAGCTGTGACGCCCTAATTTTCGGGGGTCCCATTGACCAACCGTCAACCTACGGAATACCTTTGGGTATCGTATATCTCGATACCACACTATTATGTCTCATTCACCGAGACACATTTATGAGTAAAAGTAGCCCTACCGGGCCCTTTCAACCATACTCAAAATATTACCCAAGGCTATGTCACAATAGTCCCAAGAGTTCTATTGCTAACACTCTTATACAAAATATATTAAAACTATTTTGGCTCTAATATATTTTACAAAATAAATATCATACACATGTCTAGCCTTCTTAACAATTATGGCCTCGGATGAAATGCTGCACCACTCCGTGTCTACCTTGCACTTGAAATATTTTTCCCATAAAGGGTGAGCCACGACCAGTAGAGAATACCTCCTACAAGGGCTACTCCCCACCTAAGTGCACATGCAATGTCCACTCACCGTTTCACAATCACACTCCAACAAGAACATGTCAATTCTATATGGAATCCTACATGCCATGCCATGAAATGAAATGTGACTCATCATGTACCATGCGCTCAGTCCACTAACTCCCCACACAACGCCAGCCCATGTGAAAAACCGCCATTCCGGATGACATCCACGATATACAAAACAAATTTCATTTGTTTATAAACCAAAGCTTTTTTTAAGATGTACTACAATGATCATTTTATATTCAAATCCATGTGCCTTTTGTGGGTAGCGGATTTGGTGTATCACCGCGGCTCCTCAAAACTAAGACACTTTTATGGCCTTCACCGTCAGACTATGTCCGACCATAATCGCTGGGTTTTTCACCCGAGGGGATCTATCCCTTCTGTTGATACCCGCACATATTTTAATTTCAGTGTATAAACCATGCTAATTTCGTTGACGTTGTCCCATTTAACCGAGCCCACCCAATCAAACACTAAACGCAACGCCGATCATTAACCATGCACTCATACCGATTTAATGCGATGTCCCCGTGCATATGCAATGCAATATGTCATTGCCTATTTGTACCATGTCACATATATGATGAATGTTATATGGACAATTTTATCAACCATGCATATCACCAATGCGTCTTGGGAAATTATATCAAACATGCATATAATTTCCCTATATTAACCCATTCATGTCAATGTATCACACAAGCATATATCAACATCACATACAAATCATTACTTAGTCAAGTAATGAAGCACTTTATCCTCTAGGCTAAATTACGACATAACATGTCCAATAAAATAGCTTCGCAAACATGCCATGTAATGGCTATGTCTAAACATACAATTCATCACATGTCAATATATTAATACACATATCAACATTTCATCAAACAAGCCTATCATGCCATTCATTTAGTACACTTGGTGTTATGATCAAAATTTCAGCAACTATGTGAGCACCAAATGCCAATCACTGGAATATGGCTAGATTCTAGACTCAAAAATCTTTCCATAGAGTCCAAGAACGCATGAATCGGAGTTCCTGTGACTTAGAAAGATACTGGCCATCCAAGCTGGAAAGACACCAGAGCCACACTATTGTGCCAATCCACGGTAATAAAGATGCCCATGATTTGCAGAGCATTTTGGAAACTCCATAAATGCAATTTTTCAACCCAAATTCACTCCGGAAGCAGCCCTTTAAACCAGCTACAAACCCATCCTATTCCATTAACATGGCACAACATGGTTCCAAAATCAGCACAAAACAATAGCCCAAAGGTTAGAAATAAACCAAAGTAGGAAAAATCTCTACCTCTTGAAGCGTAGCCCCTTGTCGAATCTTCGAACTTTACTCTTTGGTTCAACGAGTTCCGATAGTCGAAACGCCAATGAATTGAGGAAGAAACCGCCGGCCTCCTTCCTCTTTCTCTTTCTTTCCTCTTCTTTTCTTCTTTCTCCCTTTCCCCTTCTCCTTTCCTCCTTTTCTTCTTTCCCTCTCTACGAACTAGCCAGAACCCTCCCCCCCCTATTTATACACAAATCAAAACCCATGCATATTGACACATGACTTGCCATATGTCACATATAAGGATGATTTTGACACACACTACATGCAAGACAACACCCGACGCCTCAAAAAACATCACGAAATTCGACTATATTAATTTAACGTAAATTGTCTCAGAACTAATTTTCACAAGAGATTGAACCCAAAGCGAGGAGTGCCGTTTCATCATCCGGGATCTAAAAAACTTCAAGGTTTTAAAATTGTACATATCCACAAATCATTGTTTTACCCTCTTTTTTTTTAGAAATTTTCGATTTTTCCCTTGATTTGATAGGAGTGTAGTAACAAGTTGGGCATTGGAGCGACGGGTAGATGGAGGTACTCGACACACTATAAGGAATATGAATTTGGGGAAAAACTTTATTGCATACTATTATTCTATATACTCTTCATATTCACTATTACATAATCTCCTATTTATAACTACTCAAATAATATAAAATAATATCTCTTTTAAGTAAAATATCTCGTATTAAAAAAAACTTTTTAAAAACTTGAAAACTTAAATATTCTTTGATACTCAAAATAGAAACTAAATATAGCAAATCAAAAAAAAAAAAAAAATCTTCCACATGAATTTAGAAATTAAATATGAGTCAATAGTTTCTAAATCAAGTATAGTTTCCAAAACTTGAACTTAGTACACTACTTTTTTTTCTTATTTGTTTATTTATTGGCTCAATCTGAAGTAGGGATTTAAGATTGCTCCAAATAAAATATGAAATCAGGAAATACTCATTTATATATAATTTGAAGATAAGATGATGAAGATAAGAGGAAGTTGAACCATACACAAACAAAATTCTACAATATTAGGATAAAAATGCCGAAGTTAAAACATTTAACCTATTTAGAAATTTAATTAAAATATGTTATTTGTAAAAGTGTGGCACATAAAAACCCTTATTTTAGAGTATAAATACTTATTTTTCACTTACAACCCTAGTTTTCCTCTCTTGGTCACGATAATGGTCTCTCGTGGTTTCCTATCCTCCAAACTCATCAGTTATCTTGTATGGTTCAAGCGCCTAACAATTTGTTGAAGTCATTGTCACTCTTCTTGCTCCATGGTAAGGAACAAAGGCTTGTCAACATCTATCTAAAAAATTCTTCATCTATATCCTAAATTACAAAACATTATTCTCCTCCATTCTTCGGTTTAGTAAGCGTTTTAGAAGACCCGGTAAATTCCACTTCTAAAACAAGAAAATCAGAATTTCTACATAAAATCACTCTCGGTTAAAATCCCGAAATTTATTCTAGATCTCGACGACTTAAACGGATTTACCGTCTAATCGCCTCTACCGAAATCTAAATGAAGATGTCGATTTTGTCAAATTCCGAGACAAAATGGAATTTTACACGTTTTTCGATAAGATCACTGGTCGTGCCGAAACGACATTTTCGATGCGACGAAACCACAGTAACACGCAGCACTCACGTACATGAAAGTGGTATGAGCAGAGAAATGATGAAAACCCGACGGTCGAGATAACGCCGAAGGTCAAAACCTAAAAGCATGACATAAATTACTATTAATTAAAGTGTTAAGTTAAAGGACAAAAATGAGAATAGCTTCTCATCTTCTTCAAATATCAAAAAGTAAAAACGTGAATGGAAGCAGGGAGATAGGGTGCTGAAAATGGTGGGTTTTGTGAAAGTGAGAGAGCGTCACTTCTCTCTCTTAGAATATCTGCAATCCGACCGTCTACGCCTTCTGAATCCAGGCGAAGTTCGCCCACGCCGGTTATGCCCACGCGGCAAGACATCGGATGGCTGAGTTTAGATAAACTCCGCGGCGAGTGCTTCTCCTACTGGGTTTTTTATTCTTTGACAAAGAGACTTCGGCACGTTTGCTGAATGAGGCCGCCAGGTCGTTTGACGGTCCTCCCAAAATCAAAATTCCAATTGTTTGAATTTTGAGATTTTTTAACCCGTCCGGTGGATACCCGTAAATTTAGTGGGCTGCTTGTGTTGAAATTACGACAAATGAATGCTTTATATGAAAAAGGCCGGGAATGGCCGTGAAATTCGGTTCAAAGGAACCGACAATCAGATTTTTCTCGAATAGTAACCGAGTTTTACTTATTCCCGATAATAGTGTTCACAAATAATTTTAGAAATAATGTGTTTGGCTTGAGTAATTCAAAATCGATTTGCTCATGTTTGATCATTAGCCCATGTGAGCTAATTTTGATGTGATGAAATGCGTAATTACATAATATGATTGTGTGATTGAATTTTATGAATATATGCATGTTTTGAGAGAGCATGTGACATAGATTGTAATGGAATCGCATCACGTGATTCCGTACATACAGATCGGCACCCTAGATGATATAGAGTGAGTGCATGATAATGGAAAGGTGGTAAAAAATGGTTTCTGAGGTTGTCTAAAAACTAAATATGATCGGAGTGCAGAATTCATACTAAAGAAAAATATCAATCGCCTGGAGACTCCACCCAAATTGATATACACTCCAGGGTAGTCCACAACACACTGACCGCCTGGAGACTCATCCAATCGATATATACACACTCCGAGGGTTGTCCACAAACAAAATAAATATAATACCTCATACGAGACTTAGGCAGAGTGAGGGAGTCGGGTGAAGACTGCACAGATGATCGCCAGGACATTCAAGAGTAGGATCATGACTTGCTTGAATGTGTGTTTATTTCTGGAGCATTGCATCGTACTTGTTATAGTACTCACTAGGGTGATTCCACTAATGAAAGATTAGCTCACCCCCTGCTGAGATACTATTTACAGTAATGTGGAGCGTATGGGGACGGCTCGTCCTAGAGACTGAGGTTTAGAAGAAAGCCGGATTGTGGCTTTGGGTTATGAAGTATTACATGTATTAGAATTGTTTTGATTTTAATATATGTTGTATAAGAGTAAAATTTGAACTCTTGAAATATGGTTGGATAGTTGGATATATATACATTGTTATGAATATTGGTTTATGGGCCCAAGTGGCCGCTTTAATCAGACCTATATCGACCGTTTGACGTTTTATGTGTTTGTATTTGGGCAGAGCTTCCCTGCATAAAGGAGACTCTGCCCGATTTTCGTGAAAAATGCTCGGCCGCCCGACATTCGGCAAAGATTCGCTGGATCGACGGATAGTCAACGACTGGTTTGGGGCCAGCTTTGGTTTAATAGTTTTCTTTGTGTTCGGTTATGATAAATCTATTCTTTCTTATATACTTCTATCTCACATAACACATTGCGTACCTATGTCGTTGGATATCAAGGTTTGGAAAGGTTTAAGCACGAATCTTATTAGGATGGCAAGTTATGGACAAAATTTATAGGAATCTTCTAACTAGTTTGTTGAGAGGATTTATGCTATATAAATCAATTTATGGTGAGATTAATGTGTTTTTATTAATTTACAATTTATGAACAAGTGATTTTTGTAAATTATCTTTAATTATATGTTTGGTAAAATCAATATAATTTTTTCTTAAAAAAAATCCTAATTTACAATTGGATTCTTATAAGCAGGAGTGATAGGTACATTCTTGAACTCACAAATCATAGAAGAGGTCATACCTAGCTAGAACACACTATGCGTTATTTAGTTCATGGAAAATAAAAACTATAGGTTTTAATGTAAATGATTTTCTTGTTTACAAGACATACGAAACAATATCCAAAAATTGAAAACTTAATTATTTTTATTTCATTTTATTGAAACACAACAATAGATCTAGGAAAATAGGGATTAATTATGGAATTTTGAATCTCACAAATACGTGCATCACAAATTTGTATTTTCATTAATAGAATAGAAATGAAGGTGCATATAGATTCATTTGCAATACCTATTGTAATATAAATATGACAAGATTCTTGATATTAAATTAGAATTTCAATTATAATTTACAGGGAAAATATCTAAAAATAGATGTCTTTTATTTATTATCTTGTTCTAAAAATTTGAAATTATTAATCTTTTTATGAAGAAAATGATAATATAAGTACAATAAAAATGTTAACTCGTTTACAAAGCAATTGAGTTTGTATACCAAAATCTAGAATGTTTTAAAAAGATAATAATAAAATTATATCTTAGATTGAACATAAGAGGTAAAAAGAAACACCAATGAATATAAATCTCCCATTAGGTATGTAAAAGTTTTCAAATACAATTTCTAAAAGTTTTCATTGTTGCTTTCTTATTATATAACTATTTTGTTCAACTCTGTCTTTCCAAACAATTATCAATAAGTGACAAAGATAAATGTCAAGTACCAATATTCAGGTACTTTAACTATCTAAGCAATTATTCCTTAACTCTAAGGATAAATAACAATTTTTTTTTTACGCTAGACAGACTCAAAAGTGAATTGAAAGTAACACATAGATTCCTAGGTAAAGAAAAATATTTAATTCAAATAAAAGTGTAGCTAGATTATAGAGTAAACTATATATTTAGGAGGTAAAACTGGCAAGATAACGAATTTATGTTTTCAACTATTTGATGATCAAATGTTCCCTAATGAATATTTAGAACTTCATTCAAATAAATTTGTTTGCCTGATATGCACATTGAAAGTAAATTAGTATATAAAACAAACTAGATAATATTGTATCTTTTTATTAACTAGATTAAGTATTTCATTTGAATATATTTGCAAACTGTCATATTAATATAATTTAAATTTTATGATGTGAACCATTGATGCCCTCATGTTTGTAACTTTTGACAAAGGACTAAATCAATTGTAATAATTAAGTAGAGAATGATGTATCTCGTTATAGTTTGCTGATTAATCATGTAGTTTTGTATGTATTAGATCACAAAGTTGACCAAGAAGGTGATGCACAATCTTGTAATTCAAAGAACACCTTCAACAGTACTTTGTTAGTCATAGATTCAACATTTGTTTTTCAAATACAATCATTTGGTAATAAAATATTTATTAAGAATTTAACAACGTAGTCATACGGTAATTAAGAAATCAATAATTTGTTTTTTGTTGTAAATGTGGTGAATTACCACATACACCTCATGTGTCTTGAACATGAATGAACTTCAATTCAGGTTGCTCACGAATGTGCTTTATACATGGTGGTCATTTATGAGGAGTAAGGAAACATTATATATGTGAAGCCTATAAAAGGACTGTCTTCCCCCTTTATAAAATAATCTCAAAGTGGAAGAAATTCCCTTCTATTTCTCTCTCTATCTCCCTCTCTCTTTATTACTTCTCAATTTTCTCTCCTTCATTCTTTCTTTCTAAAGGGAGAGTAATATATTGCTCTTTTACTTCATTTTGCATTTTATTTATTTCACAACACGTTATCAGCACGAACCGCTCTAAGGTAATTCTATACTCTCAAGGTTATTTAAATTTTGTGTAATTTAATATTGCTTATACTATTCATTGTCAAAATTTAGAAGAAAATTATTTATTTTGTCTATATGTCAAAATCTATATTATCGTTACTAATTTATCACATACTTGATTCTCATTATTTTGCGTATATATTAATTTGTCAACAATGTAAAATCCCATAAAACTTGGAGTTTATAACATTTGTTCTTTTAGAAATGAATTGTTTATCTTGAATCTTTGATGCTAAATATACTAGTGAATTTTAATGAAAAATCATAAGTTCAACTTGATTGAGTTTTAATTGATTCCCCAAAGTGAATGTAATATCATCCAAAACTCGTGGACATGGGATCATGAAATAAATTCTTGTACCATATTGATGAATATAATCTCTTTATCCATGGTATATATTATTTAACATCGATCCTTACACTCAACATATTCTTAAAATTTTCCAAAGGCAATGTGTTCAAACCATTTGAGCGCAAATAGATCAATTTCTCAAGTCCAAAACCAAATGTTATTATAGCAATAGTAAGTCAATGCACAAGGTGTGTTCTATAGCCATGTCTTGGGATTGAAATCTTTCATGAAGATACATTAAGGAGTTATTTATATAAAATCTACGTTTAAGATTTTTTTTTTTTATTTCCTTAGGCAATAGCATGAGTTCCAAAAGCTAGTTTGATTTATACTTCTTATCGATTTCACAATCTAACATTTAAATAAATTTTATTTAGTTGTTACCATTTAAGATATTGTGGTATTTGATGACTATAGTAGATAAGAATGTAACAACGACAAACTGACTAGAATTTTGATTAATATTTTTATGTTAGAATCATCACATGGACCATCAATTTCATTCTCATGACATCATTAAACAAATGAATTATTACTTGCATTGATTTCATTATTTTTCAATTTGCAATAAGAATCATTGCTAAACTACGGTGGAATTGTTATCAAGTGAAGAATGTGGAAATTCTAATCTTTTATTACATGTGAATTTTTCTTAAGAACATGAACTTGTGCGTGCGCCTTTTTTTATTATGAATTATCTTGATTTTTTTCTTTGAATTTATGAAAATAACAAATATTCCTTATGATTTTTAATTCATAAGATGCATATATGATTTTCATGTTCCTTTGTTTACTTTCATAATGTAGGATTACTTCCTATGGATAGTAAGAACAGTGGTATGAGGAGCTCTGAATTATGTATACACATTTTAATACATTTCAACTTCAATAATAAATTATTTAGAATTTTAAAAATGGTCCTAGTTTATGAATTATTTTAAATGTTAAATATAGAGTTTTGAATTTTAATAGAAGAGATAATGTATTAGTTTTCATTCACAAGTTTTGATTTGAGAAGATTGACTATATAATATTAAAATGATTTTCATTTTTTATTTTGAATTTTTTATAGTGTAATGGTTACGTTTAGTTTTTCATGCACCAAACTCTAGGAGCAATAATGTGTGATATTCCTCAAATGATTTTTAGTACTAGTGGTAAATTTACATTAAGGAATCACGTTAAAAAAAAACCATAGGATTTCTAAAATATTGAACCTCTTCGAACATTAAACATGATGTTCTCATAATATGCCTGGCAACATGTGTTGAATTTAACTTCATTATTATTCAACTGCATGATATCTATAAGTATATGGTGGAATCAAAATATTAGTGAGCAATAAGCTTGATAACTTTTTTTGTAGCATCAAATCTTGAGTATATTTTTGTTAGATCATTTCTTTAATAAGATTTTGTAGCTTTTGTGTTTTAGTGTGATTCATCTTATGAAATGTTTCATATTTGTTTTATAAATTTATTCATGTATCATATTTTCCTTGGATTTAAATTTTGATAATTTTATAAGAGGAATTCAAGAATTATTTTCAATAATTCATATTCGATTCCATGAAAAATTTAAAGACCATGTTACAATTGAAGCTTTTATTTTATTTCTTAACAATTAGAATCATCCTTGAAGCTTCTTTCCACCAAAACATAAAATGGTTTCTATTAGTTTGTCAACAACACATGCATATACTTTATAATAATCAATCATCTACCTGTCGTTAGAGATTTAATATAAAAGATGGTTTTAGGAATTCTTTGTTTAAAATTTTATGCTTCGGCTAGTATTATTGGGATTCTGACTTTCATCTTTGCATCAACTAATAACTCATGACTAGCCCACCATATTTGCACCGGACCATCCCGCCAAAGCACGCCGGGACGATGTGAACCTACAAAAAAGAGAAAAGGGCGGCGGTGTGCCGGCCGCCTCTCTGATGCTTAAGTTAGTCAAAATGATGAAGAAGATTAGGTTTCAATTGGTGCGCATTTAGTTGTAAAACTCGTGAAAATTCAATTTTTCTAAGCAGTAAGTAAAAGTCCACTCGATAAAAAACCAAAAAATTTCTAGATCTCGGATGACGAAACGGACTTCACCGTTGAATTTGTCTCGTGAAATCTAGTTACCCTGTCGAATTTCGAGATAGTCGGAATTTCACGCTTTTCAAGACACCGGGTGTCGGGTGACACATGGCATGATCATGTGGATGCCACATGGCACTCTAAGGGAGTGACACATGGCATGAGCTGTGGTACTTTGTGTGAGCTGGCTCACATTGCTTCATGTGTCAAAAGAGTAAATAAAGGCAAGAAAAAATAAAGAAAATAAGGAAATTTGAGGAGATGACAAGTGGCATGGAGGAAAGTGGGGGGGAAGTTTCCCCCACTTTTGGTCAAATTCGGTGGGAGAAGAACCAAAAGAAAAGAAGAAAAGAAAAGAGAAAAAAGAAGAAAATAAAAAAAGAAAGAAAATAAAAAATGAAAGAAATGAGAAAAAGGAAAATTAAAAAAAAAAAGAAAAGAGGAGCAAAAAAAAAGGGAATTCGGTGGATAAGAAGGGGGAGAGAAGGAAAGAAGAAAAAACGGATAGGAGAGAGGAAGAGTGTGAGAAAAGCAGGCCAGAGATTTTCTGCCAACGGTCGAATCCCGATGGTCCGAGAGTAAAAGTCGATTCACGCATCGCGGGCTACGCATGGGTACCAAAATTCGAGTTTCGTCACTTCACAGGAATTTCCACTAATATTTTTAAATTTAAAAGTCATTTAATTGCATGTGTTTTCTTCAGGGGCCGTGACTGGGATTTAGTCCCAAGATTTTGGGACTGAATATTGGAAATTTTTCGGATCGCCCGACGCTCCGACTATGTCGAGGTTCGCTTGATCCCGGTGACTAATGTTTTCGGGTTTTGTTGGGTGTTTTGGTGTCACGGTGATTCGTTAACGAATGGAACCAAAAAATGGTTCATGGAAGTGAAGGGACCGAGAGGTGCCCTGTATTTATGGGTCTGAGATTGAGACCATTTTATGTGTTATTGCTTGATTGAATAACATGTTGTGTGTGAAAAGATCATGTTGATATATGTTCCTTTGATGGATGTGAATTATATGTAGAAAATGTAATTATCCATGTGTTGAAAATGTACGTAGCTCTCATTTTGTACGTAGAATACTATAACTTAAATGGCATAGTCAGAGATTGATATACACGGACATCGCCAAGCCCGTGTGCATGGTATTGATTATTCACCATTCTTCGTGAATGTGAGGTGAGCTCGAAAATGGGACAACGTCCAAATTGAGACTCACTTCTGCATAAAATAATAATAATAAATTTCGCGGTGTTTCAAAGGCAAGATGGGGTAGATCCTCCCCAGGGTGAAAGACCCAAAGACATATGGATCCAGCGATGAAAGTATCGAAAGGCGTGTGAAGCCTGCGATGAGACCTTGGAAATTCGCTACCCACAAAAACACACGAGATTTGATAAATTAAAATAAATATCGGAGGGTTATCCAATGAGTTAAGTCATTGGATTAAACACCAATGACTGGTTTTCACACTTGGCATTTGCATGTGCGAGGAGCCTACGACTCGCTTTATGGGCATGAGGAGTCCCATCTCATGCATGACATGAAATATTCTATATAGATTGCATTTTCTCTGTATGGAATGTGGTTTGATGTATATATGTCATTGCATGTGCATGAAAGGGAGTAGCCCTAGAGGGAGAATTTTTTATCGAGCATTACTCACCCTATCGTGGGACCCCCTTTCAGGTACAAGGAGTGTACAAGGAGATGACACTTCGACGAGGCCGTGATTGCCAAGGCGACCGACATGTGGCATTGAGTAACATTTTTGTAAAAGTGTTTTGTGGCAAAAGATTTATAAATTTTCGACTATTGTATAAATAGCTCAGTATGTAATTATGGTAAGCAGGTCATGATCCTCACCTCTCTACTTAATTGTAATTATTCATTTTCTTTCATATTTTAGATTTAATATGAATGAATGGGTCTCAAAAGAAAGGACGTATGGAAGTGGTGCTTCGCAACTCTGTCCATGGATAAGCTGGGTAATCGGCCGAGATACTAAGACTTAAGTGCAAGGCGACCTAAGACAAAAATTTTACGGGTTAAAGGGTTGTCAATTGGACCGCCGAAAATTGGGGCGTCACAGTTGCATACCTTTCCCCTATGGGGGGTTTTCTTTGTTTATATCCCAATTTCTCCTTGATTTTTGGTAAGATAATCATGTCATGTCGGCGATAGAATCTCTCATTCCTTATTAGAGACTAATTCTCCGTTATTTTCGAGGGATAATATCTCCGATCTAATGATAAAATTTGATTTTCCTTATCAAAGACCAATTCCCTTATCTAGAATTATCGTTTTGAGACGTAGTGAATTAAGAGATCAATGGATGAATATCTCGTAGACGGAAATACAACCGGTTGGGGAATTTGGGGCTTCAGACAAGGCGAGGATTACTCCCGTCTAAGCAACCCCCGTATGGTTTTGAATTAACAAGGGCTGCCTTAGGCCGCGCTTGGTTCGGGATTTTAGTAACGGGTCTTACGAACGTCGGGGCCTGGCTTGAATAGTATGCTTTGGGCCCAAAAGCCATGGTACTCACAATGCCTCCCTTTTTTTTTGTCTACAATGTCATAGTCTTCTAAGCGGGGAAAATATTTGTTTGTCAGGCCCCATTGTATGGGAAACTGGAAGTGCTAAAGTGAATGAGTCCTAAGGCGCATGTTACCAGGGAATACTGTGTTCCCAATGATTCATTTACTATGCCTTAGAGACTGATTCCTATATATCTGATGATGAGGTTAGCAAACTTTATAAGATTCCCAACGGATTTGTCTTTCGTTAGTTCATCCCCTTGTTGAGAGTTCTTCTCTAGGTTAGAGAAAGGGAAATAATGATTGGTGGAGGCATCCAGAAGTCTCTGCAACTTCTTGCCGCTTATGGATATTATGTGTTTGAATACGACGTCGGTGTCATCCCATTAGGTGCTCCATATGGGAGGCCTACCTATGAAAATATCCCCTTGTCAGAACTCTTCGTTGGACCATGCGTAGATCGGTCGAAAGTCGCAGATGAGGGGCCTGATTAAGTCGTCGCCCTTGTTCTTAGAGTTCTGTGCTGGGTCTACGTGCCCCCCACGTGCTGGTGTGTCCTCTGATGACGGCGCAAAGTCGGTGATGAGGAAATTTCAAGTGGGTTAATGCAGATTCTTTTTCTGTCTTTGATTTTCTTCTCGTCCTCTCCGTCTTCCTCCTTGCCTTCTTTTCATCTCTAACCTTTCTAATTTCCCCACAATTTTTTTCTTATTATCCTTTTCTCGATTGTATGAAACTTAGCACATTTGATTGGATATTCTTATAGGGATCCACCTAAGGTTGTTCCAGATATGTTTGTCTTGGTTGCAATGTAACTATTTGGCATACTTTAATAAAATTGGATTTTTGGACATACTGTTGTGTTGAATGTTAATTTCCCATTCTATTTTCGTATCCTGGCCAGAGGAGCCGATTGAGATGCCATTACCGGTTCATGGGGATGATTTACCTATTCTCCTGATGGGGTCGATCATCGCTCGCTCGTTGACAGCCCAAGCCCTTCGATGAACAAAACCTGTGGCCTCGCCAACCCAGATCGACACGCCAGACCCACATATCTTACTTGTTTTGTTCTGTGCCTTAGAAGGCGAAGTGTTTTTCGAACACGAAACGTTGGAGGGAATGACGCACGTCTTCCAATATTGTGGTTGATCCATCGGCGCCATTAATGCGTCAATTCATGCATTACCCTATATAAGAGTAGTCGCCTGGAAGGCAGCTTCTTTGCTTTTTTTTTTTTTTTTGTTCTAAAGTATTCCACTTTTCTACAACACCCCTAAAGTTTTTGGCAAAGGAGCCGCTTGGAGGATCCTGATCGCTTTCGGTCTTCTAGTGGGTTTTTTATTTGCTCTGCTTTCGATTTTGCGTGGATTGTTTGATAGTTCTATTTCGTTCACGCGCGCCTTTCAACTGTTGTTAGGTTTCCAGGGACTGGTTTGCAAGTAGAGTTTTGAGATACACCCAAGCCTGGGGGTTTCTCAATAGGCTTTATGGGCCTTCTAGTCCTGTGATCATTTGGGTAGGTTATTGTTGAGTTGACCTCCCCCTTCCCCCCTCTTTTTTATTGTTAGCTTGTAGAACGGCGAGAGGTCAAGGGGAGACTTCCACCAGTCAGGTTGGGTGTAGGAAAGGGCCTGGTCGCATTCTGTATCCCATTCGACACGTTTAGCCACTTTCAGGGTGGTGAAAAACCCGGGCTTCACCTGGCTCCGTAAACAGATGAACTCGCCCAAGGTCACACCGCCACTCCTTCCCTGCGGTAGGAGGCCGCAGATTCCATATTGGCTCGGAAGTTGAATGATTGGCTTCAATCCTCTGCGGTCTCGTATGAGCCTGTGAACTTACCCGAATCGATCCCGAATCCATTTTAAGGGATTGAGTTTCATACCGCTTGTGCATAGTGTGTCAAAGTTTCTCGGTGTGTTTATGATCGGGGCATTCTCTTGCTCTTACAAGCATTTCTCATCAATATAAACATCCATGGCCCTGCCAATCAATGGCCGAAATATCTTGGTCACGCCTTTGATAGGTTGCCCCCCGGGACCCTTCAACCAAAAGGCATCATACGTAGCAAAGATAGCCCGTGTGACGGCAATGAAGGTCGCTTTCTCAAAGACGCAAAGTACATCGAATCAGTGATATCCGGAGAAGGCGTCTAGGAACGACAACATTCCATGCCCAACAGAGCCATCAACGATCTTATCTATTCATGGCAAGGGAAAACTGTCCTTTGGGCACGCTTCATTAAGGTCCATGTAGTCCACACATACCCTCCATTTACCGCCCTTCTTCGAGATGACTACTACATTTGCAAGCCATTCGGGATACTTTACTTCTCTAATAAAACCTGCACTCAGCAAGTTGTCCATCTTTGTTTGGATAATCTGATGGCAAGCCGGATGAAAACGCCTTACTTTCTACCTCATTGGATTTACCATGGTAATCAAGACCTGGCTACGAGAGAGGCTGGCCGTTGGCCGATCCCATTTTACGTTCGAGCAGACTCCAAGCCGAGATTATCCTTGTTCCCAATAATAAGTGTCACACTAGTTTTTTCTCGCCAAAGCAATGGAGCGTCGACATGCAGTGAGTTTCTCCGCCCGTCTGGGGCTAAGCACACTCCTGTGGGATCCACAAAATATTATCATTTTCTTCCACCTCACCAAGCATGAAATGTAGCCGCAGCGAAAGTGAACGCTTATCCTCGAGAAGAAACACCTAAATCTTTCCCCTCTCGTTCTACACGGATAATTGATACAAAGATTGTCGTATAGCCACAATCGTTAGAAGAGTGACTTCGCCTCGCACCGTTAGATAGCTAACCATTTGATGATATGTTGAAGGGACGACCTTCATTATTATGTGCATCGGAAGCTGCCCAGTTATAACAGAGAAAATTCGTGTCATCGACAACCGAGAATAAAATTTGGCTTCGTTAATGGGCCTTACTCAGACTGGAAGTGTAATGTCTCCCCAAATGTCGCAGTTGTCGCTAAATACACATGGAAACTGTAGAGAGATCGGCTTCCAAATTCAAGATTTATGGAAAGCTTCATTTGACCGAAGCGGATAGACGGTAATGTAGACGTCGCATACACGTGATTCCTACTAGCACCCCGTGCACATCAAAGCCATTACTACAGCGCGAAAGGTGCATCAGAATGGGCACAATGATTACCCTATCAGCTTTCATCGAGGGAAATTATATGGGGTCGCAATAGGCTCGGCCCTTCCTGGCCATCAGCCAGGTGGATGCGCTCACTCCTAAGCTTTGACAATGGCTACTCAAGAGTTTGTTGGCATTAGACCGACATCGATCATCAAGCTTGGCCCTCCCAAAGATATAGTTTATACCGGCCTAGGATTCTGGGGTGAGCATCGCACCGCCAGATTCTCTCAAGATATTGTAGGTGCGGGTTCTTCCTCGCGATTAACTTCCGTGATATATCTCTCGAGGTGCCCCGCTATAATCAGTCTTTCTATCAGGAAATTTAGGCTTCGGCATCTGTTGGTCTCATGCCCATGATCCTCAGTATACGATCGCATGGATGGGTTTTCTAAGAGGGTCCTTCGAATGTCCGCCACTTGAAATCGCGTTACTAATGAGGGGCGCTGTTCTTCATAGTGATATTCGAGGGGTGAACTCGGGGCTCTCTTCTTCGCGCTGGTCTCAAGGCCGCTGATTCTCATCTGGCCTCAGGCTATTGGACTACAAAGCAAGCTCATTCTCGCCTTGGCTCTGCTTCCAACCGGCTTGCCCGTGATCATGATCGCTTGAGTTGTCAGCGAATTGTTATTCTCCATGGTTGAATATTTGTCTGCCCTTCTGTACAACTCTTCCATCGTATCATAATCTAAAGACAATGAGTGGAAGAACCCGAGTGCATCGTGCAAAGCTCTTCGGTCTCCTGTAAGACCGCTTCCATGTCAGGAATTTTACTGGCTGACTCCGGCCATTTAATCTCTCCCGTGAAGTCTCAGATGTTTCCTTGTCATGACTCTCGATCTCATTCCTAAGCAGAAGGAGGGGACACAAACCAATACTAGGACTTTACCGAAGTTGTCGACATCAGGCCCAAGTCTTATAATCAGAATAATACATATACAAAAACACAAAATATAAAAACTAACAATCAGAGGTGTTTATAGTAGGTCATATACATCCAACCCCCGAGTCCCATTTACACATCAAAGCTAACCCATCAGATGAACCCCTACTATCAGGGTCGACCTAGTCGGTATGCGAAGATCGCGACGCCCTCCCATACCCCACACCCGGGATTGAAACCCATGCTAAGCTTTACGCTTAGTGGGAAACATATGTCTTATGCATATAAACATTTATAGTAAGCAGATATACAGTAATAGATATCAGAATTTGCATGAATTCATATAACAAACTTAATACGCATACCAGACTTATAATGTGACTTATGCTTATTCGCATCTCCCGTAGGAGTTACAGAGCTTATGCTTATACTTATACTTTAGCAGACTTATACTTCAGATTGCAGTGTACTGTGAGGTACATCGTAACTTATACTTATATGTAAAAATCTGTGGCAGCATTCAAAGCGTAACGATATCCACATTTTAATCTATTTGTTATTTACTTTATCATATAACTATGAATACCTGCATCAAGAATAAGAAATGAGTAGGCACAACACACAAGTACCCGGGCTGTACAAAGAGGAACAAGTTCTCGTGAGATAAAGTGGAGTGCCAAGACCATCAAAACATGCCTACCCACGTAATGTAACCTGGTCATAAGACTAGCAAAGAGCCAAGACCGATCAAGACGTGCCCGCCACGCAATGCAAGTGTCAGAGCACCATTAGGAGCGCCTAAGACCGATCGTAATGTGCCCGCCACGTAAATGCGGCGGTCGTGAAGACTAGTAGAGTGCCAAAGCACCGACCGAGACGTGCCCCGCCTACGTCGTGATCTGCTGCTGTCATTGAATACTGGTCTTGTGATTCTACACCATATGTATTTAGAACTTACTATCTCTATCATAGCATTGAGTTTGTCTACATCAAAGCTACTTCAGCTACGAGGTACGGTATGTTTTCTCTTGAATAATTTATTTGAAACCCGTTTAGCTTACTAGGGTTCCTATACTATCGGTGTATGAATTCGGGGCTTACACGTCCAAATACAAGAAATCCGGTTGTAGGGGCAAATGCACAAGATCACTGGATCCAGTATCGCACCGAATCTTGCCAGGAGTGGTCCCGCATTCACTTGGGATGGCACCTGCATTCATTTGGTCTCTCGATTAAGGGTACCAGACTCCACCCCGTTTCTAAGATTGTACTAATCGCTTAAACCGCCTTAAACAGGCAATTTCTTCCTCTTCTACCTCCATTTTCTTCCATACTCTACCTCTATTCCATCTTACTTCAAAAACCTATCATGAATTCCTCCCAAAACAACTCTAAAATGGGTCATAACCCATACATAAACCAAACATAAAGATTAGTTAGGGTTTTTTCTAAACGCAAACTCAATTACTCACAATTAAACCACAAATCTATACTCAAAGGGAGGATTCGATACTCTTCTTGTACAAATTAGGGTTTTACCAACCCTACTTTCAAGAAATCTAGGGTTAGGATGAAATCCTAACAAAAACCCTGGGTTTGGACCAAACTCTCCATACTAAAATCATAGTATTCCATACCCAAAACCATACTAATGATTCCATACAAAACCATAGTTTCATAGAGTTCCATACTAGAATTCATACCTTTGTTATTCTCCTTCTTCTTCCTCTTCTTCTTCTTCTTCTTCCTCTTCTCTTCTCCTCTCTTCCTCTTCATGGTTTGTGTCTCCAAAAAATGAGAGACCAATTTGGTCTCACCCCTATTTATATTAAAATTTTCTTTTATTTGCTCTTAGGTCCTCATCTCTCCTTATTTACAAATCAAGTTATGTTATTTCCATTTTAACCCATAGTCTTCTTATCTTATGACTTCTATGTCCCATTTTGACAAATTACAAATTTGACCTTGTGTCTTGTAAAATTTCCGGGTTTCGAAATTTTCTCAATAGAAGCAAATTAACATCACGAAAAATTCAAATTATGCCAGCAAAAATACTCCTGTAAACGTCTAAATTCATTAGTATATTTCGGGTGTTACATTCCCTCCTCTTGTTTTATTATTATGGTCCTAAAGAACTAATATTCCTTCTTTCGATCGAACAAAGGTATCAGGATGAATATCATCCTCGAGCTCATTAAACAAGTTCGCCGACCACGCTGGAGCCTAAGTGAACTCAAGCCAAAGTCACCCTTGAGACTATCGGGAAGACCTTACACCTTTAGACGGTCGCTTTCTGCATTCAGCCGCTGCTCATCAAGTGAAGCATGATCATAAGGGTCACCTGTCGCCTTAACATACAAAGATCGGCATGTTGAACCCTCGTGATGGCTCAGATTCGCGATGGCGCGCCTTTGTGGGAGGAAAGTATGTCACCGGATCTCGGGTTGCTACCGTGAGGCGGCATAGAGCGCCGGCCTTATTCCGGAAGCGGTAAACCTAAAGCAAAGGGTATCGGGGCCGTGGTAAAACAAATGTGTTCCCCGGAAGTGCTTGACTCATGGATTTCGACCTGGTCGTCGTCGCCAAGCCTACCACCGCAAATCGCCGAATGCCGGGTAAATGCGCAGAGTGGCCCTGGTCTTTCATTTTACCATGGTTGCTTTGCTCTTTACCGAGAGAGATTCGGGAACTCGCTTAAGGATAGCTCGCCGGGTCACGGTATCCATCGTCGGTGCGCCAGGCTTTTCTCATCGCGACCCGCCAGATGCCTCATGGTATCTACTGGTCTTGTACGCCTTCGCAAGATCATGCCTTTGCTCCACTTGGGCCCGTGAACAACGCTTTCATTGCAAATAGTCGCGTGTTCCCCGCACCTTTATTTATCTTGCCTTCTCCTCCTCTTCTTTCCATATCTGACGCTAATGAAGAAATTGAGCTCAGCTACCGGATCATCACATAGCCATTACACCGGCGTCGGCGAATCAAATGTGTGGGAAGGGAACCGTAGGACTCGTGGGCGGCATCGCTTGAGCTGCCTTGCATGTTGTCACGAGATGATTTGATTCCGATTCACGCACATGCCAGTCGCTCAGTACTGGACCATCCGATCTGAGAGGCATCAGGGGACGATGCGAACTGTAAAAGAGAAAAGGGCGGCGGTAGGTCACCGCCCGATGCTTTGCTGGGCCGTGCGGATGAGAAGACTGTAAAGCCAATCGGTGCGTATTGCAGAAGACAGGTGACTCTCCTCAGCTGTTTATATCCTAATTTCTCCTTGATTCAGGATATCTATGTCAGCTCGCCAGAATCTCTCATTCCTTATCGTGAGATCAATCTCTGTTATTTTCTGGGAGGATAATATTTTCGACCTAATGATGAAATTTGACTTTCCAATACAAAGACTATTGTTAATTTCCCTTATCTAGAATTATCGCTGAGACGTAAAGGAATTAAGAGATCCATGGATGAATATCTCATAGATAAAGAATACAACCGATTGGGAATTCTGGGCTTTTATTTATAGCGAGGATTATCCGATTCAAGCAACCCCCGTATGGTTTTGAAGTGGCAACAGTTGTCTTTAGCCATGTCATTCGATCAAGCAACGAGGCCATCCCCTGCCCATCGAGCAGTAGCAAGCTAGTCTAAAATCCATGGTACTCACATACCCTATAATAAATTTATTCACAAAAGGAGTCATGATTACTTTCTTTTGTGACGCCTCTAAAAACCTCGGGGTTCATGACCACCAACCTCAGAGAAAACTTATGATGTCTGCAACTCGACATCACACTATTATGTCCCCTATACTGGGACCTATAATTTAACAAAAATCGAACAGAGTCTTCTTTGTACAGGAGCTTCCAACAAAATACAACCTGCATTAACATATATCACATGGCTCCATCCAGGCCAATATCGCATCACACCCCTCCCAAACCATCTATGAGCAAAAATGACCATTATTAGTCCACTTATCCATGGCTCAAACATAATGCACAAGGCCAGGCACACCATAATCCTAAAAGTTTAATTACAATACTCTTACACAAAAATATATATCCAAACAGTTTGTTCTAATATATTTTACAAAAGTAAGAACTAAAGCCATAACCCGACTTTCTTCACAATGGCAGCCTCGAGTGAGAGCCGTCTCCCTGCACACTCCCCGTACCTGAAATGGGGTCCCACGACGGGGTGAGCAATGCCCAATAGAGTAAACTCTTATTGAGGCTACTCACCACCTAAGTGCACATGCAATGGTCATGTCAACGAAAACATATTCCATCACAAGATTATGCAAAACCTAGACGGAATTATACATGCCATGAACAGAAATGTGACCGTCATGTCCATGTACCGAGTCCTCACCGACTCATCAAACCTCGAGTCCTAATCGACTTATCACACAATGTCAAAACCCATGCGTAATAAAATCCATCATTCTGATATTTACATCATAATCATTTTACAAAAATTTTCTATATGGTTTTCTTCAAACCAAAATCTTTTCGATGTTACACCTCAATGATCATTTATATTCAAAAATAATGTGTCTTTGTAGTAGCGACTTTCGTGGTTCATCGCAGCTTTGCAAGCCTTCCTACACTTTCTACTGCCATCATATGGACACATATGTATGTCCAAATTAATCTGCCACCAGGGTAAGTACTATCCCCTAATGCTTAAATACGTGAATACATATTTTCATTTTCGTTTCCATTTTGACCGTGCGACCGTTAGAGCGCTTATCCCACTGAGTGTCTATTTCCCACTAATCAACACCAAACACAATGTTGATTATAACCATGCACTCGCACCCATTTCTTGCGAGATGTCCCTGCATAGTAATGCGATGTGCCACTTCGCGCCTATAAGTACCATGTCACATATATGATGAATGCTATATGGAAAATTCTACTCATGCATATCACCCATGCATCATGAACAATTATATCAAACATGCATGTAATCTCCAAAAAAAATTCATTCATGTCAATATATCATACACGCATATATCAATATCACAATCAAATCATTACTTAGTCAAGCAACGATGCAATTTTTATCCCCATTTGACTAAATTATGACATAAACATGTCCACAAAATAGCCTACAACATGCCATGTAATGGGCCATGTTCACACACACCATTCATCACATGTCGCACATTAGGACACATATCGACATCCAATCAATTACTACCAAGCATGTCAACCAAACTCAGCGCTGGACAACCCCATCCTCAAGACCAATCGCGGGAATAGAGATGCCCACAAAACATTCCACACAACAAGCCGCATCGGCATCACCGATAGTTCTAAACTCGATTAAAAAAACTAGCCCATTAATAGTCCCAAAATCTGGACACAAACCATTAAACAACCTAAGTCAGAAGGGCCTCCGAAAATGGACCAAGGCACTTGAGTTATAGAGGTTCGATTGGGTGATTAAAATCCTAACATCAAGCTCTCGTGATATAGCTACAATTTCCTCAAGTCCAAATTCTCACTTTTTCCTTAACCGAAAATCGTCCTGCAAAACTGGATGAGAGGGTTCGCCAAAATAGGGCAGCATGTGGCGCCCTCTTAAAACGGACTACAACTTGGGTTATAAAGGTCCACTTAGGGGTGATTCAATATCCTAACATCAAGTTCTCAACAGAGTTGCAATTTCCTTGAATAACCCATCATTTTCTCCAAAATGTACTTTAGGAAAAAGTGGCCAAACATCCCTTGTGGCATTAAAACTCAACCAAACAGCCCCTAAAATGGAAAATAAACCAAAGTAGGAAGAATCCCCACTTTTGAGAGTTGAAGACTAAGCCGTAAAAGTTCAGAGACCTAAACCCATGATCTCCGAACTCTTCGTGTGAATCTTCTGGCGAAATCCTTGTTTTCTGCACCTTATACTGCAAATTCGGGCCGCTTTAAACGGACTTAGTTCTCAGCCTCAGGTTTTAAAACCGGTGAGCAACCAAGCCCGTAGATCTAGAGAGAAGTTGAGCTTCTCTCTCTATTCCTTCTCCTTTCACTCTCTCACGTGACTTCTCACCCAAAAAATGGGCTCCCCATCTCCCAATTTATCTTTTGTTCTAACTTAATGCTTAAGTTAGACATGTGGCCCACGTCGCGCCACGTGTCCTTAACCTATCCGGGTTCGTTTCTGTCCCGAAATAATTTATTTCATCCCAATTCAAATTCAATTTATTTTAAATGAAGTTTACTTAATTTATTTTTCACTTTCAAGATTTTTCTCAAAAATCACGGTTTTTTTTTTTGTCCACGAGACACCCGACGCCCCGAAAATCGTGAAAATCTGACTGTTTCGGAATTTAATTAAATTCGTCTGGGTAAATAGATTTCGTGAGAGGAATCCAACGGTGAGGTCTGTTTCATCATCCAATATCTAGAAAAATTCAAGGTTTGCAACTTATACTATAGCGGTAATTTACCGTTTTGCCATTTTTTGGAAAAATTCAAATTTACCCGGGTTTTACATTTTAAATGCAAATATAATAGTCAACAATTCATTTCGTGCTTCCGTTAATCATACAATAGTAGGAAATGGTGAGTCGTGTTTGAAATTTTGCAATAAAGAGTATGTATAAATTCATTAAAAATAATTATGGATTTTTCATTTGATTTTTGGTCTCTTACTAATATGCTTGTGCATAAAAAGAACACTATGAAATAATAAGAGCCACATGTCATAACCGTTGAATATGACTTAGGATTGGAGAATTAATCTCTATGTATCGTGAACAACATATCTAATCTACTATCTTTGCATAGGTTAGAAGACTTGTATAAGTAAAGTACTAACTTTAGTCATATCTAATTTGACGATAGTCATTACATCGAGCTTCCACATACCATAGCTCATATATTCCTTCCCACCATACATTCCACTTTTTGACAAAAAAAATTTTTTGACTCAACCATTCGACCAAAATCCATGATTGTTTAGCAATGAACCAAACACAAATTCTTACGGATTTCCAGCACATACAGGACAATTGTTAGAGTCAATTCCTTTCAAGACATCATCTTCAAGACCACTTTTCCTTAGCCCTTGATTTCAAAAGTAGCAAAGTTCCCCATGAACACCTTTTCTCCATTCTCAAATTGATTCAAAGGTTGAGAACATCTTTCTAAAGCACACAGGGCGAGTAGAATCAGTATCAATCCACCATTCTTTGGGTTAGATCCCACCATGTTTATCTTAGAGATAATTACTGTTTTGAAGTCTTAGACACATCCTTATCCCTTTTTGGTAGTCTACAATCAGCAGATTTGTGACCTTGTATATTGAAACACATTCTCCTTGAAACTTTGGTCTCTTAGAGATCCCTCCCTTAGGTCCCAACTAAGAGCCTTTCCCTTTATTGTTGTTCTTCTTTGCCTTGGAACTTTGACCATGTTCTACAAGTTAGCCTTGACTTTAGTTGAGGTGTGAACCCTTTTCTTTTCAGATCCTCTATTATCTTCTTCAATGTGAAGTCTGATAATCAAGTCCTCAATGTTCATTTCCTTTCTCTTATGCTTGAGGTTATTATTGAAATCTTTCCAACTAGTGAATAGTTTTTCAATAATGACTACTACTTTGAAGGTTTCACTTAACACCATTCCTTCAGCATGTATCTCATGTAGGATTACTTGGAGTTCTTAGACTTGACTTGTCACAACCTTGGAGTCTACCATCTTATAATCAAGGAAACGATCCACTACAAATTTTTTAGCCTTTTGATTTTATTCTTATTTTTCTTTACTTTCCCTCATTTGCTTTTTTTTTCATTGAGTTTCACTAGGATTTTTTATATTTTTTTTAGGATTTTTATGTGTGTTTTTGTTTGTCCAAGTGGAACACTATTGGATGAATGGTGGGGAATGCACAGGAACTCATTGGGGAAGACCTCGGAGGGAGAACCAGCCGAAAAGCTACTCTTTAGAGCAATTTTCATGGTCATTGAAAAATTTCACAAGTAACTTATGAAAAGGGGTCAACTACAGACACTAGAAGCAACTCTTTATTAGATTTCACATGTGGCATGCAAAATTTCACTACAAATGTGTGAATTACTTAAGATGTCTAGTTGGGTCACGAAATTAAAAAATGAAGGTGCACAGGAGTGACCTTCCATCTTCTTCCTTGCATGCCCTTTATCTTTAGAAGTTGCCATACTCAGACAATGCAGACGAGATAACATAAAAAAAAACCATATCCATCGTCCTTGTTATCGCCATTCCGTTGTTAGGAGTAACCTCATCAAATCGAAGCCCCACTATGTACGTAGACCATCCAATCATTTTAGATTCCCAACTATTGTGCAAATGTAGGATTTGATAACCACCAACTCCTATTCTGCGTCAAAGGAAGAGTTCTTGAAAGTTTCCAGCGACATCCCCTCCTCTCCCTTGAGGCTTTATCAAACAAGAGTTTCTCAAACCCTAGAAGGGCAAAGAAGACCAAGAACAAAAGATGGTGATTAAGAACTGAAAATTTAAGAATGATTATGCTTGTAATCTTCCAAGCTAACATCATCGAGGTCATTTGACAATTGATCATCTTTAGAAGCTGCCTTGACCTCACTCTTCAGCAGCCAAAGCTCCCTTGCATCAACATCGCTAGAGAAGTGAGAAAAAAAATTTTTGGGGACCAAAGAAGAGGCAGTTGATATGGTGCTTTAAAGGCTGAAAAGAGGGTTGTTAGATATTATCTGATCTTTTATTTTATTTTCTTCTTTGTATTGTAGGACCCATAGAGTGTATATATATATATATATATATATATATATATATATATATATATATATATATATATATATATATATATATATATATATATATATATATATATATATATATATATATAAGTCTAATATGTAATGTAGTAGAATGATTTTTATTGAATATATAATAAAATTAGGAGTTCACTTTTCTCTCTTTACATGGTATTAGGCCAGAATGGGAAAACCTAATTTACTTTTTTGGTGATCGTTTTCATCTGGTTGTATTCTCCTTCGAACCCTCAGTGCATTTAGCTCTCCTGCATGGCCATTTGCCTTTGTTTGGTGACTTTTCGAAAAGACGGCGCTCTTCTCATTGAAACCTCATATTTCGAGGCACGTGGCTCACTTTCCGGTGATGAGACTTCATATCCAAGCTCGTCCGGCGTCGTCTTGCTGCTCCATCCCTCCGGCGGTCCACCCCGAGCCCTCCTTATCCACCTTTTTGCCCATTTCGGCTCATGCACTCCGTGTCGGTCGCTCTTCCTCCACGGTTTGGATCCTTTTCTTCATCTCTCCGGTTCCACAGTAGTGATTTCAAGTTCCACGACCATGATTTGCCCTCCATTAGGTCTCTCTTCCAGTAAACGTGATTCAATCTCTAGTTAAGTGGATATGTAACTAAAAATCCTATTTTACATACATTTATCTCTGGATCCTCCTACTATCACATCAGAAAAATTGATTGGTAGTGAGAATTATCTTTCCTGGTCAGCTTTTGTGGAACTCTGGTTCATGGGACAAGGTTATGAGGATCATCTTATTACACCAGAGGATGTGTAACACCCCAAAATATACCCTAGTAGTTTCGGACATGTTTAGGGTTTAATGAAAGCTAAATGGAATTTTTGGGAAATAAGATGAGAGACCCGAAATGAATATTAGAGACAAGGGTAAAGTGGTCATTTATCATTGGAGGACATAAAAGGCATAAAACAATGAGGTTATATGCAATTATGGAATTTGAGAGAAAAATGAGGATCTTAAGTATAATATCTTATAGGGTTGGGTGAGAGCAATAAAGAAGAAAGGGCTGGCTGCAAAATGAAAACTTAACCCAAAAAATGGGTTTTTAGGAGCCAAACATGGCCTAAGGATAGATATTTGATTTAAGACCAAATTTGATCTCTATTTGGGGAAGAACAAACCATAGAGAAGAGAAGAAGAGAAGGAGAAAGAAGAAGAAAGAGGAAAGGAAGAGAAGAAGAAAGAGAAAGAGGAAAAGGAAGAGGCAAAAGGTATGAAACTAACCTTGAAGGTATGGATTTATAATTCTTGTATGAAATTCCATGCAATTGGATAGTTAGTAGCTTGTCTGACACAGGGTTTGTTAGGATTTCATCTATTTTCAGTATTAAGTAAGTTGGTGAAACCTTAAATGATCTAAGGAATCCTCCCTTTGAAGTTGGATTGTGGATTAAACCTAGTAATTGAGTTAGGTTTAGAACAAACCTAACTAATCTTTATATTTGGTCTATGTATGGGTTATGACCCATTATGATTTGATTTTAGGAGGAATTCATGATGGGTCTTTGGTGTAAGATAGTATTGAAGATGATGCAAAAAGGTAGAATAGAGGTCACAAGATGGTGAGTGGTTTGATGTGTATAGATCATTGAGTTTGATTTGGGTAGCAACATATGGAAAAATGGGAGAAAAACCACCGATACGAAGGAGAATTCGGTGAGTGCTTGTACCCAAGCGAGGAATAGTACGATCTGGGTGTGTTCTACCAGGGTACCCATTGCTCTATTTGGACAGTGTTAAGTGATTTGGCCATAACCGGTGTTTCTGATCTCTTTGAGTGATTGAGTTGCTAATTAAACTAGACTTCAAGGAGAACCAAACATCACGGAAATAGGCTACGCCACAATTAACTGCTACAAAAATGGTAAAAAGTCTGCACTCAAATAGAAGAGTGTGATTAGCCAAATTTTCTGCGCGGTTTGATCCATAGAGTAGTCCGGGTTGTTTAGGACATAACTCAGTTGGTACTCAGATTTGGTGAGATTAGTTGGGAGAAAGACATGCTTTTCAACTTTCAAAGTAGTACCAAATAACGGTGTCAGAAATGTGTGAGTTCAGACCCCAAAAATGACAGACCATTGAGTGTGCTGCTTTAACTGCCCGAGGTCTTTGAGTTGCTTCCTGATTTTTCTTCTGACACAACTTGGATAACTCAACCGTTAGGATTCCATTATGGAATTCTTGGACTCTATGGAAGCTCATGAGTCTAGAATCTAACCATGTGCCATTTAATGGCATTTGGTGCCCTCATCTTATCTGAAAATTGAATTGTACAAAGTGTACTAATCGCTTGATTCAGATTGATTAGAGGCCATGTAGATAGAGATGTGAATATCAGGTAAAAAGTAACAATATATGATTGTTATGTAGGTAGATAAGAAAGAGCCACCTCTGGTCTCAAAGGAAGAATCTGCATTACTTCGTACTCCTCACGGAATGGATAAATATGATAAATACAGAAAAGCATCACAGTATAGAAATGTATAAATATATTCGCAGAAGCATGACATAACGATATAAATAACTGACTTGAAACATGGGCATGAACGCCAAAAAGCAATATTATGAACATAATGTGATAAAGATAAGTTATAAGCCAGAAGACATATGATAGTATGACTACCTAGGACCGAAGAATGGAGTGGTGGACGTTACGATCGGTGCTCTGACACTGCAGCTAGTGCTACGGTACGCCACGTTATGTGAAGGCAGATTACGATCGGTGCTGACACACTCCTGCTGGTAAATCTGGCGGTTGCATTCACGATGAAGCGAGACCGTTACATTTAGTACTTGGCCTCTGATTAGTGCTACGACACTCACATTCCGTCTTGGTGCTCTTTGTTGATTATCTGGCGCTCTGCCCGTGCTGATTTTCTGATTAGTGCTGCGACGCGCCGTACTTTGGTACTCAGTTAGTGCTACGGCCTCTGTTGATCTTCGACACTCTTGCTTTGTGCTACGGCACTCAGTCACTATGTGTACCTTGGTACTTATTGTCTTGCGATCCTACTCATTTCTTATGTTTGAATTACAGTGATGAATAGTTATATGATAAGACTGCGAATAAAGAATAAGAGTAAAGAATGAATATGGTAAAGATCGAGATGTACCTCCCAGTACCTTTGTATACATTATGTAGTACCTATGGGTACTTTTATGCAAGTAAAATCTGCAGCAGTACCCTACGGGTACTTAAGTATCGGTAAAATAAGTATAAGTTACGTAATATAAGTAAAAGTCCGATGCTGCCTATGGGTACCTCCTTTTAATGGTCTCAGTGAGTACCTCACAGTGCCTCCGCACATGGAGTATAGATTTAGTAGTACCTACGGGTACTATTAAATAAATATAAGTTTAATCCTGAGCCTTAGTATGTGTGTCTTTTGGGAGAGTTGAACAGTAGTACTTCACAGTGCTTCATATAAGAATGATTCAGAAATACTAGTATGAGTTTAAGTAAATACCATTTATAGATCAAATTACAAGAGAATAAGCCTTGTAACTCCTACGGGAGATCCGAACAAGCATAAATTTGCTATAAGTACAAGTCTGAGTCCTACGGAAAAATCTGAATAAGCATACGTCTGTTATAAGCATAAGAAATTGTATAAGTCTAAAGATGATTAAATATCAAGCGCAAATGACTACATTTGTTTTGGGATATGTTTTAAATCTCTATGAACCTGGTATATGTATTTGATGCTGATCTGTACCTACTACAGACAATACCAGTATATAAGTATGACCTTGTATGCGATATGATTACGTCTGTTGAAGCTTATGGCCTCTACAGGTGATCCCACCTTCGCAAGAATAAGATGAAATCTGAGAATCGAGTTACGTAACAAGTATAAGATCATTAAGACAAGAATAAATTACGTAACACAAGTATAAGATCCTAAATACAAGAATAAGTTCACGCCAACACAAGTTTAAGATCAAGTAAGACAAATTACATGTTAAGTAATACAAGTATAAGATCCGAAATACAAGAATAAGATCATAAATACAAGAATAAGATCATAAATGCAAAATAGCTCTATAACACAGAGTATAAGATCAGTAAGACAAGTATATTATACATAGACCAGTATAGATAAATACAAGTATAAGGATTACGTAATACAAGTGCCAAAATCTGAAATATAAGAATAAGTTCGATAATACAAGTATAAGTTCGAGTAAGACCAGGTGATCTTCGTAGTACAAGTATAAGATCTGATGCCATTACCTCTATTTGTAGTACTTGATTTTATATAAGGATAGATTCATGATACCGATTATACGTTCCGTAATATCTACTGTAGTACCTACTAAATACTCCAGGTAGTGTAATCTACGTGAGTATAAGTATAAGCTATGGTATAAGTATAAACCTTAGTACCCTAGGGAGTACCTCTTGTGTATATAAGCATAAACTCTGTAACTCCTACAGGGAGATAAATAAGAGATAGTAATATGAGTATGTGGATAAGTACCTCAGTCCTAAGTATATGTATAAGTTCGATTGCAGGACCAGGAATCTGAATAAGCATAAGTTTGTTACAAGGATAATTATACATGTAAATGTATTTATATGAATACATAAATTTGATATCTGTTTTACATTATATGTTTATTATGATTCAATATAAATGCATGTGTATCGATTATAAGTTATAAAAGATATGTTTCCATTTAAGTGTGTAAAGCTTATACGGGTTTTTAATCGGAGTGTAGGTACGAGAGAAAGACGTCAGAAAACTTCCATATCTTGTTGGGCGGCCTGCTAGTAGGGGTTCGCTCTCATGCCGGTTCCTTTCCCCGGTTGTAAATGTAAAGTCTGAGTTTGTATTTGTAAATGGGACTCGGTATATGTGTATAGATTTTGATGGACACCCTCCGATTGTTAGTTCTTTTGATATGTATACAAATGTTTGATTATTATAAATAAAAATAAAAATCCAGGTAAAGAGTCTGAGGAATATAGTCTCGCGCCACGAACAGGTTCGGATCCACGGTCGGGTCAAGCGGGAATCGGGGTGTGACGGATATACCTAATGTTGTGAGTCACGTGGAAGAAAGTATTCTGCCTGACTATGTAGCGTATTATGGCAGTCGGTTGATCCAAAAATTTGCTCCATCTTTGGGCTTACAAAACATGTTTTAAGTTTTGAAATTAAGCAAAAGTCCTATACACGAATGATATCCAACGCCTTGATTAGGTGGCTTCTGCTATTGTCAATATCCGACAATAGGACATGGATTTATCTAATTATATTGGTCAGATTGCCTCTCTTAATGAGGAGTTCTTGACACTGATACCTCTTACTAATGATGTTGGGGCTCAACAAACGCAGATTGCCAAGTTCTTCATGGTTCTTACTCTTATTGGCCTATGTCCGGATCTTAAGACCGTCCAAGATTAGATTCTTAGCAGTCCATCAGTCCCATCCTTGGATGATGTGTTTGCTTGCCTCCTCCGTATCTCCTCCACTCAGACTTTGCCATCGGATAGCACTTGAATCTTAATGTTAGTTTTTCTCAAATAACCTTCGAAGGACGCGATGGTAACCGAAGTAGAGAGACGGCGTCCACCATTGCACCTATTACGATAGCTTGGCCACATGGTTGTTATCAGTTGCATGGATGGCCTCCCCGCACTACCCATGTGGCCCAGTCTTCTGATTCTGATTCTCAACCGTCCCAGACCCCGAGCACCTCCACATCTCAGGGTATTCCCCCTACTGACAGCGAGTATGATGACTATCTTCGCTATCAAACGACCAGTGACTACATTTGCATCTGTTGCCCCGGATCGGTAAATGCCTACGCACGCCTTATATCGTCTTCTCTTAGACCACGGATTCTAGACTGCGGGTGCTTCCGATCCACATATATGGTAATAAAGATATTTTCTCTTCTCTTACTACTGCCCTACTTTACCTCATTACCTTAGCTAATGTTTCTCGGCTTGTGGCTAAAGGTATTGGTTTGGCACATCCTCTCCCTTCCCTACCTCTCACTTCAGTCCTTTATACTCCTGAGTGTCCCTTTAATCTTATTTCCATCAACAAAATCACTCGTACTCTTAACTGCTCCATTATTTTTTTTGATAAATTTGTGACCTTTTAGGACCGGAGTACGGGGAAGACGATTGGAATCGGACGTGAGTCTCAAGGCCTCTATCACCTCACCTCAAATCCATCTGTGCAGTTTAGGTTTCACGTGATGCTCCTCTCCTCATCACAATCGTTAGGCCACCCTAGTCTTTACAGGTTCAGGAAGATGGTCCTCGTTTTCCACTTTGTAATCACTGCGTGTGAGTCTATTAGCTTGGGAAACATACTGTCTCGCTCCCATAGCGCTTGAATAATCGAGCAAAATCTCCTTTGAACTTGTCCATTATCTAATGTTTGGGTCTCATTTGACCGCATCTACTTTAGGATTTCAATATTTGTCACTTTCATTGATGACTATTCTTGATGTACTTAGTTATTTTTAATGAAAAATCGAGCTGAGTTATATTCTATTTTCTAGAAATTTTATGCTGAAATTCTAACCCAATTCAATATTTCTATTCGTGTGTTACGTAGTGACAATGCCAGGGAATATTTTTCTGCACCCTTTATTTCATTTATGTCCCAACATGGGATCCTTCATCACTCTCTGTGCTCATACTCTCAACAAAATGGGGTAGCTGGAACGTGGTAAGAATCGCCATATATTATTGAGACAACTTCCGTACTTCCTCCTCCATTATCATGTACCTTTTTGTTTTTTGGGGGACGCGTTTCCATAAAATTGTTATTTGATTAATCGTATGCCCCTCATCCGCGTTACATGATCGATTCCCATTCACCATTTCTAACTATCCATTGATCACCGTGGTCTTGGTTGTACTTGCTTTGTCTGTGTTATTTCACTCCAGACAAGACAAGCTTCCGCCAAAGCCACGAAATGCATCTTCCAGGGCTACTCCCACTCGTATGATTATCGTTGTTATTTCCCGACTTATCGATACTCTCCTCGTTGATGCCACCTTCTTCGAGACTCACCCTTCTCCTCCTCGGCAGCCCTTCCATCAAGTTCACTCCCTTCCCATCATCTCCCCCGCCTATGTAACACTTCAAATACACCTCAGCGCTTTCTGACATGTTTGGGTATAATAAAAGTTAAATGGGAATTTTCTGAACAAAACACAGACCCTAATTTATAAGAGAGAAAAGGGTAAATTAGTCATTTACCACTTGAGGATATGAGAGGCATAAATCAATAAGTTTATACAAGCCACTATGGAATTTGAGAAAAGATGAAATAGAAATTAGAAAGAATGGAAGGACCTAAATGTAAAAATGAGAAAATAGTTTAAAAATGCAAAGGCCAAACATGGCCTTAACTCAAAAGAATGGGAAAGAAGGCAAATTGGCATAAGGCCAAAAATATCTTTTGGTCTACAAAAACAAGAAGGGGAGAGCTCAAACGGATAGGAGAAGAAGAGAAGAGAAGAGAAGGAAAAGCAAGCAAGGCTAAGAAGCGACAAAAGAGAAGAAGGAAGAAGGAAGAGGAGTTCATGAAGATTCACAGGGTATGAAATCTAACATTTAGTAAGGGATTCTTCTTGCAGCGGACAAGGCATATGTCGGCTGGTTGTAAGAAAGCCAACCCTAGAATGAATTATTGTATGGGAATCAGAGTATAGAATCCAACTCTTCAGGTCGATTCACGGTTAAGTCGCAAGTAACTGAAGTTGTTTAGAACAAACCCTTAACTAATCCTTGTGTTTATTTTAGTATGGGTTATGACCCATAGTAGAGTTGCCTTGGGAGTAATTCATGAAAGGTTTTTGAAGAAAGATATGTATTGAAAGATGATTTGAGTATAATTGAGGTTACAAGATGAATCTGGAGTGGTTTTGAAGTGTATAATGATTATTGAGTTGATTTGCGTAGCAAAATATGGAAAAATGGGAGGAAAACCACCTTTTCTGGGAAATTTTAAAAATGAACAAATAGAGTGGTACCGGTACCATAAGTACCTCATCAACTAGTACCTGCATTCCATTCACCCTCTATTTCGCATCGTTGTTAGTATTTTGGCCATAACTTGGTCATTTATTATCCGATTTGAGTGATTCAAGTGTCTGATTAAACTAGACTTCAAGGAAAACAAAACATCCTTAAATAATTACCTTAAAAATCTAACTCTATGTGGCCCAGAAATTAATTGTGCGGCTATGTTCAAGCCACTGGTTCCTCGTTTTGAACATAGAGTGGCCCTGCTGTTTAGACATATCTTGAGTTTCCCCGTGTTCGATTTATGTGATTCCAGTTGAGAAGAACCTTAGCACCTTAGCTTCAAATGAGTACAAAGACCCAGTGTCAACATGAAGTCAAGACCCTGAAAATAACAAAGACATTGGCTGGCGTCACATCAAAGCCGCAAGTCGCGATCTTCTTAACTACGGCAACTTGCATAACTCCTTCGTTAGGACTCCATTATGGGTATTCTTGGACTCTATGAAAGCTCATTGAGTCTAGAATCTAACCATATGCCATTTAATGGCATTTGGTGCCCACATCTTGTCTGAAAATTGAATTCAGAAATATACCAAGTGTACTAATCGCTGTTGGAAGTTAATGGAATACATGGTGGCAAAGGATGTAGATATGAATAAGAAATAGCAATATATAGACTTATATAAAGGAGCATAGATAAGAAAAGTACCACGTGGAACTAAAGGAAGAGTCTCTCGTTTCGCATCACGAGATGATAGTCCTCGATAAAGTACAAGAAAAACGTACAAGTATATAAATGTATAGGTATATGTCATAAGATATGATAGTCGGATAAAGTACAAGAAAAACGTACAAGTATAAAAATGTATAGGTATATGTCATAAGATATGATAGTCTGATAAAGTACATGAAGATATAAGTTAACAAGATATAAGATGTTATAAGTAGATGACATGATATGAATATAAGATTATATGATATGAATAGATGATAGTAAGTTACTGAACTCATATAATTGTAGGACTACCCAAGACCAGATATTGAATGACATGACACCTCTGTTACGTGGGTAGGCACGTATAGTACTTCTAAGATTTCCTCGACATTAGTGCGACGTGATTCTCGATCAGAAGTCACACATTAGTACGGCATTCCGATTAGTACTTCTAAGATTTCTCGATTAGTGCGACGACACTCGACCGTTTCGGCGACATTAGTACTCGGTACTTCCGATTTGTACTTCAGATTTCCGGACGTTGCTAATACGACATCGTCAAGAGCCAACGCCGTTGCACTCCCGCTTTCAGGCTACGACACCTCAAAGATTGCATCGGACCTTCGCATTTATCAGGCCGCGGTCCTACCATTTTTATGATTGGTCTGGGTAGTCAAATAGTTAAATGATAAGGGATTGAATAAGAATCATAATAAAGAAATGTACATCGTTCTAATCAGAATGTACCTAAGGGTACCTTTGTATAAGTTTTAGAAAATTTACACCTTCAGACTGATTAATTTATGTAGTACCTACGTACTTTGCACAAGTAAATCTCCGGTAGTACCTATGGGTACTTCTGCATTTGTGAAATAAGAGGTGCTCAGAATATAAGAATAAGTCTGATTACGTGCATAAGATCTATAATACAAGTATAAGATCCGAAATACAAGAATAAGCTCCATAATACAAGTATAATATCCGTAAGACAAGGATATGCTCCGTCGTACAAGTATAAGTTATGAAGTACAAGTATAAGTTCTATAGTACCTAAGGGTACCTTTGTATAAGTATAAGCCCCGAGAACTCCTAATGAGATCTAGACAAGTGCAGATAGATGTGTACACCAGTACGTATGGCATAAGCCCTCAGAACTCCGCTGAGATCCGACAAGTACAAGATAGATAGAAGTACTCGCACGTGTATACCTTTGTATACATAAGCCTCAGAATTCCTACTGAGATCTAGACAAGTACGTAGATAGATAGAAGTACCAGTATCGCAGAGTAAGTACCTCTCAGATAGGTATAAGCCGGTAACTCATAATGAGATAGGAATGTATAAACTTGATATAAGTATGAGTATGTGGATAAGTACCTCCGTATAAGTATATATATAAGCTCAGTACCACATACGAGGAATCTGAATATGTGTCCTACGGGAGATCGGAATAAGAATAAGCTTGCTATAAGAGTAAGTTTCTAGTAAGTAGTGATTTATGATACGTATAAGTATAAGTTCAAGATCGCATACAGAATCAAAGCAACAAGTTATAGAATGAATATGGACTATGCAAAGTATAGAAACAGAAATATAGTAAAAGCATAGATAGGAGATATGACAAAGACATAGAACATGTAATGGAAAAGTTTGACATGTAATAGGAATGTAAAGATGATAAGTAATAAAAGTTATATGAATATGTATAGATATATGAAATGCATATGTATAAGCTTGTGACAGCCAATTACTGTGGTTGTCTATGTTTTATGTTCCCACTAAGTAAAGCTTAGCACGGGAACAACCGCATGCGCCGTATAAGACAAGGATAGAGACAGACATTCCACATCGCCAGAGCAGCCATTGTAGATAGTGGTGCTCACTAGCGCTTCCGCAATCTTTTATGTTTGTATTAGATATGTATATGTATAAGTGTTCAGATAAGATGTAAACTCCAACGAAGGAGTATGATTATATTTTGCACTACCGCTACAAAATATATTCCATAGCAAATGTACATGTATCGCGGAGACCCCTAAAATCCGTGATTCTCAAATGAGGGTAAAATGGTACTTTCGTCAAACCGAATTTTTCTAGATCTCGATGATTTAAACGCACTTCTCCGCTTGAATCGCTCGCCGAATCTAGCTACCACGTCGACTTCGCTGATTCCGGTGTGGCTCGGATTTCACGCCGAGACGCCACGCTTCACATGACACGGTAGGATGGCGGGAGACGTTTCACTGCACCGTGCCGCCGTGACACTTTGGTGATAAGTTAAATGGCTCACATTGAGCCATGGTGGTATGATCCCATGGCTCACATCGAGCCATGGCTAATGGATGTCATAAAAGGAAATATCAACAAGGAATAAGGAGTGGAGTGAGAGAGCCACACATTCGCTTGGAGGAAGGAGAGAGGAAACTCCTTTGTCTCATTCGATTAGTGCTCCAAAGTGAGAGGTGCGAAGGAGAAAAGGAAGAAAGGAGAAAATGAGGAGAAAAATGTGAGATGATGAGAAGAGAAATGAGAAAAAGAAAAGGAAAAGAAAGAAAGAAAAGGAGGAATAAACAAAAGGAAAAAGGCCAAGAGAAAACGTGGGGAGAAGAAATTAGATGCGTAAGGCTTTGTTCTTCTGTTTTAGAGAGAAAGTCTGGCTTTCTTAAGATCTACACGATCGGACTGGGCTTCGCCGCTGGGTCAAGAAGAGGCAAGTTATTCACACGTCGAGGGCTACGCGAGTACTGCATTCGGGAGTTTCGATAAACCCGAGAAGGTAGGGTTTTTCTCCACTTGTTTTACTTTTTAAGCTTACGGGTTATAATGGATGGGGATTTGTTGAGGCCTGGATGGCCGTGGGTTTCGTTCCAAAAGCTTTGGACCGAGTTAAGAAATCCCTAGAGTGTTTCGACACCACCCGACCGCTTCGTGGGTGTTTTGCCGATTTATGCAGGTTATGTTATCGCCATGAGAAAATAACATGGTGTGAAATTGTGGGTTGTTCCAAGAGGAACCGCCGGATTGTGCCTTAGCCCATGTGAGCTAAGTTTATGTTATTGTTATAAACCTAATAACATGAAGTGAAATCGCGCTTTGTTAATATATGCATGAGTGATATTAGCAATGGTCAGATATTCGTGTGCCATTGCATTGCACTTAGGTGGGGAGTAACCTAAGTAGGAAAATTTCATCGGGCTTTGTCACTCGCTGTGGAATATATTTTTTTGTATTGAAGACGCAAAGGGGGATGGGACTAATCCGTACTAGAGGGCAAGAACGCCAAGATGGCCTTATCTTTATTTTTGCAAAATTCCGAAAAGGACCCGCTTGTATAAATTGTAATTGAATACAATTGTAACAATGCTTGTATAAAAAATATACATTTTATGAGCATGACGTAGGCCCAAGTGGCCATTTTGAACATGTACGCGTTTCACGACGCGGAGACACGTAGAGATTTCGCGGTTGATAAGGTCAATCTGACACCCCGATCAGCGTCACATGTATAAGTAAATGGACTCAAGATGTGTGTATATATTTTATGGACACCACTCTGCAGTAGTTATTTTATATAAATGATTTTGTTATTACAAAAATTGTTTGTATACCCACAGGTACAAGTTCAGCTCTGAGAAAGAACAGATCAATGAGTCCCAGTATAGAGTCTTGCACCCCGGACTCGGTTCGGATCCGCCTTTCAGGTCGGACAGGGAATCGGGGTGTGACAGCCTATATTTGATGATGTCCCTTCTCGATTACTTCAAGTTTATCATCGTCGTCACCATTCTGTTGTTCCTCTCCCTTCTGTTGAGGCCCCTACCGACTCACTTCATATCCCTTCAGCTTGTCCTACCCCGGCTCTACCTCTTGCTGATAACTTACCCATTGCTCTTCGGAAAGGTAATCGATCTACTAGCAATCCTCATCCTATTTTACAATTCCTTTTTTTGAGCGCCACGATCATCTTCTCACCTTGCTCCGCATTTGTTTCTACTATATCTTCAAGTTTCTTCTGAGAACACTCAATGAGGTTTCTTCCCCATTCAGTCATGCATACAACGGTAGATGAAATGGCTTCTCTTACACTCAATCCACTGATCTTGTTGTATTGCCATTTGGTAAGTTTCAAATGGTTGTCATGGGTTTATACACTAAGTGTTGGTCCCCGATGGTCAAGTTGACGCCTTAAGGCTCCGCTGCTGCTAAAGGATATACTCAGGTTTATGGTTTTGATTATGGTGACATATTCTCCCCGATTGCCAAGATTGCTTATGTCCATCTCCTTCTTTCCATGGTCGCGGCGCGTTCGCCACTTTATCGCTTGATATTAAAATGTCTCTTCGGCGTGATCTTACCGGTGAAGTTAATATGGAGCAACCACCGGTTTTGTTGCTTTTGCGGAGTTGGCTTGGGCAGCAGATTACGCCGCCTCTATGCGCTTGAAACAATTTCGAGCATGGCTCGCCGTTTTAGTTCTCGCGAGCCCAAGAATTTGCATGTCGGCAAAGATGTTGCATCATTCAATTTTTTATCATCATAACTCTTCAAGATAGTGTATTTATCTGGTTGTTTATGTGGACGACATCGTCATTACAAAAAGTGATCGATGGTATCTAAACTAAACACCTTTCACCACTTTCAAACTAAAGACTGTAACTCACTTTATGGAATCGAGATAGCTCAATCCGCTTCCGTGTAGTCCTTTCCCAACTGGCATGTTTTTAGACATCTCGAAGAAACCCGGTATGTTAGATCAGAAACCGGTTTATTACCCTATGGATCCTAATGTCAAACTCAGATCAGATGGGGAATCTTTAGAGATCCCGAGATATCGACGACTCATAGGTAAACTGAACTACCTCTCACCACTTCACAGACACTTTCCCCGTAAGTGTTGTTAGTCAATCCACTACCATGTGATAGTCATCGATGTTGTAACTGCATTCTTCGATATATCAAAAGTACACTGTGCCAAGGTAAGCCAGATGCAGAATAGAGGTCATACCTAGGTTATCGTTACACAAATGCAGATTACCGCTCACCTACGCATGACGCTCCACTTCGTAAAACGTTTCATTGGTGGTAACCAATATCCTGGAGAAGAGTAAGAAACAAATGTGCAGTAGCCGTGATTCAGCGCCGTCAATATCGAGCTACTGGCCCTCAGCAACATGTGAACTCATATGTGGTCGGTGACACCTCTCCGTGAGTCGAGGTTCGGGAAATGATGAATGATGAAGCCTCATCTATGATAATCTGTGTCAGTTGCGATATTGCAGCATTCAATCCGGCCTTCCATGAAAGGACTAAACACATTGGAAGTTGATCTTTACCATTAGAGAGAAGATCGTGACGATATAAGTGGCTACTTTTCAGTTTGTCAATTCAAAATGATCAACTAGGCGCATATCTTACTAAATTTATGTCCTAGAATTAATACATTTGTAATAAGCTTGGTGTATACAGGACATATATGTCTAACTTGAGGGAGTGTTAGATATTGTACAGTCTTTTCCTTTTATTTTCTTACTGTATTGTGGGACCCATGAGTGTATATATATATAAGTCCAATATGTAATGTAGTAGAATGCTTTTTCCGTGAATATAATAAAATTAGGGATTCTCCCTTTTTCTCTCTTCACAAAGGCTATTGAATCAAGGGAAAGATTGCAGAAGAGCAATTTATTCTCATGCCAGCATGCCATGTGGATATACTAGAGGCCCTATTTTAGATGTACCAAGGGAATGGTCAGACTCTAGCTAGCCATAACTGCTAGTATACTTTGTCGAAGGTACTGTAATAGTTGATGCCCGGAGCAAAGCAAGTTCGGAATTTTTCTATACCTAAGCTTTGCGCACACTATTATATTATGGCTTCCCGCTTCATCCCGAGTAAGAGAGTGGTAGTTTATTTCACAAAATGAGTGTATAGATTTACTGACTTGGCCACTCATGCCAAGGCCATGGAGATCTGTTCCAATGGCATCCACCTCATTGACTTCATCCACTAAACGCTAGCTAATCAACCTAATTAATTAGTAGAAGGCCAAGATTCACCCCCACCTAAGACAACCACTCAAGTGTTCACCCTAATGGACGGCTGACATATCAAAGATGGTTACACCCCCTACTAATCCGACTTTAGCCACAAAGCCACCCTCAGTTGAGAAACTCTAAGTGACATACGTAGAAGCCAACCGTCACCTATCGGCGGAGTTCCATGCCTTGGTCACTCAGGTGCTCCAACTTTAGGAGACGAATATGTGTATACTTCTTATTTAGAGGATCGAGGAGCTACTCGCGCGAGATAGAACTACACTATCACCAACACCCCCAACTCTTTCTCCTACCACTTCTAACACTACCCCACCTAGTAAGGGGGAGAACAAAAGGGATACCTAATCCCTTTACATGATACCCTATATTTTTGGACATGACATTTTCTTTTCTTTATTTTTTTTTTTCACATGTTGGCTTGTTTTTGTTATGTTCATATTGTTGATCTTATTCTCTGTATGATTGTTATTATCATATTTTGGGTTCACATATGAGCTGGATACTTATGTTCATTCATATTTATTTATATTTGACCCCTTATCTTGAGTATCTAATATTTCTTGAGTGATTTTGATGGTTGTAGCTTTGAATTTGAAGTCGAAAATTTCAGAAATTTGAATTTGATGTAGCCTTTCCTATCCTTTCATTGTTTCGTGATTTTTTACATTGCGTATACCCAAATCCTAGCTGTTTAAGGATGGAATAGGTAAGGGATATTCAATCCAAAATTTAAAAAAAAAATTCATGATTGGTTGAGTGCTTTTGATTATTCCCTTGTGTGAATGCATGTTTATGGCATTGCTTTATATCTATGTTGTGGCATCAAAATCTTGAGGAGTATATCATTTTTGTTAGATCATTTCTTTATTAAGATTTTTGTAGCTTTTGTTTTTTAGTTGATTCATCTTATAAAATGGTTACATTTCTTTAATAAATTTATGTATACAAATAATATTATCCAAGATTGCAAATTTTGACAATGCATATAAGTGGGATTCATGAATTATTTTTAATAATTTATATTCGATTCTTTTTTTTATAAAAATTTAAAGACCATGTTTGAATCATCGCATCTCTATCATATGTAAAAGAGTTTTTAGGCATTCCTTTGTTTAAAATTTTCGCTTCATTTAGTATTATTGGGATTCTAGCTTTTCTTTTTGTTAGCATCAACTAATAACTTCATGGTTGATATTTTGTGGTAAAGAATATATATAAATTCATTAAAAATAATCATGAAGTTTTCATTTTATTTTGTTTCTTACAATCTTGTTTGAGCATAAAAAGAACACTATGGTAAACTATTGTTTAGGCTTTTTTAGATTGTAGTAAAGAACACTTTCTCCTTCCAAAATAAAAACTTGTAAAACAAAGAATAGTTTCATAGCATCCTTTAATAGAAAAAGAAAGATTAAAGGGAGAGAGGAAGACTCCCTTTATTTAAGGTTTTTCCTTTTATAGATGGAATACCCTAATCACTAGTAATTTCTTGCATAGTATGGCTAAAGAAAAATGGTCGTCAATCCTAAGTCAGAGTTTATTATTGATGCAAGCATTAGTACAATGGAAACACAATAATGCAAAAAAAAAAAAAAAAAACAACAAAGAAGAAGATGAAGAAAAATAAATATTAAGAAAAAGACGCAACTGAATAGAGTCTTGTGTGGCCACAATCTCCTTAAAGCATATTTTCCTTGTCTAACGATGCCTTAAGACTTCTATGTATATGCTTCCTAGGATAAAATGGTCTTAGAATGATGACAACAACACTGTGTTGCAGCCACTCCCAATGAACTGAAGAACATTCGTACCTCTATCATTATGAAAGAAGACAGGATCTCGACAAAATATTTTCTTGCTCCTAAGAGAATCAGAACTCTCTTTAAATAGACTTTGGATTAGGAGGAAACGAAAGGGGGTGATGCAATGTAAACAATGAAAGGCGAGAAGATAATTAGCCATAAATGGTATTAAGAAGGTTTTAAAAGTCATTTATTCAATCGTCTCAAATCCGTTTTAGAACCAAAATAATTTTCATTAATTCAAATGATTAAAATTCCAACAATTCCCCACATAAATGAAATTGACACCCAAAGACACGACAACGACCTCAAGAAGGATGAGTATAATGGTAAATCCTGTATAGAGAGTGTAGGTGTTACTAATTCCTTTGAAATCCCTGTAAAAGTATATTATTCTACTAACTAAACAAGAGACACAATGTCCTTGAACCGCTCACATTTGTGTAAACGATGAGGCTACCTACACAAGAATCTTCCTAACATTTTCTAGTTCTCACTTTTATTTTCATTTTGGCCATGAACATGCACTAGGTTTACAAGAGTTTAATAGGAATTGAGTCATATTCAATTCCTTTGAAGCAGCCTCACTTCACTCTTACATAGGCTATATCCTAATTAAGAGTAAATCATATTATTTTTGTTTGAATTTTCATTGCATAGGGATCATTAAAATTATAGCTTAACCTTCTTTTTATGAGCATCACTATTTACCAGGAAATAGGAACGGACATGGGAGATCTCGTTGATGAAATAAAGTCTTTACAATTTAGTCATTCCTTTAAAACCTAGATCCTAGATCTCCACAACTAGGTTGGCATTCATTATATGGCTTATTCTTTTTCTTTTCACAGGCTTTAGTCTCATTCCCCTCAATGATTTTTCGACTAACTCTCTATTTAACCCTTTGGTTAGCGAAGCTATAATGTTATCCTTAGATCTTCCATAATCTAAAGAGATGGCCCTAGTTGAGAGTAGTTGTCTAATGCTGTTGTGTCTTCAACAAATATGTCTAGGCTTACCATTATACATACTGCTTTGTGCTCTACCAATAGAAGATTAACTATCACAATGTATGCATATTGGAGGCACATGCTTTGACCACCTTGGAACATCCTCTAAGAAGTGGTTTAACCACTCAGCCTGTTTCCCACATTCATCTAGTGCTATAATTTTATATCCCATCGTGGATCTAATAAAAACTGTTTGTTTTGAGGATTTCCATGAGACTATTGTAGCTCTTAATGTAAACACATCACCACCATGGGATTTTGAGTCTTTTACATTAGATATCCTATTCTCATCATTGTTTCCTTAAAGTACAACAAGATGTCTTTTATAGTACAACCCATAATCGCGAATAAATTGTAAGTATTTTAGTACTCTCATAATTCCTTGTTGATGCTTAGCTTGAAGATTACTCTTGTATTTGCTTAACTTCTTGATTGCATAGACTATGCATGTTCTCGTATTAACCTTATTACACATTAGACTACCTATTACCTCGAGCAAATGGCGGAAACAAGATTCTTTTATTCTATGTAGAGTTACATCTACCGTTGTTGTAACACCCCAATTTTTTTTTTTTTTCACTTATAGGATGTTAATTACATGCAAGGAAACATGACCACTGTTGTATGTCTATTTAATAGCATGCAAGAAGTAGAAATGAGAACCTGCTATACACACGTATATAATCACATTCATAAGGCTTGTAAACATTATATTACACAAAAAGTAGTCTGTTAGGTGAATACAATCGAAGGCCACCATCTTGGTGTCTCCAAAATCCAAAGTCCCACTATGGATAGCTCATACTAACAAGGGTACAAAATGGGTGTTAATTACATCTATCCCCCAAAATGAATATCACATGCTGCACGTGTCTCTCAAAAATGATCTCTCAAAAGAGTAGACAACATCCAATTTATAGCATGCAAAAGCTCACTCAGCCACCCTTGTCACACCTTCTCTCTTGCATCTAAAATGTTGAGAGGAATATGGTGAGTTTACAACTCAATAGGAAACCTTAAAGCCATACTATGCATATCCAGTTAACATGAATTAAATATATGACAAGACACATGATCAACAGGCATAATCATTTAGTGAATGGGTAATAACAATTGATATGCATGCATATTGAAAATAGCTTCATCTCTAATTTCCTCAAGCTTTCCCCCAATGATAAACTGCCATATCTACGCCATCACATATATTACTCATCGATGCTCCAAATTATACAAACATATACAATTAACCTTTTGGGACTCATACCCTAGGGCAACCAACCCTGTGGCTTTAGGGACTACAACCTAAGGGCAAGACCAACCATGCCTTTTAAGGATTATTAACCTACAAGTGACTAACCTGCGGTCTTTATGACTAGCAATCACTAGACTAACCCTATACACTTGTATTAGTGTCTTCTCGAGGGCTTACGGACTTTCACCCAAGGACCCACGATCCCACATAAATAGATAAAAAGTGATGGTATGCTCATCACAAAATATCATATCTGATGTCACCTTGTTTGATCATTATGCACCATTACCAAACCAATCTTGAGAATTGACCACATCATAAACCAGATCCATCATAGAAGCCACAATTCTCTAGCCAAGAATTCCATTTCATTACAATGTTCAAACCACTCATATCAAGACAATAAGAGCATTAAAATATAATGAAATGTTTACTAGTTACATGTCAAGCATAAGGATTACAAAAAACGTTTCATGCAAAGTCAATAGAGATAGGCACTAGAATGGTATAAAATTTCCTAACACACTTCATTTAAGTCCTTGAAGTTCCTCTACATAGAGAATCCTTTAGCTCAATCAATGAACCAAAATAAAACAATTCCTTTTAGGTTCATTTACATAAAATCACATAATTGATTAAGCCAAGAAAGATTGTGGTTACTAAAACCCTAATCATTTGGTTCTTGCAACCCTAGATTCCTACTTCTTTAACTTCCATTCATGCTAACTTTCCTATAATTAGAATTTGTTTAATCCCCTTCTAGTGGTTCAATTATTTTCTTCAACTAGCTAGCCAAATAACCACTTTAATTCCTTAAACTCAACCTATTGAGTAGCCTTAAGAACTAGCCCTCAATTTGTCTCATAAACACCAAATCAGTTTCTAATCTCAATAATTTCCACAACCCACCTTGCTAATTTATTTTCCTACAAACAGCTTAACCAAATCATCTTGAATCTACTAGCTTTATTCTATAATTAAACTTAATCAAAGACAACTTAACCTCAGTTTTATTTCATTTAAACCAAGATTTATAATTAAAGAGCATCAACTAGTCAATAGGAATAAAAAAACAACCAAAATCACATACCTGTATTCTTCTTCTTCAAGAACCCTTCTCTATCTCTCTCCAACTTCCCTCTCTAGGGTGCAAATGGTGTTGAGATGGGTTCATTCTCAGCCTCAACCAGTCTTTACATAGTCTCTATCAAGCATGAGGTGGCAAACTTTGAGGTGGCATGCTTGAAGGTTGCCACCTATCTTCTCTAATAAGCTTGAGGTGGCAAGCTCAAGGGCTGCCACCTATCCTCCCTAGCAAGCTCGAGGTGGCATGCTTGAAGGTTGCCACCTATCTTCTATAACAAGCTTAAGGTGACAAGCTCAGGGGGTACCACCTATCCTCCCTAGCACCTCTAGGTGGCAAGCTCAAGGGCTGCCACCTATCCTCATTTCTCTCATTTTTATGATTTGGTCCCCCTATCCCATAGTATTTAAACTTTACAGCTTGCCACATGGTCCTTGGAGTTTTCTTATTCATAAATCAACCCCAAGATGTTATTTCATAGAGATACAACTTATTATAATTAGTTCTAACCAAATTTCTCACAATTAAACACAACTCACCTTAAACTAGTTTTATTTTCTAAACACGTTTAAATTTAACTCACAAGGTAATTCTTAGCTTTTTGTTCCTTCCATTAACACTAGGTGTTGCAAATGTTCTGGATATACCAGAATTATTGTTAAGACCAATGATATATACAAATTTATGACACTACTACCAAAGGACTATTACCTAATCTCCGGCAACGGTGCCAAAAACTTGTTAAGACCATTTGTTTTATATACATGAAAAAATGGATTTGTTCTTTCTTGTGAAATGACTCATGTAAAATTGGTTTGTGTGGTCTTGATCACTGCAAGTGCACAGGTCGAACAAGTAATAAAAGTGGATATTTAAAGTCCAGATATCGTTCCCACGAGGAAGGATGATAAATCAAAAGACTAACTACTCCATCTACTCAAGATCATTACTATTTGAACTCCACTGATATGATGATAAAAGGACTAAAAATATAGTCCTAGACTGGAATCCTTTATATTCAAAAGTATTAATAAAATTTGGGGTTGAGAATTCACCGAAAGTAGACAAATCGACATGGATCAATTAGTAATAATCTCTTTGCATCTTTCGATTCATAGCTCAACAACAATTGGAAACTAATTTGTCAAAGATGAAAAGTAAAGATAGTTTGGATTTCCTCAACCATATTTCCTTTTCATCGATTAAAGGTTCATTCATTTCGAGACATGATTCTAATAAGTTAATTGTAATATGTAATCTCTTCTAAGATATAAGTATTTTTCCTTTTCGCATTTCATACTAGATCTTAGACTAAAGAATTTCGCTCGACAGACGTAATATTGCAAGCCTTCTCCAATTTGATTGACACCTCATCCTACACTTCTAATGAAAATTTTCATCTCCTTGATTAACACTTTGCTAACACGGGATCAGGATCAATTCAGCAGAAAGATGAGAGACCTCTGAGTGATTAAACAGATACTTCATTCAACTATCCTCAAATTATAAGTAAGTTAGTGATCTATTTGAGTAATCTTTCAAAGTTCATTAGTTCCATAGTATGAGTCTACCATACCCACAAGGAACTGCTCTACATTCTCAGGATTCTCCATCTCTATGTCACTCAAAGGGCCTCCTGGAAATCAAAGCGAGATACAATACCTTGCATTGCAATACTAAGATTAGTACCGAGAACAAATAATTTTATAACAATACTAATCAAATAAATTCAAGAATTCTAATTAAAGTTTTCTTCCACCTTATGCAGCAAAATGACTATCATTAATGACCCATTTCTAGTGAGCTCAACTTTTCAAAACTAGTTTACTCATATTAGTGACTAACTGATCATGAAAATTCACTGAAATCATAAACGAACTGAAATAAATGAACTCCAGAAACTTTCTATCATCCATTTAAATCAAACAAGAAATGAAAAGAATAATTTATAAAGAAATACCATCTGTCGCACTTTTAAGATAAAATACCCAAACTTAAAATCAAAGAAAAACTAACAAAATAAAACTATACTAAACTAAATATACCAAAAATGGAAAATAAAATAAAAAAATAAAAAATAAAAATATACAATAGTCTTCAACCACCCAGAAATCCTGGAGCTGCCAAAAAGCTACACACATTGCCCTAGAAGTGTGTATTAATAGGTTGTCCAATGTTGGGCCTCACTTAATTAATTGCGTTATGGATCTCCAAAATCCTGGCCCAAATTGGTCTCTTTGTCGCGACATAAAAGATTAGTCATGCATAGCATCTTTCGCCTTGTCGCTACCGCCATAGCTTTCTTCTTGTTTTTTGTCAGCGACTGCTCTAGGCTTCGCTTCGATCGTGGTTGCGACATACTTTGATAATGTCGCGACATAGATTTTATTCAGTAGTCTTGTTCTTGTCGCAACAAGAATGCCTTGTGTCACAGCACCAAACTTGTTTGCAACAAGCTTCTCATGTTCTTGTCCTTCTAGAGTTTGTCGAGACATAATTTTCCTTGTCGCTACAAACTTTTTCTTTCAAATTTCGTAGAACTCGTCGCAACAGTTTTCTCCTGCCGCAACAGATTTCTTTAAGTCTCCAGCAATTTATGCTCAGAACAGAAATTTCTCGTCGCGGCTGCACTTTTCTTTTCTAATTCTTCTAGCTTGTTGAGCCATACAAGGCACGATAAAATTGGCTTGTTATGCATAATCAGCTTTTGGCCATTCTCGCATCTTTTCTTCAATTTTGTCGCAAATCTCCAATTTTTCTTTGTCACGCATGCATCTTTTTCATTCCATAGATTTTATTATCGTGACATAAAACTTCTTTGTCGCGACATAAGTTATGCTTTCAACTCTTGATTATGTCGCAACAAGAATTTCTTTGTCGTCATTCTTCTTCTGTTAGTCTTTAGCTTTTTATGTTGCGACATAAAGTTTATGTCGTGACACAGCTTCTTTGCTCTCTACTTTAATCGTTGTCGCGACAGAGTCAAGAATTGTCGCGACATTTTTCTTAACAATATTCTTCAATAATGTCGCAACATAAAAGCTCTTTGTAGTGACAAAATTTCTCTTTCAGCCATGGAGTTATGTCCGAAGCTTTGTTGGCATAATTTGTTGTCACTACATAGTTCCTTCTGGGCTTGCTTGACCCTTTGTGGGTTGTCAGTGACAAAGACTAATGTGATTTTCCACCTTGTTGCTTCTTTTCCGCTTGTTTTCTCTCTTTTTTCAAATAACACCTGCAAAACATAAAGTTGGTAAATAATCCATAATTTGGCATAAAAATAGATCTAAAATTATTAAAAACATGCCAGAAAAATGGATCAAAAATAGATGAGTTTAAGACTCATCAATTATCATTGTTAAACTTTTCAAGAATATTATCAACATAATGAGACGTACTTAGAATGAACCCATATGATGTTCTTTTTATTTTTATTCCTAGTATTACATCAGCATGTACAATGTCTTTCATGTCAAACCTTGAATTTTCAACACATTCTTAGTTGAAGTAATCATCTTATCATCACTACCCATAACATTCATGTCATCTACATAGAGACATACAATGATATATCCATGTTCCGCATCCTATACATAAACACACTTGTCACATTAATTTATTTTGAAGCCATGTGACATCATAACATTATCAAATTTCTCATGCCATTATTTTGGTGCTTGTTTTAATCCATACAATGATTTCACCAGTTTATAAACTTTATTTTCTTGTCTTGGAGCATAAAAACACTCAGCCTGCTCCATGTAGATTTCTTCATCCAATTCTCTATTTGTAAATGTTTTTATGTCAATTTGATATGCTTCAAGATTTCTTAGTGCAACAATTGCAAGCACCATCCTTATGGAATTTATTCTCGTCATAGGAGAATATATGTTAAAATAATCTAGGCCTTCAATTTGTCTGTAACCTTTGATTCCAAGTCTAGTTTATACTTGTCAATAGATCCATCTACTTTTCTTTTTCTCTTGAAAACCCGTTTGGAACTTAAAGGTTTGTAAGCTTGTGGAAGATCCAGAAGTTCCTAACAATAGATTTACATTATGGAGTCAATCTCACTCTTAATGGCCTCTTTCCATATGAGACCCTCTTTAGAGTTTATTGCCTCTTTGAGAGTTTGAGGTTCCTCTTCAAGCACATACATTGGTAAATTTTGGCCAAAATATTTTTCTTTGCTCTTTTGCTACGTCTAGGTTCTAATTCACCATCATTGTTTTGATCCTAGTTATTTTCATTAATAGCCCCAAGCATTCTTTTTGATGAACTTGTCTCTTCTTTGGATTTGCATGGAAATACATCTTCAAATAATGATGCATTTCTTGATTCTATTATTGTGTTCATGTGAATACCTGCAATATTTGACTGATAAACAAGAAATTGATAAGCATTATTTTTACATGCATAACCAATGAAAATGCAATCAATACTTTTAGGTCCTATTTTCACCTTTTAGGTGGAGGAACTACCACTTTAGCAACACATCCCCACACTCCCAAGTATTTATTGGATGACTTTCTTCTTTTCCATAACTCATATGGATTCTGTTTTGCTTTCTTTTTAGGTATTTTATTAAAAAGGTAGTCATCAGTCAAAATGGTTTCCCCCCACATGTTTTGTGGTAGTGGTTCGTCCTATGTCGGGCAGTTGATTTAGAAGCTCAAGCAAACACAAAAATTTATAATACCTAAAACCTACCCTAGATAGCTCATGGGCTATTATCGATATATTGGCTATAATGTCCTCCGTGATGCATTTCCTTTTCCCCTCGTAATCTAGCAACGCTGTTTAGTTTTCTTAAGAAAAAACAGTAAAATAAAAGACTCAATTTAAAGAGTTTCGATTTTGAGAAGAATTGTTGGTTGTTACTGAAGTCAGGAACAATATAAAATATCTCGCTTTGTTTCACAAAACTGCCTCACCATGGAGGATCAAAGTGATTTGTTATTAGTCTTAGTATTCAACCCGAAAGATCAGCATATAGCTATCCCCGAACTTCGTCTAGGTGCCTCTTAGAAGCTATAGATGAAGCTCATATTATAGGTGTATGGTTTAGGAAAAACTAGTGACCTTTAGAGGTGTCTAATAGGTTCTCAACCCGACTCCTTCATGTTTCCCAACAAGAAACAATTCCTCGCATGTCAGACAAAGATGCGCTCGCTTACACCCTAACATATCGTCAAACCTACAAGTACCAAAAATCTAAGGAAGATTTGAGAGAGACTCCTATACGGATAGTCAAGGAACCAGACTAATTTCATCCTTAAGGATGTCCCTAATTGATGTAATACACAACATTCAGCCTCTAAAATAAGAGAGAAAACTTTACCTTATTCAAGTGTTGTTGTCCCTTTTGGTCACCATGGTGGGGTGGAACAGATTCACCTCACCGCGAGAAAGACGACTACTCACTCATGATGGGTCATGAACTCTCCATGTGTGTAAAGAAGACAAAGATTAAAGAAATCTATACTAACAAATTTATTGAAAATAGGAGGAGAGAATCTCCGATTCAAACTATTACAAAGAGTATCAAAAGTTGAATCTAGTATAAATTCGTTTGATCTTCCTAACCCTTATTTATAGCGAGAATATTGCATCTTGAGGGTTGAATTTGTAAACAAATCATACTCTAATTGATTGCATTCCATGTATAGCTCATGTTTCCCGACTTAGTGCGCAAGACTTTCCTTTTTCTCGTCATTCTCACAAATTTCGTATCGCTTGGGGGAGGGTGCAAAATAGGGCAACAACGCAGTGTTCTCAAAGTGATGCGAAATTTCACTCTTCAAGAGGGTCGCGAGGGACGTGAGTCGAGGCTACAATCTCTGCAGTTTTTCTGCCTCCATCTTCTCATCCAATCATAAAAATAAGGTTCCAATTCGTTTGAATTGCTTTCCAAAGCTTCTAAACTCGCACAAGAGATCCCGAGATGTCCTTATTGTTGTCCCATGAAGTCCAAGAGTCGAAAAATTGCTTAAAAGGGCCTATAAGCATACCGTACTCATGTAAATCATTAGAATGGATTGAGACTAAAACACGATACTGCAAATATGAGTTTTTATTAAAAAGGAGTTTAAGATGGGGAAAATTAAGTACTTATGTATATCTCAAAATATGCCTTAATGCTTTATAACATGTTTAGGGTGTAATATAAGTTAAATCAGAATTTTCGGGAAATAAAACGAGAAACGGAAAAATTATTTCAAGAAGTAAGGGTAAATTAGTAATTTAACAATTCAAGACACAATGGTCATAACACTATAAGTTTATATGCCAAAGTATAATAATGAGTTAAGTGGAAATGTAAATAGAAAGAAGATGGAGGACCAAATTGAATCAAAAAGGGGAGAAGACTATCTGTCTCTATTTTGAGAGTCTTATGTTGTAGAAGTAGAGAGAAGGGGAAGAAGAAGAAGAAGAAGAAGAATAAAAAGAAGAAGAAGAAGAAGAAGGAGAAGAAAGCCAAAGAAAGGTATGGAATTTGTTAAGTTTTGTATGGAACTTGTATGGAAACTATGATTTTAAAGGGATTATCGGGACTGGATTTGTATGGAATTGTTTGATGAAGAAGAAACCATAAACCCTTTCTTTTTTTCTTTTTTTTTTATGAATTTGGGTCTAAAAGAACCCTACTTGGTATATTGGTTCTATTTTGGACTTGGGTTAGTTGATTGTAATCCTCAATTAAAGAATATTTGTATTAAGGAAATATTGAGGTTTTAAGGAAGATGCTGTCAAAATTTCTCCAACTTCAAATGGTCATAATATCTTCGTCAGAACTCTGTTTCGGATGTTCTTGGACTCTATGGAAAGCCCTTTGAGTCTAGAATCCATACATATATAGCTTGATAATATTGGAACTCATACTAGGTCTATAAATCACGAAAATAGTAGGCCCTGCTGGTAATGCTCGTAGTCACTGTTCATGGGAAGCCTCCAACTTCGGATGGTCATAATTTCTTCGTCCGAACTCCGTTTCGGATGTTCTTAGACTCTATGGAAATCCATTTGAGTCTAGAATCCATCCATATATAACTTGATGAAATTGAATCACATCAGTCCAATCATGAAAACAAGAGGCCCCGCTGGTTCTCGCTTCGTAGTCATCGTTCATAGGAAGCCTTCAACTTCGACTGTCATACCCCTTCGTCCGAACTCCGCGATGTTCTTAGACCTCTATGGAAAGCCCTTGAGTCTAGAATCCATCCATATATAGCTTGATGAAATTGTAATGATAGTAAATAGCTCATAAGCATACATGGTAACCATAGTTATTCATGCATATAATGAGATATGAAAAATGCAAAGATACAATAAATAATTGTAAATATCGATATTTATCAATTTGATGACAATAATTATTCAGAATATGAGATATGTAATTCGAACATAAATACATGGATTGTCCTCGCTATGAACCTCGGTAGGGGGATAGATGGCATGCCTATTAGGGAAAAACAAGTAGCAAGATAATGACCGGGCTTGGCCTTGCTCAAGGCCATTACAACGCTTTCGTGGCCCTTATAGATGGTCAGCTGTCTGCATAATGATAACAGCATTCCTTCTCGCTCTTATGAGATGGTCATTGTCTAACACACGATAACGGGGCCGCCTTCGGCCCTTATAGACCACCTGCTTGCATAAAGGAGGCGCAGTGCCTTCGAGCCCTTATAGTTTACTTTATCCACTTCTAAGGTCTGGCGCGGTACTAAAACATAAAACAAATGACTTGAATATGACATATGAAATGATATGATATGATATGATAAGAGAAGCATAGCACCGTTATGCGATGACAAGTATATTGTGACAAGAAAATGAAGTAAAGTGTAAAATGATATGAAATGTATATGAATGTTGATAAGAAATGAAACATGATATGATAAGTAAATATGAGATATGTATAAGCATGTTTAAATGATATGATATGTTAGATGTGTATGCATATGTATTGAAGTGTGATGATCCGTGTTAGTGGTCGCCCACATTTATTCACTAAGTTATGTTTAGCACGGTGCTTCATCCGTGTAGGTACAGGAGATGCAAAAAGAGAAGTCCTGACACTCCACATCAAAGAACTAAAGGCCAACACACTACCAGTTCCCAATTAAAGACCTTTTGGTTTATTTTTGTATATGTTTTGTATTTGTAAACAATGTAAATATTGTAAATGTTGAACAGAATATAGTACAAGTTAAATATTTAACATTATATGAATGAACAAGCTTAAAGGTTATAAGTTTATAAAAAAAAATGACACCCTCGCTTGACACCGTGTGTCGGGTCACGCCAACTTAAAAAAAATTTCTTTTTGACTAAGACAGTAGACCAAAACTTATTATATTGCATTCATCATTCCCTAAAAGTATGATTTTTTTTTTCTCAGAACTCAATTGGATTTGAGCGAATAAGATGTTGTGGTTTCATATATAATCCAATTTTGAGCACAAAATTAAACAAACAGCGGTTCATATTCACCACCTCGGTCACTTCTTAGCACTTTGATTTTCTTATTGAGTTGATTCTCAACCTCGGTTTTATAGACGATAGATTTTTCTATAGCTTCATCTTTGCTTTATATTAAATACACATAATAGTAGTTGGTGTTATCATCAACAAAGGTAAAAAAATATTTACTACCACCTCTTGTTTGCACAAATTTCAAATCACATATATCACTATGGATTAAGTCAAGAGGTTCAGTGTCCTTTCAACACTTTGAAATGATGACCTGGTTAGTTTTGCCTCGGCACAAGTTTCACACTTATATTTTATATCAATTTGGAATGTTGATATATGACTTAAGTTAATTAATATCTATAATTTATCGTAATTAACATGTCCTAATCTACCATGCCATAGATTAGAAGACCTAAGCATATAAGTAGAAATACTAGCTTTATTCTTATTTGACTTGAGGATAGTCATTACATTAAGTTTCCACATACCAGCTCTCATATTTCTTTTCCCAACATACATTCCACTTTTTGACAAAACAAATTTATTTGACTCAAATACTAACCAAAATCCATGATTGTTTAGCAATGAACCAGAATCCAAGTTCTTATGGATTTTGGAAACGTACACAACATTTTTCAGAGTTAGTTCCTTTCCAGACATCATCTTCAAGACCACTTTTCCTTAGCACTTATTTGAAAAGTAGCAAAGTTCCCCATTCTCAGTTGGTTTAAAGGTGGAGAACATCTTCTTGTTAGAGCACACATAGCGGGTAGCACCAGTATAAATCCTTCATTCTTTGGGGTTTGATCCCACCAAGTTTACCTCAGAGATTACTGCTGTGAAGTCAATGTTAAACACATCCTTCGTGATGTCATCAATCACATTAGCTTCCTTGGGTTTGTTCCTTTCTTGTAGTATACAATCAGTAAATTTCTGACCTTGCCTTCTTAGTGATCCATTCCTTAGGTCCCAATTTAGAGTTTTCCCCTTTTTTATTGTTCTTCTTTCCCTCAGAACTTTAACCATGTTCCACAAAGTTAGCCTTGACTTTTGTCGAAGTGTGAGCCCCTCTCTTTTTGGATCATCTATTATCTTCTTCAATGCGAAGTCCGATAATTAGGTCATCGATGTTCATTTCCTTTCTATTATGCTTGAGGTGATTCTTGAAATCTTTCCAAGTAGTGAGCGGTTTTTCAATAATAGCTGCCACTTGGAAGTTTTCACTTAACATCCCTTAGCATGTATCTCATGTAAGATTACTTGGAGTTCTTGGACTTGACTTTCCACAACCTAAGAGTCTACCATCTTATAATGAAGAAACAACCACAACAATTTTTTTAGTTTTTTGGTTTTATTTTAATTTTTCTTTACTTTCCCTCTTTTTCTTTTTTCTTTTTTCCTTTAGTTTCACTAGGATTTTTTTATTTATTTTAAGATTTTTATGTGTGTTTTCACTTAGGTCACCCTATTTGGATGAATGGTGGGGAATGAACGGGAACACAATGGGGAGCACCCTGAGGGAGAAACTGAATAGCTACCTCAGAATCGATTTCTCGTTTAATGGATGTCCTTGATAACCACTATACTATTAGTCGACACTACAACCCCTTTTTCAATTAGGTGTAGATAAAATAGGTAGATTGTTAGGTGTTGGAGATATTTCTTGTCATAATCTTAGGCAAAAATAAGTTGCATGTTTATAGTAGTAGAATCCTGATGTCACAAACATGCAAACACAAGTCGGGTGCATCATGTTGTGTGACACAACTTACCATATTCAGCCAAATCCTATTTTGGAGCCAATATTCTACAAATCAAGAGTCAATATTCGGTGTGATGAACAAGGAAGGTTAAAGGAGAATAATAAGCAATATTGCACGAATCAAATGAAAGAGATTATATATTTTTTTTGTGAGATTTCCAAGGAAGGAAGATATTCTACTATGATAAGTATGCAAAGAAATCAGAATATTTCAATATTCTACTATGATAAGTATGGAAAGAAATCAAAATATTTCAACTGGCTTGTTGAGACAATTTAGGAAACATGGAGATTCTAAATATTGAGAAGATCTCCAAGGGGCTACTTAAAAGGTGCGTAGGAGCCTTACCGCATTGATTTTGAGAGCACACACGAAGAGATTTCTAGAGGAGCTTTATTCACGCATGAAGTTAGCTGTCAGAGGTACTACTCTTGCCTTTAATGATGAGTGTTGTTGATACTCGCCGAGAAGGAGGTGTGGGCATGTAGGAGTCCCGTATGTCAGATGGGGAATAAGAGGAGCTTATTTCCATGTTTCACTATGAAAGAGTTAGGAGAAGACGGTTGTGAGAAAGGGAGAGCCTTGTCTCACATAAGACCAACTTGTAACATAATTTATATATAGTTGAATTTCTTACATCTTGCTCACTCGCCGACGTAGGCTTACGTAATCGCAAGTGACCAATCTTTTTGCCTCTCAGGTGTGTGGTGTTTTTTTTTCCTATATCTCATGAATTTTTATTTTTGCAATTAATCATTGATATCGTCTGGAGACCTCGCCTTGACAAAGTCTCATTACTGATGCAAGAATCGATGAATCATTGCCAAACAAACTGCTTTTCTCTCTTTCATTAGGTTTTACATATTTATTTTGAGTTACTTCCTACCCCAGCCTTTACCTATTCCGAGACCCCAACTCAAGGCTTAGCACAAAGTGTCTTCTTTTTTCGACAAAGTATCAAAAAGCAAAGAAGAAAGATTTAGAAATATATTCAACATCTATATATGATTTTCTAAACCCACGGTAAAAAGAACTCATGTATGATATAAAAGTTGGTTATTAACCAAAAATTTGTATTATTGGATGCAATTTACTCCCTTGGAAGTTAGAAAAATTCAAAATTTTCAGTCTCTAAAAAAAGCCTTAGGTAGTTGGACCTTCTATTGATGCTTAGGTGGATCCATGATTTGATATTCTAATAAGTATGGTGGTTCAACTACGGTTGGTTGTAAGTTCCTTGGTTTGGTTTTGATGTTTGTTTGCTTTTATTTGAGGAGGCAACCTTATATACTTTTACTAATAACTCACCTCCAATTTATTTTTATCCATTTGCTTTTTCTTATAATATTCATTGATCATTAATCTTACTCTTAAATATGTAGCTTTTTATCTCTAAAGTCTACAATCAAGCAGTAGAGGCCAACTCTCACGTTTCATTATGACTAGTAGAAGACATGAGCTGCATACTTTAATTCAAGTAATTTATTTTAGAAGAAATAAAAACTTTATACATGCATGCGTTTGTCAGGCATCTGAGCTTGGAACTAGGGAGATCTAATTCTATAAACTAGAGGGTGGATCTAATATTTTTTGACATTTGCAGTTCATTGTTAAAGCTAATGGGACTTGATTTTAATATAGTTGATAGTCAAGTTGTTATATGATAAGAAAAATCATTACAATAATTTAGGAGTTGCAAACATAGGTAGCTGCCATTCGTTTAGTTATTCATTTATGAGGGCACACTGTGTTTCCGAGACAGTCTAAACGAGTATTATTAGTACAATATTCCAAATTTCTGAATATATATACATGATTTTGTGTTTTTACTAATCTTTTTGGATGGTGATGTAGTCATGTCTGCTGATGATGATGAGGATGCCATGTTGAGGAGTTTCAATAAAGAGGCTATGTATTACATGATCAGGCCTGTTCAGGAGGGAAGTTTAAAGAATCTTTGGTAGTATGTGTTCTTGAACAGAAGGGAGAAACAGAAAACTAGACCGAAGAATCTACGGGCTGAATCTTTAGGGGAAAATGAACCAGATAAATATCCTGGTTGTGGACAGATCATTAACAGGAAGCATGGCTACCAAGAGCCCACATCTGATACTGTAGAGACTGGAAAAGATGACGAGGAAGATACCCTTACTTCACGTGTGCGAAAGAAAAAGCCAAAACTCATCTGGACGACTGAGCTTCATAACAAATTCTTGTTTGCCATTGCTGAATTAGGACTTGAGTACGGTAGGACACATAAATCTTTAGTATTGTTATTATACCTATATGTATGTATATATATGTGCTCCTATAGGAATTAGAACTATGTATAACATAATTAATTGGCCGAAGAATTGTATTCTCTTTGACATCCCTGAAAATGGAATGGATGCATACACATTGCTTTCTATGAGAAGAGAAGGTTTTTCATCAAATTGAATATTGGGTTCACTAAAAGGGATCATTGGTTATGCAACACTTTTGAAGGGTGAGTCATTAAGACATTATTTATTATATTGTGATTATAGAGGGCATATTCATGGATAATTTGTATCAATCACATTATGTGTAAGGAAGAGTCACTAATTCTCCTTATCTCGCATCTTTATGTTCCTCATTAGTTTCTTTCTGATTCTTATTGTACCATTACAAGGTTGATCTTTCCTACAGCTTTCATTGTCACAGTATACAACTTTGAAGAGTATTTTATCTCCTCGTGCTTTCAATTTTTGTGCTATTGACCTTGATTAAGCTCTATGGTAAACCTCGTGGATTCTTCCCTTCATATTGGTATAATATTGTCCACTTTAGGCCTAAGCTCTCATAGTTTTGTTTTTGGGCTTCTCCCCCAAAAAGCCTCATACTAAATGGGTGTTGTTCATGCTAATATACTCATAAGTCTTTCCATTCCTAAATAATGTGGAACTTTAGGCATACACCCAACAATCCTCCCCTCGAACGAAGTTTCACTGAACCTCCCCTCAAATCGGGATTTTTCTTGACTTTCATTGCGTTTGGGCACATGCCTTACTTGAAGCACCACCTGCCAAGCGCTCAAGCCACCCTAACCTACACGATTAAAGCCTAAACCTGACTCTGATACCACTTGTTGGAAGCCTCATTCTTCCCATACCCCTCCTTCCTCTACTTCCAACATTGACAAAAATTGTATCATAAATGAACTTATCATACTGATTCAAGTTTTTAAAATATTAGAAAATTTAAGCATTTTGACAATTGATGAATGCATTAGAGTTGATAAAAAAAAGCTTAAAATAGTGATAGGTACATGATCGATATCATCATAACCTTCTAGTAAAATTAAATCTTCAATATAAGAGAAATTACATATTAGAATTAACACTTCTCTTATTTGAACTTTCAGAAAACCAACAACCAACCATAGATAAGTAGTAGTTCATTTAAACTCTCCTAAACTTAGCTTGTCAAGTACAGACTTTGGGATTCAATTAATTCGCATATATATTGAACTGTAGTAAAGCGTTTTGAACAGAATTATTTCCATTGAATAGAGATACTATTGGAGCAGCTGGGCTAGTTCTTTTATCTCAGAGTTTCCCTATAATGACACTCATTTTGTCACATAAATGATTACTTATGTACATTAACGCTTCTTGTTACAATACATATTTGTTTCCTCTAATTTTGTTAGTGTATTTACCTGATGGCATCAATCAAGGGATTATTCACTATAATGTTCTTAAAAGCTTCCATGATCACATTGCCCAAATATCTTTTTCTAGGCCAACAGGCAAGAATAAATTAGGGAATAAAGAAGCTTGTTGTGTGAAAATTTCATTTTCTCCATATTTATTTTATCTTCTACTTTTTCATAAATTTTATTTTATATTTCCTTTTTAAAAATATTTAGTCTCATTTCAAGTCAGACCTCAATATGAGAACTACAACTTACTATAGTATCAAAGATAAGTAGAAAAGATTAAAAGTTTGAAGTTTCAATTGAGAAAAAGTTATATAACCTGGTTAAATTATATATATATATATATATATATATAGTTATATATATATATATATATATATATATATATATATATATATAAATTTGTGTGTGGATGTGTCTATGTGCACGGTGAATGACCAGCACATTTAAAGAAGTTGAAACCTTTCATTGAGAGGTTCATGAGCCTATAAAAGACCTTCCTCACCTTTTGTAAAGTCATCCCAAAGAGGTCTCATCCTTCCCTCTATCTCCCTCTCTTTCTCTCTTCTTTCTATTATTTATCTCTTTCTCTTACAATATTTATACATTTAAGGAATACAGAGAGCAATACATTTTACAACATATTATCAACGGGAGTTTGCTATAAAGGTATTCTCTAATCCTAAACTTGAAGTGATTTTAATTTTGAATATATATCAATATTTTATTTTGAATATAAGAAGTCAAAAGTTATATTATTGTTATCAATTTTATCATATACCAAAGTTTGTCAATAATGTCAAATTTCAAAAAAAATTAAAATTTATGGCATCTAACATTTCAAAAAGGAATTATCTATCTTAGATCTTTGATGCTAAAATATTATCATAAGTGAACTCATCATACTGATTCAAGTTTTTAAAATATTAGAACTTCTAAGCAGCAAAATTAGATTCCCACTTTTTAGTTGTAAAAGACCATTTTGACAATTGATGGATGCATTAGAGTTGATAAAAAAAAACTTTAAATAATAATAGGTACATGATCGATTTGATCATCACCCTTAGTAAAATTAACTCTTAAATATAAGAGAAATTATATACTAGAATTAACACATCTTCTCTTACTTGAATTTTCAGAAAACAATCAACCAAATTTTATTTTTTCCTGAGATAACCAAACTTTGATAAGTAGATGTTCATTTAAAATTTCCTAAGGTCATGCCTGGTTGAGTTCATTAGGGGAGTTCATTAGGGGGGAAATTCAATTTTTCTGAAAAATGGTAAAACGGTAATTTTGGTTGAAAACCTAGAATTTTTCTAGATCTCAGATGATGAAACGGAATTCACTGTTGGAATCGTCTCGCGAAATCTAGTTACCCAGTCGAATTTCGAGATTGTCGGAATTTCATGTTTTTCGAGACATCGGGTATAGCAAGTGACACATGGCACTTGGTTGAATGGCTCATTTAGAGCCATGTGTCAAAGGGAGAGATGAGTCAAATAAAAAGGGAAAGTCTATACCTACGAGCATGTCATAACCTTTAGAGGAAGGAAATCAAAGCCTCGATACGGATAAGTGAGAGAAATGAGAGCCAATGAGGAAGAGATACATGGCAAGGACAAAACCTTTCCCACTGGAAGCTTACGCTGATCACCAGCCGGGAGAGGAAAATGAGGGAAAGAAAAAAAAGAAAAAAAAAGAAAATGAGAAAACGAAAGGGAGAAGCTCCACCTTCTCTCTAGGATTCAAGGAGACTGACTGCCGTTTACCTGAAAGCAAGAGGCAAAGTTCAACTACAGCACGAGCGCCACAGGTACAAGAATCCGAGGTTTTCACCAAACTCCGAGAGGTAGGGGTTTCTCTCATACCTTGGTTACTTTTGGTCTAAGAGTCATTTAATGGCATGGAGTGTTTTGGGTCGCGGAGTGGTCGCGTCGCTTCAATCTCAAAATTCTTGGACTCGAACACCTGAATTTTCGCATCGTACGGTAGTTCGACCGGGAATATTATCTCGAACTATGTGTGCTGGTTTTATGTGTTATTGCAAAAAAAATGAACAACATGTTGATTGTGTTAATATATGCTTATTGATGTATTGACATGAGATGCTTGATGGATTGAATTTATATGTAGAAAATATAACTATTCAAGAAATGACATTTTGCATTTCATATGCACGGGGACATCGAGTGAAACGGGTGTGAGTACATGACATGAGTTTTGAATGAATTTGATATCGGAGGGTTGCCCAACAAATAAATTATATCAGAGTATGTCCACTAAAGTTTGTCGGAGTATGTCCACTAAATATTATCGGAGGGTTGACCAACAAAATTTTGACGAAGTATGTCCACTAAACTATATCGGAGGGTTGTCCATCAAATAATATCAGAGTATGTCCAATAAATTATATCGAGATCGACAAATCATTTTCAAAACAAAATCTTTTTTTGAAAATAGTTTTTCATACATGGAAAATGCATGTGTGAGGGAGTCAGTGAGGACTCGAGACATGGGGCAGGGCATGTAGACATTCGAGTAGGAATGTGCATACTTGTGCTTGAATGTGTGTGTGGTTTCCATTGCATGTGCACTTAGGCGGTGAGTGTACTCAGAATAGAGAATTCATCTATCAAGTATTGTCAATTTAATGTGGGAAAAATATTTTAAGTACCGAGGCACACCAGGATGAAACACATCCAAGAGCTCGGCCAGAAAAGGCCAAAATTCGGGCTTATTCATGATTTTGTAAAATTCGATATTCATCCGGGGCTTCATAATTTTGGGTAGAAGACTCACAGATGTAAGAAGAACAAAGTTGTAATTAAAAACTCATTTTGTATGGTTAATACAAGGTAAAGGTTATTTGCAAAGTTTCACGCTGCCTTTGTAATAAAAAAGGTTATTGTATTTTGGAATTTAGGTGTTTAGAAAGAAAAGAAAAAAGGCCGGAGGTGCAGAATGACCCGGGATCAAGCACGCTGGCTTTTTGGCCTGGGGTCACGACAGAGGCGCTCGTCGCGATGCAGCTTTCTCGTCTCTATGTCGCGACATGGTTCTCTGTGTCACGACATAGTTCACAGGCTGTAGAGGGTTGCTGGGTCGCGACAGAGTTGCCTTCTTCTGGTTTTCTATCGCAACAGGGGCCCTCCCTGTGTCGCGATAGTGTTTTATTCTCTGTCATGACGATGTCATGACAAAGGGTCCCTTGTCGCGGCCGAGACGCGCTGGGCGCAAGAGGCCAAGGTTATGACAGAGTCACCGGGGCTAAGGAGTTTTGGTCGCAATCGTGCGTGAAAAATTGTCGTCACTTATTACGATTTCGCCGGGATCGCGGTCACAACAGAAGCAATTTACGTCAGCGACATAGTCGGTCATGCCGACTTTTTATGTCGCGAGGATTTTTAGGTCATGATAGAGCGAATGCTGTGCCAGAGTTTTCTGTCACGATAGAATGTTTCTATGTTGCAACAGAGTGTGGCCAAATAGAGAAGTTTTGTACAGATGTAGAAATTCTATGTCACACATAGTCGGGTCGTGCCAGTGGGAATTTTCATCTGAACGGAGTATTTTTTTTTATCGCGATTTAGTTGGCCAAAGCAAGAGTTTTCATTCCAACATAATATTTTGATGTCGCGACAGAGTTGGCCAAGGTAAGGAGAAATTATGACGCGACAGAGTAGTTCTATGTCGCGACAAAGTTGGCTAGAATAGAGAAAATTTCGTCGCTACGTAGATCTTAGGTCGCGATGTGAAATGGCCACGATGCAGAAGCAGGCCGTGAGGAGCACGATAACCCGGGCACGCGCACGACGAAGAAGGTGGCGGTAGGGAAATTGCCGCGACAGTAGAATTCCCATCATGGTAGACCCGATAGGAATGGCCAGATAGAAAGTTCCCATCGCCCACGATGTAGCCGGGTGTGCGAAGGCCAAAGACGCGCACAAGCACACGACCGAGCAAAAGCGCGAGCCGATAGAGGCCCCTATCACGCATCGACGAGACTCCATGTCGCCCACGCATAGTAGCCGGTGCGCGATGACAGACGCGCTGCGTAACCGGGAGGCGCACAGACAAAGGTCGGGCGCGCACACGCATACCCGGGACGCGCACGCGATAAAGGAGTTCTGGTCACGACATCATTCCAAGAAGCAAAAAAAAAAAAAAATGACCACCGAGATTTGGGCGCTATAGCTGATATCGAAGCTAGGTATAAATACTTCTAGGGCTCGATGGACATGATTCATCTCGATACCAACTTCACAAACCCAGGTATCGTGAGCCTGTGAATGATTACCTAAAGGGAGCTCCTGGGGCGAGGTATCCACAAGTATGGTCTTGATACTAGCTCGTCTCAGCCAGGTTTCAAAGCTAAGGTATATGGATTACCTGGAACTCAATGTTTGGTACAAGCATCACAGCTTCATGTTAGATCTTGGGTATACAAATACCTAGAACTCGATGGGCAAGGGTCTAGATCATCCTGTAAAACCCCAGAAAATTCTAATTTTTTGAAAAATGGTAAAATGGTAATTTTGGTCAAAATCCGGAATTTTTCTAGATCTCAGATGACGAAACGGACTTCACCGTTGAATCGTTCTCACAAATCTAGCTACCATCGCTGGTCTTCGTTAAATTCATGGACAATGAATTTAACTTTTTTCGAAGACCTAGACTAGTATCGACACTTGGCGATTTTGAGTGACCAAGATGAGACACGTGTCATGGAGAGCTAGTCAAACATGAGCCTAAGTGTGGGGCCATCGACACATGGCATCATACCATTGGAAGGGGAAATCTATGGTAGATGGATAAGAGGATAAGGAATCCAAGTCAACCAATGGAGGTTGACAAGTGGGTACGAGAGGATAAAGTCTTTCGACACATGTGCTTTGACTAACCGCCATAGAGAGGGGAGAGAAAATCTATATGGAGGGGGAAAAGAGAAGATCTTTTAGAGAGAGAAGCTCTCACTTCTCTCTAGATTTCCCGGCGATCGGTCCTTCGAATCCCGACGAGACAAGAGGCAAAGTTGATCCCCACTGCAAGAGCTACGCGTGGGTACCGGTTTTGTGGAGTTTCGACAACTCCGAGAGGTAGGGGTTTTCTCCTACTTGTTTTATTCTTTGGCTAAGAGTCATTTTGATGGATAGAGATGTTCTGAGACTTGAATGGCCGTGTTTTCAGTTCCAAAGATTGGGACTGAGTGAGAAAATCCTTAGTGTGGTCCTAAACAGTTTTGAGACCGAGGTTGGATTGTTCATGTGACCTTGTGTGTTGTTTTGTGCTATTTGTGTGATTCTTTGGGCAACTCCAAGATGGACTGTCGGATTGTTTATTAGCCCATGTGAGCTAATTTAGTGTTATTACTATGAGTGAATAAATATGTTGATCAGGTAAATTTCATAGTATATGCATGCTTAATATACACATGAATTGTTGTGAAATGGCATATTGCATTTCATATGCACTAGAATAATAGGTGTAGTGTATGACATGAAAACATGGTTGCTAAATGGATTTGGCGGGAAGATTTTTCCTAAGAATTGCTTCGAGAGTTGTCCAACAAATTTCATCTCATGGACTTCAATTCCAATGATCGGTTTTTGAGGATTATCCAAAGAATTCACCTCGGAGGGTTGTCCAATAGAATTTACCGAAATTCGATATGATGTTTTCAAGAACAAAACCTTGTTTTAGGGAAATGTTGTTTCTCACTCTCGGGTTTAGGCATGCGTGAGGGAGTCAGTGAGGGCTCGAGATGTAGGGATAGGTGAGTCACATTCTCATCCATAGCATGTAAATATTTGAGTAGGAACTTGTATGTTTTACTTGAATGTTTGGTGTGCCATTGCATGAGCACTTAGGTGGGGAGTAACCCATGTAGGATAATTCCACTACTAGGCATTTCTCACCCTGTCGAGGAAAATTATTTCAGTAATCGCGTTCACCGGGGACGGGACGCATCCAAGGTCTTAGAGACGAAGAAACGGCCATATATGGCCTCATATGTATTTTGTGAAAATCGTGCACCCAGCTTGGATAAATTGTAATCGTAACAAATTGTAAATTAACTCTTTGTATAAAATATACATTTTGGTGAGTATGGATGTACGTGGGTTCACGTGGCCATTTTTACTCACGTATGGTCTTTATGATATGAGACACAATAAGCCTCGCATTGATCTTTGCGGTCAACGAGACACTTTAATCGTGAGGTGCATCACACATACATTGATGTGTGTTGCTTGTTTTGTGCTTAACATGTTGTGTGATATGTGTGATGTGCTTCTGATTCGCGCTTTCGCCGTGCAGGTACGCCGGAATCAACAAAATTTATAACCTGGGGCTTCCCCACCGGCAAAGAGCAAAGCTATCAAGTAAAGAGCAAAGGTGTTCGTAAGGTCGAACTCGTGGATGGGGTTTTTCTTCATAATGGCGAGTCATAGTTGACCTAAATGGTGTTTTCACTTCGATTGGGCTTCGTGTACCAAGGTGAAGTCGATGGCTTGAAAAAATCGTGAATCAGAGATAAATAAAGTGTAAAAGAACTCCTTGAAGTTTCGGGCCACTGAGCTTAGGGTTATAAGGCAACTTTAATGTCCTCGGGTCCTTTTTCTTGCGTTGGGGAGGATGACCTATAGTCATTTCCCGAACCCGATCTATGTTTAGCCATAAAGACCGAACCCTAAAAGTTTTTCTCCTAGTATATAAAGTAATTTATTAACCATTAATGTTTCAAGGCAAACCGGCCCTCGATCTAACCCGCAGGAGCAACAATGGCAACTGGTTAGCACGTGGATCAACAGCATCCACTGAGCTCAAAGCCAAGGCATCGCCACCTGGGGCACATCACAAGGATTCAAACCTAACATGAGATGCAGAAACATAAATGATAATAAATACCTGTGTTGGCAACAGGAGGACAGTGCTTTACCTCAAAACTTCAACCCAATGGCCCTCCTCTTCAAGGATGAGGGAGGTTTAGCTAAGCATCTTGAGCTGTCATCCTCAAGGGTGCTCAATGTGAGAAATGCTAGAAAGCGAGTAAAAAAAGAAGAGAAAGACTCTGAAAGTCAAAGCTACAATTTTATTGATTGATGGATTGATTGATTTTACAGAGCTTCGATCGAGGCTTATATAGTGCTCTCGTAGTCATGAAATTACAAAAAGTATGAAACAACAAATTACATCATATACCTTGGTAATAAACCACAAAAGCAATCGGGCCAACATAGCAAATGTAGACAGTTGCGAAATTCCTCAGCCTCATGAGTCTTTACAATGCTCACTCCCCTTTGTATTTAGTCTAACCCGTCTTCCTCGATTTGTACATGCAACTTCGAGGTAGGCTCGGATCTCATTTGAGTTGATTCGATGATAATGGTGTAACTGGGCTTCTGCAAAACTGCAAAAAATCCACAAAAATGATCGCAGTATAGCTCGGGACCTTAGTGTATCAATTGCTATTTCACTGATTAGTACACAAAAAGTGCTCAAACCCGCAATGAACAAAGGCTCAAAACATACTATTTGGGTACCAATCACTCCCCTTCAACCGACACACATTGCTAGTCCCTTTAGCAATGACAAAAAAGTATGAAGACAGACAAAGTTATGCTCATGCAAAAGGAATGGTATTTTCGCTATGTATGGATAAGTAATGCCCTACCCTCACAGGAATGATTGAGGACCAAGCCAACAACCTTAGGGAGAAAATGCCACATTGTGACAAAGTTTCAGAAGAGTATCCATCCCAAGGGAATTGACCTGAAACTTCCACCAAAAATCTAAGTGTTTATGTGATTAGTTTTCAACAATAACTCCGCAACCGTCTCCCCCCAACCAAGCTACACCAAGTCTCAGCACATTGACCAACCTTAAATAAATCAAGTTCCACTCTTATTTCATATTTCTTTGTATTGCAGGATGCAATGCTGAAAGATCGACCTCACCAAAGTCCATGTAACGGGGGTCCACCGATGACTCCCAACCAACTAAGGCTTAGGGCATCAAGTCATGAGGATCTTTCAACCACTAACTCCTCGGGTTTCACCCCGGACTCTAAATGAATTCGAAATTCCAACACCTACAACTCGCTAAACCTCACCCATCCACCCATGTAGCGAGCACTAAGTCGGTGGCTCCCAAACTTGGGCTGGTTTAGGCACCAAAGTTTTTAAAGACTTTGGCCGTAAACCCCTGACCGTGCTTAGGTTTCAAGGCAAAGTGTCGCGACTTTCTTTTTTCTTTCTTTTTTTCTTTTTCTTTGTCTTTTTCTTTTTCTAGGAAGACTTCATCGCCTTCTTTCTTCTCTGGGGAACCATAACCTTGCTGTGTGGTCAATGAAACTAGGGCAAGTAGAAAATCTGGCATGGGAGTTATGCGCTGTGCTATTACAAACCGATGCATAAAGGGCCACGGGTGGAAGAAAAGATTGAATACCAGAGACTTCAACCCACCAACCACTTGATCATGCATGGAACTAATCTAAAACAATGGCATTGGGCGCGTTGTTTCAATTTTCCAACTTGCGTGTTAGGTAAAACCATAAAAAAATTGGGGCAAAAATCATTGCAAATGAGTTAAGAACCGAGTCGTCGATATGTATACAAGCAGGTGTCACTAAATTTTCAGCTTTTCAAAAACAAATTTTCTCAAAAGAAGAAAAAGCTAAGCCACTAAACATACAAATGGGCTTTTATTACACATGTAGTAGACTCAAAAGTGTAACAAATGATATCTAAAAGTATAACAATCACTCTTCACTAACCCTCCCCCCCAACTGCCGCACACCGCAATGGGGTGTGGATTGAAAGTTATGGAGGAAGTGCTACCTCCCAAGCCGCAGTCGGTGAAGAGTCGCCCTCGCCCGGGCGGGTCGAGGTGCCGGGCCGTGGAGCCGGTGCGACCGCCGGCAGCCGCGAAGCACATCGGCGGCTCGGCAGGTCGGGCCGCGCGAGCGGCACCATCCAACCGGAGGCGGGCAGATCTACGGTAGCACATATGGGAAATCGCAAGAGGCCTGGGGATGACGCCGGGACCGCATGAGGAGGCCCGATTCTCGAGCGCATGGCGCCGGATCGGAGCCATGGCGCCTCGCGGCGAGTCATCCTCTCCGCAAGGACCGCATGGGCAGTCGCAAATGATGCTGATGTGGAGGAGAATGTAGCGGATCGCATCCACGACGGTTAGAAGTCCCGTGGAAATAGTGATATATCGCGAAGGTGGTGTGGGGCACGCTCAACAAAGATCGTGAGGTAGTACCGGGGCGCTGGCTCTGGAGGTGCAGAGGATGCAGGAGCGGTGGGTAATGGAGTAGGAACTGTGGATGTAGGAACCTGATGCTCCTCAATATGCACCGCTATCGCGGGCTGTCGTCGCAGAAGGTCACCGGTTTGGGGTGGTCCCTATCCGATCCAAGGTGGGAGGTGATAGGAACGGGCAGCACCGCCACCGACAACGCGGGAGGATGGCCTCGCTATCATGACGACGCTCTAGCCTGGGCTCAGCAAGGAAATCGATGTGCTCAAATACCTGGCATAAGAGTCTCGGGAACAGGAGGGGTGTGGACTCAGCTCTGGTCAGGTGCCTGCGATGAACCTTGTCCTCAAAGTGGGAACAAGGTCGCCGCGACAAGCCCGGCCGAGTCGAACCAAGAACCCTGGAGCGCCAGATAGCCCTGCACGGCGCCTCCGCACTATGTGTTGTAGGGGAAAAAGATTAGACCGCAGTAGGTGGTCTATCATAAGCATACACCCGCTGAAAGTCATTTCCTCGAACAAGATGGTCCCGACCGGCCGTGTCCCGCCAGCGTAATTCTTAACCATCTCCCTAGTCGAGGGACTGGGACCATCGGCGATAATCAAATTTAAGCCGGGTAAAGGACCACCGGCATATTGAAAGGGTACATATATCCGAAGCCCGAAGTATCCTTGGCGGCCATCTATGGAGAAATGAATGGCTTTCGAATTGGTCTTGCCCCTTGAGGTCATCGTGTGATAAAACTCGATGACCACACGAGGGTAGTAAAACCGACGCAGAGTCATGAATGGCTCCAGGGAGTACCTCTGCACTAGGAGCATCGAATCTCGGAGCTCCTGGTCTTCGGCAAAGGCCGGGAGATCATAATGAACCTCGTCGTGCAGATCCCTCTCACTGCAATCAACATTCCTTGGAATAGGGCCAGCAAGAGTTGGTCGTCGGATGATGGAGGTCAGACAGTCCGTATGGTGGGCTCCAAAGAAGGCCCCAATGGGGCACACTATGGCCCCGAGGCTCAGAGCCAGAGGATCTCCCTCCGCCCGAGGTCCTGCCTCGATGGTGGGGCCCTCCGAGCCTCCAGTATGTGGTGGGAGAGGGTGGGAGTGGGGCCAACCCCAGTGTGGTATCAGACGCTGAAGAATGAGTATAACCTAACAACAGGACCTAAGGTCTGTGGCAGCCACGGCAAGGGAGCGCCATAGTCGTCAAGCAAAGAAGCCGGTGGGGCGGAGCATCCAATAGATGTGCGCGGCATAAAGCGTACTGGCCGAGCCGCCATAGGGAAGGGGAGGAACGACGACCCAAGGTCGGGTGCCGGGCCTGTGGGATCTTCACCATGCTAGAGCCAAAGAAGGAGAAGAAATGGAGATGGGGGCTTCAGAAACTGGAAACAGGATGTGAAATGAAAAGGAAAGAAAGAAAAGGGTTTGGCAAAGGGAGGGGGCAAATGAGTTGGGTCTTAGCCAAATTAATGGCCTTAAGTGCCTATTTAATGGCTGGTCTCGGAAAAAGAAAATAATGGTGGGAAGGTGAAATAAGGGTTTTGCAAAGATATGAAGATGAGTAATGAATAAAGGTAACTGCGAATCTCACAGTCGCGACTCACAGTTACGAAAATTTCGCAACCTAGAAAATTTCTAGGCAGAAAAAGAATACCCTAACCCACTGCAACACCTGCAAAACAGAAGACCAAAAATAGTGACAAAACAAACTTGTAAATGAGAAAAAAAATTCAAAAGAAAAAGGAACAAAAAGCAAGGGAATCAAGAAAATCTCTAAAAACAAGAACTGAAAATGAAGAAACCAAAATTGTAGCAACAAAATTTTAGGGGCTTCTAAGATAACGCTGTCGGGCCTCGTAAGACTGCTTTTAGCAATCATAGAGTGGTCAAGGAGTGTGGATCTCTCCCTTATCGCTTAAGTGTTGCACCGCATATGCCTCTTCGCCCGTCTATTAACCTGAATACCGTAGTCTTTAATGAACAGTCCACCGATCCATTGGGATAGACCTCCTCGATGGTGAATGGTCCGCACCCATCTTGATTTAAGCTTCCGGAAAGTTAGACGGAGCTTCTTGAGTCGTGATAGCAATACTTGGTCTCCTTGTTTGAAATGTTTTAAGTGCAGCTTGGCTAGCTGGATCATGCCACCTCTTCAGCCTTTATCTTTTGCAATTTTGAGTTAAAGTAGGCATCATTCCCGCCTAGTTTGTGGGATATTGCTGAGCTCTTTCGAGACCAAATTTTATCCATATCCAGTTCACTCTCTTCACCGGCCACTACAACTTAGTACTCAATCTCCATTGTGCGGTGTGACATAAGCCACATAAACTAGGCGATAAAGAGACATGCCAAGAATGGTCTTGTAGGTTGTTCTATATGCCCACAAAGAGTCCAAAGCTTGAGAGACCAATCCTTCTGCTGTAGTTCACCACTTTCACGCATTGTCTCGATCTCTCGCCGGGCTAGCTCAACCTCGGCCAACGTCCGAGGGTGCGGCTGGGTGGCTACTTTATGCTTGACACCATACTCCTAGTGAGGCTCAAAAGGTTTGTTGTAGAAATGCGAACTCCATCACTAATTATGGCTTCTTTGACCCCAAATCGAGAATATATTCTCCTTCAAGAATTTCTAGCACACCTCGTGGTCTGGTCGCCTCGCTGCTGAACCGCTGACACATAGTCAACTCCCACAAAAATGTAGAGGTATCCAAGTAAGGAAGGGAATGGTCCCATGAAATCGATCCCATAATGGGTCGTAAAAGGTCAACTCACCAAAATCGGGTTATGCATCATGACGGTGAGAAATCTTCCCAACCTTCGCATTCGTCGCATTCCTCGCGACACAAGTGGGCATCCTTGAAAGAGGGGCCAAGTGGGAATCCTGTGCTACAACACCAACCCGGTAGTTTTCTGGAAGAAAATGGCCTCCCAACATGCATTCCTCATATAGTACGAAGATTCCCCGTTGCTCTACTTCAGCACACACCTCCCGATTATCCTGATCAGCACAAGATTGTACAAGAAGGGCTCTTCTCCAATAATAGGATTGAATTTTGAAAAAGCAGTTAATTTCTTGTCTTATGCTTTCCAATCTGCTGGTAGCTCCCCTATAGCCAAGTAATTTGCAATGTGAGCATACCAGGTGCTTTTCAACTGTGGAGTGCTGACTGGGAACTCATCATTGATTAGTGGTTGTGGAGTGTTGTGTGAGATTGTTAATCTCGATAGGTGATCAAATGGCAACAACATTTTCCCACAATTCTTTTGTCCCCTCGGGATGCAGGTGTGTTGAACTCTTGCAAGAAGAGAACTCCATCTCGATAAGCTCTGGGGCCTTAGCATTTTGCTCGTGAGCGTGTATTTCAAGGCCGAATGATCTGTGAATATTATTATGTCCGACTTAACCAAATAAGCTCAAAATTTTGTCTAAAGCATAAACCACTTCCGCTACAGCCCTTTCAGGGTTATGTAATTCCTCCTGCGGCCTCATTCAGTTAGTCTTGCTCGCATAATAGACCACATAAGTGCTTCTTCCTTCTTCTCATTCGAGAACTGCCCCAATGGCTAGATCGCTTGCATCGCACATCACCTCGATGGCAGTAATCGCGCTGGGGGCTCTCACTATTGGTGCAAGTACTAATGAGGCTTTAAGCTTTTCCTCAAAAGCTCTTTATAGCCTATATCCAAATAAATTTGGCATTTTTTCCAATAGTTTGTAGGGAGAGGTCGTGCAATTTTTGAGAAGTCCATGACGAACCTCCTCAGAACCCCGCATGCCCTAAGAATTGTCTTTACGTCTCGACATTTATATAGGGGAGGCGCCTCGAAAATTGCGACTTTTTTCCTTATCAACTTTCGATTCCTTTTCTTAAATAATATGCTCTTATTACAATTTCCCCCGACTGTCATAAAATAGCATTTTCCTAGTTCAAGACTGTGTTTTTCTCTACGCACCTATGCAGATGGCTGTGTTGATTAGGGCATTCTTCAAAGCTCCTCCATAGACCTGTAATGTCATCCATGTAAAACCTCCATAATGTGCCTCTATCAAATCACTAAAAATATCGAGGTACACATCACCAAAATGCAGTGGCATTACAAGGCCAAAGGACATTCTCCTGTATGCATATGTGCCAAATGGGCATGTGAAGGTGGTCTTTTCCTGGTCTTGTGCAGCAATTTCAATTTGAAAGTATCTTGAAAAGCCATCCAGGAAACAGTAGAAGGGTTGACCAGAAATCCTTTCAAGAAGCTGATCCATGAAGGGTAGAGAGAAGTGATCCTTCCTGGTCACTTCATTTAGCCTTTTATAATCAATACATACCCTCCAACCCGTGGTAAGGCGGTTGGGCTTCTCCTTCTTTTTCGCGCACCGTGGTTACCCTCATTTCTAGGCACTCACTCCGGGCTTGGACTCACCCAGTGCTATCCGATACGGGTAGATGATACCTCACTACAAGCAGATTTTTGGGACTCTCCCGCCCTCACCACTTCGTATATGTGGGTTCGGGCCTTCTCGTGGTCGCTTTACCGACTTTGCCTCCTCCTCTAGGTAGATGTGATGTGTGCAATCTTCTGGGCTAATACCCTTCATATAAGTAATCTTCCACCCTAGGGCTTGCTTGTTCTCCCTAAGGATGTGCAACAAAGCTACCTTCCCCGCCAAGTGCCGAGTGTGGATGAAACATAACTGACACCGCTCCCGCCTTCCAAATAGGTGTCATTTCAACCCACAGGCAAAGGTTTATGTCTCCACCCCGGCCCACTTGTTCCTTCCTCAATCATCAAAGGCAAAATTCTTGTTTTTCTCCAAGGCTCCCCGCACGCCTCATGTCCCGAGCTTCGCCGCCCTTTGAATACCTCGCCAATTCTTCAGCTGAAGACATCCCGCATCCCCTCGCTGGTCACCCTGTTCTCCGTGATTGTGCGTCATCGATGCAAACTTCTTCTCTAGGCCATCTTCCATTAAGTGCGATGTGCTTTTACTCAAGTAGAAAGATGCTCGAAGTTCTAAGGTCATGTTTCCGGAAGGTGAGTTGTATAACACCATTTCTGCCAGCTTGATAACACATTAGAAGTGACCAAGAGTGGTCTCCCCGAGATGATAGGTACATAATTGGCCCTATCGTCGCTGGTTTCAGAAACAAGTACAACAAAAATTCAATGGATAGTAGAATTTGTCCACTAGATAGGGCATCTTCCACTGTCCCTTGCATTCGATCGGGATTCATTCGCAAGAGACAGCAGGATGGAGGCGGGCTTTAGTTCTCCAACCCCGAGCCACTTATACACGAATAGGGAGGATATTCACTGTTCCAGGTCCAGCAAAGGTTTTCCACACAAGTGCCCCAATATTAACCGAGACGGTTGACAACCCGGATCTTTGTACTTCATTGAGTCTTCAGATTGGATGATAAGATCGACTGTTTCAATGTGAGAAGGCCTTCTTGTCAACATTCAGCCCCTCTTTCACTATACAAGTCCTTCAAAAATTTTGGCGTAGGTGGGGACTTATTTGATCATGTCATGGGGATGTCGACCTTTACTTGCCTTGTTCCCTAACATTTCACTCGACAATGGCCTTTAGCTTTGGGCGAGAAAAGGGGGTGTGCTATTTTCACTACAACCGCTTTGATCACCACCTCCTCTCGGTTCAGCCCCTTTAGCTTCCCCGGCCTTGTTCTACTACTTTGCGCCGGGTCGTTTGAGCCTTTTACCACTTCTCAATGTGATGATTGCCTCAACTTCCATCCATCCTAGAATTCAGTCTTCACTCGGGAGGAGCTCACTTCACGCACCCCTGATCAAATGTGCCTCGAGAGGGAAATTTCCCTTTCCCGCACCCGCCGGTCATGTCGTTAGTCTTGATATTGAATACTACATGTTGTCATATTTTTAGGAAATCTCGGCCTGTAGGTTATCCATTTTCTTGTTGAATGTGCTTTCCACTGTGTCAATTCTCTGGTTAGCCTGGGCATTAACTGCCTTCTGTTCCTCCACAAAGTTGCCCACCACCTTGCTCAAGTTCATAATAGCCTACTCAACTGGAGATGAGGATGGTTGTGGTTGAGGCTGGGATGAGGATCCTTGTTGTTGTTGTGCAACAGGAGGCACGTATGGAGGAGGTTTTGGCTTCCAGGAGAGGTTTGGGTGATTCCTCCAGTTAGAGTTATAAGTATTGCCATATGGGGCATTGGTTGGTGGCTTGTATTGGCCCACAACATTGGCATGCTCAGCCATCATATCCCCTTACTCGAAGGAACAATAAGGCCTTCCAGTGCTCGCAGATTGACAAATGAAACAAGGATGGTTAGCATGATGCCTCGCCACTACTCGCACCTCGCTGATTTCGCATTTCGTCCCCACCTTCTCGGTTAAGGTGGATAGCTTTGCCTTCATTTCCATGTCCTCTGTGATTGAGTACATGCCTCCCCTTGAATTTGATGCAAGTCTCATTCTCTCTGCCTCCCTGGGGTTGGGTTCATCCCATGCTTTGGATGTCTTAGCCACATAGTTCAAGAAATCCATGGCTTCCTCTGGATGTTTGCTCATGAAGTCCCCCTAGCACATGGTTTCTAATAATCGCCTTAAGGGACATTCCATTATAGAAGTAGTTGGTTACAACTGAAGATCCAAGATCAAAAGCCATGGTGAGGGCAAAGTAATCGACATGGTTCTAGTACCTTTCCCAACACTGAAAGAATTTCTCATTATCTAGGGCTATGAAGGTGTATATTTCCCTCTTCAGGCTGTTGGTTTTATGGGTGCCAAAAACTTTCAAAATTACTTCTATATCCCCGAGTTCCTAATAGTTCTTGGCCTTAGCGAGTTGAGCCAAATCTTGGCCTTGTCTTTCAGGGCTAAGGGGAAGGCTTTTTGTTTCAGCAATTCCATGTCAGTTGCACCTTCCTTAAAAGTCATGCAAACTTCCTCAAACTCCCTGATGTGTGTGTACGGATTTTCATTCTCCATACCATGGAAAGTTGGGAGTAGGGGCACCAGATAAGGCCCGACATTCGCATCCTCTATAGGAGGTACAATACATGAGGGTGCACTCACTCTTGGTGGGTGTATATGGTCCCTCATTGTCTTGTATGCATTGGGATTTCTTTGGACTATTTGTTGGCTCTTTGCTCTTGATGAGGGCTCATCTGTAGTGTTTAGGCTCACTTCACAGCCACATCTGTGGGATGTGTTGGTTCTCTCTAATCTGCCTACGATGTTCCTATCCCGAGTTGCATAAGTCCTATGAAACGGCCTGAAGGCAGAGAACAAAGCAAACGGGGCTACCCTAGAAGTATTTCTTTTTGTGGTATAAGTAGGAAATTTGAGTATGGTCAATATAGAAATTAAATCACCCCAGCAGTGAACTGCTAGGGAAGATTCAAATAAAGACAAAAAGGAATTAGAATTCACCAATACTTGTGATGAAGATCACAAGTTCACGGCTTTCTCACCTGCAAGAGAGCACCATCCCGAGCAGCGGTGCCATTTAGTTAGATGCCCACCCTGATGGGTATGCGGAATCAACAAAATTTATAACCTAAATTCCTCTTCTTTATGCGTGTAAAGCTCTTTTAATATAAGCGGAGTTCTAGAGATTAGAACTAGGGACGGGTTTTCTTCATGCGAAGTGAGTCATAGTTGACTGAAAATGGTGCTTTCACTTTGGATTTGGGGTTTCTTAGTAAAAACGGTGAGGTTGATGGCTTGAAAAACCATAACTGTAGATAAATAAAGTGTAAAAGAACTCCTTGAAGTTTCGGGCCATTGGGCTTAGGGTTCTAAGGCAACTTTAATGTCCTCGGGTCCTTTTCTTCGCGTTGGGGAGGATGACCTATAGTCATTTCCCGAACCGGATCTATGTTTAGCCATAAAAGTGAACCACACAAAGATTTTCTCCTAGTATAGCATTTATTAACCATTAATGTTTGACGGAGTTAAAAGCTTGTCCTTGGATCTAACACCGCAAGAGCGATAATAAATGCTTAACTAAGTTGCATAGTGGATCTAGCCCAGTAAGTATCACGAGCCTTGAAAAACTTGCAGTGCGGCCACTCGGGTGCGTCACGAGGGATTCAAACCTAACGTGAGATGCAGAAACATAAATGATAATAAATGCCTACGTTGGCAACAGGAGGACAATGCTTTACCTCAAAACTTCAACCAAGTGGCCCTCCTCTTCAAGGATGAGGGGTTTAGCCAAGCATCCCTTGAGTTGTCATCCTCCGAGGTGTTTAGGTACAGTGAAAATGCGAAAGGGAGAAAAAAAAAGAAAGGTTGCACCCAGGTAGCTTTGAGCGCCAATTTTATTGATTGATGGATTTATAGATTTTACAAAGCTTGAAAGTGGGGCTTATATAGTTAACAGGAGTCAAGAAATTACAAAAAGTATGAAGCGGCAAAATTACATTGGGGGCAATTTTGGTGAAACCACGGCAATCGATCGACACGTGACGAGGGCGGGGCTGCGAGAGATTTGCGGCTTTGCTAAGGAAGAAATCGCAACCTCTGAGAGTCGGAGTTGCGAAATTTATAACAACTATGAAAATCTCTGCGAGTGCTCCTCCTGCATGTTAGCTCTAATTGCCTTCTAATTTGTACATGCAGCTTCGAGGTCGGCTCGGGATCTTACCGTATTTGAGTCGGTCGATGATAATGGTGTAATTGTACCAAAACTAAAAATATCCACAAAAAATGATCAGTAGTATAGTCGGGACCTTAGTGTATCAATTGGGTTATTTAAGTTTATTAGTACACAAAAAGTGCTCAAAACCTGCAATGGCTCAAAACAGCACTATTTGGGCACTATTTGGATGTATGGGCCGACGTGGCCATTTTTACTCACGTATGGGTCTCATGATATGAGACACATAGATTTCCGCAGGTTGACGGTGGTCAACGAGACACCCCGGGATCGGGGCGTCACACATACATTGATGTAAGTTGCGTGTTTTGTGCTTAACATGTTGTGTGATATGTGTGATGTGCTCATATGTGTGTTCCATGTTTGTGATTGCGTGATTGTGTGTTACAAATTTCGTGAATTATATACATGGTAGAATGTATATAGGAAAAGATGAACACTAGGTTTAGAAAACATAACCTTAGGGGTTCGGAAAAACAAACTGAACATGATAGTTCGAGAATTGAATTGAATTGTATTAGTGTTTGGCATTTAGCACCACTAAGGAAAAAGGGATGAACGGTGTAGTTCATGATGATAAAGTCTATTAGTGGTTGGCATGTGCACTACTAGTTAGGCGAGATGAGGTGATAACCCTATTGCCATTTGACATGTGTAGATGGCAAGTCGAGGACGAGGAACGTAGAGGTCATCCACGGGGTGATAGCCAACCATCACCCGTTTTTCACCAGCAGGCCTTTATGGAGGCTATGGGCCCTGTGTTTGCCAGTATTGCACAGGCTAGTGCAGCTAGGGTCAGGGAGGGTCAAATAACCTCTAGAGGTTTAAGGCACATCATCCTTCGACATTCACGGGAGGAGGGGATCCAATGGTGGCTGACCATTGGTTCCGACATATTGAAAAGATATTGGAGGCTGTGGAAATCACCTCTGATGCGGTAAAGATTAGACTAGCGGCTTTCCAGCTAGAGGGTGAATCCCAAGTATGGTGAGATTGGATCAAGACCTCGAGAAACTTAGAGGCAATGACTTGGGAGGAGTTCCATGAGCTCTTTATGAGCAAGTATTTTCCGACATTTGCTAGGCATTACAAGGCTGAGTTCCTAGAGCTAAAGTAGGGATCGATGGCGATGATAGAATCGTGGCTAAAGTTCTAAAGTTGGCCCGTTTCTTTGACACCAATTATGGCTGGCCCGCAGTGAGATATGGCTGAAAGTGAGAGAGGAAGTTTAAGGATGGGCTGAAGTTATCCATCCGGGGATAGATTGTAGCATTTCTCCTACAAGACATGCACTCTATGGTCAAGACAGCCATGGCCATAGAAAGAGAGATAGAAGATGCACGGAGCATCCGAGATCACGGTAGTAGTGACAAGAGGAAGGAGATTGACCTTGTTACAGTTTGGGAAAGAAGGTGAAGGCTTAGTTCCGCGGAGTTTCGGGGGACGGGGCGAGGCCATAGTAAGGCTCTGGCTAGTCGAGGACCGATGACGTATTTTCCATTGCCGTCGGCCCACGAAGCGTATAAAGAGGGATTGCCCTCAGAGGTAAGGATCCCAGGTTTTTGGGACGGCATAATCCCAGTCATTAGTGGGACATGCACAGACATAATATGTTCCTTCTTACCCTAGCATGGGCGGAGGAGCCGGTATAAACGCCAAGTGCGGCCTGACACTGCCATGTCACGAAGCAGGCGGAGGCCCGAAGTATGGGTCGGTCGGGGATAGGGCCTGGTCGGAACCCGAGGACGGGCGCCTCTACGGTTGTACGCCAGGCCCGACCAGTGGATCGATCGGTCATCTGAGGAGTAAGTTGCTATCTCTCCACATGGGTAAGGATATTATTTGGTCGATCAATCGCATTCATTTATTGTTGCATCATGTGTGAGAGAATTTGGCTTAGAGGTTGAGACCTTGGAAAAGCTGTTGTATGTAAGCTCTCCCCTAGGAACTAGGTGAGTGTGGATCTAATATGTCGGTGTTGCGAGTTAGAGATATCCGGGACTCTACTCACTGTGGACCTGATGGTCATGGACATGTCAGAGTTTGATGTCATCCTTGGGATGGACTGGTTAACGGCACACCGAGTCATCATTGATTTTGAGCGTGGAGTTCTTGCTACACAGGCGGTATTCGTGTTCGTTTCAGGGCGGCCTTCTGTTTTACCCCGGTGCGTGTGCGACTCTAGATGGCACGGGCGGTTAATAGGTTGGCTGGCAAGTCTTGTTTTAGGGATCAGGTGAGGCAAGACTTGGGATTTACTTACTCAGTGATTATGAGTATAGGGGCGTTTTTCGGATGAGCTACCGGGATTACCTCCGTAGAGGGATGTGGACTTCTGTATTGAGTTACACCCTAGTACATCGCCCATTTCTATGACTCCTCATAGGATGGCACCGGTTGAATTGCATGAACTAAAGGTCTAGATACAGGAATTGTTGGACAAGGGTTTCATTAGACCAAGCACTTCACCATAGAGCTCAGGTTGCATTTGCAAGAAGGAGTACAAGACCTTATTTGTGCATTGACTAAACGAGTTGAAGCGGGGTTATGATGATAAAGAATCGATATCCCATTCTGGGGATTGATGACTTGTTTGATCAGTTGAAAGGGGCGCGAGTCTACTCCAAGATAGACCTCCGTACCGGTTATCATCAGTTGAGGGTTAGGGAGGTAGATATCCCTAAGAAAGCGTTTAGGACATGGTACGGGCATTTCGAGTTCACAGTGATGCCTTTCGGATTGACGAATGCTCCATTGGCATTCATAGATCTCATGCATAGGGTATTCCAACCCTATTTGGATCAGTTTGCTGTGGTCTTCGTTGACGACATTTTGATCTACTCCCAATCTGAGGAGAAGCGTGATGATCATTTGAGGGTGGTTCTACAGGTTTTAAGAGACCATTGTTGTATGCCAAGTTCAGAAAATGTGAATTTTAGCTTACTGAGGTGAAATTCTTGGGATACGTCGGTGTCAACCCGGGTGTGTCATTAGACCACGAGAGGTTGGGAGGCTGTTATGAGTTGGGAGAGGCGAAGTCGGTCTTCGAGGTCACGTGGTTTCTTGGGATTAGGCGAGAATTGCTATAGAGGTTCATTGAGGAGTTCTCCCGGCTTGCAACACCTATGACAAGATTAACACGAGGTGATTTGAGTGGAATGACACGTGTGAAGGCATTCCATGAATTGAAAGGAAACACGCCCCGGCTCCTGATACGTGGATTCGAACGAGGACGAGGTACACGGTGTACTATGATGGCTCTAAGGACCCAGATTTGGGGATGCGTTTGATGGTATGGGAGGGTAATAACGCCAGTTACCGGCGGTTGAAGAATCATGAGCGGAATTACCCCACACATGACATGGAGTTGGCGGCCATTGTCTTTGCCTTAAAGATATGGCACCACTATTTGTACGATGAGTAGTTTGAGGTGTTTTCAAACAACAAAAGTCTGAAGTATATTTTCACACGACGGGACCTCAACATGAGGTAGGTGGATGGAGTTTCTTGAGGATTATGACTTCACTTTGCATTACCATTCTGGTAAGGCAAATGTGGTGGCTAATGAACTCAGTCGGAAGTCACGGGGAGTACTAGCTAGTATAGCTTTTCAGGAGTGGCATATGCTCGAGATTGTGGGACAATTTGGACTACAGTACAGTGATCAAGCTCAGGGTATGTTGGGGAGTTTAGTGGCAACGCCCTCCCTACTGAGCAGAGTGATTGAGTCCCAAGGGCAAGACGCAGAGATAGTGTCTATTAGGGACCGGGTATAATCAGGTACAGGTGACAAAGGCTGGGCCATTCACACATATGGTAGTCTTCGATATAGGGGACGGGTTATGGTTCCTCAGTTGACATACCAGAGAGAGGAGATCCTCAGGGAGTTCCATTGCTCTCAATTTTCTGTGCTTCTAGGCCGCACGAAGATGTACCGTGATCTTCATCGCCAATATTACTGGAGCGGGATGAAGAGACACGTTGGGGAATTTATACAACGATGTCTCACATGCCAGCAAGTAAAGGCTGAGCACCAGAGGCCAACAAGGCTACTCCATCCATTGGAGGTAGCAAAGTGGAAGTGGGAGCATATCACAATAGATTTTATGACTCACTTACCACGGATACCGCGGAAGCATGATGCGGTAAGGGTAATAGTGGACCCACTCACTAAGTCAGCACATTTTCTAGCAGTGCGGATGACCTTCACACTGGAGGAATTCTGTCGGTTGTATATTCGAGAGATTATCCGGCTACATGGAGTACAAGTGTCCATAGTATCGGACATAGATCCCAGGTTTACGGTACACTTTTAGAAGAGTTTCCATAAGGCCATGGGGACATAGTTGAGCACCGCTTTTCATCCACATATAGATGATCAGTCGGAGAGGACCACATAGGTTTTAGAGGACATGCTACGAGCATGTGTCCTAGATCTTAGGGGTAGCTGGGAGGAGCATTTACCCTTAGTGGAATTGCCTGCAACAACCGAGTTGCTCGGCGGAGTATCTGAATGGCACCTATGAGGTTTTATATGAGGCCATATAGATCCTAGATTTGTTGAACCAGGAGATGGGAGAGGTCCATCACTGGTTTGGATTTGATTAGAGACACCTCTGAGAAGGTGGGTTTGATACGAAAACGTCTTCTTACAGCTCAAAGTCGGAAGAAGAGCTACGCCGACAAATGGCGTCGACCTCTAGAGTTTGAGGTGGGTGATCACGTCTTCTTGAAGGTGATGCCTAAGAAGGGTAGTCGGGTTCGGTGACGGAAGTTATCGTCGGGGGTATATCGGGCCCTTCGAGATGCTCAAGAGGAGTAGAGCCGCGGTTGTGTATCGGTTGCCATTATACGTGGTATCAAGCTTTCGTAGGGTGTTCCGTCTCCATGCTCGAAGTATACTCGGATCGGCTCATGTAGTGGATTAGGGGAGGATTGTTGTCCTGGTCTGGGACCTTCGGAGAGACCGATGCGTATCATCGATAGTCGAGATCAGGGTTTGCGAAGCAAGACCGTGAGGCAAGTGAAGGTGTTGTGGCAACAGAAGTGGAGGAGAAGCATGGGGTATGAGGACCTGTGCGTGTCACCTATCCTTTCCTATTGAGATGAAGGTACGTTGTTTAAATAGTGTAAAAAAATGACAATTTCATATGCATGTGATTCGATGTGTGTATGTGTGTGGAATTTGAGACGAAATTCTTTTAAGGAAGAATGTAAAACGGGAAAATTCAATCTTACGAAATGGTAAAACGGTAATTTGGTTGAAAACACGGAATTTTACGGATCTGAGATATTAAGCGGACTTCACGGGTTGGAATCATCTCATGAAATCTAGTTACCCAATCAAATTTTGTCAGATTCCGAGATGATCGAAATTTCACGTTTTTCGAGGCACCGGGTGTAGCAAGTGACACATGGCACTTGGTTGAATGACTCATTTAAAGTCGTGTGTCAAAGGGAGAGATGAGTCAAACAAAAAGGGAAAGTCTAAGGGGGGCCCATGGAGGCCATGTGTCATAATCTTAGAGGAAGGAAATCCAACTCTTTGGATAAGGAGATAAGGTGAGAGAAATGAGAGCCAATGAGGAAGAGACATGTGGCAAGGAGAAGACTTCCCACTTGAGTTATGTTGGATCAAATTCGGTGGGGAGAGGAAAAATGAGGGAAAGAAGAAGAAAAAAAAAAGTGAGAAGCTCCACCTTCTCTCTAGGATTCACGGAGATCAGACTGTAAGTTTTCGTCGGCGGAAGAGGCAAAGTTCAACTACGAGACGAGAGCTTCGCATAAGTACCAGAATCCGGGGTTTTCGCCAAACTCCGAGAGGTAGGGGTTTCTCTCCTACTTTGGTTACTTTTGGTCTAAGAGTCATTTAAATGGCATAAAGTGTTTTGAATACCATGGTGGCCGCGTTGTTGATCCCAAATTTTGGGACTAAACCTTCGGAAATTTTCAGGAAGCTGTTTCGAGTTCGAATTGCGGAGATATTCGGACTATGTGTGTTGTTTTTATGTGTTATTGCAAAAAAATGAACAACATGTTAATTGTGTGAAAATCGTGTTAATATATGCTTATTGATGTATTGACATGAGATGCTTGATGGATTGAATTTATATGTAGAAAATATAATTATTCATGAAATGGCATTTTGCATTTCATATGCACGGGGACATCGCGTGAAACGATTGTGAGTGCATGACATGGGTTTCAGATGTCGTGATATCGGAGGGTGCCTTGACAAATAAAATTATATCAGAGTATGTCCACTAAAGTTTGTCGGAGTATGTCCACTAAATATTATCGGAGGGTTGACCAACAAAATTTTGACGGAGTATGTCCACTAAACTATATCGGAGGGTTGTCCATCAAATTATATCGAAGTATGTCCAATAAATTATATTGGAGATTGACCAATCAGTTTTCAAAAACAAAAATCTTTTGTTTTGAAAACAGTTTTCATACATGGCAAATGTGTGTGGCCAGTCGGTGAGCTCGAGACATGAGGCACGACATGTAGACATTCGACTAGGAATGTGCATACTTATGCTTGAATGTGTGTGTGGTTGCCATTGCATGTGCACTTAGGTGGGGAGTAGCCCTCGTAGGAGAATTCATCTACTGGGCATTGCTCACCTCGTCGTGGGAAAAATATTTTCAGGTACTGGAGGTACACCGGGGGATGAAACACATCCAAGAGCTCAATTGTGAAAAAGGCCAAAATTTGGCTTATTCATGTATTTTGTAAAATTCTAGATATTCATCCAGTTTCTGTTTAATTTTGGGTAGAATACCTAGTTTCTGTATATGTAAGAAGAACAGAGTTGTAATTAAACTCGTTTTGTATGGTTATCTGAGTTTGGCAGGGTATTTAAGTTTTGTTGCCTTTGTAATAAAGGTTATTGTATATTGAATTCACGGTGTTTAGAAGAAAGAAAATTTGGAGGTGCGAGAAAAGAGGCCGGGCGCCAGCGGTAACCCAGGTTCGCACGATAGAGTTGCGAGTGAGGCAGGGGAAATTCTATCGCGATATGGGGTCGTCTCGGCAGACTGGGACGAGATTAGCCCACGACGAAAGTTCTATCGCCAGACAAAGTAGGGTGTCAGGCTAGCGTGTGACGAAGCGCCTGGCCAGCGCCACAGCGAGCAAGGCAGGGCGCCTATGCGCCACGACAAAGGCATGCATCGCCCTAAGCGAGCAGGGTGCGCCACGACATCTCTTGTCTTGTGTAATTTGAAATGTTCTGTTTCTGGTGATCTTGGCTCGACGAAGGAGTTCTGTCGTGACAGAGATTCTCTGTCGCAACAAACTTGTCCAGTAGCCCAAAAAAAGACCCCTGGTATTTGGTGCGTCACTCCCCTATTCAACACTTGTAAAGTGTTTTGTAAGAATCTTGTCATCTCTGGTATCGATTTGGGGTAAAAAAGCATGATTGGAAAAGCTATAAATGTGGCTTTGAAATGCTCCCCAAATATTACATTTTCCATTTATAATATTCTTTCCTTATTTAAATCTCTTAAGAGGTGGTTGGAAAAGATCCGTCATAAAAATTTGATTCACAGTTTTTTTATAATTAGTATTACCTATTTGGTAATTTTATTGAATAATGTTTTTATTCTTAGCAATAAAAATATAAAAATATTATTTGATAATAGAAATTTTATTTTATATTTTATACTTTTAAAAAAGATGTTTTTATACTATTTTTAACTTTTTATTTTTATTTATGTCAAAAATGATTTGTATCTCATATAGAAAATAATTAAGTATTCAAAAATCAAAAGAAATAGACGTACAAATTATATATATATATACTATATATATATATATATATATATTTAAAAAAATTAAATTCTCAAACAAACTTTTATTTTATAAACAATTTATGCTAAGATATTTTATTCAATAATTTTTTATCATTAAGTTTATCTTTGTATATATAGATAAATATTTTAAATAAAAATTTGTTTAAATTGTTTGTGATAATTATACATATTCAAAATTTACTTTTAATTTTGATATTTTAATTTTTAATTTTAGTTATTTAATATGATAAAATCATAGCTGAAATAAAGCTTCTGCTTCAAAATGAATTTTTATGACATGATTATAAATATATTTACACGAAATAAATAAATGAATAAAAGAAGATAGAAAACCTTAAGTATTACAATTAATTTTATTTATCATGAGTATATATTTAATAAACTATGTAGTGGCTGATTATTAATTTTTGTACCATTATAATAAAAATAATAATAATAATAATAATAGATCTATGATTATTTTAAAAAAAATTCAAGAATCCCACTTGGGTCTTTGCTTGTGTATTAGCATGATTTTGAGTGAGATTTTTGTAAAACCCAAGAAAATCCAATTTTCTGAGAAATTGTCAAATGGTAATTTCGATTGAAAATCAGAATTTTGCAGATGCCGGATGTGCAGGACTTCATAGATTGGAATTTTACCGCAAAATCTAGCTACCGGAATCCAAATTTTGTTGAATTAAGAAAGTCGAATTTAGTTTTGAAGAATAGAGTGACAAGTGACACGTGGCATGTGTTGAGTGGATCACATTGATCCACGTGTCAAATGGAGGGCAAGTCAAACAAGAGCCTAAGTGGGGCCCATGTGTGACATGTATCACCACTTAATAGGAAGGAAATCCAAAGTTATGGATAAGAGGATAAGAAAATCCAAGGGAGCCAATAGGAGGTTGACATGTGGCAAGGGAGGACACTCCCACTTTATCATGTTGGACCAAACCGGTGGAGAGGAAGAAAAGAGAAAAGAAAGAGAAAAATAAGGAAGAAGAGCTCCTTCCTCTGGTACCGGCAAGCGAACATTGGTTCCGTCAGGCAAGAGGAAGTTCTTCCTCGCGTGAGAAGCGATGAGGCCGAGAATCGAGGGTTTTCGACAAACTCCAAGAGGTAGGGGTTTTTCTACTACTTGATTTAATCCTTGTCTAAAAGCCATTCAAATGGTTTTTTTTTAGGGTTTTGGGGCAGGAAAGGGCCGTGAAATCCAGTCCCAAAGAAATGGGACAGAATGCTTGATGTGGGGTATTTTTTAGACGATCCAGCTGGCTGGTGTTGAAATTTGTTTTGGACAGTCTGAAGTTGAAATTCTGGAAATTTGTTTAAATCTGATCCCATTAAGTGGGAACTATTTTTGGGCGATCCCGACGAATTTGATGTACTTTGGCGGTCTGGAATGATTGCTGGATAAAATTGCCCATGTGTATTATGCATTAATCATTTCTATAATGAATAAAATGATTGGTTGTGTAAATTATATTGTTAATGAATGCTTAATTGATGTGTTAACATGGATTGCTTGAATGATATGCAATTATGCAATTATATTGTAGAAAAATATAATTGTTCATGAATCATGAAAGTTGTATATATGAATTGGCATGATTGCATTCATATGCACGATAGCATCGCGTCGAGTCGGGTGTGGGTGCATAGAAATGGTTAATTCACCATTCTTAGTGAATGAATGGTGAGCTCGGAAATGGGACGACGTCCAAGATCGAGACTCACGATTATATGAAACGGAAATTGATAGTAGATCATGTGTGTTGGGCGTAGCAAGTTAGGGTAGATCCCCCCCATCCCAGGGTGAAAGACCCAAATCTACATGCGGTTAGACATGATCACCGGCGATGAAAGCCGGTAAAAATATTGGATGGCGTACGATGATCCTGCGGTGTGACCTCGAAAAATGACGTAGCCTAAAAAAAATTAAACACACGGATTTGATGAAATTCAAATGCGGATTGGAGGTCGATCCAATGAGTTAAGCCATGGGGTGAAACACCAATGGCTGTTTTTCTCACACTTGGCGTTGCATGTGTGAGGGAGTCAGTCAGGACTCGGGTTATGGGCATGAGGATTCTCATCTCATGCATAACATGAAATCATTCCATGTATAAATTGCATTTGTATGGAATGTGAAGTGATGATTGAGTGCCATTGCATGTTCATTTTAGGTGGGGAGTAACCCTTCTAGGAAAATTCAACTACTGGGCATTGCTCACCCCGTCGTGGGAAAATAATTTCAGGTACTAGAGGTACACCGGGGGATGAAGCTCATCCAAGACCTCAATCGTGAAGAAAGGGCCATATTTGCCCTTGTTTTGTATTTTGTTAATTTTGGGTAGAAAACCAAGTTTATGTATTGTGTAAAGAACATAGAGTTGTAATTAAACTTGTTTTGTATGATTAATACATTTTGGCAAGTTTCCCAAATTTTCTGTAGTCTTTGTAAAAAATAAATGCTAATTTATATTGAATTTAGGAGTGCTTTGGAAAAGAAAAGAAAAGAGGAAACTAGAAGTGGGGGGTGGAAATTCTTGCAAATTGTCTCCTCTGTCGCGGCGGGAGTTCCTCCTAGCCTTTGTGTCGCGTGGGGTTTCTTTGTGTCATGATAGGGCTCGTTGGCCGGGAGCGCTACTGGCTGGGTGCGCGACGGGCTGCAAGCGCGGCTGGAGCAGCGCCTTGTGCGAGGACTCTCGGCCCCCAGGTGTCGCGACTAGGCTTTAGGTGTCGCCGATGGGGTTTAGAAATTTTGGGGTAGGTGGCTGGGGTTGTGACAGGGGGCTTCTCTTTCTCAACAAAGTCCTTTTGATTCCGTGTCGCGACACAGCAATTGTGTCATGACAGGGTGGCGAGACCGGTCTTAGGCACCGATGAGTGCGGAGTGCCCGGCGCGATAGATGAGCTGCGTCGCGATAGATTTCTTTATGGTTTTGCGACCGCGTGGGGATTTTTCTATCGCGACAAACTCTAAGGATCTCTGTCCACGACGGGGAGATGTTCGGCCTCGTGTCGCGGCGAGTTTCTGTCTTCAGCGGCGGGGCTTGTCTTCAGGGGCGGCCGAGGTAAACAATGGGCGCCTTGGCCACGCGACGGTCTTTCGACCGTACACACAACACACCCAGCCAGCTATGCACCGCGACCAGTTGGACACAATGCCTTTGCGTCGTGCACTATTTGAGTTACTGTTCATGGCACTATTCACGAACACTGTTCATGGACACTGTTCACCAAAAAAAAAATGAAATGACCCCCGGGAATTGGGGCGTCACAGCTTGGTATCAGAGCTTATGTATACAAATACCTAGGACTCGATGGGGCATGGGTTGGAACATGCATTCATTATGCAGTTTTGTGAATTGAATGGTGTGATACGTGCATGTTTTTTCTTAACATGTGTTATTGGGTGTTATGAATTGTATGAAATATATGCATGAGGAATTGTATATGGAACACTAGGGTTAGAAAACATAACCTTAGGGGTTGAATAAAAATGAACATGAAAATTTTGGAAATTGAATTGAATTGTATTGGTGGTTGGCGATTAGCACCACTAATGAAAAAGGTGATGAACGGGTCAGTTCATGATGACAAAGTCTACAGTCTACTAGTGGCTGGCATGTGCACTACTAGTTAGATTGAGATGGAAATTTAATAACTCTATTGGCGTTTGACATGTGTAGATGGCAAGTCGAGGACGGGGACATAGAGGGCGTCCAAAGGGCGATAGTCGACCATCACCCATTTTTTATCAGTAGGCCTTTATGGATGCCATGAGCGCTACATTTACCAGTTTTGCACAGGCTAGTGCAGCTGGGGGTCAGGGAGGTCCAAGTAACCTCCAGAGGTTTAAGACCCATCATCCTTTGACATTCACAGGGGGAGGGGATCCGATGGTGGCAGACCAGTGGTTCCGGCATATTAAGAAGATATTAGAGGCCATGGAGATCACCTCCGACGCGACCAAGATTAGACTAGCTGCATTCCAGCTAGAGGGCGACTCCCAAGTGTGGTGGGACTAGATTAAGACCTCTAGGGACATAGAGGCAATGACTTGGGTGGAGTTCCATGAGCTCTTCATGAGTAAGTATTTTCCAGCCACTGCTAGACATGCAAAGGCCCGAGAGTTCTTAGAGATGAAGCAAGGGACGATGACAATGATGGAGTATGTGGCTAAGTTCACGGAGTTAGCCCGTTTTGCAGATGATTATGTGGCCGCGGACATGGCCAAGGTGAGGCAGTTTGAGGATGGCTTGAAGTTGCCCATCCGGGGCAAGATTGTAGGATTCCTCCTACAGGATATGGACTTTATAGTCAGGACAGCTATGGCGTAAAGAAAATAGAACCATAGAGCATCTGGGATCTGCAGTGCTAGTAGCAGAGGAATGAGAGTCAGTCCTTCGATTCGGGGGAAATAAGCCAAAGGCTTCTAGTTCCGCAGCGGGGTTTGAGCGCCGCCATCAAAGCGAGGCGGACGGGGCTCCCGGTCGAGCCCAGGCAGGCGATTTTTATTTTACGCCATCGGCTTGGACATATGAGGCGGGATTTGCCCCCAAAGCGGGGATCCCGAGTTTTTGGGACGGCGCGGATCCGGTCCTCGATGGGACGGCGCGGACACGGTTATTCCTCCACCCCTCCAATGCGGGTCAAGAACCGGTATCGGAGTCCCGAGTCTTGCCTGGCACCTCTGCTGTGAGATAGGCTAGAGAGGCCAGCATATGGGTCGGGACCAAGGAAAGGCCCCTGGCCAGGGACATCGAGACCCTGGGGCGTGTCTACGCCATCATACCTGGCCCGAGCACATAAATCAGTCGGGTTATACAAGGTATGTTTCTGTTATCTCGCCTATAGTAGTATTATTTGATTCTGGTGCATCTCATTCATTCATCGCTGCATCATGTGTAAGAGAATTGGGCTTAGAGGTTGGAGAAGCCCCTGTATGTGAGTTCTCCCCTAGGGACTAGGGTGAGCGTGGATTTGATATGTCGGGGTTGCGAGTTAGAGATCTCTAGGATTCTACTCACTATAGACCTGAGGGTCATGGACATGTCAAAGTTCGATATCATCCTTGGGATGGACTGGTTATCGGCATACCGAGTCGTCATTGATTGTGAGCGTAGGAGGGTTACCGCCTACACACCGAATGGTACTCATGTTACGTTTCAAGGGGACAAACACGATGTTTTACCCTAGACTTTGTACGACTATAGATAGCGGACGGTTGGCAGGGGGACTATGACCTTACCTTGGAGGGCGAGTGAGACCGGACTTGGATCTACATGGGTAGTACGTAGTATGAGGATGTTTTTCGGATGGAGTTCTTTGGGATTGCACTTTGCGGAGGATGTAGACTTCTGTATTGAGTTACACCTTGGTATCGCCCATCTCTATGACTCCACATAGGATGGCACCAATTGAGGATTGCGAGGAACTGAGGTCGGATCTGAGGATTCTTTGGGCTGAGGATTCGTCGGCCAGAGCACTTCACCACCGGTCGGTTCGGTGCATTTGTAAAGAGAAGGACAAGACCCTTATTGTGCATCGACCTGCTTGATTGAGACGAGTTCACGATCAAGAATCGGTATCCGTTACACCAAGTTGATGGCTTGTTTGATGGTGAGAGGAGGCGAGTCTACTCACAAAAATAGACCTTGTGCCCGGTTACCATCAGTTGAGATTTAGGGAAACAGATATCCCTAAGATAGCGTTTAGGACGCGGTATGGGCACTTTGAGTTCACGGTGATGCCCTTCGGATTGACAAATGCGCCAGCAACATTCATAGATCTCATGCATAAGGTATTCCAACCCTATCTGGATCAGTTTGTCGTGGTCTTCGTGAATGACATTTTGATCTACTCCCAGTCTAAGGAGGAGCATGAGGGTCATTTGAGGGTCGTTAACGACCACAGAGACCATCGGTTATGCAGCTAAGTTCGATGGTGGGAGTTTTGGCTTGCGGGGTGAGATTCTTGAGGGCACACGCTAGTGTCGGCTTCAAGGCGTGTTAAGTGGACCCGAGAGGTCGAATTTGTGATGGGGTGGGAGAGGCAGTCAATCTTGAGAGATGCGCAGTTTCTTGGGATTGGTAGGGTACTACGGGAGTTCATCGAGATTTCTCGGTAGCACCTATGGCGAGGCCGGCGAAGGAGGTCAAGTTAGAGTGGAATGACTTGTGCGGCATTCGGAAGTTGAAGAATTGCCGGCTCTATTTTGATAGTCTCGGAATGAGGGCGGAGAAATTTACCTGATGTATTGTGATGCCTCAAAGGTCGGGCTGGGATGCGTTTTGATGAAATTCTAGAGGGTAGTAGCTTATGGTTCCTGTACGTTGAAGAATCATGGCGAGTACTACGTACGACATGGGTTGGCGGCCATGATCTTTGCTGTGAGATTTGGGCGCCCTTTACCTACGGCGAGCAGTTTTAGGTATATTCAAACCACAAAATTCTGAGGTATACCTTCACGCAGCGGGACCTAAATATGAAGCAACATAGGTGGATGGAGTTCTTGGAGGATTACGACTTCACTTTGCATTACCACCCTGGTAAGGCAAATGTGGTGGTACGATTCACTTAGTGGAAGTCCACGGGGGAGTCTTGGCTGTCTTAGCTTCTAGTGCGATGCTCGGGCGTGGGACAGATTCGGACTGCAATACGACGAAGCGGGCTCAAGGTACATTGGGGAGTCCAATTAGCTACAGTCCACATTAAGCACGGTGATCGAGTCCCCAAGGCCGGGACACGGTGGTGTCCATCGGAGATCAGTCTGATCGAGATCTGAGGTGATGAAGGCTGGGCCATTCACACGGATGGTATTCTTCGGTATAGAGGACGGGTAGTGGTTCCCCAGTTGACTGATATGATAGAGGAGATCCTCAAGGAGTTCCATTGCTCCCGATTTGCTGTGCATCCAAGTGGCATGAAGATGTACCGTGATCTTCGTCACCAGTACTACTAGAGCGGGATGAAGAGACACGTCGGGGACTTTGTTTGACGATACCTCACATGTCAACAGGTTAAGGCTAAGCACCAGAAGCCAGCAGGGCTACTCCAGCCATTGGAGTTAGCTGAGTGGAAATGGGAGCACGTCACAATGGATTTTGTGACCCACTTGCCACGGACCACGAAGGCATGTTGCAGTATGGGTGATAGTGGACTGGCTCACGAAGTGGGTACATTTTCTAGCCGTGTGGATGACCACACTAGAGGAATTCTGTCGGTTGTATATCCGAGAGATTATTCGGCTACACGGAGTGCCAGTGTCCATAGTGTCGGATAGAGATCCCAGATTTACGGCACACTTTTGGAAGAGCTTCTAAAAGGCACGTAGGGACGTGGTGATGAGCAGCCTTCGCCTGGAAATAGATGGTGATCGAGAGATGACTATACAAGTTTTAGAGGACATGCTACAGTGCATGTCTGAGATCATAAGTGGCGGGAGGAGCACTTACCCTTAGTGGAATTCGCTCTGACAAACGGTTATTAGACGGTATACAAATGGCACCTATGAGGCATGCGGGAGGCGATTTCGATCACCGATTTGCTGGGCCAGAGGTGGGAAGGCTCGTCAACGGTCGAATCTGATATAGACACCTTAGAATGTGAGTTTAATGCGCGTGTCTTCTGTAGCTTCGAGTCGGCGAGGAAGAGCTCTGTGACGGCGCGTCAACACAGAGTTCGAGGTGGGTGATCACGTCTTCATGGTGATACAGAGATGAATGGTCGAGGTTCGTGACAGAAATTGTCACGAGGTACATTGGACCTTCGAGATACTTCGAGGAGGTGGAGCGCCAGTGGCGTACCCGCGGCGTACCTCGAGCTTATCAGGTGTTCTCCCGGGTGTTCCGCGTCTCCATGCTTTGGAAGTATACTCGGATCCGGCACAAATGCCGGTGGATTAAGGAGATTACTAATGAGCACGAGGATGGGACCTTGAGGAGGGACAATTCGCATCATGAATGATGCGGATCAGGTTTTGCGATGCAAGACCCTTGAGACTAGTGTAGAGGAAATTACTATGGCAACATCTGTTGGGTGAAGGAGCGACTTAGGAGGCGTGAGGACACGATGCGGGCCACCTATCCCTTCTTGTTTAGGGATGAAGGTACATGGTTTAGTCGTTTGGTAATTAAATGACTAGTTTACATGCATGAGATTATAAACATTGCATATGCATGTGAGTGGTGTGAATGTGTGTGAAATTTCGGGACAAAATTCTTTTAAGAAGGGAAGAATGTAAAACTTAGAAAATCGATTTTCTAAGAAAGAAAATTTAGAAAGCGATATTTGTTAGAAAATCAAAATTTTTCTAGATCTCGGATGTGAAACGGACTTCACCTTTGGAATCATCTCTACTTAATCCCAGCTGTCAATTCGTTGAATTTCGAGGCAGTCCCAGATTTCGCATTTTGAGACGCGAGAGTGACAGTGGCATGGCACGTGTTGAGTGACTCACATTGAGCCACATGTAAAATGGAGGGCAAGTCAAATAAGAGCCTAAGTGGGGCCCATGTGTGACATATGTCACCACTTGATAGGAAGGAAATCCAAAGTTATGGATAAGAGGATAAGAATCCAAATGAGCCAATAAGAGGTTGACATGTGGCAAGGGAGAACAACAAAGCCCAGTCATGTTAGACAGACAGTGGAGAGGAAGAAAGAAGAAAGAAAGACAATAAGAAGGTGAGAAAAGAAGCTCACCTTCTCTCTGGATTTTTCGACCAAGCCGTCGGTTTAAAGTCGAACAAGAAGAATAGTTCTTGTGCGTGAGCCAAGTGGGGAGGCCAGGAGAATGGGGAGTTTGACAGGCTGTCGAGAGGTGAGGGTTTTTCTCCTACTGATTTAATCCTTGTCTAAAGCCATTCAAATGGTTTTTTAGGGTTTTGGGGAGTAGGAAGTAGGTGCTTTGGGTTCTGATCCCCGAAGAAATGGGACGGGCAATGGATCATGGGTTGTTTTTAGGCAGTCCATGTTGGTTGGATGTTTGGGAATTATTTTGGACGATTACAAAGTTGAAATACAGGCCCATTTTGGAGGACCAGTCAGGGACTAAGGCCAGGAGCGTTTTGATTGTCAGAAACCAGAATTCCAGGGGCCCGCTGGGCGATCTCGGGACAATTTTGGACATAAATTTGCCCATGTGTATTATGCCGTATCATTGCTATAATGAATAACATGATTGGTTGTGTAAATTATATTGTTAATGCATGCTCAATTGAAGTGTTAACATGGATTGCAAGAATGATATGCAATTATGCAATTATATTGTAGAAAAATATAATTGTTCATGAATCATGAAAATTGTATATATGAATTAGCATGATTGCATTCATGTGCACAATAGCATCGCGTCGAGTCGGGTGCAAGTGCATAGAAATGGTTAATTCACCATTCTTGGTGAATGAATGGTGACCTCAGAAATGGGACAACGTCCAAGATCGAGACTCACGGTTGTATGAAGCAGGTAATAGTAGATCCGTGTGTTGGGTAGCAGGGTTGAGGGTAGATCACCTCACCCCCCACCTCCGCACTGGTGAAAGACCCAAATCTACATGCGGTTAGACATGATCACCGACGGTGAAAGCCCATAAAAATGTCGAAAGAGTACGAAAATCCTACGGTGTAACCTCGAAAAATGACGTAGCCCAAAAACAATTAAACACACGGAATTTGATGAAATTCAAATGCAGATTAGAGGTCGGTCCAATGAGTCAAGCCATGGGGTGAAACACCAATAATTGTTTTTCACACACTCGGAGTTGCATGTGTAAGGGAGTCGGTCAGGACTCGGGTTATGGGCATGAGGAGTCTCATCTCATGCATAACATGAAATCATTCCATGTATGAATTGCATTTGTATGGAATGTGAATTGATGATTAAGTGCCATTGTATGTGCATTTTAGGTGGGGAGTAACCCTTGTAGGAAAATTCAACTACTGGGCATTGCTCACCCTGTTGTGGAAAAATAATTTTAGGTATTGGAGTACAGTGGGGGATGAAGCTCATCGAGACCTCGATCTCGTAAAGAAATAGCGGTTACGGCCTTGTTTTGTATTTTGTAAATTTTGGGTAGAAAACCCCATTTATGTATTGTGTAAAAAACGAGAGTTGTAATTAAATAGGTTTTGTGATCATACATTTTGAGTATCCCGGGTTTTTGTAGTCTTTGTAAAAAAAAAATTGCTAATTTATATTGAATTTAGAGTGCTTTGGAAGAAAGAAAGGGGCGTGTAGCGAGGACAGGGGAGGGGCGCGGTGAGTCCTCTGTCGTGACCGGGAGAATTGTGCTGACAGGGGTCCTCGACAGCTATTCTTGTAGGGTTACTATTCCGCCTTGGGGCTGCTAGTGAGGCCTGGCCGAGCCACAGTGTGTGGCGACTTGAAGGCATGGTGTGATGGCGCGACATCTTGTGACGACGAGACTCTAGTCTCGTGTCACGATAAGGTTTGGGTTGGGACTAGGTGGCTAGGGTCGCGACAGAGTCCTTTTGATTCCGTGTCGCGACAGGATGTGGTCATGGCCGAGAGGCCTTGTGTCACAACACAACAATTATGTCGTGACAGGGTGGCGAATGGCGCGCGCCCATTGCCCTGATAAGATGAGCTACGTCATGACGAAGGGTTCTGTCGTGACGGACTTCTTATAGTTTACGTCGTGATAGAGATTTTTCTGCTCGCCAACGGACTTCTAAAGTCCTGCGTACGCGACGAGGGGATGTTGGTCTCGTGTCGCGATGGGTTTCTGTCGCGACGAGGCTTAGGCTGGGCGGCGTGGCGGCGTGACGGGCGCCTTGGGCGCACGACAGCTATGCACACGACACACTGGACACAATGCACTGTGTCATGCACTATTTGAGTACTGTTCATAGGCACTATTCATGGACACTGTTCACAAAAAAAAAAATTAAATGACCCCTGGGAATTGGGGTGTAACACCCCGAAAAATACCTTAACAATTTTCGGACTTGTTTAGGGTATATTATAAGCTAAATGGAAATTTTCGGAAATAAAATAAGAGACCCGAAATGAATATTAGAGACAAGGGTAAATTAGTCATTTACCACTTGAGGACATAAAAGGCATAAATCAAGAAGTTTATATGCCATTATGAGATTTGAGAAAAGTTGAAATAGAAATAAGAAATAGGACGAGATGCAATTAGAAACTTAAAGCAAAAAAATGGGTTTTGACTTGGCCAAACATGGCCCTTAACTTAAAAATGGGATTTAAGACCAATTGGTCTCATTTTGGAGAACACAAAACGTGAATGAAGAGAGGAGAAGGGGAGAAGAAGAAAGAGAGGAAGAGGTAGAAGAAGAAGAAGATGAGGAGTTCGAGAAGGATTCAAGGTAAGGATTCTATGATTTTTGGTATGGAACTAGTATAGATTTGTATGAATACATGTTTGTGGGTTGTGGATTGTGAGAAACCTAACCCTAAAATGAGTTCTTGTATGGAAATCATCATAAATCCCTTTTTTTTTTCTAGGGTTTTGTTATGAGAAGATCTAGAGGTCCCATTACATGTGTTTTGGGGTTCTAAGTGTTATGTAAAGCATGGACATGTTTGTTCTTGTTCTAGGTTTTGATAAGAACCCTAGATTTCTTGAAGATGGGTTGATTAAAACCTAGGCCTTGTATAAGAGATGAATAGAAAGCATGTATGAGATCAAGAGAGTTCATAAGATAAGTATTGAAGAGGAATTGAGTATAGTGGGGTTCTGAAGATGAATTGAAATGGTTTTGAGGTGTGTATAAAGTATAGAGTTGAATTGGGTGGAAAAATATGGAAAAATGGAACAAAAACACACATTCTGGGCATTTTCGGGTCACATGTACCGGTACACCTTGAACATGTACCGGTACACCCTTCCAGAACCGAACATGTACCGGTACATGTCACCGCGATGTCTTAGGTACACCTGACCATTTTCCAGGTTTCGACCGATTTTTTGTATTTTGGCCATAACTTCCTCATTTCTTATCCGATTTGAGTGATTCAAGTGGCCAATTAAAATAGACTTCAAGAAAAATTAAACATAAAGAAATAGACATAGTCAAATTATGACTTTAAGTGGCCCAAAAATTCACTCAAAGTGGGGCCATGTTCAAGTCAAATTCTGCATCAGTTTGAACATAGAGTAGTCCCGGGTGTTTAGGATGTAACTTGAGTTTCGGTGCTCCGAATTGGGTGATTCCAGTTGGAATAGAACCCTTAGCACCTTAGCTTTAAAAGAGTACAAAGATACAGTGTCAAACATGAAGTTAGAATCCCGGAAAAATGAGTAATGCAAACTGTCCCTAATGTAATCGGTAAATTGACTAGTTGGCATGAAAAGGCCATAACTTTATTTTGGATGGTCCGATTGGATTGATTCCAATTTCTAAGTAAAATAGATTCATTGAGGGACAAGAATATATGAATAAGTATACATGAATGAGTATACCTGAATGAGTATATGTAAATGAATTTATGAATGAGTATACGTGAATGAGTATATGAAATGAGCACATGATTGAATATGTGAATGAGTATATGAATGAGTATACATGAATGAGTATACGTGAATAAGTATATGAATGAGTATGTGAATGAGTATACGTGAATGAGTATATGTAAATGAATTTATGAATGAGTATATATGAATGAGTATACGTAAATTAGTATATGAATGAGTATGTGAATGAGTATACGTAAATTAGTATATGAATGAGTATACGTAAATTAGTATATGAGCAGTACGTGGATAGTATACATGAATGAATATGTGAATGAGTATATGAATGAGTATACGTGAATGAGTATACGTAAATTAGTATATGAATGAGTATACGTGAATGAGTATACGTAAATTAGTATATGAATGAGTATACGTAAATGAGCATATGAATGAGTATACGTGAATGAGTATATGAAATGAGCACATGATTGAATATGTAAATTAGTATATGAATGAGTATACGTAAATGAGCATATGAATGAGTATACATGAATGAGTATACGTGAATAAGTATATGAATGAGTATACGTGAATGAGCATATGAATGAGTATATATAAATGATCCGCATGAATGAGTATGTGATTGGTATATCTTTGAAGAATGTCACGAAAGTGAATATGGAATTGAAATGTGATATTTAAGCCGAATGAATGTGAATGATAATGGGGCGGGATTCATCAAGCGGAATCGAGTCATAAATGTGAATCTGAGTGAATATGAAATTGAAATGTGATATTCGAAAATCGAATGAGCGTAAATAATAACAAAGGCAGGATTCATTAAGCGGAATCAGGTAAACAGTGAATGATATGAAGAATGAAGCGCGGCGGGATGCACTAATCGGCATCGGAGTGCGAAGAGCACCGAAATCATCAATGTCTCACTGGCGGGATGCACCAATCGGCATCCGTCATGATGGCGTATGGCATTGAAGAAATGTCATGGCGGGAGGATGCACCAATCGGCATCAGTCTTGTGGCGATATGGCATTTAATTGATACCCGTGTGGTGTATCAAGCGGCATCAGTCATGATGGAATTGAGCCAGAATAATTGATACCACGTGTCGGGATGTACCAAAGCGGCGCTCCGTCATGATGGGAGACCCGAATAAGTGATACCGCATTACGGATGTATCAAAGCGACATCCATCATGATGGGAGATTGAGCCAGAATAATTGATACCACGATGTCGGGATGTGCGAAGCGGCATGCTTTGATCATGATGGGAGACGAATAAGTGCGATGGCGGGATGTATCAAACGGCATCCGTCATGATGGGAGATTGAATCGAATAATTGATACCACGTGTCGGGATGTACCAAACGGCATCCGTCATGATGGGAGATTGAGCCAGAATACTTGATACCACGATGTCGAATGCGCAGCGACATCCGTCATGATGGGACCCGAATAAGTAATACCACGTAATAGGGTGCGCAAATGACATCGAGTCATGATGGGAGACTTGATTGTAAAATGTGTGAGCACATTAGAGATGATAATAAGAGCGGGATTCATTAAGCGAGAATCGGAGTCATAAATGTAGTGTGAATAGTCAAGTGAAATAGCCAGCAGTGTGAGTGTAAATGGGATTTTTATGTATATGCTTAAATCTCATAAGGATGGATTATTGAATTGAATTATTGCATTGAAAATGCATGTTGTGATATGATAAATGATGTGTAAATGAAAGCATCTGAATGAATAGCGTAGTATATGTGGATATAAAGGCATTATTTGTAAATGCATTTTTATTGGTACTAATGTTTATAAGGCTTCCCAATGAAATGTTCCCACGTAATTAAAAATTACATAATGGAATAAACGAAACAAAATGTTTGAAGATAATGGAAAATGTGAATCATAGGGCTCGATTCGGATCCGCCTTCCGGGTCGAGTTAGGAGTTGGTGTGACACTTTGGAAAATAAAAATTAATAAAACCAAGCAAATGTTTTGAGATGATAATGGAAAATGTCGGAGTAAACCGGGCTCCAGTTCGGATCCGCCTTTCTGGTCGAGTTGGGAATTCGGGTCGCGACACTTTTGGAAAATAAAAATTAGTAAAACCAAGCAAATGTTTTGAGATGATAATGGAAAATGTCGGAGTAAACCGGGCTCTGTCTTGGATCCACCAATCGGGTCAAGTCGGGGATTCGGGTCGCGACACTTTTGAAAATGAAAATTTTAATAAAACGATAACTAAATGAATTAAACGGTGTATCAGTTTGATTTGACCCTGTATGCATTTGCTATGACTTTGATATGTTCTGATTTGCCATTGTATATGTATAAGTTGTTTGAATATGATATGATATGCCATACATGTAGAAGATATGAATTGAAACTTGTAAATGACATGACACATGGAGATAGTAATATGGAATACGAAAGGAAAAAAATCTACATGCTTATAATATGGTATGAGTTAAGTCACATAAGAATGAAGCCGTTATATGTATAAGTAGAAAGCCAATGTAAAGATAGTAGCGGCGATTATTGTTATTAATTAGATTCTGTCTATATGTTCCCACTAAAAAACGTAAAAAGCTTACTTGGTGTTCAATCGGGTGTAGGTGCGAAGAAGATAAAGGGCGGGACATTCCACACCGTGGTCTGGACGTCTCGAGGAGATAGGTGCTCACCAGCACTACTTTCTGCAATCTCTTATGTTTGTATTAAAAATGTACATGTATAAGTATTTGTATCGTAGTGGGACTTAGCATATGTGTAGGGTTTTAATGGATACACTCCGTGTTAGTAGTTCCTTTGTATATGTAAATGACCTTTGATTGTACAAAAATTATTTGTACACCTGTGAGTCATAATTTATTTCGAAAAAAAATAAAAATAAAAAAGTAAAGTCCCGGATATATGGTTTACTTTTGAAACCGGTTCGGATCACTTGATTGGGTCGGGCCAGGGGATCGGGCGTGACATGGGGCATCACATTTTGTTAAACTTCTTAACTTCCTTCCTTATCCATCTACACCCTCTCAACTGAGAGTCATTGCAAAAAACATTATCAACTATCGGCACAGAATTATCATTGTTATATATGTTCATTGTTTTTATCTTTCTATCATCATTTATATAAATAAATTTACCTTCAATGATAACGAAGCCCTATCAAACTACTTCCTCCAATGGTATAATATTATGACTACCGGCTACCAACTACCGACTATAAAAATTTGAACGAGCTAAACTTGTTAAGAATATGGGATTCAATTAATTCGCATATATATTGAACTGTAGTAAAGCTTTTTGAACACAATTATTTTTATTGAATAGAGATACTATTGAATAGCCAAGGTTCTTTTATCTCATGAATTTCTCTATAATTATGGCACTCGTTTTTTTGTAACATAAATGATTTCTTAGGCACATTAACGCTTCTTGTGACAATACATATTTGTTTCCCTAATTTAGTTAGTGTATTTGCCTTATGGGATCAATTAAGGGATTATTCACATTAATGTGCTTCTGAGTTTCCATGATCATATTGTTCAAATATCTTTTTCTTTGCTAGTAGGCAAGAATAAATTAGGAAAAGAAAGAAGCTAGTTGTGTGAAAATTTTATTTTCGTCATATTTCTTTTATCTTCTACTGTCTCATATATTTTATTTTATATTTCCTTTTTAAAATGTTTAATCTCATTTAAAGTCAGAATTCAATATTAGAACTACAACTTACTATACTATCATCAAGATAAGTCTAAAAGATTAAAACTTTGAGAGGCAGCTAGGATTTTGGAGAGTCAACCCTGTTCTAGCACATTTGTCTCTCTCGAGGTTTCCAATAGGCTCGTTCGTGTGGATAGTTAGGAAAGGATCACGACGCTCTGCTACACCTTCGATCACGACAAGAAAAGACTTTGCACACACCTTTAGTCTCAAGGATATTCCGACATAAAGAAGAAAATATTCTTCTATCTTTAAACCATCTAATCGGATCACATGGATCCATGGTTGGATGAGGTGAAATTTTTTTTATTTTCCATTGTGTTCTGTATGATTTGTTGTCTAGAAACCCAACTTAATATATATATATATATATATATATATATATATATATATATATATATATATATATATATATATATATAAACTAATATTCTTAAATATTTCAATAAAATTTGTGCTATAAACTTATAATCAAAACTAAAATCTCAAATTTATAGTAGAATGCGCTTTTAAAGGTATTCTTATTCAATCCATATATGTTTGAGTATCCCGCTATTTATATTGTAAATAATATATATAAACTAATATTCTTAAATATTTCAATAAAATTTGTGCTATAAACTTATAATCAAAACTAAAATCTCAAATTTACTTAATTAGAATCTGCTTTTAAAGGTATTCTTATTCAATCCATATATGTTTGAGTATCCCGCTATTTATATTGTAAATAAGTAAACAAAGCATTTACTTAAATGTGTACAAAATAGCTAACTAAGCTATCTAAGTAAGGTCTCAAGGAGCTCTACCATAAAGATGAAGAAGTTGGCATTAGGCGCGGCGCCCCGAATCGGTCGGGTTAATGACAGCGGTCGTGGATGTCGGGTAAAAGCACGACCTTAAATAGGTGAGTCCGCTTTTTTTAGGACCCGAAGTTAGCCAAAATCGATGAGGAATCTCCTTTATAGAGTGCCTCAAATACAACATGTGCAATTACATGGCAACATGGCCCAATATTCTCTAGCGAACTCACCGGGTCCCACATACGAGTAAAAATAGCCACGTAAGGCTCATTTATCCATCTTTCGAAACATAAGCACATGACTATAAAACCATAATCCATAAGAGTTTAAATTACATCACTCTTATACAAAACATATATCAAAATTAAGCATTCTAATACATATTTTACAAAATATAAATCAAAGCCACAATGTGGCTTTCTTCTCAATATCGGCCTCCCAGTGACCTTGTCTCCATACATTCCGTATACGAAAGGGGGGATCCTGACGGGTGAGCAATGCCCTTCTGAGTAAAATCCTACAGGCTCTCCTAAGTGCACATGCAATGGTCATGCAACAATAAACCTCCCTACGAGATGTCATCCTAGAATGGAAACCTACATGTCATGAATAAGATGCAGACTCAACATGTCCCGTAATAGAGCCCTTACCGACTCCCCCTTAAACCCTAGGTCATTGACTCCCTCGGATGCTTATGCCTAGAGTGAGAAACTCACCATTGGTATTTCAACCAATGGTCTTTTATCCAAAACAAAAGCTTTTTGTTTTATAAATTAAAAACATTAGACAATCTATGAAACCGCTTTAAAACAAAAGCATTGGACAATCTCCGAAACCGCTTTAAAACAAAAGCATTAGACAATCTACGAAGCAAGCTTGACTGCACAAGACATTGTCCTTAGGCGAGCGCACCATGACTTCATACGGTGTTGATTTGCGACCATGAAGGCGTGGAGCTCTATTGGATGTAGATCGATGTCGGGTCCACCACCCCTTCACAAAGAATGATGAATGACAACAACCATACACCCACCAGTTTCTGCTTGATGTCCGTGCATATGAAATCTGATGCAAATGTGTCCTTTGCCTATTCATACCATGCTACATATATAATAAGTGTTATATGCACATATGCCTACTCATACATATTAACCCAGTGCATCAATTGGACATTTATATTCTTTATTTTATAAATTCCAATTTAAATCATACAATTCATGCCAACATACTTAACACACATACATTGACATCTACAGGTCATCGCCCCGATCGGGTAATGACTTACTTTATCCTCACAGAAGTCTAATTGTGACACCATGTCACAAAATAGCCTACAACCGAGCCATCTGATGGCCTCAATCATATACACAAACTCATGCATTTCCTAAGCCTCATGGATGTAATTATGTCAACATGCATATAAATGCGAAACAACACTCTATAATTTCAAGGTATTGGAAGCGCATATCATCATGACAAGCAATTTTCACACTTGGTACTACAATCAAATTTTCAAAAAATATGTGGGTACCAAATGTCATTCACAGGCACATGGCCAGATTTTAGACTCAAGGAGCTTTCCATAGAGTCTAAGAACACCAAATTTGGAGTCCTAACGAAGGAGTTATGCAAGTTGCAAGCCATGAAGAAAATCGCGGCATTCTGGCACACATGCGATGAAACTCTTGTGTTCCATCACTTTCGGACATAACATGAGCTCAAATTGCATTAATCTATATATGGATGGATTCTAGACTCAAAGAGATTTCCATAGAGTCTAAGAACGTGCGAATCAAAGTTCGGATGAGAAAGTTATGGTCTAAATCAGTTTGAGGCTTCAGCGAGCGATGACTTCTGTGACATGGAACCTAAGCATTATATTATATGGCACTTTGGAAAATTCACGTACCAGTTTTGGCTGGCTCATCTCGAAAACAACCCTTTCAGCGCGACAAACCCGCCCAGTGAGACCCAATTGGTCATAAAGCTTGTAGCCTGAAAACCGTCTGAACCAGCTGATCTTCAAAACAGCGAAAACTAGGGCATCATAGTGAAGGGCAGTAAAATAAAAATCAGTTTTTTTTTTTCACAGTGCTTCAGGCACCATCAGGTAACCCTTAGGGCTTAACTAAGACCAAAATGACTCTAGATGGAAAATAAACCAGTATGAAGGTTCCTACCTCTTTGGCTTGAAATGGCTTTTCGAAGACCAGGAAATCGAAACCAAGTACCTCCCCGAGATTTTTATTTCGAATCTCAAAGCTCCTAATTTGGTGTCACGCGTTACCCTAGGCAGTACTCCGACTAAGTCTGCTTGAAGCGTAGGCGACGCTTTATTTCAGTAGTCTTGAGAGGAAGTGGAGAACCTCTCTCTGCACCCTCTCTTCTCCTCTATGGTGAGACCAGAAGAAATGGGCTTTCCATTTGCCCTCCTTTTATTCGTCTTTAAATTTATTAAGTGGCCGCGATCGTGCCACATGTCCTCGGTCCCGGGTTCGTTTTTAGTCGAAAGCGATTCATTTTTCGAGTTTAATTTATTTTAAATGGCTTAGGCTGAGTTATTATATTAGAGATTTTAAGTAAAAATCACAGTCAACGATCACTTGTAGACTCACCACCCGAAAAATGCGTAAATTCCATTTGTCTCGTAATTCGATGACTTTTTCTAGATCATTTAGATTTTCTCGAAGACAGATCAACGACGCATTATGTTTCGTCATCCGATATCTAGAGAATTTTCTAGGTTTCCCTGAGTCATTCCAACAATTTTACTATTCTTGCCATTTTTCAAAAAATTTTAAATTTTCAGTTTTACTTTACTAATGTAAGTTCTATTAATGTTTGCTTGGCGAGTTTAGGTAGCTCTTACAAAGGTCTTGATAAGATTTTCTTTAAATAAGTGTAACTTGCTTTACAAGTTTACGAAAAGGAAAAAAATGGCTAAGTAGTTATACAAATTAAACATTCTGGTTTCCACTAAAAGAAATTGTCTTAGAATCCACACAAGTTTAACCCAATTGCTTAAGCTTCCTCATAACCTTGTGTAAACAACTCCCACCGAACATTGAACAAGTTAATTTTTCACTTATATTTTTCAATGAGAAATTCATTTCTTGTTTAAAGTACAACTCATTCAAATTGAGAGCAATTTATTGAAGATTTAGTCTTTCCTTTAAAACACTATAACCTTTTGTTATAATCATAGTTTGAAATTTTAAAATAAAGTTATTTGTGGTTATGAGGTAAAATCACTTATTCACTACTTGTGTTTGCAAATTCTCACCTTCTTCTTCATGATCAATTGATTTTTGGAAATTAGATTATGGAATTGAATCCTAACATCACCTTCCCCAAATCAAAATAAACTAATATGTGCTTATACAATGGATAAGACCCACAATATATAAGTCATGATATAAGACCATCAAGTAGTAATTATGACTTCACCAAGATACTATACCATGTGTCATCTCGACCTAGAGAGAATACTAAGCTTATGCGAAATATTTTAGTGGCTTTGACCAACATGTGGGATCCTAAAGTGCCATATATTCCTTAGTGACCCGGTCACTGTTGATAGGTACTCGTAAATTTATCTCCTTGAGTGATCTTTAAGGAAGTGTTTAATAAATTTATAATCGCTAATTCTTGAGAAAAATAACGAAGATAGGAGTTTTTGACGGAAATGATTTGTTTGAAAAAAAAATTATTAAATTAGTTTGGAAGCCAAAATAATTACCAAAGTAATGTGTAATAAGGTTGTCATGAGCGGCGGCAATTGGAAAATGAGAGTCTCAAATGACGATATCCATGACAGCGGTAATTGGGAATAAAATGTTCAAATGTCGTTGTCATGGACAACGGCAATTAGAAATAAAATTATTAATTGACGTTGTTCATGACAGTGGAAATTGGGCATAATTCAAATGTCGTTGTCATGGACAGTGGCAGTTAGACTTAAATTTCAAATTTGGTTCCATTAGTTTATATTTGATACCATTCTTCATACTTTGGTTTAATAACCTATGTAAATTTTATTACATATTTTGAGTGCTAAATATAATAAGTTGGGTATAATTCTCTCAAGTAGACTATAAGTATTTGATGTAATATTAACTTATTAAACAGGCCATATAACGACACAGGATAGTGAGGTCATAGGGAAAATACATGATGGATTATTTAATATTTCTTTCTAATTTTGTAAAGGTGATTGATAAATATCCACAATAATATTTATAAAATTTGATAACTAAATTTTTGAATTTATAATATTAATACCTTTTTCAACTATATAATTCGCATTTGTATTTGTTTCTAATGCTCAACCAGTGGATTAATTTATTTGTTAATAGATCAAATAAAATTTATTTATAATAAGTGTTTGTTTAAAAATTAGACTATTTTGTAATCATTCTCCATATTAAGTTTTTGTTTTTAAATAAAAAACAAAAATGAATTAAATCTTTGGATTATGCTATATGAAGGGAAGGAAAGCTCTCTCGGTAGTTTTTCTTGGAAACCTGCCATGAATCGCAATCCGATTAATTAAAGTCGAGCTAAGAGTGGAGTTTTAGGCAAGAAATACTTTATGAGCGGCTGTACATATGTCGAAACAAACATCAGCGAGTTAAAAATCGATCGGTTGATCTCATTTGATTAATTAGTCAACTTATCCTTGTATTGGTTTCATTAACATTTTATACTAACCTAAAAAAATAACCTACGTTTTCTTTTGAAAATGGACTGAATAAATTATAAATTGCTTCAAAGAAAGACAAATATGTGTCACTTTAAATATGCTGTGAGCTACATCATTTGATTTGTTTTATTTTATTTTTTTGGTAAGTAAAGGGAGTTCGATGAAGCAGTGAGTAGCCGACCTCAGAGTATCTGGGATGTATCTGACGGGTGCTCGAACTTTATACAAAAGAAACAAGCACGAAACACCATAAACTAAGATCTTAGCCAAAGACACGACTTTCGATTATCAAAAATCACCTTGAGACAACCACATAGTGAGGAACCACTAGCCGATCTACATAAACCAAATCATATAAATAAAGCTCATTGTATACAAATATCGATATAAAAATATCAACATATATCAATGAGTCCCACAAGATGGCGTTTTTATATTTCTCTTAGGAGGGCACCTAGAATAGCTTAGTTAATCCTATGAGGTCTCGTGCCGACTCGAAGCAGAGATTAATGGGTGATCATTTGTGGATGAGGGAAGGCGATGGATGAAGTACTGCGACATCTATATTGGAGCAGAGGAATTACGCCCTAGTTTTGGAGAGATTACTTGACTGTCTGAGGTCAAGGATGGTGTCAGATGGGAGGCCGATATGAGGATGATAAAGGGTGGGATGATAAGGTGATATCTTGCTATGGAGGATGGCTTTGTGACACCAAATATGGTAGGAGCTGTGTGGGAGTGTCTGAGGGTATGGAAGGTGATGTGTAAGTGTGGGGGGTATAAAAATCTCAGGTAATGGGTAAGTATGGGGGGGTATCGAAGTAGGCAATGTCGACTCAAGTGTACCACGACCGCCCTCACCATCTCGACCATGACAAGCCCGCCATCTTGATAGATCAACTCTCCCTCTCCCTCACCTCCGATAGAAGTTTGCATGTCTTGGAGTGGATGACACCCAGGAGGGTCTAATGGATGGTCCATGTGATGTAGATACCTCGATCGTAGCCGTGATGCAATGCTCTTCTCAGATCAGTGTAACAGCGATCCTAGTGTAGCTGTGATCTGTAATATGTGAGTCGTACACCCAGTAGGTGGTAGCATGGCTCGGCATTAAACTATGTTAGCCATGGCGAGATCTGTTAATAAACCAACGAAAATTATAATACATAATCTATTGATTCAAATTTGGAAAACACTTTAGAAACAAAGGAATCTAACTTACCAAAACCTGAGTAGTACCGGTTGTAGTATGGAACCTCATATCATCCCTATGGAGTGGTGGTGTCGCCAAAACATCGTGTATCTGACGGTACCTTACGCTATATGGATCATGGAGTCCGTCGTACCCACACGGGGTGTCGTGATGATCACACCATTTCCTTTTTGTATCCCGTAGGAGCAGTATGGAGCATGATACATCGCTCAATCTCTCTGGTGTCATCCACATGCATCCACTCTATGTAGTTGTTAGTCATAAGAGCAAGATGGAGGGCATCCCAGGTGTAGTGGCGGCGCGAACTAAAGCCGACGATTCCACTCATCTCGAACATATAAGCGACATCATCGCGAATCTGAGTAACTAAGCGAAATATCTGGAAGTGAAATTGACCAACTCTCAAAACATGGTACGCCATAAGACCTACATTTATATAACATTCAAAAACTTTTATGTGAATATGAATGAAATTACTAACAGAACCATATACTTTACATATCATTATCGATCAAGAGTTTGTGCGTCGAGCTGATCTGGATATAGGAGTAGAATGGGTGTACTGTGTGAGTACTCTCCCACCTAATGGAAGGTGGCTCTGGGTCCTAGCTCAGCGACTGACTCAGCTAGTAATCATCGTCGGGGGCCTCGACAGGTGCTCCATCGGCCGGCATCGGCTATCGTCATCATGTGGGCATGAGGGACTTGTGGTGCTGGATATCTTTGTTGATGCGCCCGAAAATCGAGTCGCCCATTGAAGTCTCGAAGACCATGGCGTGAATATAAAATAACTGAAAATGCAACTTAATGATGTGTTGTGTATATGAATATGTATGTAATAAAAAAATAAATTACATACACTGTATCAATAACAGCCCTAATAGCTAATTCCGTCTACGATCGAAGATGACTCGGCGTAGCATGATATGTATATGCTAATCTTGCGCCCTGACTATATAAGTCGCGATATGTGTCAAATCCTCATAGTAGTGGGAGAAAGCACGAATAGAACATGCACTCCCTTCTTATTAAAATGAAGGACATCATTAGATGGGAAACAACGGCGCGCCGCGCTGGCGACAACATGCACGTCGGTCTTCGGGATTTGGATCAGCGATCCGCGTAATCCGCGGATGGAGATCGCGGGATCACCACGAGCATCGGTAGTTGGGGTATGACGACTCCGCGCGACTATGCCACGTCGGCACTGTCGATGGCTGGCGGATCCATCGACCAGGCGAGGACGATATGACATGCATATGTGATGGGTCATCTCCGCGGCGCGCGTAAGCGTGTGTGTCTCGGCCGCCGTCTACCGGCGAATAGTGACCAAGTGGTGATCCATCATGATGTGGCTGGCGGTGCCACGTAAAATCCGCGTGATCCCACTATGGGCCGAATGCGTATCCGTCACTCGCGTACACATGAAGGCTTTCATCTATTTGTGATGAAGATGAGTATATACGAAAAGAAGTACTAAACGGACAAGAAACAAATTTTACTGGATGGACCACTGCTCTGAGTACATGTTACGACTAAGAAATATTATTTGATAAGTAATAAAAATACATACGCTCCGCATCATAAGTCACGACACATGTACATCTTGCAATGCAAACTCTGGATATCGAAGGATCGCATCATGAAGCCCTCTGAACGTCATATCTATAACTTGGATGTCTGAAAGGCAGAATAAATATTAATAAAACACATTGGAGAGACTATATCAACATAATTAATGCAATTACTAATTACAGCGACAATAAATTAAAATAGACACATACATTATTGATGTCTCATTTACTTAAATAATCGAACACAAGTATTTCATAATCGAAATACACATTAATTTATAAGTGTTACATACAAAGCAACTACACTCGTACATTGGTACAACGGGCATTCACGAACCGTTCCTATTCTTCTGAAGACCATAGATTGTGACGGGTTGTTTGCGACCCGCATGTGATAATGGCTTCCCCTGCTAACATCCATATCATTAATACATGGGTTGATTTGGGGCGATCCGCGCACATCGCGTTTCATTGACTTCCGGGGTGTGGTCTGATCGTGGGACCATCGTAAAGGGTCACTCGTCTTCATTGAATATTGGATGAAACAAGAAGCACCCACATGTATCATGAGTACGACTAAATGTGTAGTAGCCTTGCACAAATAAGCAGAAAAACAACATCGATCTTGACGTCGCTGTATAATATCGACTACATGAATCCGTATACCGGTGTCTTTACATGTGCATTTTTTGTCATGTAAGTTGAAGGCGTCGTTCGACCACTCCCTTGACTTGACATGAAATCGACCGTATGTGATAAAGTAAGAACAATTTCCATCAAACCAACCCTTAACAACATGACCACGAATACAGAGCATCAACATGTATGGGTGAATTGATCATCAGATGTCAATCCGTGCTGCTGTTACTTCTTGCGACAAAAGAGTAGCGTAAAAGGCGAAAGGAAAATGTCAAGCGTTATAATCACGATAGATGGTAGCTATGTGTTATTTAAAATTTCTTGTTAAATACCTCGACATGTTGGTTGTCGTATCCAACCTCTTCATTCATCTCAATAACAGAAGGTAACCATAGCTAGAAAGGGATTACTTATCCCCAATCATTGTTGTGCTTCAAAATTAATTCTCGATTGTATACATGTCTTGTTGAATTTGCGCTACGTACTGCGCTAAGGTAACTCTACATACCAAGTTCTTCAAGGGTTTATCTTTGAATCGAGATTAATGAAATTGCTTTGGGGCTGAAGTAGCATGCAAAATCATATGACCGGAAGATGATGCGACCCGACCAGATGAGAGTTACCATTCTTACTGCCGCGTAGATATGCATCGAGATAAAATCCCAGATGCGTGAGAGGTTACTGCATTTCACGATACATGCAGAGCCATCCCCAATATCAATATTACCGCCTTATGTAGTAACCAGCGCTAATGAAACAAGCGATTGTTACGTGGCACTAGCGCGCAAATCAATAGCGTGCTTTTATACTTTCCGCCACAAAAATGTGTGTCATCGTCTTTTCGATGCAGGCGACAATGTTGAACCGGTAGATGGCTTGGTGACGGGCTGCAGCGTTGCCAGGCCTCTCGGTGTTTGGCATATTAGTGTCAAATGTTTTCAAGTCTAACATCGAGTGGCTTTACCCATGGCCCGAACAAGCGACGGTGTGTATGGCGAGAAGAGTCGCGAATAATACAGAATTAGCACATGCTTTCCATCCGACACCTTTTTGTATGATATCCCGTTTCTCCGTCACACTTTGGCGAATAGCGGCCGGGTAGTGATGTGGTGTGTCTTAGTGTGCCTTTATATGAGCAGCAACCACATTTGAGTCGATTGATGATTCGATTCCAGCGATGATTGATCCTGAGCATGCGACCCGCTTGCCCTTATTTGTTGATATGCTGCAAATAAGCAGAGTATCTTTCACAATCATGGCACGAAGCTTCCATGAACGATGACATTCTTACGCCTTAACATCTTAAAGCGAACAGTTTTTTGGATGCAACAACGACGAAACTACGGTGTGCAGTGAAGGTAATCTTGCGCGACCTGCATTCGATTTAAGTGCAAAACATGACTACAAATTCTCCGCTTTCAGACCGCCGGTACTATATTTGCACCCATGGAGTCCACGCACTTGAAATAACGTACACAAGTTTTCAACATGTTCAAATTGAAGTGTTGGTGATGATGATAATGAAACGAGGGATGACATTGGTGTAAACTATCCTTTTGACTCATTTTTCTGGCTTGTTTAACGATTTAAAGATCTATTTTATGCCAAAAATATGAAATATTCATCCACTTTTGTGTTTTGAAGTATTGAAAAATGAGAATCAAACGGAAAAAGAAACAAAAGAGGACAAGCGGCGATGCGTAATAGTGACCTGATTTTTATGTGCGACACAAAATTCAACGACGAAAGGAAATAATACATGACCCGGCAACTAAATGTCGCAACAAACACAGAGACACCTTAACTTCCGAGCTAAAAGAGTTTTCTAGATCAGCGGCGTAAAAGTTTTCTTCGGCGATAGAGCGAACAAAATTTTGAAGAAAGCCATCGCGACAATACGAAAAAGCGTATGACATACTTAAGGTAAATGGTGAAGAACATTAAGCGACATTATGTCACATGTAAAACATAAAGCTAAGACAATGGATGAACTCTGTAAAAGCAAAGTTCCAATTCGCGACGAAGAAATATCAGAAAACTGCTGACCTGAGTTAGCTAAGACAAAGTGTTTTTTATGTTACGACAAGTTTCAACATCAAGCCCGACTCAAGGAAGAAGCGTTGTCGCCTTGAAAATCCGTCATGACATAACGGTCGAAAATTCTGGCAGAGCAACCTGATCTCTATCGCGACAAAGATTATTTTGTCGCGACAAATAAATTGAATTCATGTCGCGACAAAATCTTTGAAGCAACCTAGAAAGATATCAAGCGGCGAAATAAATTACCATTTGTGACATAATCAGAGTTGAAGGCAAAAGCGTATCGCGACAAGAAGTTTTGTCACAGAAAATAAAAGCTAAGAATGATAAAATTATGTCGCGACGGAAAGTAGGTTGTGACAAAGATTGAAGACTTGAGAATGGCCCCGAAGTGGTGTGTCTAACACATAATTCTATGTCGCGCAGTGACGACTCGGTAACTCTGAGAACGGAGAGAAAATGCATCGCGACCAAGGGTTTCTTGTCGCTTGAAGATTACTAGGACAAAGAAGAATATACGATAGAGAAAACTGCAATGGCGTGGGGAGTTTCATTTGAAAAACAATTGTTGGTTGAGACAGGAAAATTGTGTGGCGATGAAACTCAGTGAATAAGATTGCTGGAAGCAGTTTTAAACAGTTGGTGTCACTGACCTTGAGCATTCTGTGAGTGAAAAACGAACCGTTGAACCTGGTCTCTTCAGAGTATTGTCAAAGTATCCGCGACACAATCGAACAACGGGAAGAGCGGTCATGACGGGGGTACAAAGACCTTCCCGGCCAGTGGCGACGGACCTGACTAAGTCGTTGCATGGTACGTAGCTAGGTGACAGCCCGACAATTGCTGTTAAACGCAGGATCACAATGCGAATTGATTAATGGCCAAGCGTTTGGAAGTCTATAAATAGGCGCGTAAAGACGCTGACTCAGCGATTTTAAATGACTCTAGGATTTTTGGGTGGTTGAAATTCTTGCATTTTATTTTTATTTTATTTTTATTTTTTTCCATTTTAGATTTAGCTCGACATAGTTTATTTTTAGTTTTCCTTTAATTTTAGTTTGGGTATTGTACTATAGTACGACAATTTGTATTTCTTTATAAGTTGCTTTTCATTCTTGTTTGATTTAGTAATGGAGTGATATGATTGCAATTCTTTGGAGTTCATTTATTTCGGTTGTTCATGATTCGGTGAATTTTCCTGATCGGAGTTAGTTGTGAACCCGGTTTTGAAAAGTTGAGCTCACGAGGAAATGGGTCATTGATGATAGTCATTTCTTTGCATAAAGATGGAGGAAGACTTTAATTAAATTCTTGAATTTATTTGATTAATTATTGTTTATACAATTTACTTGTTCGATTACTGCGGTGTACACCGACCTGAATCACATATCTCACTCTGATTTCCAGGGGGCCCTCTAAGTGACATAGAGATGGAGAATCACGAGAGTGTAGAAAACCGACTCCTTGTGGGTATATTAGTATACTATGGAACTAATGAACTTGAAGATCACCGGTATAAGTTGAGATAGGTTGAATGAAGCATATGTTAATCACTCAAGGTCTCCTGCTCACGATGAATTGATCGATCCCATGTTAATGGATCTAATCGAGGAAGTGGAAATTTTCAATGAGAACATGGTGGTGTCGATCGAGGAATTTAGAAAGAGCTTTACGTATCACGTGCTATGGGAATGATAATCATACAGTCCTAGGCGATTATGAAATGCGAAAGGAAAATAACCGATGAAGAGGGTTAAATATTACAAATAACTTGATTAGAATCTTTATTCTCTCAAAAATGAATATGAACCTTTAATCGGTGAAAGTATGGATTAGAGAGAAATCAAACTATCTTATCTTGCATTTTTGACAAATTCATTTTTTCCAATTTATGGTTGAACTATGAATTGAAATGTCTGTAAAAATTGTATTGTGTAGTGAATCCATGTCCAATTTTGTCTCACTCAATGAATCCTCAGCCCCCGTTTATTAAACTTTCGAAAAACTTGTTGTATTTCGGATTTGATCCAGGACTACATTTAAGGTCCTCTTGTCATCATATCGATTGAGTTCAAAATAATGACCTTGATCTTGAGTAGTTGGGGTAATTAGTCTTTTGATTTATCATCTTTCCTCGTGGGAACGATATCTGGACTTTAAATATCCACTTTTATTCCTTGTACGACCTGTGCACTTGCAGTGATTTAGACCACAAACACAAATTCTAAATAAGTCATTTTCAAAAGAAAGAACAATTCCATCTTTTCATACACATGAGAAATAGTCTTAATATGATTTTGGCTTATTTGTTACTATGGATTGAAAAGTTCTTATATGTGATAGTACCAAAGATTAGCATACTATTGATCACATCATATAGTTGGGTCTTATGAGTTTTGCTTATAGTTGCAGAGTTGACATATAATTATTGATATGATGTCATAAATTTGTATATCATTTGGTCTTATCAGGATTTTTGGTGTCGTTGTCAGAGGATAGATGATAATTAAAGATGATATTCTTAGCCCCGGATTTACTAATTTGGACATTTTTCTTTTTTTATATTATTTTTAGGAAAATCACAAAGCCTTGTTTTTAATAGTAGTAAGCTGAATAAGCTACCGACATTTTCTATGAGCTGTGGATATAGCGTATCTCACATAATTCATTTGAGTCAGGTGTGTTTCTATTTCGGGAATATCTTAAATGCATTGAAAACCAAGGCAGTCTGCTACGAACACTTGAAATAGAGAACCTTGCCTGAAATAAGGAAGAGGATCCCGCAGTCTGAATCCGTAAAATATGGCAAATCAAAGAGAAAAGATTACATCTTATTCAGGGAAAGAAGAAGAAGTAGTACGATGAGCTAATATGGAGGGACTTTTGGAGGCACGATATCGAGGAATACTACCATGGTAAGACAACCTGCAATTGAAACCAACAATTTTGGTGAAGCAGTCGCGATACTATGGTGTGCGAGCAACACCCGAGTTCACGGTCACCCCTCTACGAAGATCCCATTGAGCATATGGGAGATTCATGAGGATGGCTTGACATAATTAATTGAATGGGGTTAGACCAAAAGTTATCAGAAACTACATTCTACCTTTTCGCGAGAGATGTGCGACAACATGGTTTAAATTCATTGCTAGTGGGATCGGTGAACACTTGGGAGAAGAGTTTGGTGGAGGCTGCTATGAGCAGATTTTCCTCGGCTCTGTTGTTGAGAAGGAGAGTAATTGTCTTAGAGAAGGAGAGCAGGAGAGTCTCTACAATGCATGAGAGATTGGCGGTAAAAAAGATATCTATGCATGGAATATATGCGACCCTTTCAGGATGGATATATTTTATCATGTACCATGAGTGTGCCTCGAGGGGTATTGCTTAGTGCATTTAGGTATCTTGAAATTATTCTGACATGGGCCAAAGTGATTAAGCATTATACTGCATGGTAATCCACATGTCATCCACGAGTGGTGGCCTAGTGATCTTAAGGGGTTGTTCTCGAATGTATGTTTAAAAAGTAAAATTATGGGATTTGAGGTTGGTTGATTGGTGATTAAACCATTATTTTAAAAGCGAGAAGAAAGATGATTGATAGGGTTCTTAGGTTTCCACTCTCTTATTGATCAAGTAATTCCCACCTCTTCTTCTATTCATCTAGAACCATTGATGAATGATGTCTTTTGATGGAAAATTTTACATTATAAAAACTCTTTTAGAATGAAAAGCGATCCCAGGTGATGTTAAGCACTTGTTCAAGCGATTGCTTTCGGACTCTTGGCTTTCGCATTTGTAATCTTGAAGCTAACGTAACGCAGTCTCTCTGGATCCACCGTTGTCAGAAGATAAGGTTTTTATGAATTTTCTATAAGTGTAACATCATGCAATACCGTTCGGTATAAAAGGAATTGAGGTTATTACCTTAATCGAGGTGAGTTTCCAGTTAGAACCCCATCATAAGGTTTAGAACTTCATTGAAATTATAAAGTGAATCATGTATTAATGAGAAATTCATAAAAACTTGAAAATCACACGTCAGTGCAAAATCAAGATTCAAAAACACGAAAATCTCTTGAAAGAGAGAAATGAGTTGTAATCCTAGAAAGATTACATGAAATTGAAGTAAAATCTGCGAAGAAATTAAAGTCTTCAACCACACTCTATGAACCACTAACAAAACTATGAAAACACTCCTTTTATGAAACCCAAAACCCCCCAGGATCCAAAGCACCCTCTCCATCTTTCTTTGGCTTTTATACCTTTCATTGTGATCTCGGGTGGTGGTCAAAGAGACATGACGTGCCCCTTACCTTTGAGTTGGAGTGCGCTCAATTCCGTGATTACGAGGTTGAATGCCAGTCTGGGTTGGTGTGTGGGTTAATGTCAGTCTGAATTCACCTCGCTATTGACTTTTTGCTTGAATGCAGAGTGCAGGTTGGAGTGGTATGCGTGCAGATTGGCCTTGTTGATTTCTGCTTTGGGGTGCCGTCTTGGTTTTTCGTGGTGCCGGTGCCCTCCCAGCCTGTTACTTGACATCATTGCACTTCCCGAGACTTCACCACAGTGGCTGCCGTCGCATCCTCGATGATCCATATTAAGCTCGGACGAACCCTTATGTTCTGCATGAAACGAAAACTTTGCAGAGTCAGAAGCTCGAGGACAATCAAAATTCTTCCCTTTCTAAAATGTGAGCAAACTATGAGCAGAGAAGTACTAATCAGTCTAATTATTTGCTCTTTTGTGTATTCATTTCTGTTTCTTGTCTTTGAGTCCACTGTCTTGTACCAACCTTGCTGCCCATACCTATGTAGATTTGGCTTAATGTTTACTACTTGTGATTTCCAACAACACTTCTTCTGAGTCTTGGGTTAAGCTTTGCAAGTTTCAGGCGAAAGGAGTAAACATAGTACTTCAGCCTAACATAGTGTGCGCAGTCGACTCAATTAAAACCCACCGGTCTCAGCCGATAGACATAACAACAAACTATATTCAAAGCAGATATTCTATAAAGGACCATGGAATTGAGAAAAGAAGAGCTACCATGAAAACCTTAAGCGAAATGAGCGATATTACTAAAGACAACAGTTTAAAATTACCCCATAGCTACTATGCATAAAAATTCAGAGGAACAACCAGCACAAGTGAAGTAAGGTCTTTAAGGCTTGTAATGACCATAGGCTACCTGAATGGGGCTATATGAGACTGCAATGAGTGCAGCATGGCGTGTGAGTCTCTACAGATTGACACCACCACAATCTGGCCTCTTATGCTACTACTCGATGTCCTCCCGCGTCATTTGTCGAGAAATGAGTCCCACCATCGACCGTCGTCGACTCCTCGAATCTCTCCTTCCAGTCGGAGGTGGAGCATCTTCCGTGGGTTCTCCCTCGATAAATGTGACTCTCGCTGAGGCACGTGAGTCCATTTATTTACTTAAACCCACATGATCAGAGCGCTCCATTCTTTTCGGAGGGGGACATCATCGACCCACGAGGCCGAGACAGACCAGGGAACGGGGGATGTGAAGACTGAGGTCTTGTGGATGCAGCTCGGCTCTTGGCCTCTGTTTGGCTTGTAATGGGCCCCAACTTCGGAAGAATTCTCTTTTCTCTAACCACTCCCCTCATCCTCGCAGCTTCCACAAGATTTGTAACTAGAGTTGGGAATGGAATATGCTATTTCAGTTAGGGGCTATGAGAAAGAATCCTGTGCGCACCATATATAACCAAAACATAAGTCGACGGGCTTCCCGGTCATCATATCATATAAGCGAGTTTCTTCCTTGCTTCGGCAATTTCGTTACCTTTGGTCAGAACATCATGAATAATTTTGTTCATCAGCGTATTGAGCCGAGCGCTAGAGCGAATTCGCGCGTATAAAACCTCGCTTGGAGGTGATTTGCCGTGGCATGCAATGAGCTGGGCATCGAGCTCCGTGTGGCCCTGAAAGGGGGTAAAGGTCAGATCATGGGCGGCGCGGGGCGGACATCTGCGAAAGTGAGCTATAGAATCGGGGGGTGATCTTTAAGCCATTTTACCCATGCAGGTGGTGCTGAAGAGGGTGTCACACGTGGGTTTTCACGTCAAATTGGTATAGAGATACCGAGACAGTGCAGAATGATTTACGCCTTAATAACAAGCTACGTGAGTACATGGAATAATGACCTGATGGATGGTGTGAGGCAAGAATGTGTCACTTTCGCTGCCATTATGATGAAACCAGCAGCGATTGATTGGGCCCACTCTGGTTGGATGGAGGCTGTGAAACATGGCTTGATCCTGGTGTCACGCTCTGTACCTGACCTTCTCGGATGAAGAATCTGCAGGCTTTCCCATGCAGCTAACTTTGTAGTGCGAGGAGAGGTGTCGGGTTTCCATTTCTTCACGACTCATCCATAGAAGAGAGTACAGGAGCCTTCGCCTTTTCCCAACATTTTTCGATCTTGCCATGATACCATGGCGAGTAAACTAATCGACGAGACGGCTGAGCTCACAAATATCTCCCGATAGCCTATCTCTGTGGCTATAAATTAACCAGTGGGATGAATGGCTTCTTCCAGCTGTAAACTGACCATAATCTGAAGAACGAATACTACCGACCAGACACTGACAAATCCATGGAGACTGTCTATTTCACGGAAAAGACGCTCTAAAGAATTGCGGGTCTTTCCCACATCTGTGACGAGCAGATCAAAATCACAGTGCGAGAGGTGAAAGCTGCTGGCAGAGTGGCTTCGGATTACCGCTTGTGAGGATAAAGGGCTAAATCGTGTTTGTCTTATATGGTGATGGGGGTAGGGATAACAGTGGAAAAAGGGGGTTTTAAAAGCCACCGTTGCCCAATGCGCCGTGATGCGAACCGATAAGTGCGATAAGTCAGATTGACATTGCTGCTTTTGCATAAGTGGTCTGGAATTTTGTGAAAGGTACCGTACCACTGTCCCTTTTTTTTTTATATATATTTATAGAGTTTCAGAATTTTGAACATTAGTGCCATATATAAATATATCCTTTCTAATGCTCCTCCATCCCTGATTCCACCGAATGCTCATTTCTCCCCGCTTCATATTCCCGCCCATACCGATCAGAACACGAGCAACAATTGTACTCTCTTTTTGACACCTTCATACTTACCATGAGGTCCACTGATTTCTCAGGATCATGGTTCCTAGGTTCGAATCAATTGGCAACTCAAGGCTCAAGATGGGTGCAAGGGGTAAGTCAACATGATTTCACAAAATGCAACATAGAAATAATGGCCTCAAATCATTTTCCAGTTATGCATGGTGTTCCTCAGAGAATATGATGCATGTAGTTAACATGGAATGCTAAAATAATGCAATTTACGTATAATAGCAAGCAAAACAGGAGTTTGAACAGAAAGTCTGTGGTTTGTGTAGGAATTAGAACAAAATTCGGGGCGATAAGGTCCACAATATGAACATAAAGATTTTGTGCATGCCTGTTATTGTGTAAATGCATTGAGATTACGTGGAATGCGTATAAGAAGTCATGCGGCTACAGACATCACAGGTCAAGAACTATATCCAAAAGAGCCGCAAATCAAAAAAAAATTTCCATACACTAAACATGCAACATGCGCATAGTTGGTTCAACCAAAGGTGTGCCCACACCCCACTACATGTATGGAAGCATTGTCCCCACGCAATGGTGGTACCCCCACTACAGAAATGGAGGTTGCCGATAAGTAACGGAGGGCAGTGGAGTGGACCCTTGGGGTCTTTTTTTTCTTTTTTCTTTTAAAAAAAATGAAATTGAAAATAAAAATAAACAAAATAAAGAAAGCATAAAGAAATGCAAGAAAGAAAACAAAAACTATATACAACAAAATAGGATAGGAATTACGTTGAAGAAGCATCCTGGTAGAGTGGATCTACCAGTTCCTCATTACTCTCCTGATGATCAAAGTACTCGAGAAATGGCTTTAGGCGTTGGCCATTGACTTTAAAGGATTCCATTTTTCCGATTTTCAATCTCCACCGCAATTCATATGGGTAAACTACCTTTGACAACGAACGGCCACCCATCTAGAACGGCTCACAGAAACATGCAACCGCGAGCCGTATAGTAATACCTTTCGTGAGGTTCAAAGGTCTTCCGAACAATGGTCTTCATGGAATAGCTTGAGCCTTCTCTTTTGTAGATTCGGCGCCTCATAAGATTCCCGCCCTCAATTCATCAAGCTGCTCATCTACAGCCAGTAGCCGCTTAATTGCCTCGAGCCAAATCAAAATTAAGAGTTTTAATAGTCCAATATGCCCTGTGCTCCATTTCTACCGGCAGATGACAAGCCTTATCATAAACAAGTCTATAAGGAGACATACCAAGAATAGTTTTAAAAGCAGTACGGTAAGCCCAAAGAGCATCGGTAAGTCGAAGCAACCAATCCTTACGATTAGGGGCAACCGTTTTTTCCAAAATATGTTTGATCTCCCTATTAGCTAATTCGGCCTGACCATTGGTTTGTGGGTGATATGCAGTTGAAACTTTGTGTGTGACTCCATATTTTTTCAACAAATTCTCAAAAGATCGATTACATAAATGGAGCCCACCATCACTAATGATTGCACGAGGCACTCCAAAGCGAGAAAAAATGTTTTCTTTTATAAATTTCAGAAAAACCTTGTGGTCATTAGTTCTCGTTGGAATGGCCTCCACCCACTTCGACACATAATCAACGGCCAACAAAATGTATAGGTACCCACAAGAAGGGGGAAAAGGCCCCATGAAGTCTATACCCCAAGAATCGAAGATCTCAATGACTAAAATGGGGGTAAGAGGCATCATGTTCCTTCTTGTGACCTCTCCTAATTGTTGGCACCGAGCACAAGTTTTGCAAAATTCAAAATAATCTTTAAAAGCGTGAAGCCGCAAAAACCACTATAAGATTTTATCCACTGCTTTCCTAGCAGAGAAATTCCTCCACAAGCTTCCGAATGAAAAAGGTGAGGTCCCAATTTGATCATCATACACACCTTCATCACCTTCCGACAAAGATTTAAACGTATATGGGTCATCAAAATAATATTTCTTAATGTCCGCCAAAATTTCCTTTTTTTGTTGAGAAGTCCATCGGTGAATTTGACCCGCCACCGATAATTTACATTATGTCCGTGATACCATGGGCAGCGAACAAGAGCAAAGCAAAAGTCAAGCCATATCAGAAAACTCGTCACCTATGGTTGGAGCCGTGAGAAATGGATTCCAGAATCCAACCGAGATAAGTGGTCACTACCACATTCTCGAATTCTTTTTATCTTTAATAGTCAAGTTGGGTTCGCACGCAGGATCCACCTAGTCAACCGAGGCTTATCCGCTTAGAGAGCGTACTCGCGTGATCCGGTGAAAATGGGTTACAGGAGATCCTACAATGTATGACCTGAACTTTCTAGTGGGCAAATACAATGGCCAAAAACTCTTTCCGTAGCGTCAGGTAGCTCGCTTCGAGTGGAATCTAGAGTCTTGCTGGCATAGTAGATCACAAAAGCCTTTTTATCTTCCCTTTGTCCTAAAACAACCCCTATAGCATAATCACTAGCGTCACACATGATCTCAAATGGAAGGTTCCAATTAGGAGATCGCATGATAGAGGAGACACTAACATAGTTTTGAGTTTATCAAAGGTGGCCCGCAAGCCCGTGACTATGCGAAGGACGTCCGCAAGAAAATTGCATAAGGGACTCAAGCATAATCAAATCTTTATGAATCTCCTATAGAATCTAGCATGTCCCAAAAATGACATTATATCTCTAACACACTTAGGAGTAGGTAAGTTGGAAATCAACTCGACTTTAGCCTTATCCACCTCAATTCCATTTTTTGATACTATGTGACCTACGACATCCTCGGTCACTCATGAAGTGACACTTTTCCCAATTCTAACACGAGTTCTTCTCTTGACATCTTTCCAAAACCTACGTAGATCTCCAAACATCCTCATATGAGTCTCAAAACTAAGAAATCATCCATGAAAATTTCCAAAATGATTTCTATCATATCAATTAAAAATCCCATCATGCACCGCTTGAAGTTCTCGTGCATACATAATCCAAAGGGCATTTTCTAAAGGCAATGTGCTGCAAAGCGACAAGTGAATGTGGTTTTCGATCTTCTAAAGCTGATCCACTTGATTGTACCGAGTACCCATCAAGAAAACAATAAAACTATGCCCCGCGACTCTCTTCTAACATTTGACCACAAAAGGTAAAGGAAGTGATCTTTCCTAGTGCCCGCATTGATTTTCCTATGAACCATGCAAAACCCTCCAACCGCAGGTGACACGAGGGAATTAGCTCATTATTTTCATTCGCTACCAACGCTGACTCCGCATTTCTTAGAACTACCCGAGTCTGGTCAATCTAATTTTGCTATCTCGCGATAGGGTAAATAACACCTACGTCCAAGAGTTTTAACCTCTTTCTAACCACTTCTTTCATTATTGGGTTCACTGCCTCTATGGTTGTCTAGAGGGTTTAACATCCTCTTCCAAGTGAATCTCGTGGGTGCAGATCAAGGGGCTAATTCCCTTAATATCTGCAATTTTCCATCCTATAGCGGTTTTGTGGGTTCTCAATATCTCCAACAGCTTATTTTCTTGTTCTAACTCTAAGGAGGAAGATATGATTACTGGAAAAGTTTTGTATAACCCTAAGAATGCATATTTGAGATTTGATGGTAAAGGTTTCAACTAAAGTTTAGGTGGTCTTCAAGGTAATAATTCATCCTCGACAAGGCGGCAATGGTTCAAATTTAGGTGCTCACCCATTCGCTCCACTACCCTCACTATGTTCAATTATGGAGGTAGAAACCCGACTCCGTATGTGGTCACCTCCTCATCCCAACTCGGGGCTTACTAGACAAGACATGGGAGGATCATCGCATGAGATATTATCTAAGCATTTTCGCACCACCAGCAACCAAGTTTACTCTCACCAACATCCTCCTCATCTCCCATTCTTTGATAACATTAAAGATATTCAAATTAACAGTCATGTTACCAAATGATAGTGTCATTAGTCCTCCCCTACAGTGTATGATGGCATTAGCAGTAGCCAAGAATGGCCTACCAAGAATCACTGGGAATTGAGTTCCTTGGTTCACCACAGGTTGAGTGTCAAGCACTACAAAATCCACCGAAAAATAGAACTTATCCACTTGCACCAATACATCCTTCACTATCCCTCTAGGAATCTTCACACTACGGTCAGCTAATTGGAGGGTGCTATTGGTTGGTTCTAATTCTCCTAACCCTAGATCGACGTATACTAAGTAAGGCAACAAGTTAACACTTGCCCCTAAATCCACGAGATAACTGCACTTTGAATTCCCTACCATCATGGAAATAGTAGGTTTCCAGGTCTTTGTATTTTGGGGGCAAATTGTTCGAATCACTGAGGTGGATTGCTCACCATAAATGCCTCCGCCGACACCTAGTTTTCTTTTATCAGGCACAACTTTAGAAACCACACAAGAGAATTTCAAGCATGGCATTAAAGGATTGCTAACTCTACCAGTGAACAACCTTGTGGCTTTAAGGATATCATTGGGGTTTCAACCAGAGGGTAAGCGTGAGGACAAGTGTATACCTTGCCCTGCCTCCGCCTCACCGTCAAATCCTTTCTCCCTAGGAACATGAGGCTTGTCCGACACCTCATCATCTCCAACTCCAGTTCACTTTCGTAACTCTGTAATGGTTCCTCGGCTGAATGGTTTCACACTACCTTACTCACTTCGGCAGGATGCCTTGCAATGTTCGGGTGCCATCACTGGGCTCGGTGATCAACACTATTTTGACTCAGTTTTGAAGTTTTGAGAAGGAAGTTTCCCTTTTTCTTGTTGAAAATTTCCCATGGAAGAAGTTAGTTTAGTGATTTGGGATCTCACATCATTCAAAGCAGTTCGAAATTCAGTGTTGGTGGATTGTTGAGTTTGGACAAACTATGTCACAATATCCTCCAAACTTCTCTTATGTGGAGGTTGATAAGGCTGTGGGTTCGGATTCCCTTGATTTGACGGATTGAAACCTTGGTTAGGTGCACAGAAACCTTTGAGACCTTGATTCAAACGGAGGACTTGGTTTGAAAAACCTTGGTTTTGATAATCAGCCTTGGGTTGCTCGCGTTATTCGGGGCCTCCTCTGCTTCTCTAATCTTAAAATTCGGTGCTTACCCCACTCCCTGATTATACGCTTCTTTGAGTATGGAGAATTGAAAGGTTTCCTTTGGTACTCATGCATTATTGTTTCATTCGATTGCTCCTTAACTTGAGGAAGATTCATGCTAATAGTTTGAAAAGGGTGAGGTCATCGGTGAAATGATGCATATTCCTCCAATTTGTATCCCATAGGGTAATAAAGGGTACTTGAGGCACAATTAGTTACCCTTTATTTACCTTTTTCAACTCTATAGCTTCCAACTTCCTCGCTGCTAAATTAGCTACTTTGCTTGTAAATCATCATTTTCTCTCAAATGTGATGTGAATCCTCCCGTAGGTGTACTATGCACTTTAGCAAAGATTCACGAGGTATTACTTCCCATGTTCGAGCATTTTCAAGCATGGTGTCAAAGAATTGAAGCCTCCCGCACTTTTCATAAAACTCTCCCGCATACACATCATTTGGATGTATTATTTATTATCCGCTGATAGCCCTTGATGAAAATACACAATGCATTTTGGTTCAACATCCAAACCATGATGAGGGATAGCATGGAAGAGGTCCTTGTATCTTCCCATACGCAAAAAAGTTCACCGCTTTTTAAAATTCTTGGATTGAGTTCGCATGCAGAGCATCGTACGTGCGGAGGGAAGAACTTGTTAAGTGAATCTATTTCACATGTCCTCCCATGTAAAGATTTGAACTTGGTAAGCGAATGAAACCAGATTTCGCCTGTCCTTTAGAGAATGGGAATAGAACCATACAAATTATGAGAGAGGCGATCCGTAGAGAGGAATGCACTGCTGGCATTATCCTCAAGTTCTCATGGAATGGAGTGTAGGTTCTCATAATCGACCCCTTGATACACAAGTAGAAGGCGGATCATCTCCGACTTCATGAGGAATTGGTTAGCCTCTTCAAGTAGGCGAATACATGAGTTTGTTGTGGTTCTTTGAGGTTGCAAAATCTCTCGGAGAGTTCTTTCCACATTAGGTAAAGGAGCAGGGGGAGCCCGATATTGATTTCGCTGAAAGTTAACATTTCCCCTCCTAATGGCTTATGGGTTGCCGGGAGTACAACACCATCTCCATGTGCCATGGAGGTTCAGAGTCCTCAGGTTAACAGTACCCTCGAGCATTTGATTAAAAAAGAGGTTGTTGACTCTGAATGATCCATTTGAGGTGTAAGGTTCTCTTGAAACACCTGATTTGCTACTGACCTTCGACTTCTTTGAGGTATAATTCTTACAAGCCTGCTGTTCTGCGAGCCCAAACCGACATGCACGAATCCTACTCCTTCCAAGCACCCACTTAGATTCCTCAAAAAAAAAAAAACAAATTTTAAAAGAAAAAGTAGAGAATCGACCGATTTGTAAATGCACTGTACCACTTGAGTTTCTTCGATCAACTGTGATTGATCGCCACCGCAAGAACGGCAAATAAAAATGCTTGCCTATTTCAGATGCCGAAATTATTCCTGCCGTAGGAACTAAAGTCAGTACATTATACTATTGCGGTAATCCACGTCATCTCCACAAGGAGTGGTACTCTAGGTGATCCTTAAGGGCTGTTCTCCAAAAATTGTATGTTTAAAAGTGAATTATGGGGTTAAGGTCAGTTGATCGAAGACCCGACAAATTGACTTATTTTAAAACAGTAAAGATGATTGATAGGTCGTAGGTTTCCACCTTCAGCCATTGATCAAGTAATTCACCTCTCTTCACAATCTCATCTAGGAACCATTGATGAATGGGTCTTTGATGGAAGATTTTACATTAAAAGCTCTTTTTAGAATGAAAACGATCGTAAAGGCTGTTAGTTCACTTGTTCAAACAATCTACTCGCACTTTAGCTCGCATTTGTATCAAGCACAACGTACCGAGGATCTCTCGCTCACACGCTGTCAAGAAGATGCCCAACTAAGGCTTCAGAGGTAAGATTTTGTAGCAAGTACTTAACATCATACAATCCCAAGAGGTATAAAAGAGGAATTGAGGTTATTACCTTGATCAAGGTGAGTTTCCACCATTAGAACCCCATCATAAGTATTTAGGAACTTCATTGAAATTATAAAGCTAATCATATTTAATGAGAAACTATTCATAAAAGAAACTTAGAAAAATCATATCGCCAATTGTAAAATCAAAGAATCAAAACACAAAATACTCGAAGAGAAAGCTGGGTTGTGTAATCTAACCTAAAGATTACATGAAATTGAAATCCAAAATCAAAAGAAGTCTTCAACCCTACTTATGAACTCCAACAAAACTATGAGAAAAACACTCTTTTATGAAACCCAAAACCCTAGGATCAAAAAGTCGCCTCTCCATCTTTCCTTCGCTTTATACCCTTTTCCAGCTAGATCTCGAATCGTACAAGGATCAATCCATTCCTTTGCAATCGGAGTTGGAATTCTACTCACCTCGTAATTATTACGTGTTGCACGACGTAAGAGCGTGGTATCGTAACCACTTTCCTTCTGTGATTTTTTTCGGTTTGGGGTAACTGCACCGGTCGGGAGTGGTACTCCGCACGTGATTGGCCAACGTTGATTTGATTGGGGCACCAGATCGGCTCACTCAGTGCCCTAGCATTCAAGGTTCTAACTTGTTCGCCAACATCATTGCACTTCCTAAGACTTCACCATAGTGACTGCCATCATCCTCAATGATCCATATTCGCTCTCCGGATACCTAACCCTTCTGTAACAATTATGCATGAAACTCGAAAAACCTGCACAAGTCCAAATTACAAGGACGATCAAAGGTACTCTATTCTTATACAAAATAGCAAAATATGACCAAGGTACCTAAACCTATGGTAATTGTCGTTTTCGTATTCAATGTGTATAATTGATGCATCCTGCTGTCAGGAGCTTTTAAATGAAGAAACGCAGAGGAGGCACCATCAGCGACCTTGCCAAATGCAACTACAAGCTCCATCTGAAGCTTTAGGGAGCAGCAGCAGACTAAGGGGAAGTGGTCTTATTGGACTGGATAGAATGACAGCCATAGAAGCAAAGCTGGATGCAATTATGAACAAACTGGGGAACAATGAGAAAAGAATGCATACTGCACATGAAGTGGGAGCAGTAGTAGCTGAATGAGGTTGGGTGGTCAGCCGTCAAGAAGGAGTTCCATCAAAGAGGAGGCACAACACCTCAACGCAAATGAGCTACACACCTTTAAGCCCAACCCCAACCCCGCCAACACACACTATACAATCTCAAAGACTGAAACCATGAAAGTTTTTCATATATGGAGGAGCACGCTAGGCCCCGGCACTGGATAGAATTACCATCAGCTTATGCTCACCATGCTCCAATTAAAGAACAACAGCAGAAGAGTGAGTATTAGGACAATAAAGGAGAATATCAAATCGAAAAGGACTCAATCTTGGGGAAGATCGATGTCGCAGAAGCCACGTGGGGGAAAACAAAAGAATTTTGAATATGCATGAGAAGAAAGATTTTCAACCTGAGAATTTCCAGCAAACACAACCGTGTTTCAGCCAAATAAACAATGATTCTTTGAAGAACTGAGATGCAGAGAAAGGCCTGGTCTCTAACTATGCGTAATCGTCCAAGGATTCGCTTCTAAGTGACACACTAAGAATCCAAGGACTGCAAGGCACAACTCTAAGAAGTGGCATTGAATTGGAAGAAATAAGAAATGAAAAGAAAGATGACGAGGAAGAAAATATGCGCATTGGGAACACTTTAAGCAGCATAGCCCAAAGACTACAAAGGAAGAGGAAGTGAATAAAGGAAAACTAAATCCAAGCAGTGGAAAGAAAATCTGTGGAAAAAGAAAGAAGTTACACTTATGAACCTCGGTTCCATTCCCTCAGTTAAGTATAAAGCAAGGCTTGTAGAGAGATTCTCTAGATTCCAGACATGGCTTAAGAATGATAGAGATCAACATCCCTCTTCAAGCATTGACCAAATGCCTCTTTATGCAAAATTTAAGAAGGAGATATTGGAGCTTAAAAGAAAGATTGTCGAAGAATGAATAGTGAGTCCGACAAAGAACCCGTAGAGCAAGAATTGCACTTTACCGCAGAAGACGCAGGATCTAGGCACCTTCACTATACCCCGTGAAATCGGGCATGCCGACGTGTGGGGAAAAGCACTATGTGATTCTTGGAGCCCATCATCAACTTGACGCCTCATTCAGTAGCAGAAAAGACTAAGTTCGGGGAACTTACTCCCACAAAATGCCCATGACCTTGCAAATGGCAGATAGAACACTAGCCCATCCTGAGGGCATTTAGAAGATAATAATCAGTGGGAAAATTCGTTTCTCCAATTTTGACTCAGAGTCATTGACATAAAGGAAGACAACAAGTCTCATCATTGCTAGGGAAGACCTTTTCTTAGCAACAGGAGCAACTCCTGGGATTAGATGTGGAAGAAAGAGAATTAATCCTCGGTCGAGGGAGAGGCTAAAGGCACTTCAATCTCAATCAATAAAATGCACTAAACTATGGATGTTGAAGGTGATCGTTGTAAAAGTGAGGCTCCTAACTCAAAAAGTTTCAATGATGAAAGATTGTACCTATAATTCAATTAATGAGAATGAAATGAATTTCAGATTCGAAGCAACTAAGTTAAATTTATGGACCCCAATGTTAAATTAAACAAGGCAGTACTCAATGTTAAAGAAAATAATGTAGAAAAATCCAATAGTTATAAAGAAGAAGTTGTTGAAGAAAACACAAGTTCAGAAGATTTAATTCTCAAGGAATTACCGAATGATTGAAATATGCCTTCTTGCAACTGTGTAAAAGGAAAATCGTATCATCATCGGTGAACTCGGATCGACCGAGATTGAAGAACACAAACTACTAGAGACTCTTAGAAAATATAAGGAAGCACTAGCTTGGTCCATAGAATATCTGAAAGGAATCGCCTTCATCGTATGCAACAAGATCCCTATCGGAGGAGGTACCAAACCTCTATAGAAAACACCGTAGAAGGATAAATCCAAGAATGAAAGAAGTAGTCGAAGTACAAATGGCTAAATGCAAGCTTCATCTATGCAATCTCTACACAAATTCTGGGTGAGCTCATGGGGTCATGTGTGGTTCCAAAGAAGGGAGGATTCATCATGATAAGAAATTGTAAGAATCGAATCGATTCCTACAAGAACTCGTGGACATGATGGAGAGTGTGTGATGTGATCACGTAAAACTAAACACGCTTACTAAAAAAGGATCATTATCCTCTACCTTCATTGACCACAATTGTCGGACAGCCAGCGTGACACCGACATCAAGTTTAATGGATATTCCGCAGCAACTGGGATCGCAATAAATTTCGTATAGATCAAGAGAAAACTACATTTACATGTCCTTATGGCACCTTGCTTTTGTGAATGATGCCTCGACTATATAATTCTCCGCCACCTTTCAAAATGTATGATGTGTCTTATGTTTTTCGATTTGGTGAAAGAGGCTATAGAGATATTTATGGATGACTTCGCATATTTGATTCATTTTTTTAGCATTGTTCAAAATTAGAAACAGATTTCAGAGGTGTCAAGACAAAATCTAAATTTTGAATCGGGGAGTAAAATGCCTTTATGGTAACAAAAGGTATTGTCTTGGGACACAAGATTTTCAAATACGGATTGGAAAGCAGACTAAGAAAAGTTATCGTTATAAAAACCGGTGCCACCTGCTTACAACAAAGAAGGAGGCAAAGCTTCCTTGACATGTTGGTTTTTACGTAAGATTCATGAAAGGACTTCTCAAAACTGCACCATTGTGCAGATCGCTGAAAAGATGCAAAATTTGATTTGATAGAATCATGCAGATTTGCATTGATGATATTAAATCCAAATTAGCGATGCTCCCATCATGTTAACACCGACCGAAATAATGATTTTGGATTATGTGTGATGTCGTTGATTATACAATGAGCCGATTGGACAAAGAACCGAAAAGATATCTGCGCCCAGTATACTATGCCAACAGTCCTTTAATGAGGCACAAGAGAACTACTCCACCACGGAAAAAGATATGCTAGCAATGGTGTTTCCTTGTGAGAAATTTTGGCCTTATATATTGGGATCCCATGCGGTAATAATACAATCGATCGCGCTATCAGAATAAAATATCTTATGGCGCAAAGAAGGAGGCCAAACCAAGACCGATCATATGGGTATTTACATTACAAGAATTTTGATTCGAGATCAAAGATAAGAACTGGTGAGTGGTCAAATGGATAGCGCATCACTTGTCTGGCATGTTCTTGACGCCGTGGGAAAGAAAAGTGAAATGAAATAAGACAAATTTTCCTAATGAGCTTGTTTTGTTAATACCAAAAACACTCGAACGGGAAGAGGAATTGGAATTGAGGTCAGAAAGCATAATGTCTCAATCGACTATGCAGCGAATAACTACAAGGGGGAGTATTTCTAATTCCATCAACTTTGTTTTTAATGATAATGGCTATCTGAAGCTCGTGAATTTGATGCTAATTTCTTGAATGCCTGTTGGAATATTTTGTCAATGATGTTGAGTTAGAAAGAGATTTGGTGTTCATACTTGAATTTAGGTTTTTATGTTTAAGTGTGTTTTCACAAAGTATGTATCTAAGGGAAGGACTTGTCAATGATGATCGAAAGGGGTTGAATGGGTTAAAAGCAAGGAAAATGTGAAAAAATTTTGAGGTGGTCAGAATCTTGTCGCGACAAAATAAGTTATGACGCCGACACCAATTGAACTTGTAGCGATATCAAGTTATTTTCGCCGACATGCTTTGTCGCTGGCTGTCAATGCTAAAATGGAGCTGGCAAGAGATTGTGTCGCAACATATTTTCTCTATGTCACGACAAAAAGCAACGTGAACCTTAGAATTTATGTCGCGACAAAGAATTGCCCAAATTTAAGAATTAAATGAAAAATTTATGTCGCGACATTGATTTTCTATGTCGCCATTACGAATTTAAAAGGGCATAATCAGAATAAAAATTTGTCGACAATTAAAAGAAGTAATCACACCTGCTTAGAAATAGAAAAATTCGAAGACTGAAGAGTCATCTACCTCATCATAATTAAACCTTTCAGCCTCCCTCACCAATTCTCTTACTTGTTCGAAACCCTAGATCTCTAAACCAATCTCTCACAATGTCTAAGCCCACAACCCTGATTCCAAACCTAAACGAAATCATGGAGGAGTATGCTGAGCTGAAGATCGATAGCTCAAAACCACTCGACGGCGGGTCGAAAGCAACGAGGAGAGGCTGGCGAAGATGAAGATCCCTGAGCAGACAGCTTGAAAATTTCTGAAAGAGAAAAGAGGAAATGAAGAAACGTAAATCGGCGAACAAAGGTTATATCTGGTCTCTGACATGGCATATATTGCTTGGAGAGACAAGCTACAACACAGAGACTTCATCGGGGAGAGAGGCTTCAACAAATGGATTTCACCCTTCCAAGAGCTGATAGAAAGCAAAGGATGGCATCTTTTCTGTGAGCACAAGGCTTCCGAGTTCGTAGATGTGGTAAAAGAGTTCTAATGCTAATATTGCGGGAACCATGACAAGGCGCTTTGCGTCGAGGGAGATGGGTATCTTTCAGCAGAGAGCAGATAAATAAAACATTCAATCTTCAGGAGAGAAATGATGGATCTAAATTCAAAAGACTAGTTGAAGCACCTAACTTCCAGAAGATTGTAGATCTGTTGACTGATGGCAAAAGGAAGTGGAATGCCATAAAAGAAGAACCCGCATGAATCCATCGCCAAGGGGGCATTGGCAAAGGTTTGGTTTTACTTCTTAAGTTCAGTCATTTTGCCCTCCAAACATTTATGCACAATCAGGGAGAAGGAAGCAGTTTTGCTTTATGCCATCCTCAAGGGATACAAATTTAGTGTAGGCAAGTTGATTGAAAACTCAATCCTGAGCTACTATAGAGAAGGATACAAGGGATTAATCCCACACCCGTATCGATATCGAGGTTATGTATTTCAAAGGTGTCCAAGGAGATTGGGAAGAAGAAGAAAACTGCCCTAAAACATCTCCCCTGACACTCATTGGAATCACAAAAGGGCCTAAAAACAGAGGCAGAGGAAGTCATGTGGAAGTTGTTCGAGAAGAAGAAGAACCAGCAGAATTACAACAGCTACAGCTTGAAGAAGAAACTCTGAGCTCCCACAAAGGCAGAGAAGTGCAAGCCCAGTACTACCCTTCTCCCTTGAGGTGAGACCAATTCATCAAGAGCATGTCAAGGCTCAACCTTTGCAGAACAACTATGTAGTCCTTTGGAAATGCTTAATGCCAGTGAAGCAAGGAATGGAAGAGGATGGACAACCAAATTAGTTCAACTGCAACCTCCGTAGGATGAGTACATAGAGGCTGAGTTGAGAAAAATGGACCATAACTTAGAAGAGGCTCTAAAACAGAGATGAAGAATGGAAAAGTAGATGGGAACAAAGGAACAAGAGCTCGTGCGTAACCAAAGGCAGAGAATATGCCTTCACTTTGAAGCAAATGCAAAAGAGAGCCGCCTATTCAAGATCATGAAGGAAATGGAGGAGGCTACGGAGAAGCGAAATACGCGGTAAGGCGGCCTTTTGGGTATCCGCATAAGGAACATCATAAGGAGATCAAAGTTTCTGATCTAAAAAAGGGACAAGGAATTGGGAGGGCACCCGAATTACAAGAGGCGCCGACTAAAGCTTAGATATGATCAACAAAAGTCTGATTAAGATGTACTATGTCTTAGTGAGTTTGAGGGACCCAGAAATTTATCAAGCAAAGACAAAATGATGATCAAGCAGCCTAGCCCTAACCATGGAGGTCCAGATTTACCGTATGGGCAAGCGGCAAATCAAGCATAGCCACAAGTCCAAAACCCGACTCTCACCTTCGTCGGATATAAACTAGACCCACAACCTCACCCTCTTCCTATAAGATGATAGAAAAGAAAATAGCTCACCCTACTTCCATCTCCTCATCCCTCTCGTATCTAACACCGGGCCATCAAAATAATTAGACAAAATAAAGAATTCTTTGTAAATTCTGTGTTCATTTATGTTTTTTATTGTTTGGTGTTGTTTTTTTTAATTTTCTTTGTTTCATGATTGATACTTAGTTGAATAATTGAGAAACCAGCTACCTGGATCAAATTGGCTAATTGTCGCAAAGATGTTCATCAAACAATTGATGAAATTGTGGTTGTGTTTGATTGTTTTTGAAGCTTGAATGCATGGTCAAAATGAAATTTTGATTGATTAAAACAACACAACAACAAATCTCAAAGCCAAACAAACCATTGATAGATGCATTGGGGTAAGATGAAATGAATGGAAATTGATAGTTGTAAGTGTGACGCCCCAAATCCCGAGGGTCCGTTGACTACCCGTCAACCCACGGAATACTCGTGAGTGTCGGGTGACCCGACATTTTTCACGAAAATCGGGCGTAGCCTTGTACCTGTGAGCTCTACTAAAGAAACACTGATGAAACTCCTGTCCAAGCAAATTAATTGTAACCACACGATGCAACAAGGATGAAAAACTAATAAATGCATACTACAATTATCCATAAAACATACCAACTATATCCAATAGCTTCTAAGAGTTCAAATGTTTTACTCTTATACACATATATTAAACTTAACGAAGCTCAAATAATACAATGATACTCCATCGTTTCACAACCCTGAATTTCTTCAGAATCCTCATTCCTAGACGGAAGCCGCCCCTCGCACGCCCTCGTGCACTGCAAAATAACATCCTCGCCGTGGCAGCCACGCTCAAGACGACCGCCTGCGGCCACTCCACTCAAGTCAAGAAAGGCAATATTCCAAAATAAACACACATTCAAGCAAATGCATGATCCTACTCAATGTCTACATAACTAACTCGATCCCAGTCCTTTTCATCGATCACACTCGCCTTAAGCTCTCAGATGGTAAATCTATTGTATTGTTTGTTAGTTTGTGGACAACCTCCGATGAATATATATCAATTGGTCGTTCGACGATTGATATATTATTTTGTCATGACTTCTCCGATTTAATATCAATCGGGGCCGCCTCCGACGATTAATATTTTTCATTCGACTACCTCCGATAATTATTTAGACTAATCCGAACCATTTTCTGGGATCATCTTATGCACTAACTCCTATAGTCCTGTGACGTTCCAGCCACATATGGAATGCATGTATGCCAATTCCAATACGTTTAATCATGTAAATATATAAACACGCATATATTTACAAAATTTAATTCACACAATCATGTCATGTAAATTAATTAATTCATACATCGTACCAATTTACTTCGCTTAATGATCAAACACTGAGCAATTCTACTTGAATTACTCGACCAAACATATTAATTCACAAAAATATATTTTTGAGAATGACTGCTTTCTCGAGAATAAGGAAACCTAAGCATTATTCTCGAAAATCACAATTCATCTGCTCACCAGAACTGCATTTCACGGCCATTCCTGGCCTCATTCCAATCAATACATGATTTAATACAAATTTTATAAAATAAAACCCCAAACAGCTCCCTTACTGGCCGGCTGCACATTTGGATTCCATAAAATGAGTATCAATCTTGGCCCCCAAGGCTCTGACCGATCAACAAATTTCCCTCATAGCCTCATTCTACTAAACACATCAACAAAGAATGAATGAAACCCACAGGAGAAACCCCTACCTCTGGAGTTTGAGGAAACCCCTAAACTGCACTCACCAAGCCCTCTCCACGTGCAGCGCTATCCTTGTCCCGAAGACCGCAACCGCTGATCACGCCAGATTTAGAGAAAGAATCTATCCTCTCACTAGAAACTGGGGACTGAGCTCATCGCATCTTTTCTCCTTTTTCCATTTCACGCTTTTTTGCATTTTGAATTGAGAAGACAATCACTATGCAACTTTTCGTCCTTACCACTTAAATCAAATCCCATAAATGACCATTACGTCCCTTTATTTCGGGCCACATTCCCAGACTATTTCTACCATCCATTTTCATCATTTTTCTACTCATGCCACACATGGCACATGAGTACGTTTTATATGTGACTTTTGTCGCATCGAAAATCGTTTTATGGCACCCGACGCATGCTCAAAACGTGCTGTTCCGGGATCGCCTCGACCTCTACGAAATTTACTATACATAGATCTCACGAAAGACGATCTCCAATCTGAAACTGCTCATCCCGGTATCTAAAGTTAACAAATGATTTTTTTAACCAAATTAACAATTTTGTAATCTAAATTACGATTCGGGCCTCTTTTCCATAAAATCGAATTTCTGCCCATGCAAGATTTTGAATAAATTTGAACTTCATTTAATAAGGAAGGTTTCTACTAAATCGATGGAACTGGACAAAACTTATAATTCCCCTGTCACGTGAAACATTTTTATCATAAAATCATGATAACTTAGCACATCTTCTGGGAACATCTTCTGGGATCCATCACAGTAGACTCTCCAATGCCCTATAACTTGTTAGATTATTAGTCAAGACAAAATCCTAGCAATACCACTAATGCGAAATGATTTAGCCATCTCAAAGCTTGAGTCTTTCAAAGCCTACCCCTATGATATACAAGCATATACACTAGCTCCTTTATTCGAGCAAAGAATGAGCCTAACCTCTTACATCAACTTACAGAAAGAACCCTATTTGCCCAGATTGCAAGAAAAACACATCAATGACAGAAGGACAGCCTGAGTAATATCATCTCAGGATAGAAAAGAGAAACGGGTTGAGAAAGAAAAGTGTACAGATGATAAGAGATAAAGAAAATGATTTGCAAGCCGCAAGAAGTTAAAAAATCAAGATGAATAGCCGATTCGCAACACCCTTCCTCCCCGAACAATTAAGTCCTTAGGTGTTCAACACCTAATAATTCCTAATAATGCCAACTGCATAGTAGAGCACGACCCAAAGTTCGTTAAGAGTGGTAGAAAGCTTAAAAAGACCAACATTGCACCATTCCAAGAAACTTGATGAGAAATGGAAAAAAATGACAAAGCTTCTAAAATAAGGAGGAAAAGTTATCTTCAGGGTATGAACAATGAAAAGAGAAAAATATACCAGACTGAAGAATATGCAAAGAGATGCACTAAACCTGTGGAGAAGGTTAGAAAATCACAATCAAGAGAAATCAATTATATATCAAAGGCAAAAGTGTAAGTTGTCAAGAACTGGGTAGTTGAGTTTAAAATTGTCCCATTATCTACCCAATACCCAAGCCAAACATTACAAGTCTGAAAGACCTATTTGATCCTGAAGATGGTAATATGCTTACATTAATGGAGATTAATATGACAGACAAGCATATGGGATTGTAAGAATGAAAGAGAGAATGCCAACTAAGTATTATCTCAGAAGCTGTAACTGATCTGCCAAGGAAGAGAGTGAAGACCATCACACACAAAAATCAGGATTGAATGATTAAATTATTACACACTATGAATTATTGGTTGGTTCAGTGAACTTAATTGAAAATCTTCCTGAATCTAGATTGGAAACATATTTAGAAGTACTCTACAACTAACTTATGTTTCATGCCCAGACTGAAATGCGGAATAGAAAAATCCTTAAAAATAAAAGTTAAATTGCTCGGTGACAAACGAAATTTTCTTTCTTTGCTCTAGGACAAGCAAAACTTTGCTCGAGGAATTCGACGAGTGTAAAACTCATCTATTTTTAATCCATTTTTTCGCATGTTTTAATAGCTTAAGACTATTTTTATGCCAAAATATAATACTCATCAACTTGTACTTGCAAACAATTATTGGAAAAGAGAATCCCAGCCAGAGTTATGCAAAGAGGGACAAAGTAAAGAACAGGTCACGACACAACTTTATATGTCGCGACACAAAATTCAAGCAAGCCAAAGGAAATATGTCGCACTTCAAAGAACTAAATGTCACAACAAAGCACGCATAACTCTAAAAGAGCCAGGCCTGGACATAAAGTCACGCATTGCAACTTGAAGAAGATTTTGAAGAGTCGCCGCGACAACCTCAAAAAATTGTCAGCGACATACTTAAGGGGTAAATGGCGAAATTGCGGTCGCGATTATTATGTCCTATGTCGCAACATAAAAGCTGAAAACTAATGGATGAACTCTGTCGCGACAGAAAATATCAAGAAGGCAACACAAATGAGCTAAGACAAGTGTTTTTAGGTTGCGACAAAGTTTCCAACATCAAGCCAACTCGGCAAGAATCGTCGCAATATAACAAATGTAATTCATTAACTAAGAGTTAAATATACCTTTGTCGTGACAAAGATTATTTCGCCGCTAGCCAAACAAAACACGGGGCGAGGTGGAATTCCCCGTCGCACAAGACGCTAAGAGCAACACAAGAATGGCGACAACAAATTTTCGTTGCAACATAATCAAGAGTTGAAGGCAAAACCTGTGTCGCGACAAAGAAGTTTTCTGTCGCGACAATAAAAGCTAAGGAATGATAAAATTATGTCGCGACAAAAATTGAAAAAGACTTGAGAATGGCCAAGGAAATTGTGTCGCAACACATAATTCTATGTCGCGACAAACGCTTCGCCAGTTACAAGAACCAAGAGAAGAAATCATTTACACCAAAGAGTTTCTCGTCGCATAGAAAATTGCTAAGGACTTAAAGAAACTCACGCGAGTTGCCATCACGAAAAACAATTGTTTGTCACGACAAAGAAAATTATGTCACGACAAACTCCAGTAGAACAAGGACATAAGAAGATGGGTGCAAACAGGTTCGGTGTCATGACACAAGGCATTCCTGTCACAACAAGAACAAGACCGTTGAATACAAATTATGTCGCGACATTATCAAAGTATGTCACGACATAATTCAAGAGCAGGCCTAGAAAACAGGTCGTGACAGAAGATTACAAGCTACGACAAAGGCCAACGACATGGACTTACAAATATGTTCATGATTATTGGTTTTTTTTAAGGTCGCAACAAAGCGAATTAATTTGGGCCAAACTGAGGATCCACAATGCAATCGGGATGGAGTGCTACCAAAGATTGAAAGTCTATAAATAGACGCATTCATGAACCGGTATGCCAGCTGACTCGGGCTCCAAGATTTTCGATTGAAGACTCAGATATTTAATTATTCTTTTTATTTTTATTTTTTCATTTTAGTAGATTTACCTAATTATAGTTTTATTTTGTTAGTTTTCCTTTAATTTTCGATTTGCATTGTATCATGCACTGAGCTAGTATTTCTTTATAAATTCTTTCTTTTCATTTAATTGTTTGATTTAAATGAACGATGACAATTTCCGAGTTCATTTATTTCATTTGTTCATGATTCTCAAATGTTGAATTTTCCCGATCAATTAGGCATTGATATGGGAGTAAACCGAAAAGTTGAGCCTAATCAGAAATGGGCTGATGATAAATACTTTGTTCCATAATATAAAGCTTTAATTTAGAATTTTGAATTTATTTGATTTGTATTGTTTATAATATTTGAGTTCCAGATTATATCTGTACCCAATGCAAGGTATTGTATCTCGCTCTAATTTCCAAGAGGCCCTTTCAGGACACAAAGATAGAATTCAGAGGGTGAGAGTTCTCAGGGTAGCGGTAGACGAATACTATGGAACTAATGAACTGAACATTCTACCCGAGGATCACCAATTACTTTATAAGTTGATATAGCTGAACAAAGACCTGCTTTAATCTAGGTCTCCTCTTCTCACATTGAATTGACTCTAATCCCTGCTAATCGATTCAACTGGCTGAGCTGGAAATTTCACTCAGCTTTGTATGAGGTGCCAATCAAATTGGAGAAGACTTGCAATATCCTGTATATGGGGACAAGAATTCTTTAGTCCTAAGAACTAGGTATGAAGTACTGAAAATGAAATATACTTAAATATTAGAAAGAGGGTTATATATTACAAGTAACTGATTAGAATCATCTCTCATAAATGAATATGAACTTTTAATCAGTGAAAAGTATAGTTAAGGGAGAAATCCAAACTATACTACCTCAGATCTTTGATAAATCTAGCTTCTTCAATTTACTGGGCTATGAATCAATAATGCAGAATTGATTATTATCAATTGATCCATGTCCGTTTTTTGTCTCACTCAAGAATCACTCAATCCCCATTTTAGCTAAACTTACGCTTGTATATTTCATTTTACCTAAGACTACATTTAAGTCCTCTGTCATCATATCGCGGGAGCTCAAATAGTAATGATCTTGAGTAGTTGGGGTAATTAGTCTTTTGATTTATCATCTTTCCTCATGAGAACAATATCTGGACTTTAAATATCCACTTTTACTGATTTGCAAGATGACTCAGCTACTCAGTATTTACTTGCATCACAAAACACAAATTCTAAATAAGTCATTTTCAAAAGAAAGAACAATTCCATCTTTTCATACACATGAGAAATGGTCTTGACAAGTTTTTTAGCGTTGTTACTATGGATTGAAAAGTTCTCTGGGTATAGCACTGTAAGACGTAAGATATACCGATCACATCATATATGTGACGTTTCAAATCCTTATTCTCGCTGATAACTCCACAACTTACGTAGATTAATCATGTCATATATTATGAGACCTAATACATAGAGTAAAATGGGCTACTGGTCCACATGCATCAATACTCATCAAAATTACATCAACTATATAACATAAATGAGTACACATTTTAATCAAAACATATATCAAATTTTAGAGTTCTAATACATGTTTTTACAAAATAAATATCAAATCCACAATCCGGCTTTCTTCTAAACGCGGCCTCTAGGGTGAGCGCTGTCCTCGTACACTCCCCAGACCGAAACAATGATCCGAGAGAGCGAGCAATGCCCACGTTGATAATTTCATACGGCATTCCCACCAAATGAGAACACACGCAAAACAATCACACTCAAACAAATATACATCCTACTAACGTCTACATGCCTAATCCCATGTCTCGAGTCCTTCACCGACTCCCTCACACATGTCTAAGTCAAATGCGAAGAAATGCCAGCTTTTCAAACAAAGCTGGTTCTAGAACTTACACCGATATTCTGGTGAAATATATCGGATTACCTCCAAGTTTCGAATCAGCTGATCATTTTTCCGAACAAATTATGTGTCCGCCTCCTGCATGAACTCAAGACCACACTCCAAGACAATTCTTTGGAAAATCTTCCTCGAAATTCCTTTCACAACCATTTTCTACTTTCATTTTCGTGGTCATGCACTCACTATCGTCAGGTACCCCTGGCTCATATGGAATGGTATTATGTCATTCTCAAACAATTGTTAATATATCACACGTATATACACCACATAATTCATATATTATTCAATTCACAATCAATAACACCAAAATTAGCTCACATGGGCCAATAACAATCCAAGGTCTATTTTCAACACCCAAAACCAAAATCACATTAACAAATCACGTGAATAGTGGAACCCAGTTCTGAAGACTGCTCACTACCACACAAGTAAGTAGGATTTCTTCAATTTGCCTGTGATTTTGATATCGAGTAACACGGTCATCCAGTTTCAACAAATCCCTATCTGACAAAATGGCTCTAGCCAAAGAACAAACCAAGTAGAGATCCCCACTCAGCCATTTCTGGACTCCACAAATCCCACGCCAGAGTCTCTCACGTAATTAATCTCTATTTTTGCCCACTGAGAACCCAGCCTGTCCGAACGTTGAAAATCTAGATAGAAAGACTCTTTCTCTCTCTAAATCAAACCCCACTCACTCGTTGGCCAATTGCTTTCAAATTGGAGAAGAAGACTATTTCATTTTGTCTTATTCACTTACTCTTTTAACTTAATTCCCATTTTGTCCTTAAGTTTTGGATTTTTGACACATGGCTTAATCTAAGTCATTCATCTCCATCATCTCACTAATCACGTAAATATGTGTCATGGAGGCATGGGTAGGTATCAAGGTCACATCATGCCTCTTCGCTAGTGCTTTACCGCACCGAATGGCCCGTGCTCTAAAAACGTGAAATTCGACTCTATCTAGTTTGGTAAATGAATTATTCAGACACAGAAACTGAAGTTCGCTTTCGTCATCCAAAGATTCAAAATTTCGACCTCAAATTAAATGACATTTTGCCTTTTCAGTAAAATTAGATTTTCTCAGGGTTTCACAATATAATTGGGTCTTATCAAGTTTTTAGCTCCGTTGTCGGGGATTAGATAATAGTCATTTGGTAGTAGTGTCATAAATTTGTATATATCATTTGGTCTTATCAATGACTCATCTAATATCTCAAAGATCTCGGTTATTTAATATGTCAGTAGTACGCAGATATATATATCCTCGTTTCATTTCCAAACTTCAGTTATTATCAAGATGATAAGGTCCACCGTTTCACCAGTTCATTGATCATTCATCAACATCTTAACATTCATCATTATTTAATGCAGCTTCAACACTCTATATCAAAGATCCATCGACCGCATTTGTGGTCTACAACCATACCAAATTTGCCAAATATTTAAATTATCGTAATCATAAATTTATATGGCCACCCACGTGATTGATTCACTGTGGCTTGACTCCTCAACAACTCAATATACAATTCAATTTCAATGCTATAGTTGTGTTAACCATGTTCAACATTCTAAGACACACTATCAATATCCCATATTGAAAAATGTTGGAACCTATTTCCACTTTTTTTAGGGGATACTTACACCGAGGACTAATTCAACAACATTTGTTTGTCAATGGTTGTCCTTGGAGCATATCATATCACCAAAACAACAGTCATGCATTCAACCTAAGATATCCAAAGGTATTAATACAGCTTTCTTTCCACATTTGACATCCTGCTTCTGGGCCCCTACCATTTTCCATTGTAAATAACGATATCACTTTATTGAAACAAGTATAATTTACCTGTACAATGGTCCCAAATGAATTAAATAATTTGAGAGGTCATTATCCTTACCATTTAAACTACATTCATGGATGTTATATTCAATCACCTTGTTTAGCCAATGAATCATTTCACAACGTGTTGCTACCACCAACTTTATCACATCAACTTACTATAAAGAAAACAACTACCTTCTAAAAATAAAATAAGACATTTGAACAACTCTCAATTTCAAATTTTGAGTAAATACAATTAACTATAATTCATCAATTAACTCTCTCTCCTTTAAAAATATAACAAAAGAAAGCAAATATTACGAAGATTAGATGGATGTCGTGGTTTTCGGCTTGGGTCAGGGGTTTAGGAGTCTAGGCTTAGGTTTAGGTTTAGGGTCTGGGGTTCGGGGTTTAGGGCCTGGGATTTAGAGTTTTGTGCTGGGTTTTAGGTTTGAGGTTTAGGGTTTAGGTTTTGTACTGGGGCTATAGTTTCTGGGGTTTGGAGGTTTAGGTATAGGTTTGGGGGTTCGGGGCCAGGATTTACTTCGCTAGGCTTGTGGCTTGTAAGGTTTGCGTTTTAGGTTTTGTGTTTAGGCTTTGGGAGCTCGGGGCTTAGGTTTAGGGTTTGGGTTTGTGGCTTGGTGATTTAGGATTTCAGTATTTCTGCGCTTAGGCTAGAATTTATGGTTCGGTTTAAGGTTTTAGCATGCAGTGCTAGTGGTTTAGGTTTAGGTTTTAGAGTTTAGGTTTCAGTTGTAGGTTTAGATTTTAGGTGTAGGGTTTCAAGGGCTTAGGTTTAGGTGTGGTTTTAGGGTTTAAGGGTCATTTAGGGCTCAGTAGCTTAGGTTTAAGGCTAGTGGCTCAGGGGGTTTAGTGGGAAACATATTTAAGTGAAGTGGATTTGAGATTGGCTTTGTGGTAGATTGGGAACATAGGTGGTGTGGTCAGGTATGATCTATGTTTATGGTGAACTCAGTCCTGTTTATTAAATTTTGTAACTCAAGATAGCAAAGAGAGAATTCAAGAACCACACTTTGTGGTTGTTTTAATGTGTTAGCGATTGCATGTCACCCCGAGACATGGTTGAATTTCCTTCGAGTTTCATTTGAAGAGAAGGATTTGCGTGAGAAATCTGAGATGGTCCATTGACCAATGTTTCTTTTGTGTGGATCTGGTCCTCTTTTTTGGTCTACTATTTAGAGCTTGAGTCTCAATAGCCTTAGCTTGAAAATGAGTGCGTTTGGATTCTAAATGCATTCAAATTCATGAAGATCCTGTGCGTCTAATTTCTAGAATACTTCTTGGATCAAAACCATATGGTGTCAAACATCATTCAGTCAAATAACAAAACTAATTTTGTAGTTAAAGAACCCTAATAAATGCAAATAATGGGCCTTTAGATTATTGTGATGATGAAGGAACCGGAGATCGCTAATTGTGTCAACCTACCATATGCTGACCGGCCGTTTGAAATGGCAATAAGCCCCTTGCCTTGGACAAGCTATATATGGATTCCAGACTTTTTAGTTTGAACTCTTGGATGAAGCCTTAAAAACCTGAGGAAATCATCCCTTAATTAAGTCGAAAAACATAGCTTAGTCGGGTCTCTTCTTCAACCATTAAAATCCAATCGCAGCTACCCAGTTGGTGAATTGCCGGCTAATCGTAAGACTTTATCTCTTAATCGCATTACGAATTTTGCAATCGCTCGGTAGCATGATGGATCCTGGATGATATCGCTCCTTTGTAAAATATGTTTAATATCTTCTACAAAAGAACTCATGCTGCTGGGTGTACGGCGGATTGGCCGGTAATAGTTCTTTTCTTTACACTCGTTGTTGTCTCATATTCATCCAATTACAAACATGATTGAAATGGTTATTATGGAAGATAAAGGCAACATTACTGCTTGAATATAAATTTAATGAATAAATATGAGAAGTAAAGAAAGTCGAATGAGAGATCCTAGCTTGCACAGGTCCTGCCAGAAGCCACCCCTTAACAACTTGAAATGGGCTTCTAACAAAAGGTTACTCTAATGAAAGACTGAAGTCAAATAGCCAAACATTGATTTTTCCTACTTAACAGAGACTTCTAGTTCAGAAGTCCATTTTAAGTCACTATATTCGTTTGATAAATTCAAATCATAACTATAAGGATGGATTTACTTGTAGTTTTTTTTGATATGTTTTTTTCCTTATGTGGAAACTCCAATTGTATAAGGATAAAATGTTCAATGTGAATGACTAGTGAAATAAGATTACATGCTTACTACAGAAACTGTGTTTTTTAACTCCATTTTTCAAATGGTGTCTTTTTCTTTTTTATTAATAAACAGGCAAATATATTGCCACAAAAAGAATGCAACCAAAGCCTCCCAGCACATACCTGGAAGATACTACGCCGACCTCGTGAAAAAGAAAAGGCATCCAAAAGACCACCAACCCAAATAATCATTTACACCTATCCGCTTTAAAAAACTAATAAATATATGTCTCATCCCAATCAGACACGGACGCCAACCATAAATTACAACATCATCAATCAATAAAAACCAAATTCCTGAACAAAAATCAAAAACAAAAAACATCAAACCACAAACCACAAACAAACAACTACTTCAACAAGAATCATAGCCGGCTACAATCAGAAGAAACCTGATTAAAAATAGAAGTGGGCAAACAAAACCAATATGTTGATTAAAATCCAAGCACGCTGCCTTCAATCGTCAAGATAAGATAAATAGGAAAATGAATCAAACCCTAACCAGGAGACTATTGTCGAGGGGTGAGCGTATGCCGCTTATCCACGATAACAAAGATGCGTATAATTTTTGCAATCGCCGCCACTACTTATTAGTAATTTTAGAATTCTAATTGTCATTGTTTATAACGCATTATTAAATCATCAAGAATATTTTGACTTCTAACCATTTAATAATTTTTTTTCAAACAATTATTTCATCTAAAACTCCAAAGATTGACTCAATTCTTTTCATATCTAATCTTCAGTATATTGTTTGAGGATTGATAGTAATAGTATTAACTAAAGCATACCGGGCTCTTCTCATATTCCTTGATTATTATATTATAAATCTACTTGATTTATCTTATTCTCTTTCAAAAGAAAGAGTTAATCATTTAATATAATCCCGAACAGGGCTAATATTCAAATCATAACAGCGGCTACTTCTAATCTTAAGACTGAAGTCAAGCGCAACTCAGTCAGAACGACCTATGAGTTCTACCATTATAAACAAAAACTTTGAAGATTACTCCGAGCAGTTACCTAAACAAAAAGAATAATCCCGAGTTTAAGTTTTTAAGAGAATGTGTATGAGAGATAAAAGCAAAGTTGGCTCAACAATATTTTCTTTTGCTTTTGCACAAAATGGTAGATAAAAAGCTTAATCTTAGGGTATAAGTTTGACTTTAAACAGATTAACAATTTGTATGGTGGTGTTAATAAACATACAATCAAGAGAAGCATTCTATTCCTTTCTGATGCTAACTTCTCCAAATTGGTGCTCTTAAAGGTCTTAAATTATGAGCCTATGTATGCTATATAGCTTAGAAATAGGCCTGATCAAGAAACTACACAAAAGTGAAATTTTGGCAAAAAAGGTTTGAGAATGGCTTACTTCCCAGGCTTTATGACTTCTTGCTATATATATTGTCGGCAGCAAAGGGTCAGCAGAATGCCTGAACTGTTGGTCTTGAACCCAGGCCATGGGGAAAGTAGTGCTATCAAAGAGAGCAGATAACGGTTGTTGAAGCACTCGATAAGCAGAAGGACCAGCGGAAGAAATGCTTGTAGCCGCACCAGAAGCATAGCGCTGTCCTGCCCAACCATGCATCGGTGGCCCAGTGGAAGGCATTGGAGAAAATCCAGGGCTCTGGAGAGTACTACTGAAAGGAAGTCGAGGAAGACCCGGAGCAAACTGTTGAGCTTGATGAACCAAAGGTTGTGCAGAAGGCCAAGCTACATTGTTTGCAACCTCACGAGAATCATGTATCTGTCCTGCCCAACCATGCATCGGTGGCCCAGTGAAAGGCATTGGAGAAAATCCATGGCTCTGGAGAGTACTACTGAAAGGAAGTTGAGGAAGACCCGGAGCAAACTGTTGAGCTTGATGAACCAAAGGTTGTGCAGCGTCAAGCTACATTGTTTGCAAACTCCTCACGAATCATGTATCTGTCCTGCCCGACCATTCATTAACGTCCGCCGCTTTGTCCGAATAGAATCATCTTGAGCAGTGCACTTGCTGCTGCATTCTTATCAAGACTTTGAGTAACTGAGTAACTTCTGCCACAGGCAACGACTTGACCTAATCTGACTCAGCAAAAGGTTTAGGGACATGGATTCCACTAAACAAAAGCTTCCTTAACTTAGGTCCTTCCATCCGGCTATCATTCATGAAGAGAGAAACAGAAGGGAAGAGAATGGTGGATAACTGTAGATTCAGTTACTGTTTTTTCAAACAGCCCTTGCAACATTCTCCTGAGACCGGTCGTGAAATCCTCAACCCAAAGAAATAAACAACCTACAAAATATCAGCACTGTCCACAGGCAGCCACCAGTAGAACTCAAAGCTCCCAAAGAAGAAGAGCTACTACACTAATGCAACAGAATCCCATGTTTTATATATATCCAAGATCCTCTATATATACTGGCACAGAGACCCCTGGACTACAGTGGGTTTCAACTGATCAGCTGCAGCAGCAAGAAGAACCAGCAAAATGAGTCTATGTTTCAGAATATAACATGTAATGACTATATATCATATAAATGCCAGCAGTGACTTCAATCTTTCAGACAGCAATCGGCAAATTTAAAGGATTCTGGAACTTTGTTCCAAGTACAAGAAACAAAGGCTACTCATCAATAAATCAAATCCAAGAGCTCAGTAGTGATTCTTATTCCCCTTCCCTATAACCAAGAAATTATTGACATTCCTTGTGCTAGTGCTTCACATCAGATCCATCTGAAATTCCAAGGCCACAAAGATCGTAGGAGTGGATCACAGGTCTCAGTAGATAGCAGCTTCAGGACAAACACATACAGGGTAAGGTGAGAGATAAAAAATGAAAAAAATACGCATTCTCTAAATTGGGAAAAGAGAACTGAACTCGACAAATCATCGGATAAAAGCAGCAATCTTTCTAAGTAGGAAAAAATTGGCATGTGATGACCACTTGACTTCCTAATGTATTTAAATTTCCAAGTAGTCACTTGACCATCAACACCAAGGACCTATTTATTTGAATCACCACGCTTAGCCTGCCAAAGTTGCCTTTAATAGAAGAAATTAATTAAACTAAGTTCTTACCATCATTATTATTCAAGGTTAATCCCAGCCTTCGAGTTAGCTTGATTTTAGAAGTCTCACTCTAATAATTAACTTTCCAGTCTAAATATGTTCTGTTGTAGCAACTAAATAAAGTATTATGGAACTGATAAAAGATGTGTTTAGTTTCGCATATCAACATACCTTGTTCCTTCACCTGATCTTCCTTCTTGCCTTTGTTCATCAATATCCTTTCAAAAGAATCTTCCTCCTGTTGTCTTCATAATATCCATAATTCTCCAGCAAACAGGCTGTCCTAGTTGTAGGAATGAGGAGACTATTTCATCAATTACAAGGTGATGGTATCTTTAATGAAGTTAATCCCTAACAAAGCCACTTAGTGGCTCACTTAGTTTTGAGTTAAGATTTGCATAGTATTTTTGTATGTAAATCGGGGAAAAGCACAAACAACAAAGTCCTAATCTTCAGATTTGAGAATAATATGTAAACTTTGTAAATTAAGCAGTTCAAACACATCATCTAAGAGTGTTAGAATGATTACCTTTAAGTATGGCAGAGAATGGAGGTAATATTGGGTGGATCTCGAGTCTGCAGAGAACTAAACTTAATTAGTGAAAAAAAAAAAAAAAAGACTAACACAAATTGGAATATAAATGGATAGGTGCAGTGTAAATTTGATCAACCAGCAAAGCAGTAACTCCCTTGAAGATCATTAACACTCAGGGCGACCCAGAAGAAAAAAAAGGAAAGAAATAAAATAAATTCAACATAATAATCATCCCAATTCATAGAGTTTTTTAATATCCCATTTGATGGCTATAGTGTCTCTTCTCAAGCAAAAGCTGATCAAAATCTAGGTCAACTAATATATTCGTTCATTTACTATCTTAAAATAGAGACTCGTTTAATTTAAATAATATTTTCACAACAGAAAATTTCAAGAATCAAATTTAATCTGTATTCCAATAAAACATTATGGATAAATAAAAGGCACAATAACATTTAAGGAGGAGGAGAACTAGTGCTTGGTGAAAATCATTTATACACACTAGAATATAAAACAACACACTACACATATAAGTGTATATATGCAAAAGTGCTGATGAGATAACCACAAGATTATGATAAAGAGAGTCAAAGGTTTTTTGACTGTTACACATCATGTGTGCTTTGCCCAAGCTTTCATCTGCAGTAGTAAAGAGAAAATGAGCCACAGACTGGCTTCGCAGTAATACCAACAGTTGGAATTGCGAGTGATGAAGAGAACAAGCACAAACACAAACAAAAGTGAAAACCAGTTCTAGGCATCAACACCAAGCTAATATGTGTTATTTGGTTTTAATTGAATCCTTGACACTTCTGTTGCTATGATCCACTAACATGGCCTTTATGATATCTTTAAGAATTTTCAACTCAAACAACACTGTTAACTCTTTTGTAAAAGCATCTTTTTCATATTATAACCACCCCTGTTGATTGTTTCCTATATGCTAGACGCATTTGTTTTCCTTGTTTATTTATTATTTTGGCAAAAAACAACATAATTCATTGAGTTAAACTTTACGATATATTATGATATTGAAACTCAGCTTAAGATTTACAAATCTAATTAAAAATAATATACTGTACCTCTAGATCTGTGAAATTCTTCATTTATATCTTATAAAGAGTAATCAAAGGGTGGCTGTTTTGTAAATAAGGAAGTCTGACCATTATCCATATTGCATTTTGCTACAGTTATTCCTCATCATTTCATCTTTTTAGTTTCTTTCCCACTCATTCATTTCCCAAATTTCTCATAGGAAGCTCAATCATTGTAGAAGTTATATAGGCCCAACACTATCCCCATTCAACATCACTTTGAAGAGTAATGTAGATTAATTATTATAGCTTGGACATTATTGAGAGAAAAGAATTTTCAGTTTTCATTAATTTACCAAAGAAATTATAACATATATTTATATACTAAAGTGCTAGACAAAAGGAAACAAAGTTAGATAATTCAGAGGACTAAGAAGAAGAAAAATAAATCTTAAATGGATTGAGGACCTCTGTGTAGCATATCAAACTAAAACCTTATGAATTCAAAAAGCACAGTTTGTCACATATGTACTAATTCTAGACCTCTATAAGGAGCTTGAGGTTGTTTGTTTTAGATTTGCAAATCTAAATAACACCCATTGTTTGTTGTTTTAAAAATTCGCAACTTATTCTTGAAATTTCTAAAAAAGGTTCTAAATAGAAAAGTACAGAAATATTTGGTTTTTCTATTCAAAAAAGTCATCTTCCACAAACTTGAAAACTCACCATTCTTGCGACTGAAAGAGTTAACAACTCACTACTAGGGATGCAATGGGGTGGAATGATCAGGAATGAGCTGTCCCAGTGACATTTATTTTACTAATTATGACTGTCAGTTAAAGTCTTGATTCTCATTCACACTTTATTTACATTGAATTTTTTTTTTAATATTATATTTAATTAATACATTTTCATAAAATAAAATCATTGAATTTTATAATTATTTATAAAAACATTACAGTATTATTATTAAATTTTATATTCGCATTTTAAAATAAAATAATAAAAATAATTTAAAATATAATCGGCGGGGGCAAGATAGCAAATGTAGACCCACCCAGATAGTCATCTGGGTTTGAAAACAAGCTTGAACCCATCTCGGGTTTAGAAATAAGCCCAAACTAACAAAACCAATTCTGATTCATGAGCCGTCTAAGACAGAAGTGAAGTAGTGAAACTTGAGATCTTAAAGTTATCTATTCTTACTCACTACCCTGATATTAAAAACAAGTAACAATACTTAATGCTGTGCAAAGTGCTATTAGGTAATTAAACAAAAGTTATGTTCAAGCATTAAGTAAAAGAAAAAATAAGCGCCTTAGTGAAGATATATCTATAGTTTGATCATTGAGGTCCAAATAAACCGTGATCATAAAATCTGAATCAGTCTTTTCTCTAATAAAGTGTGATCCACTTCATGTGGCAGTCCTCTGCTTGGAAGGTTGGGTTTAGATGAAATATAAAAACGACCAGATTATCTCTGTAAAAACCCATTGTATTCTTTCGAATCTTAGCTCTTTTGGAGTAGATGCTTATTAGTATGAGTTCATCATTGCTAAGATCATGGCTCGATACTAGAAACGGCACTAGATCTAGCTACTACATCTTGTTTCATGTTTTCTAGAATATTGGGATTTTCTCCAAATGAACACCTGATATCACAGTCGAAAAGGAAAGTCTAATAAAATGGGTGAGCTGCTGATACACATCATTGTAGTAACAATGCAGGTATGACCTCTATTCTCCATGCAACTTTCCATGACATAGTGTTCCTTTGGCGTAATAGAGAATACAATAGTAGCATCTCAATGGCTATCCTGGTGATAATGAATTGACTAACTCGTCATGGGAAAGAAATGGTAGGGTGATGAGGTGAGGTAGTTTGGTTTACTCTGAGTTATTAGATATATACAGGATTCATGAGGCTCCCCCTTAGGCTGAGTGAGTTTGACAGCTGATACATAGGGTGTCCATGAGCTTCTGAATCGACATACTACAGTGTACTTGATATATCCAAATTCACATTTATAAAAATAACCATACAAGTTGGTGGGCTACCCTCGATGCAAAAATGTGAGGGTTTCACTAAAAATTGTTTGAAGGGGGTGTGTTTGTTTAGAATATAATCTAGTCTTTCATATGTGGCAATGTAAATTAAAACAAGCAGTCAGATGATTCACTTGTGGTGGAGTGTGATAATAAAGCAGGATGATGCCTTTGTGTAGATCATTTGAGCTTCACCCAGACCATGGAGTTCAGACTCATTGAGCTGAGGAAGTTTGTTTGGACTATAGGGTGGCGTGGCTATACTGAATGACGCTCCAGCGACAACCAAAGCGGTGTTTGCCATATATACCTCCTGGTGAGATCACCATGAAATTGTTCTTGACCATCAGTGAAAAGCGTTATTGACGCCGCCGTAGCCGCCGAAGTGACGAACAAAGGCAATCACCAGCGCGAAAGTATCGTAATGATTGTTATATCGCTGAGTATGCCGCGCGTTGACGGCGCCAGCGAATCTCTGCGGCCATTCGTTCTGCACTTGCGCTATATAAACCCGGCCCGATAGCGACGAGGGCTTTGCGAGGGAAGAGTGACGAAGCTCAGTCGTACCATTGAGTAAAGAGCATCATTTCTCCACCATTTATGGTTTGTTTCGGATAAGAAGAGTCTGCTAGTGCTTTTAGAGAGGTAAAGGCGAGGAAAATGAGTGACAAATAAGTAGGTAAAGAATGGCGATGGCTGACTTAGAAAATTATAAGCGGATTCATTCATTCAGTGAATGATACACCCCAGAATGTGATGGATTTTGATCGCTGACGATGGTGGAGCTAAAGTAGAGTGTGGTAACTGAAGAATGGTCGACAGAAGGCCACAAATGATGAGCTGAGCCGTGGTCTGACGAAGTGGTGAGATCACGGCATCATCTGGTGGAGAAATCTGGAGATGTTAGACAAGGAGGACACCATAAGACATCAGACATGAGGACCTCTGAGTGGAAAGAGAATCTCAGTGACATCGATGGGATGAGTCACGGGTTGTGATAAATGAAATAACATCATAACATGAGTCAGAATAACCAGAAGGCATTTAGTTGCTATTGTGGACATCTTGTGAGGTGTGATATCTGATAAACAGTTGATAAGAAGTGAAGTAGAAGTTGATTGGAAAACAGTGGGATGGGGAGATGAATCTGTAATCAAACGAAGGATGGCATTACAGTCAATCGACCAACATGCAACTAAATAGCATCCCAGCGTTGAGAGCGTTGTAGAGTGTACCGGAAGCGGTTTCAACTATTCGTGGTTCTTGCATTAGTACTCATTGTTGAGGTGTAAGCCTGAAGGGTGAAGAATCCCGTGAGGATATAAGGCGGAGGATCTGAAGGTATTGGCCGGCAGCTGTCGCCGTGGATACAAATAAGTATTAAATTTTATTTCAAACTTAGTGCATGAACTGAAAATAGAGAATAACAGCAGGTTTTCAATGATCAAGTATCGTGAATGATATCTATCAAGTAACAAAAGTGTCATAACCACAAGGTGGAGCTTTGGCAGGAGGACCTGACATGGAGGTGTGAATGGCTGGGAGGAGACTTTGTTAGTTAGTCTAGATGCTTTGAGGATGAGACAAATATATTTATTTTTTAACAGAAACCACACTTAATTGGGGACAAACTAGAAAAACGAGAAACCATTTTCTGAAGCTTTGATATTCAAATGACGAGACAACATGGAGTAAGGAGGAATGATATCCCATGATGCAAGCAATGGAAGCGAACAAGTAGGGAATGAAAAAATACCAGGCTAAATCTTATGCAATGTAAGTCAGTCACTTTTTCAAGATCACCAAAATGTGACGAGTTATCGAGAAAAAATGATAAACAATTGAGTGCAGTCGACTACAGATGCAAATCAAATTAAAAAGGAGAATTGGGAACATAAAGGGACATAAATCAGGGGTAAAGGAAGGAAGAGGGCATGGAGAAGCGGAATTCCTTTAGCTATAGTTTGAGATTCATTCCAGCTAAAGTAACCATGGTAAAGAGAAGTAAGGTAGAGAAAAAAATGTCCCTTATTATTGGAAAGATGATCATAGGCTCTAGAATCAAGAATCCAGGTCGAAGGAATGTGACTTTGTGGGAAGGCATATAAGCAGGGTCTAGAGCGACAAAAACAACATGTATCTTGATTTGGATAGCGAGTGCGATAAGAAATCTATGACTAATTTCTACAGTCATAAAAACAGCGAATCTGTTATTTAAAATAGGAGAGAAAAGATTAACCAGGTGCCAGGCAGCCATGAGAGCAAAAGAATTGTGACCCACAACCATTGCAGGGGATAAGGATGAAACATGGCTGCTAGAGGGGGTAGAAACAACTCTAGAATCTTAGATGTCGTTGGGTGTCAGGAAAATCTAGAAAATCTAAGAAAGTACAAGTTTGCCCGAACTAAAGAAAAGTGCGGGTTGGAGCTTAAGATCAGAATCAGAGCTTTTATGGAAGCTCATCGGGGAGGAACTGAGCCCGGTAGAACAACGTTGAGAAAGGTTGGCCACGCACTCCCCGCGCGTGTTGGCAGCGTAGTCAGCGATCCTGATTGAGAGAGCACTACGTGTGTCGATGCGTGGCTCACCAGTTTCATGTTAGGGTCTCTTTAGAGGTAAATTTAAGGGAAGGCAGTCACGATGGTGGGATGGTGGGGTTCTTGGCGGGGTAGGAGTCATCGAAAAAGTTGCCCGACAAGATGTTGTGGCTCAGGTGACTTAGACGGGTGACACGTGATAGGTTGTCGGAATTGACTAACCACATAAACCCTAACCTAAAGATTCAGTCTATATATGGTTCGATGCCATGTTGAGAAAAAATATGATTCTCTGATTAACATTATTTTACAAAAGGAGGGTGTAACATACATATTTATATATAGTATTAGGGCAAAAAGGAAACAAATTAAAGTCTAATTAGGAGACTAAAAAGAGAAGGAAAAGAATCCTAAATGGATTAGGAGACTAAACCTTAACTTTGTATCATCTTTGGCAAATAACAAATAGAGAAAAACAGTCAATCTAGTAGCCAACAACCACATAAATAAGAGCAGAACTTTAACCAGCAACAAGAGAGGCTGATAATTTTTCTAAAATAAAACAGTATTTAGTACAGGAAAACGCAAATCTAAATCAAAACATCGCAACCTTGAAGAGCACAAAATAACATCATAAATTAGTTTAAAAAGTATAAAGCTGATTTTATCTAACACATCTGTCAATCTAATCACGGTGTTTGAAGGATAAAAATGTTGCCAAAAACTTAGCTTCAAATCTATGATCAATTGAAGAGGCCAAGCGAATAATACAAGATTTTGCAATTCCATCCCTGTTCTCGACGGATATATCACATTCAATTCCAGTACCACGATCAGAAAGTTTCAAAATAGGCACTCTGGCACCTGTGATTAAGATAACCGCTGGACATACACTATCTCTGAAAGCAAGGTCGCCGAACCAGTAAATCAAATCTAACCGGAGATAAATCAGAGTTTAGCTACTGACATTCACGTTGATTTGGAGCTCAAGGCATTGAGGACAAAAAAAAAGTATAAATGGTGCTATATGACTTTCAGTGTAATGTGTGTCATTCAATAACAAAAGTTATTTATTGTAGGAAAGGTAAAAGAAAATTAAAGATTTTTATTATAATTTGTTAGCATCTTTGTATTTAATATTACCTTAGAGCTCCATAGAGTTTTTTTAACTTTTCTTTTGGTTCATTTCTTTCCTTCTTATACTTACATAACCTGTATGAAATTCAAAATCCAGAAAACTTGTTAAGAGGAGAAGTAAAATCTGAGAGCAGTTAAACTGGAAAAGAGTTTAAGAGGGAGGGAGGAGGAGGAGAATGGGTTTCCATGTGGTTCTTCTTCTCTTAACCTCTATAGATTTCCATGTGGGCTCAGACAAACTTAGAAGCTGAAGTCAGGTTTAACCATCTGATCCAGCCCCTTGTTCTAGTTAATTAATTAACCCTAATAGGCTCTATTAACTAAATAATGTAACCCACTAATTAAAAATGATTTATAAGATTTAGTGGAACCTTACATTCTGCAAGCACCCTTACATACTTAGGAACCCCAACCCAAATCTCTAAATGATATGTCACCATAGAACTAGGAGCTTAAGTAAGGATATTTGATTTAAGAGAAATATTAAACTCCTTCCAATTTTAATTTTATGAAACCCTTCATACCCACTAAAAAATCAATTCAAAACTTCAGTACCTAATGAATCAAAGAGAAGCTCAGGTTCATGATTTCTGATTAGAATGTAAGGCTTCTCATGAAAGAGCTGTCAAGTAATCTAACAGAGACTAGTGTTATCAACACATCAAACTTACCTTTTAGTCCTTTAGTTTACATATTATATAATTAATTGACATCTCTAATTACATATCCTCCTATTATATATCAGTTGACATATCATTTTAAACATGTAATCAGCACCTAGAAATCCTTAAACCATAGATTTCTGCAGTCATGTTCTAAAAATTACTCAGATGTATTGTCTCAATCTATGGAATATTATGTTTACATTAAGAATACATGTTGCCACCTTACATCAACAATAACTCAATGTGTCATAAAATACTTTGAGTGTGATGGTAATCAAGTGGAATACAGTTGAGCTTTCAAAGTGCTTTAGTGATCCATTATTTAATTCGATGAAAGACGAAATTCTAGGACACGGACAAAAAGGTTTAAGAAGCTTTAGATGGAGTTTATCAAAGATATTTAGACCAAACAAATTGGTGAGAATCTCGACTAAGAAGAGATTAATGCGATTAACAATATTAATGGCAAGGATCAGAAATTATTCAAACTTTACTACCTAAAGCCTTCAAATTAAATAACAAACATATTACACTTTTATTTGGGCTTAAACATTTTGTTTAGAGGTTATATGTAGTCATAGATATCTTCAAATAAAAATTAACTAATTTTAAACTTGTTTGCAAACTTATTTTTAAATTGTATTTTACATTTTCTAGAAGTCTTTTAATTTGTTGTTTTCAGTGTTTGTTTCACAAGGCAGATTAAATCAATCTATACTAAAATCTTTTGTAGCTAATTTGAGAATGGAGTTGATATTTAAAGTCACACATGTGTTCAAAATTGAAAATTCTTCTCTTTACAGTTTTCATTGAGTTTTTCTAAACATATGAAGAGGATTTATCTCATGCCATACTTTTTAACATTTAAAGATTACAAGTGGATCCTGACCATGATCTTAACTAAAAATTTATTTAGCTCTTGGCTGTGGAGTTCATGGATAAAAACAGCATCAGTTCCACCATGTTGGCCTTAAGGCTTGTTCTAAAATCAAAGTTGCTATCTTTATCTCTTTATGACACTTTACTTCATTATACTCTTTGTTTCATGGTTTTTATCTTTATTAAATCCAAATTCTAATGGCTTTCTTTACCAGTGTCCCATCTCAGTTGTTTGTTTTCCTCTATCTCTTCATCATTCTCATCACCATATTAGGTTGTTCGAATTAGAAGTAAAAACAGCTTTTATGTAGTTTGCTTTGTAGATATCTTCAAACGTTGGCTTGACTGCTCCACTTCAAGTAAAACACAAAGAAATTAGTAAGAATGAAACATGGTTTAAGAATTAGGCTTTAATCTGCGATAAGTGCGAGCCGGTACGAATCCACGAACCTGATCAGATACAAACACCAGCAAAGCTAAAATCAATGAATTTGATCCATTAGAACCCTTGAATACAAAGAAACAACAACGAAGTGTTAAGAAGAGCTTCACCAAGGTGATCAATCATAATAGTTTAGAAAGTTAAATGAAGAACCAAAGAGAACTCTATAAATTCTAAGAAATATAGAATCAAAGAAATCAAATTAGTTATAAGATTTAAAAAAAAATTCAAGATTAAGTTTATATCAAGCTAAGTTTAACTAAGCCTAGAAAACAAACATAACCAAAACGACGATAAAGACTAGAAAGTCTAAACACAAAAACTTAGAGAACAAGTTAATCAAACTTGCAAAACAAATGAATCTGAAGACCACACATGCAAACTTTAAGGCAAACAAGTTTAAGCTGATTAAATTAAGCCCCGAATGGACATAAGCTGACTGTAATTTGTTATTATTGAGTACAAACAACCCAATCTTTAAAAATTAATGGTTGCTTGAATCATAATTCAACTCCTTCTTGCTTAATTTAATTCTTGGCCCCATTATTCACAACATATATCTTGAATAAGCCATTTAAAGCTATTTGACCTTTGGCTCATACCCACAGTAATGAGTCTCATGGATGTGATGAATCACTTGAAATAACTTGCTCACTTGATGGCGTCGCATCATCCCTCCCTCATAAAATGATTAAATCTTCAGATTTTAATGTAGAATGATTAAGTCTGCGATGGTCACCAGACACAAGAGACAAATCCTCATGAACTACAGTCGAAGGTATAAACACCTTAAAAAGCTAAAATCAGATCGCTTATTTACACAGAACTCCTGAGATTATTTGTAGACTTGAACATGACTACTTAATTCAAGCAGGCATTGGGTGTTCGATGAGTTTTTGCATAGGGTAGTTTGATCCACTATTAAGTGTATATAAAAATGCTTCAAACTTTGTTCTTCATTTCATAGTTCCTTCATTCTTAAAGTGATTCAAGATAAATCCTTTAGTAGAGAGGATGATACAGGCATCAGAGTAGAATACATCTTTTAAATCTTCAGATATCAATGCGATTCCCAGTGGACCAGTGTATAAGGCAGGCAAAGGTTTAAGCTTTGAATGAACAACAAATATATTTAGGCCGAGCAAATGGGCGAGATCTCTGATTGCAAAACTAACCTGATTCAAGCAACCGATAATATCGAACAGGCTATTGAATGCTTTTGGCTTATACTTCAATACAAGAGTGATAGCCAGGATATCTCCATAACAAAAATCTTTTAAACCACAGGCTTGAGACTAACATTTGAACTTATCTCAGTCATAAATCTAAATGGGCTAAACGAATTTTGGCTTGTTTTGCAAGTTCGATTAGCTTGTTTTCCAAGTTCTATCTTTACATTTTTCTAGAAGTCTTTAATTGTTTTTCAAGGTATTTATTTCAAACTATCATCAATCTATAAAACTTTGCATCCTGAAAGTTGAATCAATGGATATTTTGATCCTTCTAAATTTCGGAATTGAGAGGAGTTCCTCTTCATAGTTCAACATTTGAACTTTTTGTACAAAGCTTATCAAGGAATGATCACCCTCGGCGTTCTTAACATAGGGTTTTGATCTCATATTCAAAGGTTCTATTGGATCAAACCAAATCGATTTTAGCTTTCCAAGGTTGTTTTACCTTTGTTGTGGTTTCATGGATCTAATTCCTTGTGGTTCTTTGAGAAACATATGTCAAACTCATCAAAAATTATGTAGCAACCATAGTTTCCTTGATCCTTATAGTCTCAAAAAAAATTACTTTCAGATGGCATGTTGTCTCGATCCTACAGAATCATCAAATGTACTTTATTAGAATACCACAGTTACCCAACCTACATCAGTAATAACTAAATCGGGACACATGACCTTTAAGGTTTCACCAATGAATTTAAAGTCTCTACATTTTTGATTTCCATATAGGCTCGACACCCACTCTAATTTAAAGTCCACAAACTATAACACTAAGGTGAACTGTTAAATGACTTGATAATGCTAAAGTCATGACTCACTATAGACCCTCTCTAATGTATGGTTTACGCACTAGTTCACCCAACATGGGACCCTCATCCCAGTAGCTAAGACAACAATTAAGAGATAGTGCATTATAGTCTCTACTATATTGAGTCATAAAATGATTATAAACTACTTATCATCTTATAAGGAACCCATGCATTACATCTTATTATCTAAAGTAATAACATATCATCTTAATGCGCAAACTCATGTACAATGCAATACTGATGTAATCCCGAATGCCAAATCCTTTTTTTTTTTTTTTTTGATGGTAAACTCTTTTTTCTTTTTCTGGCCCACACTAGGACTTGAACACGGAATGTCCCATAACACCTTGACCTTTTACATGACTGACATACAATGGCAGATATAGATCAATATCAATGCATACAATGGATAGAGAAGTGAAAACTTAAGTCGACTTTGTTATACCATATCACCTTTTAAACAATCTATCCTGACATTCTCAATGACTTATTTTTTTGGCATTGCTACAATTTTCCATTCTTCCAAGCCATATAGGATATTTTTCATTTCACCAGCTCAAAATATAATAAATAATTAAATAAGAGAGACTGCAAAAGAGATTAACACTTTATCATGCATGACTAAGACTTTAGGACTCGATCCACATTCATATATAGACAAGGTTTAAGAATTAAATAAGCAATAGTACAAGTAAAGAAAAACTTGGACCTAGTTAGAATACAATGGCATGTAAAGTCGAGCAAAGAATCAGTATAGTATGTAAATATACTTGAAGCTTGTGGGATTATACATTTGAATTAGGAATGATAGGTTAGCATTTCCTATTAGCATAAGATCCATGCTCACATATAAGTACATATAGTGGAATCAATGAATTAGAAAAACAAAGGAATTTCTGCCTTGATCTTTATATTGTTTCTACAAGGTATCATAGCTTAGAGCTCAAATTGTGAAATTTTTGGGAAGGAATTTCAGCATTTGAAACTGAATTCACATAGGCGTGAGGTGACTTCTTTTTAAATATCACTCTGTTCAATAGGAAGCGTGGAGTGACACATTGACACAGGGTCCGCATAACCCCGATCAACATCTCCACTGATCCGTTGGCCGAAAACTCAGGTGCTCCACGCGCGTTGATCTAGTGTTTTTACAATTCATACCATATCAGTTCTGCAGACTATGCATGGGGACATGGGGACTTATTCTTTGAGTGATGCGCGAGGTGCACCTTGACCTCAAGAATCCTTCCATCTAGTTTGTGGTGCCAAACTCCCCTTGGTTCTGGGTTTTTTTTTGCATGTGTGAAAGGAATGGGATCTAAGTCTTACAGAAATTTTCACAAGTTTTGTGTTTTGAAGGTTATCCCATTTTTGACAAATCTCCATCCTTTATTATTTTTCATGAATGATGACCGATAAAAAAACCGATTGTGAGGTCAGACGTATTCAGATATTAATCCCAAAATCATGGACTGTTTGACTAGTCGATTATTTGGATTGAGTGGCAGATTATTAGATTCTCTTAAAAGACATACATATGAAAATTAATAGCATTTAAGGATCCTCAAATGATGAAATCAGATGACGATGGATTTAGGAAGGGATGTAACCCTCTTTCCTCTGATTCATTCTTCCCATTGATAATGAGGTACTTGGTCTAATTAATAATGTATGAATTTGTTAAGAACAATGGTTATTTGGTTACTTGGTCAAATAGTCGTAGCTCTTTAAAATCCTGATGATTAGTAGACCAGTACCTCACTATCGATAAATTCACAATTTGTAGAAAAACGAGCATCCTTTTCCATCCACTGCACTCTCGAATCATTAATTAGAGGGCCATTAACGAGATGACTAGCCTCTCTTAGTAGATCACTATCATTACTCAATTCAAATAATTTAGATCATTAAGTTTGTGGTATCGATTTTGGATATCATCAAAGACCACTTGAACCCAATATGATCTTTTTATCTCTTGGGAACTACTCATTAGGAAGTCAAAGCGAAATAGAATAAGAATACCTCCAAAGAAGGCAAGAACCTAGAATCTATTAAAAAAAACCCACAGTCATATAACTTGGAAATCTCGAAAACTCTCAGAGCTGTTTGCGAAATGGCACATAGCATATTGGTTCACGGGAGAGGCACCCGGAGAGTTTGCGGAGGTCCTCAAGAGTATGTCTGCCACACGTGAATGAAGTGAGCAGTGGCTTATATAGAATTGCATGTGGCTCCACGCAGTTCTGGCCCGTGAACTTAGTGCCAGCTGTCCAGCAATGAAACTCCTCTTCGAGGCGTGTCACACCTAATCACTCCCTCAAAATAGGCGTTTCAAAAACCACCCCCACGGCTCCTCTTATGCTCTCCAAACCCTACTAAAAATCTATTGGCTCAAATTCGAGCCCTAGACTCGAATACCATGTAGAAAATAAGAAGGGGAGATTGGAGGAAGAAATTTGTATTTTTCATTGATTAATCATATATAAACAAAATCTGATTCTATTAATAGGAAAGCCAACTAACATTCCTAATCAATTATAATCACAGGTCGACATATATTTACATACTATAACAAAGCAAGCTATGTTTCATTTTCTTAAAAGAACAAGCCTATAGCATCTAGCATAGTAAGAAATGCAATGGTACATTGATTTTTGTTTTAGCATTAAGTTCTCGATAAAAAGTAATCTAGTTAAAATTTCCACTATGAAATATAGCAAAGACTAAGTTTACAATAGATAACTTATTAATGATGTAGGGAAATGCATATGCACGTGAGTTATCAGGCCCTCCTTTAGTTCTCTCTCCCTCTCTCTCCATGAGGAGGAGGAAAATTAGTTTGCCAGAGACCAAATCCTTCGACGTAGAAATTAGAGTCTTAAAGGCAGAGGGGTGCATGAGGAGAGATGTAAAGGTGTGACTTCGTGGATAAGATTTGGCGATATAGGTCTTCAAAATCTCTTGTCAAGGCTAGAAGAATGCGGCAAAGCCCTGAAGAAACAAAGTTTAAGTTGATGCAGGAAAATGGATGACAATTCAAGCTTGAATGCAGATCGAATAGTGTGGGAACCTTCATCCGCTACATGGTGAGGGATTCGAGCGTGAAGAGACATTGTTTAATATTTCCAGAGGGTAAGGGTTTGGCAAATGGTTAGGCTCTACTTGCAAAGAAGCTCCGTTCCCTTGGTGTGGATTACAAGAAAAAGGTTGAGGTGAGAGATCGAGAAAGGGTGAAAATAGTCGAAGGAAACTTGACTCACGCTTCTTGTATCTGCAGAAAATGTGATCTTAGGGCTCAATGGAAGTCTTGAAGAGGGTGAGGGGATATCTTAGGAAGAAATTGAGGATAAGCTTAAGGTGTATCGATGGCCCAGTGGATGGCGAGACGGGAGGGAGTTCACTTGGAGTGCCGGATCAAATCCCTTGAAAGGAGTGTGGGCCTCTTGGGATGTTTCGAATTGCCCCTAAATCTGTGGAGCTGGGAAGAGGGCTTTGGATGTTCGAGTTTGAGAGCGAAAGAGCATAAGAGATCCTTTAACGTGGTTACACAGAGATTTGGGGACTTTGGCCTCCTCCCTCTCAAAAAATGGAGCCGGGATTTCAGCCCTACGCGGTGTTAGTAATGGAGAAGTGTGGGTTTAAATTTGGTAGAGGTTCCGGTTTCATCATGAGTCAGGTACACATCTAAGAGGATCGGGAACAATTCTTACGGAGGCTTCTTGTGATGGATGAAGACATTTAGTTTCCTTTCTGAGCTCAGATGGGCTGGATCAGGGAATAAGCGTGGTGGATTAGTCTTCCCCCCCGAGGAGTTCTGGTTGTGGCTGGGTGGTAGAATCTGACTCACAGAGATCGACAGTGGGAGATACAACCTCGGATTATTGATGCTGGGCTTGAGGAGGCCACCCAGGAAAAAGCAGGAGTCGAGGGAGAAGGCAGTCTTTTCCTGTTTGAAGAGAGAGTGAGCGAAAAGATTTGTGTTATCATGAGAAATTCGATCTGTTTATGTAAAAGTCGATCAAGGCATAGTTGAAAAGACAACTTTGTCTGTTGTACATAAGGACCCAGTTACGTGCGGAAGTGGCCCAGGGGCAGGAAATGGAGCCGGGTTATGGATCAGACCACGAGTCTTGAGTGGCACGAAACCCCGAGAGGGGTGGGCGAGCCCTCTTAGGGAGCCCCTTTTGGGGGTGCTTGGGTTTGCTGTCGAGGGCCTTTGTTGCTTGGCTCGAAGATAGGGATGTGGTTGGGCCCTCACAGACGGGCGTGCTAGAATGAGGCCTTAGTAGGTCCTGAAGCCGAGAGAAGTCGATCCAGGCCTTGAGATCCTTTGTTTCATCGGCCCAAGCTAGGGACCCCGAGGAATGATCAGGCAGTACCTATTAAAGAGCATCGAGGATAAAGTTAGTCCCTTTAGAACAATCTCCTTCCACCCTTTTCTCTGTTTTTGGCTGGCCTCTTCTTATCAAGGGCTTTTGACCGGGAAGTGTTGGTGAAATTTGTGGGATGAAACCGTGAGTGATTTGAGGATGGAAGGTAGAGTGGGGAGGAAGCCCTTTGGGAGAGCTTATTACGATTGATCGAGAAGAGCAGTAGAGAGATTCGGGCTACAAAGCGACACTGCGGAGTCAAATGGCAGTGGGAATCTAGAAGTTGGGAGGATAAATCAGGAAATTGTAGTTCTTAGGTAATTTCTCACATTTAGTGCAGAGAATTGAGATCTTTTGGTTTGGTGTGAAAAATGAGTGTCTCGATATGAAAGAGACAGGAGAAAGGAAACTAACATAAACCCAGGCTGTACGAAGGGAGCTAAGAAGTGGAATGCACCATCGATTACAATGTGAAAGAAAAGAATAGAGTGATAGAGATAGGGGGAGTTTAATACAAAAGTTAAAATGAAGTTAAACTCCTCTCTTGAATCTATGGAGAATAAAATCTTTAGACAAGAAAAAATCATCGGTAATTTGTATTTAGGCCTCGGAGGGGTGGATTTAGTTTGTGTTCGAAAGAAAAAAGATTTGGGTTTGTCCTAAGGCTTGCCCATAGTTTAAGAGTCAAATTAGATTCTATGATTGGAAAGCATTGGAGGCGAGGGCGGCGTGGGAGTATCATACATTTTAGGACAAATGAAAGATGGATCTACTTGAGGCTGAGATTGGCAGCTTCTCTATCACGTGCCTTTTTAAAAATGTGGAAGATGGGTTCATGTGGGCTTTCATAGGTGTATATGGCCCGGTTGAAAGGAGAAGTCAGGAGATCTTCTAGGAAGGCAGGTCTTTGAAGGTTTGTGGGAGGACCACAAGAGTGGCAGAGGACCCAATGTCACCCTTTCTCTGACAGAAGGAAAGAGGGGAGGGGATAGACTTTCCCCCTCACTGAGACACGAAGTGGTTAATGGTTGAGCTTAGAGACTGTCCGCCGGGGGTCCTTACGCAGGAGAATTAGTTCATGGTTGGTGATGACAAACGCAATAATTTTTGGTAACGGCAGATTGGGAGAACAAGTTTAGCAAATACGGTCTGAAGCACCACTTCCCAGACCATTTGTCCCAATCATTGTCCATTTCTTTGGACGACAAAGAAATTAAACCAGGAATTCACCGCTGGTTTGAAATCGTAATAGTTAGTATGAAGACTAAGGATTGGTGGCAAAATATGCGATTAGTGGATCTGCCCAGTTTTGTTTGGCTTCAAAGCTAAATGCCACAAGTTTCAAAAGATCGTGAGAGGATTTTAGTGAGTGGGAGATAAGAAGGAGGCTCTTGAGGAGGGTAGTATACGGGATGATCTAGAAAGGAAAGGAGTTATCTCATGAGGGGTGAGGAGAGGAGAAAAAAAGGAAGAAAGAGCTATAGAATTGGTTTGATTTGGAAGAGATATCACGAAACAAAAATCGAGAGGGAAGCTTTAGATTGAAAAGCGAGGACAGCATAAACATTGGGTTTTCAAGAATAATGATCCACCTTATTAGGAGGAGGAATACCGCCGAGATATTAGCATTAATGGCGAAGATTAGTTCGGATACAAATATCGAAAGAGTTTGGGTATATGCGTTCCAAGGCTTTCCTTGCTCAGACGGTTGGCGCCTCTTCCAGATCTTCCTTTCAATGTGATTGGTGATGTACAAGCTGCGAAGCTTGAAGAAATGCTCACAGAGGAGGAAATCTTAGCAGCGATCTCTGGGCTTAGCAGGGATAAATCTTGGCCCGGATGGGTTCCCTTTGGCCTTTTAGGTCTTTAGTTGGGACTTCATGAAGGATGAAGTCCTAGGATTCTTTAAGGAGTTTCACGAACACAACATATTCGTAAAAAGTCTCAATGCTACTGTCTTAGTTCTGATTCCCAAAAAAAATAACGTTGAAGACTTAGGGGACTTTAGACCATCAGGTTTAGTAGGAGTCTTTGCAAGATCTTAACAAAGTTTGGCTGACGGAATCAAAAGTTGGCAGGGTTTGATCATCTCTAAGCTCGAGGAATGCCTTTATCGAAGGAAGACAGGATCCACAGGCCAGCGATTTTCACGGTTTAATGAGGTAGTGGACTCAATTTTGAAGAAGAAAGAGAGCGGGTAGCTTTGTAAGTTGGACATAGAAAAGGCTTATGACCATATCGGTTGGGACTTTTTATTCCAAATTATGGAGAAAATGGGCTTCAGCAGAAAATGGATTAGTTGGATTAAGTAGTGCATATCTACAACCACTTTCACAGTTCTTTTCAATGGCTCTCCCACAAGTTTCTTCCAGAGTTCTAGAGGTTTGTGAGTGCAGGGATCACTCTTTCACTATCTTTTGTGAATTCCAATTGCTGGAAAGCACAGTGGATTGCTAAAGTGCTAGGGAAGGCAATTTTAAATTAAGAACACCGCAGGTTGAGGTAAGGGATGGAGGAAGCTCATCGGCACACATCTTTGTATACGGATGACAATTCTATTCCTATGATGCAAAGCCCAGGCAATTGATGTATCTAGGCTGGATCTTAGTGGTTGAAGCATTCTGGGTTAGGAATTAACTGAAGCGAGAATTATTCATGTAAGGCGCGATTAGTAATGTGGAGACAGTGGCTATTGACTGGGAATTAAACATTAGTTCTCTACCCATTACATACTTGGGTCTTCCCGCTTGGAGCTCCTGCAAGTCAGTGGGGCTTGGGACTCTATTGAAAAGAGATTCAGAAAGAGGTTAGCCTCATGGAAGAGACAAGACATCTCTAAGGGCGGGAGACTTACGTTGATTCAGAGCACCTTATCAGTCTCCACTGACTAACCTACTTTTACTGACCGTATTCAAGGTTGGCCTATGATAGATTGGAAAAGATCTAGAGAGATTTCCTTTGGGGAGGCGAAAATCTAAAGCGAAAGCCGCATCTTATCAAATGGAACACAATCTAATAAGAAAAGAAAAGAGAGATTAAGAGGAGATGCAGGGGTGAAGACTTTCCAAGTTGAATCAAGCCTAGCACACCAAATGGGAACTAGCGGGTTGCTAATGAGAGAACCTCTTTGGAGAAGGGTGATCGTGGAAAATAATGGGAGTGGAACAGAATGACATGAGGGGGTGGTTATGGCGCTAGTCTTTGGAAAGACATTGAAAAGGTTAGCACATATCCCGAGAAATGTTGTCTTTTCATAGAGGCAATAGAATTTGATTTTGGAAATGTTGGTGTGGGGAGAGTGCATCCCCAACCAACGCTTTTCCAAATCTGTTAACATGGCGGCTCGTAAAGAGTTTAGGATTTTCGAAAATTTGAAGGAGTGAGATTACTGTTTTAGTAAAGATTTTAATGGTAGGAAATGGAGGAGGTGGAAAGGTTCCTCTAAATTCTCTATAGAAGGAAAATCTTGTATTACCAAGAGGATCAATTGTTGTTGAAGGGAGTTAAGGATAATGTTTTTTCAGCTAGACTCGCGTATAAAAAGCTGGCACATTCTCCCCCCCTTCGCTTTCCCTTCCCGTTCCATATGAAGTCCCATTTGTTTCCCAAGATGGGTTTTTACATGGAAGCGTATTAGGATAAAGTCTTTCGCTCTTAACCAACAAGAGAAAGAGGGTAAGCTGCAGCAGAAATAGGTGTTTTCTTCTTGAAGGAAGAGAATCAATAGACCATTTACTCATCCATTGCTCGAGGCCTAAGATGCTACTGAGACTTTCGCCATTGTTGGGTTCATTTGGAGTCTTCCCTGTATGGTCACGAGCCCTCCTTGTTTGGAAAAGCGTTAATGTTGATAGCGCAGAAATTGGATGGCGACTCCTTTTGCTTGTACCAGACCCGGTTGTGAAGCTAGAAGCTAGGGTGGCATTTGAGGACGTAGCCCCCTTTGATCATAGAATGAAAATCACTGTCTTGCCATGCCTTGTGGTCTTGACGGAATTGTATAGTATTGATAGCAGTTCTTTTGTGGATTTTTTTGGTGTGGTTGGGGTTATAGGTGAGTTTGAGGGTTTTTTGTTGGGTCCCCTTTTTGGTATACCTCTAGTGTACTCTTTAGGAGCCTCTTTGCTCTTTTTTAGTATATATATTGCTTTTTACTGATAAAAAAAAAATTAATGATGTAAACATTAAAGGTTTCTCAAATTGGAGATAAAGAATAAAAATGGAACCTTATATCAAATAGAAGGAAAATTGCTACAAGCTTTGAACTTTTCTCAAATTTTCGAAGGTTTCAATCCTTTTGCTACGACTAACCAAATTTGCACAATTATCAAAATTATGAGACATATCCAAAATCACTTCTAGTCTCACGCTATATCCATCAAGAAAAGAACCAATCCAATCTGTAGGGAAATTCCATAAGTCATTTCTAGAAAATAATGATTATTCTGATTAAATTATATGGCTATATAACAAATTTCAAATGAAAATAGGTGCCATAAAAACAAATAAATGAAAGGAAATAAAATAAATAAATAAATAAAGGAAAGCAAAGGAACTCTTACAACATGTATCGGAACATAAAAGGAGTTCAAGTTTTACAACTTTTTACCACTATAACACAAAAAATAATAATAATAATCAGACCTCTTCATTAAATCCTATCATTTATTAAATAAACTTCTGACTAATGCCCTATTTTTACATAAGAGCTACCATTCACATTAATGAGCAGCGCCTAAATTAAAGAAGTACTTTGATTTTTTCGAAATCCCTAATTAAATAAGTCACCAGAACACATAGGTTAGCATAGATAGTAGTTAGAGTTCTAAAGGTAATTCATCATTTGCACATGCACCAATTTGCTACATCCTTTAGTTAGTATCAACCTAATAAAACACTAGTTTTGATCAAACATAAAGTATGATTATGAAAAAACAATATAGTATAGACATCAATCTAGAATTATTCAAATCCATTATCATACAACCTGAAAACGAAATGTGATTCTATCTCTACCCTTCATTAAAAGGCTTAATACATACATCGATGTGTGCATACATACGTACTTGTGTGTGTGTGTGTGTGTGTGTGTGTGTGAGAGAGAGAGAGAGAGAAGAATAACCAGGAAAAGTTTTCTAAAGACAAGGGGATACAATAAAGTATTTGCATGGATTAAGATTAATTGAAGAGAACAACATGAAAAAAGAGACAAAGGTCAGGAGAAAAAAGGAATATTTTAAGGAAAAAATAAGTGGGCATAATGACTACAACAATAGTAATTGTAAATACAGATTTTAATGATTTAAGGAAAAAAGATAAAACTACAGTAAAGATGAAGTTAGAAAATATTTTAAAAGGTAGCTAGCAATATTCCTTGGGATACAAAATTTGGAAACAACAATACTACCATGCTTCAAAGTTGAGAACAATAGAAGAATTTTAATAAGAGAGTACAAACACATTTTTGTATGTACCTATCTATGTGAGCTAAACACACAAATGTGCTTGTATATAGAGTGATAAGTAAATAACTATTTACCAATTTATTGCCTTTGCCCAGCAATCAAATAAATAACCATAGTGAAAAATTACATAAGTTTGTTTATTTGAGTTTATTGAAAGCCATCACACTTTCTCTAAGGATTTGTTGTATTAAACAAGTTCAAATGTGTCAAGCCTCGGTTTAACTACTCTACATAAAAATTTTGTATGTCAACACCAGAAATTTATCAAGAGGGAAGGGGTTAAATACTAGGTCTTGTGATAAACCAAGAAGGTCTCAATAGTGGCTAAAGAGAAGAATCCGAAGTACTTGGACCATGCAAATACAAAACAGTATGATTATGGCAGGGTTGCGAGTAGTCCAGGATTGTTAAGCGTGTCCACCAGCTTGCCTTCACGAAGAATAGGACAAGTAGTTAATTTCCACTATTTCCACTGTTTTGTTGCCACCAAGTCTATTGCATCTGTTCTTGGATGATATAAACCAAGAGGAAGGTCTCAACGAGTGACTAAAGAAAAATCAGAAGTATTTGGACCATTATAAATAAACAATGTGATTGCCAATGAGTTGCAAGGAAGAATTCCAAGTTGTTAAACGTGTCCAGCAACTTGCTTACTGAAGAATAGGAAAAGTAGTTAATTTCCATTATTTCCACTATTTTGTTGCCACTAGTCTGGTGTATCCTATTTCTTAGAGAAATTACCTAAGAATTAGGATTTGTTGTTATTTTACATTGTTATTTAAACTCCTTTCCATTGTTAATAAAGGAGCAAACATCTCAATCAAAACACATGGTTTTGATTACCGCTGAAAGAAAACTTATTTCTAAAATTCTCTGTATCTTAAGCTTTGGTAGGACCTATCATTGATACTCAGGCCAAGCAGGAGATGGCCACCAATAAAGAAATTAGACTCTTGGGGGTTGGGTAAGTGAGTGTCAATACGAAGATTGCAACAACTTGGAGTTGGCAGATAAAAAATATCACCAATTAGAAACTATCAACGATATCTCAGTTTTAACTCCCAAAGTAAGGAATCTTCAGTTACCTACGCCAATTGATGGAGAGCCATTCTCTTAGAGCGAGATGGAAATTAAACCAGATTTTCCTCTAATTAACAAAGTTAGTTTTGAAATTTTGGAGATAGATCCAGCTGAATGGTTCCTGAAATGGATCAATTCTTTCAATGTCAAAGCACTCCTGAACTTCAAAAAGTGTCCTTAGCTTCCATTCACCTTGAAGGCGAAGCAAATCAATGGTGGCAATGGCTGAAAAGATCCTATAAGGAAGAAAATAAGGAGGTAAATTTTCTAGGAAGAGTTATGGGCAAGATTTGGTGCATGAGTCGAGGACTTCGATGGAAAGCAGTGAAATTGAGACAAATGGGCTCACTTCAGAGATTATCAGGAAAGAAGAGTTCGAGTGACTTGGTAACTGGGTACAAGGCTGGCCATAAAGAGCTTTGGTGGGAGCATTCATGGGCGGTCTCAAGCTAGAAATAGTTGATGGCATAAGGATGTTCAAACCAAAATTGCTAAAGGAAGCCATAGCTTTGCAAGGATGAGTCACGGAGAAAGTTACTAGAGTGCTTTCTTAGATCCATTCATAAGGCTTCCCTTCCTCAGTAATTCAGAAACTACTCCTATCAAAAGGCTAAGTTAGGATGAAATGCAAAAGAGAAGGGCGTAGAGAGTATGCTTTATTGTGAAGAAGAGTGCTAAGGACCCAGTTATCAGAGGCCTGGCTTACGCTCTTGGGGGTATGATAATGATTTGGAAGGCGTGAGTAGAGGTGAGGGCTGATGGAACCATACGAGAGATTTCTCATGGCATGCTTCCGTGTTGAATGACCTAAAAGATCACGAAAATTGATGAGTGAAGTTATTATATGATGGTGGTCTTAATATATATTGGGTCTACTCACAATTTAGCCCGCGGGAAGATGGCTACATATTTACCAGTGCACAGTACTTAATGAGCAGTTCAACGTTAAAGTGGCGAATGGACAGCCATTAAAATGTCAAGGCATATTTGAAAATGTACCAATTATGCTGCAAGGTATTCCTTTTATCCTTACTTTATATGCCTTACCTTTGATTGGATTGGACTTGGTCTTAGGTGTCCATTGGTTGGCGCAATTGGGAACGGTGGCATGCAACTGGAAGAAGTTAACCATGGAATTCCAATGGGATGATAAAAATAAAAAATTGCAAGGAATTGACACATTCAATCCAACCTGCAACTATGAAAGCCATCACCAAGGAAGCACGGCAAGGAGGGTCCATGTTCGTTGTTTCTCTTCAACTGAGCCTCCACACCATCGAATGTCAAACCAAAAATGAGACAATCGCTACAAAAATTTGATGAGTATCTTCCAAGTAGAAACTAACTTCCTGCAGAAGTTGATCATCACATCAATCTGAAGGAAGGTATAGAACCTATCAATGTGCAACCATATAGGTATGCCTATTTCCAAAAAGCTGAAATTGAATAAGAAGTGCAAGACATGATCAAATTGGGGCTTATAAGACCTAGTACTAGACGTCGACATTTTCATCTCTATTTTCAACTGCAGTTAAAAAAAAAATGATTCATGCTTAATTTTGGATTATAGAGCACTGTCTTGTGACCCATCAACGATAAGTTCCTATTAAACAGATTGTGACATGTTGGATGTTCATAGAACATCTGTTACCCAGGCTTGACTTAGGAGTGAAAGTTATGTCCCAGTCTGAGCCACCACGACGTTATAAAGCGCACCATTTTACGTAATGGTCATTCTGAGTACTTATTTATGCCATTTGGTCATGTGTAATCACCATCACCTTTGTCATTATGAATTCCATATTTCCTCTGCATCTCCGCAAATTCATTCTCGTATTCTTTGACAACATCTTGATTTATAGCCCCAATTGGATCATGCATCTTGAACATGTTAAAATAGCTTTGGAAATATTAAGGCATCATAAATTTTAAATCAAATTATGATATGCTTTTGAAAAACTACAAGAATTGGAATACTTAGATTACATTATGCGACAGGAGTTAAATTGGATCGAGGGAAGATTCAAACGATGCTAAATTGGCTAGAAGCTACTAATGTTTCTAAGGTACGTAGTTTTAGGACTTGGAGTTATTACCATAGTTTGTCAAAATTATGTGTATATAGCAGCCCTCTCACCAACATATTAAGAAGGGCGGGTTTATTGTGGTGAGGACGAGAGCGGCGCATTCCAGTGCTTAAAGCGGGGCCATGACTACTACTGATACTTACTTATGCCAAATTTCATTAAGATCATTCACCATTGAATCCCGATGCTTTTGAGTATCGACCTGGAGCAGTTTTGAGTCACAGGGAAGCCATTATTCATGGAGTCGAGCTTTGGAGTTAACCCACAAACAATCATGGTCCATTTATGCAAAGGAGATGTTATACATGGAATTCATGCGAATGCGGTACATGGAGACCATACTTGATGGGTAGGAAATTTTACATCGAGACCGATCAACGAAGCCTCAAGTATTTGTTAGAACAATGCATAACCACACCTGAGCAACAGAATTGGGTGACTAAACTTCTAGTTTATGATTATGAGATTAAATACAAGCCAGGGCGGGAGAACAATGTCGCAGATGCCCTATCACGAGTTACAAGTAGTCCCAGTCTCAATCATTTGTTTGTGTCTCAAAATCCACTATGGGATACAATAAAAAATGAAGCTATTGACAACCCTTACATGCAAAGAATTGGAAAGCTTGCAATTGACAATCCCGGAAATCCATACAAATGGCACGATTGTTTGGTTTGTTTCAAGAATCGGGTGGTAGTGCCTCCTCAATCCAACATCCTCGCACAGATTTTACAAGAATTCCATGATTCGCCAATTGGTGGACATTCAGAGTGCCACTAGAGACCCTCTAATCTATTGACAAGTTTTATTGGTCATCCATGTTCCAAGCAATGCAAAATTATGTTGCTTCTTGCGATGTGTGTCAACGAACCAAGCATCAAATTTTATCACCAAGTGACTCATTCATTTGCAATTCCTTAATAAAGTTTAGGGCTGATCATAACTCTCGATTTATGATGGCATACCACCTTCTAATGGTAAAAATTCAATTCCACATTTGTTTGACGGGTTATGGAAGTGTACGCTTTATGGCTCTTTCCCATCCATTATCTGACAAAAGTGGTGGCTGAAAAATGTATTGTGGGCCATGGTTTAAAGCTTCATGGCATGCCTAGTCATCATTACTAGTAATAGCGATCCATATTTGCTCCCGTGATTTCTAAAAGGATTCTTCAAAATGGGCTCCATTGATTAGTATTTCTGCACCACCATAAGCCGTGGCGAAGCAATTAGTTAATCTGCATGAACAATACTGTTCGTTTGCTTTGCTCATCAGCGACTCATGAATGGCATTCCGCTTCCTTAGTAAGTGAGTTTTGGTATAATATCATGTATCATATCTCCACCGGCATGACTCCCTTTCAGGCTCTCTAAGGCAGACCACCTCCAAGAATACCCCACTACCATGCAAGCTATTGTCCAGTCAATGAAGTTGATCAAAGCTTAGCTTCTCGAGATGCATAGTTGTGGCAACTCAAGGAAAATCTATGTGCGGCTAACAATCGAATGAAACAGCAAGCTAATTCCAAACGCAGGGACATTCAATTCCAAGTTGGAGATTTGGTGTTTTTGAAATTGCATCCTTATCGACAACAATTAGTCTTCAAAAGACCATATCAAAAACTTGCGAGCAAGTTCTATGGACCATATCCGATTGAAGAAAAGATGGGCAACATGGCTTACAAACTTAAACTAAACCATGGTTCTCATATACATCTTGTGTTTCATATGTCCCTCTAAAAAAAGAAAGTGGGTGACGCCATCATTCCTAGTTCAGACCTACCACCAATGGCCGATGATGGCGAGTTGTCGCTAGAACTAGAGACAATCTTGGACAGTCGTTGGGTTACCAAATGATCCAAGTTAGTTGAGGAAACCTTGATCAAATGGAAACGGCTTCCAATAGAAAATGTGACGTGGGAAAACATGCGGTACTTTAATCACAAGTTTCTGAATCTGAACCTTGAGGCCAAGGTTCAAGTCACAGGGAGGGGTATTGATAAAGCAAGAAGGTCTCAACGAGTGGCTAAGATAAATCTAAAGTATTTGGACCATGTAAATAAAGCAATGTGATTGCTTGACAGGTTGCAAGGAAGAAGTCTAAGTTGTTAAACGTGTCCACCGGCTTGCTTACTGAAGAATAGGACAAGTAGTTAATTTCGACTATTTCCACTATTTTGTTGCCACTAGTCTAGTGTATCCTATTTCAAAGAGATATAACCTAAGAATTAGGATTTGCTGTTATTTAAACTCCTTTCCATTGTTAATAAAGGGCAAGCTTATTTCAATCAAAACACTTGTGGTTTGTTCTCACCAGAAGAGAACTTATTTCCTAAAATTCTCATAGCTTTGTCTGGGACCTATCATCTTGCCTACAATGGGTGATCTTCCTCTTTATTAAGGTCCAACGAAGAATTAAGGAGCTAACACTTGATTACCATCATTTTCAGTTCCTAGGGAGTCCAAAGGCAATGGAGGAAGTTCCTCTATGGCTACAAGGTAACTAAGTCACAGAGAAAGACCCTCCTCTCCCTATCCAAACTAGAAAAACAATAAGAGAGCAACCCAAACAACACATGACCCTCAATTCCTAAGTGGGAGATTGATAGACCCCCAATATGTTTTACCTATGCAAGGCGTAAGGGCAACAGTGCACCAAGGGGTGGTGTGGAGAGCACGTGAGAATATTATTCTATTTTAAGGGGTAGTGGGCGTAGGTGGAGGGAAGCTTTTTGGGTTATTCTCTGTAGGAGAGTTGGGGAGCCTCTCGAATTGCTCTCCCCCCTGTACCTCATTTTGTTATCAGTAAACATTTCATTTCAATCCTATCTTTTCTTTGTCTAACCTTATCATCTGATATCTGAGCACCGATTTCAAGGCCAGGCAACAAAAATAAGGGCGTATGGATTTGGTGGAGGAACAACTTGTGGGGAGTCCATGTGGAGATGGTTTCGTTAAAGGGGGACCTACAACGTTTGGGTAAGTGAAGGTGGATTCCTTGCTGGAGAAGTTAACGTTGCTAGAAAAAATGGAAAAAATGGTGCAAAGGTGGGAAAACTCTAGAAAAGCTTCATTGCTAGAGGAAAGGGGAGCCATTCCCAAAGATCGAAATCTCAGCACAATAACTACTCCGCTAGAAGAAAGTAAATCAGGAGAGAAGTTGAGCCCTAGCCTAGAGACTAGAGTAGAACCCCTTTACGGCGAACCCTTTTGGCCACCGAAACAAAGTGAGTCCAACTAAGGGGGTAAAAAAGGAGAAGGCAATCAAGTCTAGACGCTAACCTGACGTCTAGAGATGCTGATTTTCAAAGGGTGGAACCTAGAGGGATGGATCTTTAGGGTAGAGCGATTTTTTTCGACGCACCACGTGACTAAAAGAGAAAATATGGCAATAGCAACCATCAATTTAGATGGAGAGGCTATGGCTTGGTTTCAATGGAAGAATAGCCGTCGCCCTATACATAGTTGGATGGAGTTCAAGCTTCGCCTCTTAGACCGTTTTCGTCATACCTAGTAAGGGACATTATGCGAACAATTTTTATCTCTCAAGCAAGAGGGCTCTGTTCATGAATATGTCTGCGCCTCCGAACTTCTAGCGGACGCTCTTGAGGACAGTGATTAAAATATCGCGATACATCGACGATATATCGTGTGTTGGTGTCAATCGATACAATATACATAGCATCGATAATCGGTTGACAGAAATATCGACAAAAAAATGGAAATATCGGTGATATATCGATTTGGGGGCGATATATCGCTAATATATAGCCGATATTTCCGATTTTATTGAAAATTTTCAAAAAATAAAAACAATATTTGAGGTGGGTGTCTCATTCTAGAGCAAAGAAATAGGAGATGAAAAGATGTGAGAGAGAAAATGAAAAGTCTTTCCTTAATAATTAATATCACTTATTGCATGTCTTCCTTAATAATTACTATCATTAATTATTTGTAGAAAAGAGGAGAAGATCAAGAGACGATTGGAATTATAATGTCTTCCTTAATAATTACGATCATTAATTATTTACAGAAAATAAGAGAAGATCAAGAGACGGTTGGAATTATTATGTCTTCCTTAATAATTACTATCATTAATTATTGCAAAAAATTAAAGAAGACCAAAATGGTAGGAGAGAAAATGAAGGGTCTTCCTTATTAATTAATATTAAAATTTAATAATTAATATTAAAATTTAGATTGAAAATTTTTTAAATTAAAAAACGATTGTAAATCTTTAAATACAAACAAATTAAAAAAATTATTAAAGGAAATATTTTGAAATCATTTATAGTATTTTTTTAGAATATTCTAAAATATAAATATAAATATAAATATAATTTTGATATTATCATTTCATATACCTTCAAACTAATTTTGATATATAAATTGAATATATCTTTAAATTTTGAATATTTTATAAATACCGATATATCTTATATATCTGTAAAATCCAAATACCGATATATCCGTCAAAACCAATATTTTCATCCTTGCCTGAGGATGAACTTGAGCATGTGTAGAAGAGCACCTTCATCAACGGTTTGAAACCGAAAATCAAAGTAAAAGTGAGGATGATGAAGCCTCGAGGTTTACAGGAGGTTATGAAATTTGCACAAAGGGTAGAAGAGAGAAATTAGTTCAATCGGATGAACAAAGACAGATCAGGGTGGAGCTCATGGGGAAGGGGCCCGAGCCAGCTCAGCTATCCATATGGCCTATCTCATGAAGACTAAAGCCTAAATAACACCCACACTGTTGTGGGCCAGTCCTTTAATTCCAATGTGTGATCCAACCCATCAGGGCTTTCTCTTCCTCGAGTTCAAACCAAGCCCTCCCCGAAGCCAAAATTGCAGCTCCCTTCAATCCCTAACCCTAGCTTCTTGTTCGTCTCGCCAAGTCAACCCCACAGCCACAGAAATCACACTAATTACAAAAAGCTCACTAACACAGAATTGCAATTGAAAATTGAGAAGGCTTTGTGCTTCCGGTGCGATGCCAAATTTTCCTCGGGTCATCGATGCAAGAACAAGCTATTACAAGTTTCAGTAGTCCAAGGAGATCCCTCATAAGAAGATTTCAGAGGAAATGCAAACTACGAGGATACCCAAGGAGAAGATGTTGAGGAAATTGTCAAGTCACCCATCAACTCGGTTATGGGACTGTTGACTCCCAAAACCATGAAGATAAAAGGGAAGATCGGCCAATAGGACGTGATAGTGATGATTGACTGCAAGGCAACTCATAATTTCATCTCCACAAGGTTAGTTTAAAAACTGGAATTGCCATTAGAGTCGATAGTTGGATATGGGGTATTGTTGTTAAAGGGGAGGGAGTATGTCGGAGCATTGTTCTTTCTCTTCAGAATATAGTTGTGAAAGATTTTTTACCCCTCGAGCTAGGGAGTGCAGATCTTAGTCTAGGCATGCAATGGTTTGAATCATTGGGAGGTATGCAGGTGAATTGGCGATTGTTGACAATGAGGTTTCAGGTGGGTGGCATATTTTAAGGTGCTTCAAGGAGATCCCACTCGAAGTACTTCCCTGATCTCATTAAAGGCCATGTGGAAAGCTCTTCGGGAGCGTGGGGAGGGAGTTTTTGTGGAACTGGGCAGCATAGAAGTACCGCCACCAGACCCTAACATTCAGGCTCTTGTTCAGAAGATCCTTGATCAATTTCATTGAGTATTTCTTCCACTTGTGGGGTTACCACCTACAAGATCCCGTGACCATGCAATAGTACTACATCCCGGAACACCCCCCATCAATGTGCGGCCTTATCGTTACCCAAAATTTCAAAAAACTAAAATAAAGTGTCTGGTTAAAGAAATGTTAGCAACGGGAATTATTCACCCGAGTTGTACCTTGCCCTGTTCTATTTGGACGAATAAAAGATGGGGTTGACGTTTCTGTGTGGACTACTGAGTGCTTGATAAAGCCACCATCGCAAACAAGTTTCTAATTCCAATGATTGACGAATTACTTGATGAACCCCATGGGGCCACCATTTTCTCCAAGCTAGACCTTTGCTCAAGCTATCACCAGATCAGAGTTCAGCCAACAAACATTAAAAAACCAGCCTTTCGAACCCACGAAGGTCATTATGAATTTTTAATTATGCCATTGGGCTTAACCAATGTCCTAGCCACATTTCAATCCCTCAAGAATGAGATCTTTACAGAATGCCAATGCAAATTTGTTTTGGTCTTCTTCGATGATATTTTGGTCAACAGTCGTTGCTTAGAAAACTAGCAACACCTATGTCATGCGTTGTAGATTTTGGAGACTCGGCAACTGTTTGTTAATGCCAAGAAATGTCGCTTTACACAATCTCGTTTGGAATATTTGGGCCACATCATTGAAAGACCATTATGGTTTTTTGGGTTTAACAGGGTATTATCATCGTTTTGTAGCACATTATGGTAGCATCACTTGGCCCTGACTAAATTACCGAAGAAAGACACCTTCAAATGGAACCCGAAGGCAAAGACAACTTTCCACACTCTAAAGACTGCCATGTCTCAACTTCCATCCCAACTCTCCGAAATTTCTCTAAGTCTTTCATTGTAGAGTCAGATGCTTCTAGTGTCGGTATTGGGATTGTGCTACTGCAAGGAGACCGTCCTATAGCATTTTTCAGTCTAGCTCTACCACCATCTGCGCATCTAAAATCAATGTATGAACAAGAATTAATGACAATTGTTCGAGCAATTCAGAAATGGAGACACTATCTTCTAGGTCGAAAATTTACAGTGCGTACAAATCAACATAGCCTAAAATAACTACTAGTTCAAAGAATGGTCAACCTTGAACATCAAAATTAGTTATGCAAACTGTTAGGGTACGATTTCGATATTAAGAACAAATCAGGAAGGGCGAATCGTGTGGCTGATGCCTTATCTCGATTACCAGTTCAACCCACACTGCTATCCTTATCAGTTCCCCGCATATTGCAATTGGATCAATTGGACAAGGAGCCAGATCAAGATCATGTCCTATCACAAATTCGACACACCTTATTGGTCAAACAGCCATCCAAACCCGACTACTCTTTGATCCAAGGTAAACTTTTTTATCACAACAAATTAGTGCTACCGGCTTCATCAGCCTTAATCCCTCTAGTTTTAAATAAGAGCCATGATAGCCCAACTAGGGGGCACTTCGAAGTACTTAAAACATTGAAAGAATCTCTGCCAGATTATATTGGCTTGGCATGAAGGAAAGGCGACATCCAATCTTATGTTGGTGCCTATACAATTTGCCTGCAAAATAAGTACTCCACCTTGTCACCAAATGGTCTACTTCAGCCACTTCCCATACCCCATCACATTTGGGAGGATCTTTCTCTAGATTTCATTGAAGGCTTACCTAAATCAGAAGGATGGAACATCATTTTGGTAGCCATTGATCGGCTAAGTATGCCCATTTCATAAGGCTTAAACACCCATTCATTGTTGTCTCCGTGGCTGCAATTTTGTCCACACCCAAAGAAATTATGCGTCTCCACTTAAGGTTCCGTGACATTGTATCCGGCGAAGTGACGAGTCTTCCTCGGTAAATTTTGGGGGAGCTTTTACGCAAAGGGGCGACCTTCCATTTAGCACAACTTATCACCCTGTTCGGATGGGCAAGCAGAGGTACTGTTCGGTGTTTAGAAACTTATTTTAAATTCACTTTGCATGCAAACCAGCCAAATCTGGGGCAAGCTATTTATCATGGGCAAAGTACTGGTATAATACCTCTTTCCATACAGCTGCCTATACTACCCCCTTCTGTGTTGTGTATGGGCATGATCCTCCTTCTCTCCTAACTTATGAAGCTGGTTCATCGGTTTTTCTTGAAGTAGATAAGCAACTGCTTGATAGAGATGCAGTCTTGACTGAACTACTTCAACAACTCCATAAAGCCCAGCAGCGCATGAAGGCTCAGGCTGATTGCAAACGTCATGAAGTTTCATTTGAGGCTGGCGACCTAGTCCTTCTCAAGGTACAACCTTATCATCAAAAATCCTTAGCTCATAGAAAAGATGAAAAACTGTCACTGCACTTCTGGGCCATTTAAAATTCTGGCCAGAATAGGGACTGTTGCTTATTGACTTCAGCTCCCTGATACTGAACGAATCCACCCTGTGTTCCAAGTCTCTCAATTGAAACCTGTTGTTGGCTCTTTTCCATCTCTTCCTCCCCTACCTCCCCAATTGACGGATGACCTGGAACTACTAGTAGAAACAGAACAGGTTCTTGGAACCTGCCCCAGCTCAGGTTCTACTCATTCTAAAATTGATATCCTAATCAAATGGAAAGGCCTGCCATATTATGATGCTTCTTGGGAACCATTTCTTTTAATACAAGATCAGTTTCCTGACTTTCATCTTGAGGACAAAGTGAATCTCCGGCCTGGGAGTAATGATAGACCCCCAATACATTTTACCAATGCAAGGTGTAAGGGCAACAGGGCACCAAGGGGTGGTGTGGAGGGCACGTGAGAATATTATTATGTTTTAACGGGTAGTGGGCAGTAGGTGGAGGGGAGCTTTTTGGATTATTCTCTGTAGGAGAGTTGGTAACCTCTCAAATTTCTCTCCCCCCTGTACCTCATTCTGTTATCAATAAACATTTCAATTCAATCCTCTATTTTCTTTGTCTAGCCTTATCAAAGATGCATGTAGATCAAATAGGGGCAATCTCCCCCGTTGCCATATATAAAAAAGTTGGATCATGGCATTGGAAGAGCAACAACATACAACTATGGGCTTGGTGCTAAGGCATCATTATATCTTAACATGGAAATAGTGGAGACAAGTGGCAGTCCGCCTTCAAAAGTTTATCAAAGCCACACAAGAGTGGGATCCAACTTCCCACTGTTTCCCAGGTTTAGACTGGGTCTGCCCCCTCTCCCCTAAGGATTTGATGCTGGAATGTACCAACTTCCCCATAAGGAAGAGGGTTAGAAAACTGTGGAGGGCAGCCACCTTTGCCTGTTCTGAGCAGTCTAGAAGGAAAGGAACCGTATGTCTTCGATGGCACACCGTTCTCTGTTTCTAGACTAAAAACCTTTTTTGTTAGTACCCTAATTTCTTGGGCTGGTTTTGTTATGTTGGAGGAGTGCCCTCTTGAAAGAATTTTGCTGTGAATTCTCTAGGGTTCTGTTTTGGGAGGTGGGTTTTTCCTTTTTGGTCTCTTTTCTGTACAGGCCTGGTTGTCCTTGTTTACTCCTGTATACATGGATCCAACCTAGTTCCTGACCCACATGTTTATAAACTCTGCTCTGTTTTATATATCAAAAAAAAAAGAGTGGGATCCAAGGCCCAAACTTTAATTTGACACTCTCTGGATAATAATGCACTTAATTGAAATCTTATAATTCAATATGGATTCACCCTAGAAACTACTTTCCAGAAATCAAATTATGGGCCTAATCAATGGTCATAAGTTACTATTTTCGGCCATTAATCCATCATTTTCCAAGAGTCTTTAATGTAGTCTTGTAGATAGTCCAAGTTTCATTATATTCAAGCTGCATTACTACTATTTAACTAGTTCCAAGGTGTTATAAGTCCCTAGAAAAGCTCTATATAGTAGTTGATCAGTCTTTTCAAAAGAATCAAGGGATAGATCATAGCATTTCCAGCATCCACAATTTTCTTTGTGTGATAACAGAGGAATTGCATGAGAAGCCGAAAGATTTCTAGGAGCGGTTCTTTAGCTCTCTTTCAACTATATATTTACTCTCCTTGTAGTTTACTTCCTGTCCTGCATCTGGGAAGGAGCTTGAAGACCATTGCCATCATCCCAATTTTAAGCTGGGAGGGCATGAGACTTCACATGAATACCCCACATCATGATGCCCTTGAGGCCTAGCTCAAGTGGTAAAGGGTTAGGGTTGGTTTATGGGAGGTTCCAAGTTCAAGTTCCAGTGGGGATAAACAAAGGAAAAAGTTAACCTACATCATGCATATCCTTCTGAGTCAGCCATGGCTGTTCATTTTAGCAGGAGACATCTAAAGGAGCAAAAGAAAGGCTGATTTCTTGATAAAGAGAAGAACATGAATGAGTATCAACTCTAGAGGTACATAGTGTTTAAGGTGCTTTTTATCACCACTCCTAGTCAATCCTTATTCTTTCATACAGCTCATAGGGAGTGATTCTATGGATGGTTCCTCAGTTCTGTCACTGTAAATCTTATCATCAATAAAAATTTTGGTTCTATCAAAAACAGAAGATGCCTTTCCAATTTCTTACTAAGAGTGACAAATTTCAGGATTAGACCTAATGAAATTGTTCAAACTGGACTTTTTGCTTTTATCAAAGCATAGAAGTGATACGAGTAATCTCACAAAAACATGAAAAAAAAATTAATGAGTTACATAATAGGAGAAAATTTTCAGTATTTTAATACACCATACAGCCCAACAAATGGAAAATTAATCACAAATTTACAATTAACTAACTTCTTATCTTTGTGAACATGTTCATGAACTTTTATGCAATTCCGGTCATTCTGCTAGCACTTTATATATTATAACACTACCCAATATTCTCTCTACATATGTGAGAGAGAGAATCAGCAATCCTATTAAAATTAAGTGACTACCTATTGTGCATGTAATAGCTATTGCATAATCCTTGAATACTTCATTTCAAACAATTCATAGAACATGTCAATTAGTAAAACAACCTGCAAAATTGATAAGCAAGTTGAAGACTATAAAATATTAAACCTAGGATATTCATCAGTAAACAAATGGAAATTGTTCCTGTATTGTCACATGCATTGTAGGAGGGTGAGTTAAGAATAAAAGGTTACCATGTATTTCTTTTGACATCACATTGAAGATACGAATCAAATCCATTCGATTGAAATAATCAATTGGTTTTGGACGACGGATATATAAAACATTACAAAGTAGTTCTTCAAATGCAGGTGCCCTTCCTGGCGTGACTATGCTTTGTTGTAACCCTTGTGATTCAAGTTTCTTTGCCTTCTTAAGTAGGACTGAAATAAAAATTCAAATCAAATAAAATTACAGGTCAAAATATCAGAATTAAATAAACTACAATGACAAAAGACAGAAACCAACATCTTAAATGGCCTTAATAGTAACAGCACTAAAGTTGATCAAGGTTTTGGAATTTTACATGAAATTTTAAGGCTTTGTTGAGTTGACTCAAAGAAAAAAACTTTTAAGGCTTTGTTGAATCAACTTGAGACAGAAATCAACATCTTGCAAGACCTTAAAAGTTTCTGGAATTTTACATGAAATTTGAAGGTGTGATGCATATTGTGAAGAGAGAAAAATAGAGAATTCCTAATTTTATTATTTCCTCTGAATAATGAATCTCATCTCTACATTACATATTGGGCTTATATATATAGGACTCTATCTGATGAACAATAAAGGGAAAAGGCGCCGCAATATCTAACGCTCACTTAATTTGGGCATATATGTCATATGCAGCTAGAGCTTGATACAAATGTATTTAATTCTAGGACCTCCCGAGGAGATTTAGTAAAAATGTCTGGCCCCAGTTGATCATTTGAATTGACAAAACTAGTAACTATACATCCTGATGCGATCTTCTCTCTAATGAAGCGACTATCCACTTCAATGTTCTTGGTCCTTTCATGAAAGTCTGGATTGGATGCAATATACCGCGACGTTTATCACGGATGGAAGGCTCATCTGTTCGCACTCGAATCTCACCCTTCCAAATCTCAACTCCCGCGTGTTCTACCATATGAGTTCACATGTTGCTAAGGTCATAGCCTGATGACGCCCACAGATCCAGCTACTCACATGTTGTTTTCTACTCTTCCAGATATTAGGTTACCACCAATGAAAACACAAGACCCTAAGGGAACGCCTATCCGTAGCGAGCCACCCCAATCGTGATCCAGGTAACCAATAACTCGGGTGTGACTCTATTCTCGCATAACACACTCGACCGTGTAATTTAATATATCAAGAATGCTGATTAAGATCCCAATGGCTATCATGACGCATGACGGCAGACCGACTAACACTTAACGGAAGGAAATGTCTGGCCGAGTAATGGTAAGATAATTTAGTTTATCTACCAATCAGTCGAGCATTCCAGATCTCCGAAAAGACTTCATTCCGCACAAGTCTTCGATTATCAGATCCATGCGAAATGGCCAACGGCCATACCTAACATACCCCTGGGCTTTCTTCCAAGATGTCTAAAGCATACTTCCGTTGGGAGAGGACTACACTTAACTGATCGAAGCATCTCAATTCCCAAAAAGCAATTTTGGAGTTTCCCCAAGTCTTTAGTTTGAAAGGGGTGAAAAGATGTCGCTTAGTTTCGAATACCATCCTGACACGCCCGTAATGACGATGTCATCCACATAAACAACCGATAAATAAGACCCGCCCGAAGAGTTATGATGATAAAAACTGACTGGTCTCAATGCATCATACATGCCAAATTTTGAACAATGCGTAACTAAACGGCCAAACCATGCTCGAGAGGAGATTGCTTCGGGCCATAGAGAGCGGCGACCCGCACACTAACCGTGACTTCGAAAATAAAACTGGGTGGTTGCTCCTTATAACTTCTACAAGATCACCATGAAGGAAAGCATTTTTAATATCCAATCAAAAGCGCCGTGAACACATAGGCAAACATGGAGAGAAGCGCACGATTGTAAGCAATCTTGGCAACAGGAGAAGGTGTCACCATAATCAACCATAACCTCGAGTATATCCTTTTAGCAAACTAAGCGGCCTTAAGGCGAATAACCCGACCATCGTGACTAACCTAACTGCGGTAATCTAACGACAACCAACTGGAAACTTACCAACTGGCAAAACAACAAGATCCCAAGTGCCAGTGGAGTGCAGAGCAGCCATTTCATCTACCATTGCCTGTCGCCAGCCCGGATGGGAAAGTGCCTCATTGGTGTTCTTAGGAAGAGAAACGGTGGAAATAGTAGAAACAAATGCAGAGTAGGTGGAAGATAATCGATGGTAACTCAAAAAATTGTAAATAGGATGAGGATTGCTAGTAGAGCGATTACCTTTCCGAAGAGCAATAAAAGTCACGCACAAAGAGCCGGCAGGGAGAAGCCGAGCAGAGGAAGCCGAGTCAACAAGTGCCTCAAAGAGTATGGGAGCGAATAACCAGACGGGGGATCGGCGATGATAGACCAAGGACGAGAAGATAGATCATCAAATTTAGGGCAGAGATGATAGAAGGGTAAGACATCAGTAACGGGAAGAGACTCGGAGGAGGAGAAGAAGAAGTGGAGTCCGGAAGAAGTGAGTATCACGAGATAAAGTATCGATGAGTCCGAGGAATAACAACGATAACCCTTCCGGGTCGGAGTAGCCTAGAAGATGCATTGCGGGCCTTGGCCGAAGCCATCTTATCTTGCCGAATACGAACAAAGCAAGTACAACTAAAACACGGCGAGAAGGAAATAAAGAGGCCGGGTCGCGAAAAGAAGTGAATGAGGAATCCGGCATGTAATACGTATTTGCAGGGCATACGATTAATCAACAATAAGTCAGGCGACTGGCCTCAAAAACGAAAAGGAACATGATAGCGGAGAAGGAGAGTACGAGCCGCCTCAATAAGATGACTACTCTACGCTCGCCACCCGCATTTGTCGCAGAGTACGAGCACAGCAAGACCGGACGTAAGGATCCACGTCGGGACATAATGAAATAAAGGGTGCGTAAAAAAATATTCTCTAGCATTATCACTACGTAACACACGACAGAAATATTGAACTCGGGTAAGAATTTCAAGATGTACCGAAAATAGAAAATAACTCAGCTCAGTTCAAAATAAACTGGCACATCGAGAATAGTCATCAATGGCGACAAAATACCGAAAGTCGGGCAGACGCAATTCGACAAGGACCCCAAACATCGCTGTGGACAAGGTCAAAAGGAGATGTCGCTCGATTATTCAAACATCGCGAACGAGACACGAGTATGTTTCCTGCTTCTACGTGACTCACACGCAAGTGACGCTACAGCGGAAAACGGTGGACCATCTTCGAACTTAGAAAGACTAGGTGGCCTGCACGACCGTGGACGAGGATGAGCATCATGGGAAACGCAAACTGGCAGAGATGATTGTGAGGTGAGGTGATAGAGGCCCTGTGACTCACGTCCGATGCCAATGACTTCCTGCATCCGGCCCGCAAGGTCACGACCACTGTGAAAAATACTAACGCTTAAGAAGACGGCTCATTTTACCGGAGAAATAAGATTAAAGGGACACTCGGAGTATAAAGGACAGAGGCGGAGGTAGGAAGGGAGAGGATGACAAACTAATACCTTTAGCTACGCTTTGAGAACCATTAGCTATGCACAAGAGTAAAGTAGGGTAGTAGTAAGAGAAGAGAAAAGACTTTATTACGTAAACATGATCTAAGCACCAGCCGAGAATCCAGGTCCAAGAGAAGATGTACAAGGAGTGGTGCTGCAGGCATTAATGGCTCCCGCAACAGAGGCAACAGATCCGACTGGCCGCTGATGTAAGATAGGGCATCATACTCACTGGCCGCTGGGGGGAACACTCGAGATGTGCGTGAGCCGTAATCCTGGCGATCGAAGTAGAATCAAGATCGGGCCACCAGCAAAGCAAGGGAGGACGCCTGGCGCAACTGATAACAACGATCACGGTGTGGCCAAGCCACGGTATCAGAGCACAGATCGCCAGCCCGACCAGGTACCTGAACAAGGCCCTCCCGAAGGTTAGTATGAGAAACTAAATAATGTAAGAATCTAAAGGGCCATCGATGGCAAAGTCTCAGGTGGGAGGAGATACTTAGAGCAAACACATCATCCATGATTCGGATCGAGGGACTGCCAAGAATCCGATCTCTGAGGGTCTCAAGATCCTGACGAGGCCACGAGAAAGTAGCGACCATAAAGAACTTGTCAACCTGCGTTTGTTGAGCCCCAACGTTACTAGTAAGAGGCATCAATGTCAAGAACTCTCCTAAGAGAGGCATCCGCCAATATAATTGATAGATCCATGTCTGCATCAAGGATATTAACAATAATGGGTTACACCTTATAAAGACTGGATATCATTCGTATAGAGCTACCGATTCCAAAACTTAAAACATGCCCTTGTAAGCCCGAAGATGAAGCAAAATTTTCTGATCAACCGACGCCATAATACGCTACATAGCTTCCGTGCATCTATTTTCTTCCAAAGCACCTTGTCAACACCCGTGCATATCATCCTCCTAATAAGATGATCCTCATAACCCGTCCCACAGAGCCGCAGTTCCACTTGAGCCGACCAGAGAGATAATTCTCACTACCAATCAATTTTTCTCGATGTATAGTGAGAGATCCAGAGATACCGCACGTAAAATAGAATTTTAGTTGCTATATCCACTCGAACTCGAGATCAACCACGCTTGGTTTGGAAGAGAGCCCTATTAAGAGGGGCGACCACACCAAGTGAGCTGAAGATGAAGAAAGGCGCACCCAAACCGTAGAGAATACATCAAGATGAACTCTAAGCTGATCAAGATGAACCGGCCACTAAGAGGAACCGGCCGACGGCGCGGCAAAAAGGGGCGTATGCGGAGAAGAAGTGCTCGTAATGGACCGACGGAGGGCTAGAACACCAAGACGGCGCCGACGACTCGACCGCAGGCCCGCCACGTGAGAGCGCGAGCCACGCCACACGCTGCATCACGCCGGCGCTGACGTAAGTCACGGAGAAGACACGTGACGGCGCTGCGTGGATGCCGGCCGGGCGTGGTGGGCACCGGCGTAGATCGCCTTCGCTTCGAATTCGGTTTTCACGAGAAGAGCTTTCCCGAAGTCGCCACGGGCAAAGGATCGCGCGGCTTCTAAGGAAGTACGAGGCGGCCGCGGTGGTGAGAAGGAGATCCGGCGGCGGAGAAGGAGATCGGAATGAAACACGATCACTAAAAATTGCGCTTCTCTCCCTACTCCGATACTATGTGAAGAGAGAAAAATAGAGAATTCCTAATTTTATTATTTCCTCTGAATAATGAATCCTTACCCTACATTGCATATCGGGCTTATATATAGACTCACAATACAAAGAAGACAATAAAGTAAAAGACTGTACAATATCTAACACATATCATGGCAAAAGTTCAAAGGATCTAATTCAAGTAAGTTTTGATTGACTCCACTACAAGAGCGCAAAGGAATGGGGTTAAAAGATGACCTCAATGGGATATCCGGAGGCCTGACTCAAAGAAAAAATTATGAGGCCCACGAGTGGGTCATATGTTCAACAAAGATGCATCAATATGATTTAACTTCTAGAAGAATCCAGTCATGTTTGAGAATATCTTTAGATTTGATTGTATGGGCTGCATGACAAGCTATTTACTTTCCTTCTATTTGTTTAGGTTTATTTACTATCATTAGACATATATGGCTAATAATAAGATCAGCTAAACTTCCACCTATTTAAGTTTATTTACATTGCTAGGTGTGTATGGCTGCTACTATAGCCAACAAAAATCTCAACCTCCCTTTCTTAGTTATAGATGTGATTTAGGTCTAAAATTAGAGTTCATTTTCTAATTTGTTTCCTTTATAATTTGCAGCCTGCTTTCTAAAATTAGGTCTCGTGGTAATTTTTGAACTTGTCTTATCAAATATTAACGCTTTATCAATCAAAAGACACACACACAACAGCAAATTGCAAATCGCCACGAAATAAGAAAATCATTATTCATTCAAAAAGTGAGTATTTTCCATTTTGTTCTTTGAACAACTATTCAAACTTATCAAACAAATTTATGGCGTTCATCCTTGACTTATCAATCAATCCTTCCATAATTGATTCTCGCAACTTCACCATACCAAAGTTCTTATTTCCATATAGGTAAAGAGTCATGGTCTTCCCCTTCAAATCTAATTATAGAACAATCCAAGAGAGTATTCATGTTATTACCAGATGTGTCAGTTCTTGGCGTGGTTTGAATCATTTGCTAGCAAAGCTAGTTCTCAATCAAGTTTGCCTATCATTTGAATTTTATTCATCCTAATTTCTTGTTCTTTTGGTTTCCCAATTTGATTCACAAACCCTAGTTTTTAGTTGAATTTCTTCTACCTCATTCCTCTTTAAATTTGGTTTGTTTTCTTGCTCTAATTTGTTTCAAATCTTAGTTTGTTAATCCCAATCCTAAATTGAAAAAAAAAAAAGTAAAGAAAAGAAAAGTTGACTAGAACCTCAAAAGATCTGAATTTCACTTTATCATCAACACCCTAACATTCTTGTGTCAAAATCTTAGATTTTTTTTCTCAAATCCTAAAAACGTGGGTACAAAATTGACTCTTTTATACAAAACTTAAAACCGTTAAATCTGTGACACAACCATTTTTCTAGCCTTTAATATCAAGATTTCTTTTGGTGAATAAATTGAAAAAGAAATGAAGGAATTGGATTTTTCCATAAAGCTTCGTGGAGGGAGAAGGACAGGAGAGCAATTCTACTAGGCTTAGATGAAGCTTAGAATCCTTGTTGAGGAATGTCAAGGGAGCTAATGACAAGAATAAAAGGATAGTGATCAAATCAAAGCATTAAAAAATAAGGTCGACCATGCATTATTCAAGAGACAAAGATATAAGAAATGTCAAGTGGCATTATTCATAGTCTTGGAGTGGTAAGATTTTTAATCGGGCATTGTTGACTCAAGGGGAACAGGGATGGAACTGTTCCATGGTGGGGCAATAAGTTGTCAAAGTTAAACGGCATGGAAGTTGGTAGCTTCTCTATTTCGTGTCAATTATAAAAATTGTAATGATTGATGCATGTGGATTTTTGCTAGGGTTTATGGTCCAATAAGGAGAAAAGAAAGGGACTCTTCTAGGCCGAGTCTGGGACAATCAAGGGCCTCTGAGGTGATCAATGTTGTGTGGCAAGGGATTTTAATATAGTTAGATACCCGGAAGAGCGAAATTGGGGAGGGACCTTGAGAAGCAAACATGACAAGGTTCCCTAAAGTGACTGAACTAAAAGACTTTTTTTGACAAGTATTTAGAACTAAAAGACTTACCTTTGTTATGCACCCAGGCACAAAAGCCTCTTGGGGCTTAGGCACAAAGCGCGCACTTGAGTGAAGTGAAATGTGACCTCGCATGCACATTAATTTTATAAAATATGATTCAAAATCTAATTGAATTAATAAAAAAAAATGAACATTCCCGAATATTTAAAAGAAAATTCAATAAAAAAAGTAAGAAATTATATAAATTTCAATATAGAATTAGAAACTTCAAGAATAAATGTGTTTTATGAAAACAAGTTTGCAAGGAGCGCCATTGGGTTATGTTTTCGATAGTGCGGGAGTGATGGCTTTGAGCCTAAACGTGCCTAGAGCCTAGATGTGCCTTAGCCTTTTAAAACAATGGGTCGAGTACTCGGACAATGTCAAGAATGGACATAGGTGATGGAGAAGTGTTATTATCACTTTGGAGAGTCAATCTGAAGTGTTCTTCCCAGGTCAATGTTTGACCATTTCCCTCTTTTGCTTAGGCCCCACCCCATTTTGCTTTGGAAAGATGTGGTTGAAGGCAAATGGGTTTAAGAAGATCTTAAAGTCATGATGGATGGAGCATAGCTTCAGTAGTTCCTTTAGTTATAGTTGGCCACAAAACTAAAGGCCTAAAAGGCTAATTTGAAGGAGGGAAATAAAGAAGTGTTTGGAAAGGTGGAGGCTAAGGGGGATAAGGCCCTTACTATTGTGGATATATGGGATACGAAGGAGAAGAGCCACCCTCTATCTCTAGAAGAGTTGGAAGCAAGGAAGGAAGCTAACGATGATTACAAAAATTAAGTCCTATCAAAAGAGTGGTGTGGAGGCAAAAGTCAAGGGAGGTGAGGTTGAAAGAGGAAGAGAGACACAAGCTATTTCCACAAAATGACCAACGCTTATAGGCAGAGAAACTTTGTGGAAAAGATTAAAAATAATGGTTTCTAATTGGAGGAGGAGGAGGCTTTAAAGGCAGGGGTAGTCACAGCCCTTCAATATCTTCTTACTAATATAAAGGGCTAGTGGCTTGATATCGATGTACTAGAGTTTGATATATTAGATGTATTAGAAGGGAAAATACATGGCAAGTTGATAGATTTTAGAGGGAATTGGGCGCCAAGTCCAAAGTGTTTTCCCATGGCAATCTAGCAATTCTCTTGGGATTTTGTGAAGAGGAGGTTATGCACTTTTTCAAAGAATTTCATGATCAAGTCTCCTTTCTTATAAGTCTAGGCACAACCTTTTTAGTCTTATCCTAAAAAGAGGGGTTGTAGAGGATCTAAGGGATTTTAAACCCATCAGCTTGGTAGGCAAGCTATACAACTGGATGGTTAAGGTTTCAATCAATAGGCTAAAGAAGAAGCAATAATGATGCAATGTTGCTTGTTAATAAGCTATTGACACAATGTTAAAGAGTAATGAGTGAGGAATCTTGTGCAAATTGGACATAGAAAAGGTATATGACCACATGGATTAGTTGTTTCTAATCACAATGTTGCAAAAAAAGGGTCTTAGATTTAAGTGAATAAATTGGATTAGATAGTGTATAACCACAACTAGGTTTTCAATGATGGTCAAATGGGACTCCCATATGTTTCTTTTCTAGTTCAAGAGGATTGACGTGATTGGATCCCCACCTTATCTACTTGTCATTGTTAGAGAAGTTTGTCTAGTAAATAGAGTTGTTGGAGGTTACCTGATGAACTACAAGGCAAGGGGAAGTATTAGTGACAGGGTGTAGATCTCCCATTTACCATTTCCTGGGCTACCGAGCCTAAGCTGCCAAAGCTCTCAAGACTAGAAATGACTCATCATGCTGGCAAGCATCGAAGCTTGAGGTCATTTCAACGTTGAAAATGAATATGGATAAGAGTGAGCTCATCCCAATTAGAAGAGTGGACAATACTAAAGAGTTGGCAGCTAAGTTGGGTTGCAAGGTGGTGAGTCTTGCTTCCACCTATTTGAGTCTCCCTTTAGGGGCTTTGTTTAAGTCTCAAATCATTGTGAACAATGTGGAGAAGCGTTTGATAAGAGGCTAGCAATATGGAAAAGATAGTACATATCCAAGAGAGAGAGACCCTTATTTAGAGAACTTTATCCAACCTGGCCATTTATTTTATGTTGTTGTTTACATGCCTAAATGAATTAGACACATGCTTGTACAAATACAAAGGAATTTCTTATAGAGGGATGGGAAGTTAGCTTGAAAGCCTCATAAGTAAGATGGGATTGGGTGCTCCAATAGAAAAAGGGGGTGTGGGATACTTCTTGAAGAATTTGAGTAGGAGAGGTTGCATGGAGATGTGGAGGATGTGGTGCTTTGAGCTGATACCAAAACTAGCAAATTCTCAATTAAGTCTCTTTACAATTCCTCAAAGCAGATCAAGGGTTTCTCTTTGCCCTCTAAAGGAATTTAGGACGGACAATTGTAGCCTAAAATTAGTATGTTCACTTAGGAGGCAACTCAGAGCAAATCGTTAATTTTGGATATGGCTTAGAAGAGAGAGTGGACCTTGGAGAGTAGATGCTTTTTGTGTCATTAAGAGGAAGAGACAACAGATCACCTTCTCCTCCATTGTTCAAAAATAAGGGTGTTTTAAGGACATGTTCTTTTCATTTGTAGGGGAGGCTGCCAGCCTCGGTTAAAGAGACTATTTTTAGCTGGTATGAATCGTTTGTGGGAAAGAAGCAAAATAAAATTTAGAGAGCAACACCTTTAATATTCTTTTGAACAGCTTGGAAGGAGAGGGACAAATAGGTTTTTGAGCATGACAAGAGGCCTCTTTTTATTTTACTTGTGTTTTTACGGGTAGATAGATATTGTGTACTTGCTTGTTTTCATGTATGTGGAAAGGAGCAAATCCATAACATATTTAATGGAGAGGAGTTTTCAAAATCAAAGGTTAGAGGAAAGGTTCATTAAATCCCTCTCTGAATAGCCATTTTCATTAAAAATGAGTAATTCTCAATGATGGGTTTCAGTATGATCTTAGTTGCAGATAATTTGAGCCTTGAGGCTATTTTTTATAGATAACACAGAACTTGTGTACATTTACCATGTGCGGACACAGTAGGCCTTCTGTATGAAATGGCTTATTCGGGCGACACATAATACACCATTAATAATTAAAACAATAAGACACAAAGGAGAGAGATGTTTGTTGATACTTCACTCTTGGCAGGACAGAGAGGAGAGCAATAGTAATTTGTCAATTATAAGTTCCAAACACTTTGTTAAAACATGGAAGTTAACAGGTAGGCAAATTGTGTGGCTGCGCTGAAGAGACCATCCACCACCTTTGCAGACACCTGAGCTGTCGCCCCTTTGGGAGATTGTTCTATCTCTGTTGGAGATCGCTAAATCCTCCCGGACGGTTAGGGAGGCTATAATTAGTTGGAAAGGACCTTTTGCGGGAAAAAAGCGAAGAAAGTTCTGGAAATCCGCTCCCCTTTGCATTTTTTTAGACAATTTGGAAGGAGAGAAACCATATTGCTTTTAGGGATGGGACTTTAGCTGTACAGAGGTTAAAGCATTTTTTTGTATCTAGTTTGTGGAGTTGGAATAGCTTGTACATAGGTGAAGAAGTTTCTTCACTTCTAGGTTTTTTGGAGTGGCGACCTCCAATTGAGGTGGGGTTTTCTTTTCTGTTCCTCCTTTCTTTTGCCTCTGGCTACCTGTATACTTCCTATATACTTTGTACTTCATTTTTTGCTGCTTATCCATCAAAAAAAAGAAATACAAGTAGACAAAGATGGACAAAAAGAAGGGCAGAATAAGATATTTACTTGACTAATATATTCTAGCTTCTTCTAAACTTCAATTGAGCTTGAGAGAGATCATTGCTTCACGGAAAAACACATAGCACAAATGCTCCTGTTGTTCCAAAACATAGATCACATCTTATGTGATATGAGAGTTTAGAATAAGCAAACCCAAAGTGAAATTTAAAGAAGGAAACCTTTTTCCCTCTCTTTTTATTTTCTTTTATTTTGCCATTAATGTTCTACAGCCACATTCAAAAGCAATCATTGCTCACTCTCATATGTATGCACACACCTTCAAAAGCAACTCTAGAAATTATCCAAAAAAATGTATCAAGCATGTCAAAGTCACTATAATCCCAGGAGAATTCAAAATTGCCCCAAAATCAACTTCGAAATTTGTCGTTGCTAGTGAGAAATTGAATAAGTATGAATGAAATGATGCCTAGACGAGCAACACACCTGTCTCAGACTTTCCCATGTTGTGCTGCTGAATATAGGGCAAAAATGCCAAATTTTCTCTCCAGCCAAACAAGAGGAAGCCGAAAAGCGGGGCTGTGGTGTGGCAGCTGAAATTATATGGGAATTCGATAGCACCGAAGCTTGGGCTAGGGTTTACGGGGTATGTCGTTGAAATCGAAACAGCGACGGTTCCGTGATCTCATCAGTGAAATGGCTTGCAAATTGAAATGAGCTTTCCGAATTCCAAATGGTTTCCCCCAAGCGACGTTGGATTCCCATTAGATATGATTCCAAATTAGAGTTTTACCCAAAATACTTTATTTTAAAAAAAATATTATAAAATTACTAAACCTCTTTAAATAAGATAACGTCAAGCCACATGCACAACCAGAATCTAATTATTAAATTCAATAAATATCAATGATTCAATATAACGATAATCAACTAAAATCAAACGTCGACGTCCAACCCACACTGAATCAAATTCAAATCCTTAATTCATGATTATGGTATTTAAACTTTTAAAGAAAAAAAAATACTATCAAAAATAACGATATTTTCCAAACACATTAGTTTAGGCATTAATTTGACTGAAAAACTAAATTCCTCATTTTTTTTTCCCACAAATACTATTTGGGTCTAAAACACTCAAAATTAATGATGTCAATTTTTCCCCCTTTAGTATTGTTTTAAGTGATAAAATGGTGTAATGAGGCATGCAATTTATATATATACTAAAACGTAATATTAAATCGAAATATTTAAAATAAATAAAAGTAAAAAAATATATGATTTTAAATGTAAATTTATTTACAAAATCACACAAGAAGAAAGTTACTTGTACGTGTTATTAAAATAATTTATCAAAATAAAAATCCGTTAAAAAATTACTTTATCATATTTTATTGAAAGAAAAATAATTTCATCCAACTTTGTTAACAGAAATATTAAGGTTATGTTTGGTTATCGAAAATTAGGAAAAATTTAAAAAAGGGAAAATGGAAAGAAAAAAATAGTATAAAAATATAATAAAATTAGAGTTGATAGATTTTTTATCTAGTTTATTGGATTAGTATAATGTTTTTAATGGAATTACAAAATCAAGGATATTGGATTACAACTTTCAAACATTCTAAAAAAGTCATAATGTATTAAATAATAACTTTCTAATGGAGTCTATTGGATTAGGAAAATTAATGACTTTTATGTAATAACAAAGTAAATGGGTATTGGATTACAACTTTTAAAAACTCTATAAAAGTCATGGTGCATTCAATAATAACTTTTTAAAACTTTAAAAAAGCCTTCAAAAATACAAAATAAAGTTGTATTAAATACTCTATAAAAGTACATCGATATTGAAAAAGTCATTGACTTTCATAGGACATCAAACTTTTAATTATTGACTTTTCTAGTAAAAGTATAAATACTCACCATTCAAAATTCTCACACGCTTTTTGAAAAGATTTTTTTTGAGCAAAAACAACCACGGTTTTTGGAAAGATTTGAAACGACTTATTAATCGAGATATAACACCTATGAATTAGAAAGTTTTCTTATTCTTCTTTAATAAATAATATTTGTTTTCGTAGAGTTATAAAGAACGTAAGATTGAAGGATGAGGATTTAGGATTTAAAAATCATATTTTTTTTTCATAAGAGGGTTCAACCCTTTCATAAGAGGGTTCAACCCTAAAAATTAATATTTTATTCATTTTATAGCTTTTGAATATATTATTATTCTTTAAAATAACATTTTAGAGATTGGAAAAAGTTGAATTGGCAATTTTGTAGTGGAATGCTGAAGATCTGATAATAAAATAGGTAATTTATGAATTATTAATTTATATTGTTAAGATTTTTAACATGTTTGTGACTTTTTTGAGAAAAAAAAATTCAAAACTTGTTTGTAGAATTTATGATTTATTAAAACATATTTTATTGTTTTAAAGATGGTTTTATAATTATTTTAAATTTTATATAAATATTGAAATTATCATATATAAAATATTATGGATAAAGATTATTTTTAAGAGATATTTGAAAACACGAATAATAATTATGAACACATTCTAATTTCTCAAATATAATTTTTTTAATGGAAAAAAGGTAGATGATGATTTGATAACTATTTACTAATAGCATTTTATTTGGATGAGTTTATATTTAAAAATTTGTTTCAAAATAAACTTTAATGCTTGTGAAATAGTTTTAATTAGTAACAATTTTTTATGTTTGAGCAAGTAACAAATTATGTTTTCAAAATCTATTTTTTTGAAATAAAAAATATGTTTGTTTACAAATTTGAAAACAATAATGAAAAATAATTTCTAAAAAGTTTCTAAATTATATTCTATAATATTTTTAAAAATAAAATCAGATTTTTTGACATGAAATAGTAAAATGTTTTAAACCAAAATTTAATATTTATTATATTTAAAAAAATATGCATAGTTTTTTATTTTTAATCATTCTCAATATTTGCATAATTATTTTTAAAAAATGAAAAGTTAAAAAAAATAAAAAATATTTTCTGAAAGCACTTTATTTTATGTTCTTAATGTTGGAATAAATGACATTCATTGTCATTTATCACCATTGAGAGTCCAAAGGGCAGGAGTCCAAAACGTCATTTAATAAACGCGAGCCTCACAAAGGCGGTCTCACCTTAACCTATAAAGTAGACTTTCTTATCTCGTAAAAATAGAGGTTTTTTTTTTTTTTGAGTATCAAAGAGTGTGGTGTCAAGATAGCCTCTGATTTGCAGCTTCATCACTTGTTAGAACAGTTTGCGCTATTGGAGACTCACTATCCGCCAGATCCTGGGAAACACGTCGAAGTGACTTCTCCAAGCACCAGGAGACATCAATCATGGTTGAGATCGTGACGCCTACGAGACTCCTGCATTTTCGTACACTGCTTCCTGCTGCTTCTTGTAATGGTCTTTCTCGGCAGCCCCATTTTCCTCAGAATTTTCAATGCTTATAAATAAACTTAAAACATTGTTCTTTTCAAAAAAAAAAAAAAAAGAACAGAGTTGGTTGGCTCGAGAAGAAGCCACCGAAAAAATTTGAAAGGAGAAAAAAAAAATATATATATATATATATATATATATATATAGTAGAAAGAAAGATATATATATATATATATATATATATATATATATATATATATATATATATAAAGATACCAAAAACGCTATTTGCATTATGGTTTTGGAAGGAGAAGGAAAACAGCTTTAAATTCCATTCGTGGCTTCCTTTGCCACCTAAAAAATTTAAGGAAAAAAAACAAAAACCATATTTCGGCCTTAAGGCCTTCTTTTGACATGCTTATTAACCACTGGCTGACAAGGAAACACAAACAAACAACTCATTATCGGAAAGCTCTCAGAAATAAATAAAATACAAAAGGAGGGAATGTAACCCAAGCACTCGAGCTTAAGAACAAGGCTCATCCCAATAAACCACATGCTTGTCGTGATATCAAGCAGGAATATATGATACGAGAAAGTCTTTTAGGCTTAAAACCCTATTCTCACTTTCAAGGAAGCTTGCGCTTAATTCCTGGCCTTGTGACTAAACTACAAAACAGAGAAGTTCATTTTGGCGGAGGCTAGTTGTTCGCCTTGGCTTTTACTCCCACCCCGCCTTCCCGAGAACATTTTATTACGTGTTAATTCCAATTATTCTCGCGAATTGGTTCGGGGAATAGAAATTGATCAATTTTCTATAATTTTGTTCTTATAAATGGACATTGGTTCGCATAATCATGGTTCTACCTTACATCCGCTCAAGTGGCAACCCTACCGCACACAAGCACTCCAGCGATGCCTACTATGGTGCCTATCTCTGCTTCACTGAGAAAACCGAGAAATTCAAAGGGACTTAATTTCAAAAGGTGGCAAGAAAAGATGCCGTTTCATTCGACCACCTGAATCTTTGCGATTCTCGGGAGAAGAAGCTCAAGCTCAAAAGAAGAGTGAACGCTGATATCCAAGTTAATGTTGTGGATGCTTGGAAACATTCTGACTTTCTGTGCAGGAACTACGTCATGAATGCTTTAACTGATTCTCTATACAATGTGTATACAGATAAGAAAACAACCAAGGAGCTATGGGAATCACTAGACCGGAAATATAAAACTGAGGATGTCAGGGCCAAAAAGTTTGTCTTAGGCCAATTCCTCGATTATAAAATGGTAGATTCCAAGACTGTGGTCAGTCAAGTCCAAGAACTTCAAGTAATCCTCCATGAGATTCATGCCGAGGGAATGATGTTGAGCGAAACTTTTCAAGTGGCAGCTATTATTGAGAAACTGCCTCCTGCTTGGAAAGACTTCAAAAACTACCTCAAACATAAGAGAAAGGAGATGAGCATCAAGATCTAGTTATTCACTTCGTGATCAAGAAGACAATAAAGGATCCGAGAGGAAATGGCACACAATCCCAATGAGGCTAAGGTTAACTTTTGCGGAACATGGTCAAGGTTCCAAGTTCAAAAGGCAACAACAAAGGAAAATGTACTAAGCCGGGATCAAAGGGAGGTTCAAGAAGCAAAGTTCATCGGAAATGCTTAAACTGTGGGAAGCAAGGTCACAATTCGATTGCGCATCTCAAGAGAAACAAACTAAGGAAGCTAATGTGGTCGACTTTATTATTCCATGATGTTCAAATTGACTCTAATCATGAAGGATCTCTAAGGTGAACTTGGTAGGATCAAATCCCAAGGAATGGTGAATTGACACTGGTGCTACCCGCCATGTATGTTCTGATAAGATGATGTTCTCATAAGATGATGTTCTCCACCTTCGAACCAATTGAGACTGGATAAAAGGTGTTCATGGGGAACTATGCCACATCGGATATCAAAGGGCAAGGCAAGGTGGTCTTGAAGATGACTTATGGGAAAGAGCTAACTCTAACAAATGTTATATGTATTCGAACCAAGAACTTGGTGTCTGGTTCTTTGCTGAATAGCTGATTTTGTATGATGTTTGAGTCCGAAGCAAATTTGTTCTATCAAAGAGCCAATGTATGCTCCGAAAAGGTATATGAGTGATGTATGTGGAAGCTTAATGTAATGACTATCATTAAGTCAAAATGAATAAAGCTGTTCTTTTGTTTATATTTTGAGTCATCTAATCATGGCATGGTAGATTAGACATGTTAATTATGATAATATCATGTAAATTAATTAACTTAAATCATATACCAACTTTCCAAATTGATGCAAAGCACAAGTGTGAAACTCGTAAGGAGGCAAACTAACTGTCATCTTTTTCAAAGTATTGGAAAGACACACCGAACCTCTTGACTTAATCCATAGTGATATATGATTTGAAGTCAGATAACAAGAGGTGGGTGGTAATAAATATTTATTACCTTTTGTGGATGATAGCACCAAGTACTGTTATGTGTACTTACTTAAAAGTAAGGAGGCGATAGAGAAATTTGTTCTCTATAAAAACGAAGTTGAGAATCAACTCAATAGGAAAATTAAAGTGCTGAGAAGTGATCGAGGTGGAGAGTATGAATCGCCATTTGCTGACCTTTTGTGTCAACATGGATTATACATGAAAACCACAAAGACCCATTCTACAAATCCAATGGAGTGGTCGAATAAAATCGCACTCCCTAAAGAAATGATGAATGCAATGCTGATAAGTTCTGGTCTACCACAAAACATGTGGGGAGAAGCCATTTTATCTGCTAATTACCTTCTAAATAAGGTACCTAAAAAGAGCGTAAAAGACTCCATATGAGTTATGGAAAGGAAATTAAGCCATCCTACAAATACTTGTGAGTGTGGGATGTCTCGCAGCGGCGCCTTCTCCACCCAAAATGTGAGAATAGGACCTAAAAACTAGCTTGATTGCAATCTTCATTGGTTATGCACATAACAGTGCTGTTGCATTTCCATTTCTAGTGTATGAGCCCACATCCCGGATATTCACTTAACACGATAACGAACTTCGAGAATGCATCATTCTTTGAGGATGTGTTTCCATACTGATCCGCGTGAAAAGCTCTGGGCTCATCAAAAACGAGCGCCGAGACTATTCATGAAAATATCGGATGTGAAGATAATTGATGGAGAGGTAGAACCTGTGCCAGCAGAAAGGGCAAGGATGTAAAACTGGTTTGGTCCGTGATTTTCTCGATACATGCTCAGAGGGAACCTCAAACCTATAAAGAGGCAAAGGAACTCTACGGAGAGTCTCATGTGGAAAGAGGCAATTAAAAGTGAAATTGGATTCCATACGCATAACCATACTAAATTGCAGATCTTTCATTCGGTTGTAAACCTCAAGTTCCAAGCGGATTTTAAGAGGAAACGGAAAGTAGATCGATCAATAGAGTCAAATACAAGGCAAGACTTGTGATCAAAGGCTATGTGTAAACCGAGGGTCTCGGATTATTTTGGACACGATTCTCCCTGCGGACAGAATAACCTATAAGGATGTGCTTGCAATCGGGCCGCACTAAAAGATCTTGAGGTACATCAAATGATAAGACACTTTCTTAAATGGAGATTTGAATGAAGAAATCTACATGGAGCAACCGAGGGGTTTTCTCGCTCTCCGGATGCAAATGAAAGTCTCCAGATTGCGAAATCAGACGGATTAAAACAAGTAATCGAAACAATGGCATGAGAAATTTGACAACGCATGTTGGTCACATGGATTCAAAATCAATGAATGTGACAAGTGTGTCTATGTCAAAGATGATGAAATATGGCTATGTCATTGTATGTTTGTACGTAGACGACATGCCGGGATTGGGTTTAGTGATGATAAGATGATTACATCTACCAAGAACATGTCATTCAAGATTTGACATGAAAGCATGGGACTTGGTCGATGTTATTTTGGGAATAAAATCAAAAGAACATCATATATGGATCATAAGTCAATACACTATGTTGACAATATTCTCAAAAGTTTGATAAGGATAACCGGGTATAGCTGCACCTGCAGATGTAACTCTACACTTTTCCAAGAATAAAGAGAGAGTGCTGTCAGTAGAATACTTAAGGTGATAAGGAGTCTAATGTACTTAATGAGTTGTACAAGACCGTATTATTAGCCTATGCAAGCATCAAACTGAAAGTAGTACACGAGCAATCTTTGACATGACATATGAAATAAATGAGAGTATTAAAATACTTACGATTCACTCGTGACTATGGGCTGCACTACACAAGATATCCTGCTGTACTTGAAGGATACAGTGATGCTAATTGGATATCTAATGTTAAAGACTCAAAATCCCATAGTGGTTATGTCTTTACACTGGGAGGTGCAGCGGTATCATGGAAATCCTCAAAACAGACGGTTATTGCCAGATCCACAATGGAATCTGAGTTTATAGCACTAGACAAATGTGGGGAAGAGGCAGAATGGCTACGCCACTTCCTAGAGGACATTCCAAGGTGGCTAAAGCCAGTGCCTCCAATATGCATAAGACAGACAAATATCCATATCGAAAGCACAAACAAGATGTATAATGGTAAGTCTAGACATATCCGCCGTAGACACAATACCATTAAACAACAACTCTCAACTGGGGTTATCTCTATAGATTATGTAAAATCTAAGGATAACATTACGGATCCTCTAACCAAAGGGTTAAACAGAGAGTTGGTTGAAAAGTCATCAAAGGGAATGGGACTAAAGCCCATAAAAGAATAAGTCGATGTAATGGATACCCAACCTAGCTGACTGGAGATCCCAAGATCTAGGTTCAAAGGGACAACCAAATTGTAAAGACTTTGATACAATCACTGTGGGGATATTATCGTGTTCATTCCTATGATGAACAGTGATGCTCATAAGAAGGTTAAGCTATGCTTTTAATGACTTCTACATTGAAGTAAGAAAGTAACATGAGCTACTCTTAATTTACAGAGAGATCACCTATGAAGTGGGGCCGCTTCAGAGGGAATTGAATATGGCACAATTCCTATTAAACTCTTGCAGAACCAGGTGCATGTCCATGGTCAAAATGGACATAAAAGTGAGAACTGAAATATGTTAGGAAGATTCCCTGTGGTGGGAATATGTCATCGCTCACACACCAATGGATGTAATGGTTCAAGGACATCATGTCTAATGTGTTTAGTTAGCAGAAAGTAAAATATATTTTACAAGGGAAGGCTTAAAGATAACACCTACCTCTCCTATGTGTTTCTTCGATGAATCTATCACCCACTTTTAGATCTTGGTCATGAATGTCATCTATGTGGGGACTGTTGGAATAAAATGACATTCATCACATTTATCTCGAGGAGTCCAAAGTATAGAGAGTCCAAAACGTCGTTTGCCAAACGTTGGCTTTTGAATGCAGTGTTAAGGGTCTCACCTTTAGCCTACAAAGGTGAGACTTCCTTATCTTAAAGAGGTTTTTTTTTTTTTTTTTTTGAGTTTATCAAAGAGTGTGGTGTTTGGGTGATAGCCTTACGCAGTTTCGCCACCGAGTAGTGTCTGTGTGTTGAGGCACCGCTTACCGTCGTTGTATCCTAGGAAACAAGACGTCAAGTGACTCTCCAAGCACCGTGAGACTACGAATCATTTTTAAGGAGATCGTGGACGCTCACGAGACCTCAGATTTTCGTAGATAATTGGTTTCCTGATTTTGTTCTTGTAATGGTCTTTCTCGCAGTCTTTACTTTCTCTCTGTAATCCTTGTAACAGTTATAACACTTAAAAATTGAAAAATTTTAGATATGTTGACTGCTGATCAAGAATTGTTAATAGAAATAATATAACAAATAGAAGATAAATAAGCAAAAGCCAAATTCATAAGAAAAATAATGGAACAAAATACTAAGACTAAAAATCTTTTACCCCTTTCAAACGCTTATAGATTTAAAGATATTATGTCACAATTCAAAATTTACAACTAGAAATAAAACAAATAAAAACACAAATTGAAGAATTAAAGGTTTTGACTCAAAGCCTAGATTTTAAATTTCAGAATGTAGAAACTTAAGGAGTCTCTTTAACCCCACAAACCTTTGAAGATTTAGATAATTTTGTTAATAGCATGACTATTGTTCAAAAACAAAGACGTATACCAAAATTAACTTAAATATAGATCCTCATTATCAATCAACTTTTATAGCTTTGATTGATCCAGGAACTGATCTAAACTGTATACATGAAGGATTAATTCCTACTGTATATTTTGTCAAAACCTCACAAAGACTGTCAACGGCCAGTAATGTCCCTTTAAAGACAATTTTGATTAACTACGTGTTTCATCAGAGTATCACTAACTAAGTTATAGTTAATCATCACGCGATTAATATTCAATTTAATTACTAAACTAATATAACCAGTTGGATCTTACCTTGTGGATTTGCAGAGAAGTATGGACACAAGAATCGCAGATCTTTCAAACTATCCTCGAGGTGATGGAGCAACGAGTGGGTGCTTGAATCACTAAGAAATGATTTCTTTCTTAGCTATTCTCTTCTAAAACTAATCATTTTGATCTGTGGTCAGATATCTTACTATATTTATAGAGTACAAACCCTATAATACTTAATAGTCATTTGGGCCTCCACACCTTAGGACCAAGTCCATGTGTAAACCCATTTAGTGTTTTAAAACAACTGACTTGTCAGATAGCAAAAATTCAACACCCCCACTCGCTATAAAAAAAACAAAGTTCTGTGGCTTTTCAGAACCGCGATATCACGCCCACCATTTATCTTGAGCTAGTTTGTATCCTACTGTTATTATTAATCAAGACTCCTACAATTGCTAAGCAATTATCTAATCCTATATATTCCCACTAAAAGCTCTAATTGAACTCCGAGATTAATAATATTAAATATTAATATTATTTTCTCCTTTCAGAAAATATCAATTAATTGATAAGATTTTCTATCAATCAATCAATTATTTATTCTCTTGATTTATCAGTTTCTCTAATGGATAAAATGCACTAGCCAGTGACTTCATAACATCCAAGTACTAAAACATATTAAGAGGATATTTCATACAAATTCCATGCTGTTTATTTCATAAATACCGGCAATTAAATAATCTTGCTCCCAAATCATCAAGATATTGGTTATTCAAATAGACCTCACTTATTGACAACTCAAAGAACAATAACTCACAAATACCTATCTATAATAAACTCGTAGATCGAGAGAAGAATAATAATGAAATATCGTTTGAGATTTATTTCCTTTAAATATAACTTTAAATAAATCTCACTTTTGATCCTATCAATGCAAGCATAATTTGCACTAATATTTTATAATAAATCTGCCAATGCATTATTTTTACAAATATTGAAGTCTAAATAAAGTACTAACTTTGTTTAATGACTGTGATCTTATTCCATTAATTATGAGAACCTACATCATGTCTCTATGAACGATCTGATATGATCATATACTTCACAATTCATCCCGACCTTATACGCAAAATATCAGCAGCACAATAATACAAGTGAAGAATACCTCATATTGTATTAAAATTAAACTCATAAAATATAATAACACATCTGTCTTGTTCTAAAAAAAACACAAATAAACTCCCACTTGCCTTAAAACAAGTTTGGTAGACTCTTAACACCCATATAATCTACATGTTTCTCAAAAACTCGAACATGTAGTGTCTTTGTAAATGGGTCTACTAAATTTTCCTCTGATGTTATTTTAGTAACCACTGTATCTCCTCTCGATGATAATGCGGAATCAAATGGTACTTTCTCTCTATGTGTTTCGTTTCTCAGGATACCCCTGCCTGGATCAGACTACAACCCACCATTTCACAATAGAAGGGTAATGGGCCGACCGCACTCGGCATCACTTGGAAGATCCATATGAACTTCTTTAGCCATATCGCTTTCTCGCTTCCTAAGCAAACAACATACTCAAATTTCGGTCAGCTAAATAGTCGACGCCCAAATAAAGGTCTATTTAGTGTAAACACATATCTAGAAGTGGATTTTCTTGAATCAATATCCCCTTGGAAATCTAAGTCTATATAACCAATAGTTTCCAGACTCCTACTTGAATATATTAGCATATAATCTCTTGTTCTCCTTAAATATTTGAGAATATGCTTCACTACAATCCAATGTTCTTCCTGGATCGTATTGATACCAACTAACTATTCTCACTGCAGTAAGCGTATATCCGGCCCGGTACATAACATGCAGCATACATGAGACTACCTCGCATCGAAGCAAAGAAACTCTACTCACACGCTCTTTCACTCAAGAGTTTTAGTGATTGCTCCTTAGAAAGATGAACTCCATGCACGAGAAGGGTAAAGTTCCCTTCTTGGAATTTTCTATCTTCCGAACCTAGCTAGAATTTTATCATATATAAAAACGATATAATGCCAACACCTTATTATTAGATCTCGTAGAAGTTTGATTCCAGAATATAGTTGGCTTCTCCCAAATCTTTCATATGAAATTGCTTTTGCAGCCATCCTTTTACACTTGATAACACCTCTATGTCATTTCTGATTAGTAAAATGTCATCTACGTAAAGGACTAGGAAACCTACTTTTGTACTTTGGATCCTTTTGTAAACACAAGGTTCATCAAGATTTTTCTCAAAAGCAGTATAAAAAGTTGAAGCACGATCAAACCTAATGTTCCATGTTACGGATGCTTGCTTTAATTATAAATAGACCTTTGCAACTTACATGCCATGTGTTCTTGCCCTCCCAGCTATGAATATACGGTTTGTTGCATGTAGATGTCCTCTTCTAAACTGCCATTTAAAAATGCTGTTTTGACATCCATATGCTAAATCTCGTAATCTAGACTTGCAGCTACAGCTAAAAGAATCCGGATGGATTTGAGTATGGCTACTGGCGAAAAGGTTTCTTCATAATCTATCCCCTCTTTTTGGGTATAACCTTTTGCCACCAATCTAGCTTTGAAGGTTTCTACCTTCCCAATTGCTCATCTTTTTCTCTTGTAGATCCACTTACACCCTATAGGTTTTACCCCTTTGGGTGCCTCTACAGAGACGGAGCGGATTAGAATACATAGACTTCATCTCACGGTCCATGGCTTTGAGCCACTCCACATTGCATCGACATCCTCCGATTATTGCTTTGTAATTTACGGGATCCTCTTCGCTATCGTGGTTCATGGCTTGAGTGCGGTCGCCCGACAAAGGATGTCTCGATGAAGCTGCGTGTCGTTCTCCCACTCTGTTGAAGCTCCATTGGTTATTGTGGTTCTACAGGAAGATCCTCTTGATCATTTTGAATTTGATTTTTAAGTTTGTTGTGGTTCCACTTGTTTATACTTTGTTGTTACACTATTGGTTCCCGCTCGTGCTTGTTCTGTAGTATATTTTCATTTTCCCTCTGTTGAACACGCACTAGGAAACAATAACAATAGGTCCAAATTTGGAGTGGTTTAGGCGATTCTTGGTGAGTTAAGCTCCTCGAAATTACCTTACTGTTGGAGCTTGAAATTGTTTACATAGTCTTCCTCGAAGAATTTTGCGTTAGTGCTCACTAAGTTTCTTCTACGAGGAACTATAAAAAGTCCACCTCTCGTTCCTTTAGGGTATCGATAAACAAACATACTTGATGCAATTCCAACTTATGTGGTTCCTTTCTCAAGACATGCATCGGAGCACCCGAATCACAGGAATATATATGGTTTAAACTAGGCTTGCGCCCGTTCTGGTCGGTGGGTGTCTTAGAGCCGGAGCTTAGAAGGAATCAAGTTCAATAAGTATGTAGCAGTCTATAAGGCAAATCCCTAAAATGATATAGGTAGAGATGAATAACTAAGCATCAATCTGCCATGTCTAGGAGTTACATTTCTCATACGCAGCTCCATTTCTTGAGGTGTTCCGGGGTTAGCGATTGTGAAACTATCCCCTCTTGAGTTAAGTAAAACTTAAACTTTCTAGATAGGTATTCCTTGCCTTGGTCGGATCGAAGGTATTTGATATGGACACCCTAATTTAGCTACGCCTCAACCTTATATTCTTGAAATTTATCAAAAGTTTCAGACTTTTAGCACATTAGGTAATCAAAACCATATCTTGAGTAGTCATTTGTAAAAGTGACAAAATACTCATACCCACCTTTGGCTTGAACATGCATTGGGCCGCATACATCAGTATGCACTAATTCCAGCGGTTTGGTTGCGTGATATCCTTTGGCCTTGAAGGGCCTCTTAGTCATTTTACCTTCTAAACAGGATTCACACATTGGTATAGGTTCAAATGCTAGGGAATTTAAAATCCCACTTTTCATCAAACCATGTATCCTATTAGGATTAATATGACCTAATCGCAAATGCCAAAGGTAAGTTTCATTTGATACTTTCCTTTTCTTGGCAAAAGGTGATTATGTTCATTTTCAACAATTTCAATAGCATTTATATCATGGGACAAGGGACATAAAAAATAAAGATTATTCCTTAAGATCAGGAACAAATAAAAGAAAGATTTACTTCTTATTGAGCGAGGAATTAAATTGTATTGTCAAACGTGTTCGAGCTAAACAAGCAGCCCGAAACCAAATTCCTCTTGAAATCCGAAACAAATAAACAATCTTCTAAACATAAAGTCCTATTATTCTCAAAAAAAAATAAAACAGCGTTCTATAGCCTTTACGAGATATTAGCTCCGTTCTAAGTTTCAAGTATCTTTGTCTTCTTTAATAGACGTGCTATGTTTGAACCCGCAAGAGTATGAGAGCATGATTAGTGAGCTCTAAATCAATGATCCGTTTATCATTAAAATTCTCCACTAAACAAGCCTCCCTTAGTAAATCACCTATACTGGCTTTTGGTGGCACTTTGGGCAATTCTGTTCCGGTGTCTTCACGTCGCGCGAAGCACTTGCCTTCGGCACCTTCATTATTAATACGATTTGGTAATTGGTATATTTGCCTTCTTTTTCTTGTTCTTGTTTCACCTTAGGTTTCCCTTTGGAGTTATGAACCCTCAGTAAAATTGATCTTGTGGCTCTTTGAGGGGCATTCCAGCACTCTCAGCTCATGCATCGATTGAGCGGAGTCGGATCCATCTTATTCATATTGTAATTGACTTTGAGCGATTGGGAAATGTTTAGGGCGGTGATTGTCACGCCCCCGATCGGTCGCGGAGGCCAGGTTGAGGCGAGATCGAGCGGGTTTTGAGTGCGAGGCTCCTTATCTTTGGATACTTATTTTATTATTATTATTTTTTTACAAAGCGATATTTTTTTACATAACCAACAATCATTTACATTTACAAATGAACTACCCAGATGGTATATATTAAAATTATACACATATACTAAGTCTCATTCTATACAAATACACATACATATACATATCTAATACTGACATCGAGAGATCGCGGAGCAGTCTTTGGTGAGCACGTCTGAGATGGCCGAATGCATTTGGTGTGGATTGTCTGTCCTCTTTTATCTCCTCTTCGGAACCTACACGGATTGAACACTGTGCTAAGCTTTACGCTTAGTGGGGAACATATAAGAGCCGATGCTTGACCAATAACAATGTCGCCGTCACTATCTTTTACATTTACTTATCGTATAACGAAACTATTCTTATGTGACTTCTAACTCGTCTCATATTATACATGTAGATTTATTCTTTTGAATTCATATCATTATCTTGTTCATAATGCTTCCACTGTGTCATGTATTTCTGAGGTTGTAACTCATATCTATTACATGTATGATAGATCAAATCATATTCAAAAGTAAACTTATATGTATACAATGGCAGTGAACAAATCAAATCATATCGATTTCATACGGTTCAAATCGAGACTAATACCCGATACATATTAGACTCTTTATCACTATCACGGCCCAGAAGCCATTAATCAACTCCCTTTAGAAATTACATTTCGTGATGCAGGATACGGGTTAAATCCTTTTAGTTTTTCGTTTTTATTAAATTTTATTTTCAAAAAAGTGTCGCGACTCGAATCCTACTTGACGGGTTAGGCGGATCCAAGGCTGGGCAGGTTTTACTCGACGGTTTTTCAATCAAAACATTTATTTCGTCTTATTAAATTTTTCTTTTTCAAAAGTGTCGCGACCGAATCCCGACTTGACGGTTGGCGGATCAAAATTGCAGGCAGGTTTACTCGAACATTTTCAATTATCTTTCCAAAACATTTGTTTATGTTATTCCATTTTAGACTTTTAATTCTGTGAAAGCACTTACTTCTTTTCGAACAATCCATAAACACTTATAATTTCAAAGACCCTTAACATTTACATTCAACAAAATGCATTTACAAAATGATGCCTTTTATGTCTAGTGTAATGTAAAGATACTTAAACAATCTGATTTTAATGTCATTTTTTAAACATCGGTTTGTGATTTCACATATAGCTATAGAAGTCGACATTCACGACAAATTCACTTGGGGAATCCTGCCCTGTTTGTCATTCAGTAGCAATGTGATTTCACACTCAATTGTCTGTAGTCTCACATATGGCTATAGGGTCAACATTCACGACCAGTTCGCTGGGGAATCACATGTTTGTCATTATTGAAAACGCACACATGTATTGATTTCGCATTCAATTATTATCGTCTCACATATGGCTATAGAAATTAAGACATTCTGACCAATGAGATTCACTTGAATCACGCCTGTTTTGTCGTGGTAGCAATGTGATTTCGCATTCAATTGTTATTATCGTCTCACATATGGCTATAGAAATTAGGCATTCCTGACGGATTCGCGGGGAATCTGCCTGTTTGTCATTCAATAGCGATGTGATTTTAAGCATTCAATTATTATCGTCTCACATATGGCTATAGAAATTCGACATTCACGACAGATTCACTTGGGGAATCCTGCCCTTGTTTGTCATTCATTAGCAATGTGATTTCGCATTCAATTATTATCGTCTCACATATGGCTATAGAAGTCGACATTCACGACAGATTCACTTGGGGAATCCTGTCCTGTTTGTCATTCATTAGCAATGTGATTTCGCATTCAATTATTATCGTCTCACATATGGCTATAGAAGTCGACATTCCGCAGCCAGTTCGCGGGGAATCTGCCTTTGTTTGTCATTCATTAGCGATGTGATTTCGCGATGGGCAAATACGGTTACCTTCGCCCAGCCGAATTCGAGTTGGTGAATCGGAATATCGGTCATTCAATGATACATTTCAAATCAATTTACTTTTATGCGGTAATTTCGCTTATCGTTTCAAATACATGCACACATGCATACGTGTGACGGACATTTGAATAACAATCATTACCCAATGCAAGAATAATATATATATATATATATTACAATTAGCATTCATAACCGATCCACGATCGCATTTGTCTTCATATCATTTATGTATGACAAACATTTCAAATAACAATCATTCAAATCAATATATATATGCTTATATATATGTTCACGATGCATTCATAACCGATCATAATCACATTTCCAATTCCAATATCACTTTCGTATTATCTTTTCAAAGATATACTTTCGATCTATGTACACATTTCATATACTCATTTACGTATGCTCGTTTATATATAGAAAAATTTCACGTATACTCATTTATGTATACTCATTCATGTATTATTCACTCACGTATCTTTCGTTCCTATACTCGTTCATGTGTACTCATTCATATGCTCATTCGTATACCGTTTCATTTGTTATCATTTTTGGTTATATGTGATAATAATAATATATCATAACCACATTATGCGTTCATGACATATTGCCTCGCATGTTCACAATCATGTTTCAATTCATTTTCATTTTCATTTCCATAATCATTTTTTCATGTTTCATGAACACATCTTTACATTTTCATTTTCTACATTTTCCTTGTTTCATACCTGCCATATGACACTTCATATTCTTGTGAAGTATGATGTATGTGGAGATCACACTCATTCATATATTCTTATTCCTCTATGTATCTACTTTACTTAGGAAGTGGAATTAATCAATCGGATCATCAAACTAAAGTCATGGCATTTCATGCCAAACTAGTCGGTTTACGGTTACACTAAACCGATTCGTATTACTAATTTTTCCGGGATCTAACTTCATGTTGACTCTAGGTCGTGTATTCTTTTTTAAAGATAAGGTGCTAAGGGTTCTATTCCAGCTGAATCACCCAATTCGAACACCGGGAAACTCAGAGGATATGTCGAAACAACCCGGACTACTCTATGTTAAAGCTGGAACCAGAATTTGGCTTGCACATGGCCCCACTTTAGTGAATTTTTAGGCCACTTAGGATCAGGGTGGCGATGCCTATTCTTTAAGGTTTTGTTCTCCTTGAAGTCTCTTATTTTACGTAGCCACTTGAATCACTCAAATCGGATAAGAATTGAGCAAGTTAGCATGGCTAAAATCACAGCGGTCGAAATTGGGAAAGCAGAGCGGGGGTGTACCGGTACATGTCTAGCATGTACCCGGTACATGTTCAGGCCAAAAATGACCCGAGAACACAAGATGTACCGATGCACGTGTTGAGGTGTACCGGTACATGTCACTAAAATTGCGAGAATGTGTGTTTTTCACCCATTTTCCATATTTTGATACCCATATCAACTACATGTTCGGCTATCGTGTCGAGAATGCTCAGGTCGTCTTGACCTCTGCTTTTCTCTCAATTCATCTTTCAATTAGATATCTTTCTTCAAAATTCTTTCATGAATTTCAAAACCCTTCTAATATGGGTTATGACCCATCCTCAACAAAAACATGAATATTAATTAGGGTTACTCTAAGCCTAACTCATTCTACCCCCTGATTTACCATGAATCCCGACTTAAGAGGATTCTACAGCTATCTTGTGCCATTTAGAGTTTAACAACCTAATTTCAATACATCTTTGGTTAAGTTTCATCCTAACAAACCTAGGTTTTAGACGAATAATAACCATACAAACCAAAGATCATACACAATCAAAATTTCCATACACAAGGTTAGTAGTTCCATACCTTGTTGGCTTGATCTTGGCTCCTCCATCTTCTTCCTCTTCCTTCTTCTCTTCTCCTCATCTTGCGTTTTTTCTCCTCCCAAATGAGACCAACTTTGGTCTTTTAAAACCATGTTTGCTAAGGCCTTGTTTGGCCCTCAAAAACCCATTTTTTGGGTTAAGTTTAACATTTACTATTTAAGCCCACTTAACTCATTCTATTTATAAATAAACTTCCCTTTATTTCATTTTGGGCTCAAATATTCTTAATTCATGTCTTTTTGGCCTTTTGGACAAATTACAATTTTGTCGCCAAGTTTGCAACTTTCCGGGTCTCGTTTCCATGTTTTTCGCATTTAACTCGCGAGAAGCAGTCAAATTATCTTACAAAATACCCTAAACATGTAACGACTAAGTGCATATTTTGAGGGGTGTTATTGATTGCAAGATGAGATCTATCTTCATCTCATTTTGAATTTTGCCCCATCACTTTCGCTCATTGATATGTGAAATCATTGCCCAAGCGATGATCCTTCACACGCCCACCGATTATACATGTGTTAATCAAATCAATGATAGCGGCTTGTCTCTCGAAGCGGTGACTTTTAGCAAACATCCGCCCGAGTGCAGGCGTTTCGCCCATTTTGTTGAGAGGTGTTATTTGCTGCCTCAAATGACCCACAACACTAGCAAGAATATAACACCCCGAGAAGTGAAGTGTTTGCATTCTCCAAGTCGCATGTTATTGTTTTTGTATATCATTAGCACCCCGACACGAGATAAGCGGCTTAGGGAGTATCGGGACAAACTTGATTTTCATAATCCAAACAATGTATAAGTTCGTTTTCAATCTTCAAAAAGTTATTTCATTACAATAGTTTTTGATTGAATCGTAGCTAGAGGGTTGAAAGATGCCATTTTATGAAAAAAAAATTCTACATTGTGCACACTAATATTAACTCGTATATTATACAATAAACATATATTTAGTAAATCCAAAACAAGAATATATTTGTTGTTTATTGTAAACAATAATTTTAAAAAATTATTTAAAAATTATCGTGGTTAATAAAATTATCGTGGTTTTTGAATCCTTGTTTAATTTTAAAAATTCTCTTAATCTCTAGAGTTGCGTTGGTGGATCGAGTCCCGATCCCAATTAAGATTTTAAAATTATTTAGGTAGATCCAGCTAAAACTGATCATGATTATCCGATGGGGCTTCACATGACCTTTGTATTATTTGGACCCACAAAAATTAAAGGATTTTTCATAATTATATTTATCTAGATTTTAAAAAAAAAATCAAAATTTAATTATGCACATGTATATCATTGATCACGAAGATAATATGGCACCACTAGTCTATATGTCATGTTATCACAACTAAAGCATATTTACCAAATATAATTTAATCATCCATGAATAAAAAAATGATATATGAATAAATATAAAAGCCCTAATCATGGTTTTCTAAGAAAAGAAAAAAACACAAGCTGATAACATAGGCCGCATTTATTAATCTAGTCGGCTTTGGTCCAACCTATCCATTTGGGTTCAATTTACCTAGGCATGGAGGCCCAAAATTGAAGAGATTTGAGTTAAAACCCCAAAACTCACGAACACCTGACACTTGAAACCTTAGTGTCAAGCCATCATCATGGGGCTGCAGCGACAGACCACCCATAGAAGGCGAGTGCGGAGGAGGAAGTATGCAAATCGGTGGCGACACTCTCACGCGCTCTCACGCGTGGCCCCGAGTGGAGCGCGTGAAGCCACGTGCAGCGGCTTGTGGGGCGTCGGCGATGGATTCGGCTGAGATTTGTCCGGCCGGCATCGTCTCTTCCTTGCGGCTTTCCTAACCCTGGGTGGCCGTTTGTCATTTGGATGTGCGTAGCCTCTGCGGGAATACAAACGATCTCGCGGTACGAGTGTTCTCGTGAGTTCTTCTTTATGCAACCTGTTCTTTATTAGTCTTCAAATTTTACAAAAATAATCCTATACCTAATAAAAGGGTGTACAAGAATTCTAGATGATGGAAAAAATAAATAAAAAAGGAAACCTAATCTTATGATTAACCCCCTTTATTCTAAATAGATGAAATGCAGGAAGAACTACATGGATTAAAGGGCAAACCACAACATTGGGAGTAAACATATAAATATGAAATTCATGTAACACATGCAAACATGCGGGTAAACATAAATATAGAAAACCTAGATTATATAGCATGATCGAAACATAAGTATCTTGGAATTGTTTGGAATCAAGTGAAGGCTTTAATCACACACATGCTCGATACCAGTATGGGAAATGAAATGTGAAGCAGAATCATCATGTGATTTAGAATATTCAATTTAATTACTAAACTAATATAACCAGTCAGATCTTACCTTGTGGATTTGTAGAGAAGTATGCACACAAGAACATGAGATCTTCAATTATCCTAGAGGTGATGGGAGTGACGTGTGGGCGCTTGAATCACTAAGAAAGAATTTCTTTTCTCTGGCTATTCTCTAAAACTAATTCAGATTTCGATCTAGGGTTGTATAATCTTACTCTATTTATAGAGTACAAACCCTAAAATACTTAATAGCCATTTGGGCCTCCATGCCTTAAGGCCCAAGTCCATGTGTGAACCCATTTAGTGTTTTAAACAACTTGGACTTGCTTGTATAGCAAAAATCCAACAGTCCTTATAATATACTCTGTATACTATAAGAATGTTCCTGGATCTAGCATCCATGTCATAGTTTTGAGTTTGAATATTTAGAGTTAAGGCTTTATGAATGCCTTGGTCATTCATATAGTCTAACTTTGGATTTTGATAACAAGTAAAATACACCGGTCCAAATGATGTATTTGCTTGCATTAAACCTAAAAATGAATCTTGGAATTGGTTATCTTGCATCTCGTAAACAAATACAAATGGGTTTGTCTAAACCTAACCTAGTTAGAGGTTTAGCAGCTACTTGGATAGAACCTATATGAAGGATTTTGTATTTTTCTCTTTGTATTTGTTCTAGGTCTTTGAGATCTAATAATTCAATAGTTTCCATCTCATATCCTATTGAATGAGTGTTTTCAGAGATTTTAATCTTATAATCTCTTTTGAATTCAAAACTACATTAAAGATTCTTTGGACGAGATCAGACAAGGATGCAAATGGACAAATAATTAAAAGCCAAGAAGAGACAAGTTGATTGAGTGACAGGTGACTCAAAAGTGTTCCCCACTTTCAAAAGACAATAAAGGAAAAAGTGACGGAATGACTCAAAAGTGACAGGCTGACTCAAAAGTGACAAGCTAACTAAAAAATGTTCCCCACTTTCAAAAGACAACAAAGGAATGCCAACCAGCTGGCTTCTACTATTTGGACTCCAAATTTTTCTTTGAGTTCTACGGACTTCAAACTGATTCAAATCCGTCAAAATTTTCCTATAAAAGGGGGGGATGTCTCTATTATAGGCAGGCTAAGTTTAGAGAGTGGTTTTCCTTGGTGAGTTCTTGAGTAGAGAGCCTATAACTATTTTGTAACCCGCTCAAAGCACCTGTGTAAATTTTCCTGTACTTTCTTCAAATCTTGTAAGTTCTAGTTTCAAATAAAGATTACATGTTTCAAGTTCTAGTTTCATATTTGCCTTTTGATTTCTTGTTACTATTCAAATTTTACTATTGAAAAGTTATTGTTCAAAAGTCAATGTTCATCTATTAATGGAATATTGATGGTTTTTTTGAACATGAAATCATCAATGTTTTACATCAGATGACAATGGCAGCAACTGCCTATCTAATTAATAATGATGATCATAATGCCACACAACTTTTAATTTTCGGATTTTTTGAAACATTACGAAGTTGGTGGGATAATTGCTTAAATGACAGTGAAAGGAAATTTCTTCAAACTAGTAAAAATGATGAAGGAGAACAAAATGCAGTTCATAGAATAATATATGTAATTACTAAACATTTTGTTGGAGATCTAAGAATTTTCCAAGAAAGAAGTTCTAAAATCCTTCAAAATATAAGATGTAGAACACTAAGTGATTTCAGATGGTATCATGATGTGTTTATATCAAAGGTTATGATCAGAGATGATGCAAGGGCTCCATATTGGAAAGAAAGATTCCTATATGGTTTCCCTAGAGCCCTCACAGAAAAGGTCCAAGAAACTCTTAGAGAAACATATCAAGGAACAATTCCTTATGATAATCTTACTTATGAAGATCTCATAAGTGAGGTTAAAAAAGATAGATTAAAGTTGTGTTCACAACTCAAACTCCAATATAAAATCAAAAAAGATGTAAAAGACTCTAGAAAAGACTTAGGATCTTTTTGTAACCAATATGCTATTGAAATGCCAATACCACCCTCACAGAAAAACAAACTCACACATTATCCCTCAAAAAGTAAATCCTAATCTAACCAAGATCAACCAAAGAAGAATTATAGGAAACGTAAATCTCATAAGCTAAACCTCAATATCCTCTAAGACATAAAAAGATATAAATAAGCGTGTGAAATATGACACATAGCTCCAAATTGTAGAAAGCAAAAGATAAATGTTCTTTCTGACAAAAACTATTATTTTGAAGCCTCTTAAGATGCCTCTTCTTCTGATGATGATTCCAAGAATAACAATTCACTCACAGAAAAGGAGAAAAGCTCAACAGATAAGATAGAATATTGTTTATGTCTACTCAATATGTTGACTGTTGATCAAGAATTGTTAATAGAAATGATAGACCAAATAGAAGATAAAGAAGTAAAAACCAAGTTCATAAGAAAAATAATGGAACAAAATACTAAGACTAAAAACCCTTTACCCCTTTCAAACGCTTATAGATTTAAAGATATTATGCAACAATACGAAGTACAAGACCCTATTACAATTCAAGATTTACAACTAGAAATAAAACAAATAAAAACACAAATTGGAGAATTAAAGGTCTTGACTCAAAGCCTAGATTTTAAACTTCGGAATATAGAAACTCAAGGAGTCTCCTTAACCCCACAAACCTTTGAAGATTTAGATAATTTTTTTAATAGCATGACTATTGTTCAAAAACAAAGATGGTACACCAAAATTACCTTAAAAATAGATCCCGATTATCAATATACTTTTATAGCTTTGATTAATTCAGGAGTTGATCTAAACTGTATACAGGAAGGATTAATTCCTACTATATATTATGTCAAAACCTCACAAAGACTGTCAACAGCCAGTAGTGTCCATTTAAAGGTAAAATAGAAAATACCACAAGGCCATATATGTAAAAATGGTATTTGTACGAAAACCTCATTTTATTAATCAAAAACATTAATCATCAAATTGTTTTAGGAACCCATTTCCTAACATAATTATACCCTTTTTATATAGACAGTAGAGGGTTACAAACAACTTATAATGAGTGCACAAAAAACACTCGGGTTATACCGCATCACGTCTTCGTTTTTAAGCGTTATTTTACATTCATCGTATTTTTATAGCTCGATATCTGATTAGTTCAATTGGTGTGAATGCAGGTGCAATTGGGGTGAAAGAGCGGAGTTTTAGGCGATACGGGCGAAGGATGAAAGTGCATAAGATGGTTGGAGCGTCGCGGCGTTTAGCGTTGCGACGATCCGCGTCGTGACGCCCCAGCGTCGCTGACGTTGGGTCCAGCTAATAAAGTCGCAAGCGGCAAGCGTTGTGGCGCTCTCAGCGTCGCTGACGTCGGTAGCGAAGTTATTCCTCAATCATTGAAAGCAAAAGGGGACCAGAATTCAAGGGAGGATTGGAGATCGAGGACGTACGAACTAGGGCACGAAAATCATCACAGCAGCAGGACTTTGACCTTGGAGGAGAGCCATCATTTTGTATCTTCATCTTTTCGGACAAAAAGACTGATGTTTTATAGATTAACTATTTGTGTTTTCTCGTTCAGTATGTTTAGATCCATACACAAGTGAACCTGTCACATTTGCATGGATTGAAGATTAGTATTTTATATTATTGATTGTTTATAATTTATTAGCATGCATATACGTGAATCATTTACATAGTGATGTCGCCCGACGATCGCGTGACTATGCGGAAATTAGAGATTCGAGATGAGGATGCGGGATCTGAGTAAGCCGACCTTCGGTTGATTCGGTAAATAGAGATATTTCGATCCGAGAGGTGTGATTAAAACTAGAACATTTAAGCGTTCGGATATCGAGTTGGGGTAGAGATACACTCCAACTCTACTAAGCCGAGATAGGCGGATACACCTCGAGAGGTATTTAAGTAACAAGATCACTGGCCATCAATAAATCATAAATGGCGAATATCATCTTTAAAGTAATCCATGTCGAAAGTGGCGGGGAGACATAGCCCTAGTCTCCATTACACAGTAATTCATTCAGATTAGTTAGTTTAGTTTAAATTCAGACGCTAGTACTCTTTCACACAACATTTATAACCGGATAATATTGAAAACCAATATCTATATTGACAACACTTATCCACGGGTGGATCGATATCCGTACCATAGGTACACTATATTACTTGAGGCGACGCGTGCACTTGCGCACATGGCGTACATTTATACACCTGCGGCTTTTCGACATCAAGTTTTTGGCTGCCGTAGCGGGATCGAACCGGGTCACCGCTGTGTGGGAATACCTCACTATCTTCACGGCTTATCAAGTTTTTTTAATTTTTTAATTTTTTAATTTTTTAATTTTTTAATTTTTTAATTTTTTAATTTTTTAATTTTTTAATTTTTTAATTTTTTTAATTTTTAATTTTTTTTTATTTTGGGGCTCGAAGGCAATCCTCTTTTATTCACGATGTCCTATCTCTTTGGTGTTTAGAGACTCCCAAGGTTTGTTGAACCTTAGTGGCCGGGTTCGGCACCTATGCATATCCTAGAGGTCATCGGTGTGTGAGTGTAATAAACCATCGAAGCTTGGTTTTTTTTTCTTGAATATCCGGTGATTCACTATGCCTCCCGCTTTATTGACCCTAATTCTAGAGGCGTCAAACACCCCATGAATCTGCCGAGATATCTGCTTCATTTTCTATGATAGTAGTGGATTCGGCCAAAAAATGATCTTCAACTCTCAAACATGGCACACACATACAAACGACCTACACAGGATACCACTAAACATAGATATAATTTACCAAAAACACAAACAGAAACTAAACACTTGACTCGACAAACTAAAATGAAAAAGCGTAAATGTAAAAACTAACCTCTAAAGGTGATTTTGGCCTTAAATAGAACTAGCGTTGCGGCGTTCGGGGTCGGCGTCGCGGCGTTCCGAAGTCTGAAAACCAGCGTCGCTGACGTTGAGATCCAGCGATTCTTGACGTTCCCGGAGGTTCAAAACCAACGTCGCGACGTTGGAATCTCACGTCGCGACGTTCCAGCCATCTTTATGCACTTTCATCCTCTGCTCCAGAATGCTTCCAAAAACTACCCTTTTCACACCAATTGCACCTGCATTCACACCAATTGAACTAATCAGATATTGAGCTATAAAAAATACGTATTTAAATGTAAAATAACGCTAAGCGTAAGACCAGAGGCCTTGGGTATAACTTGGAGTGTTTAGGCGGCTTCGTCACACCCCAGCTCAGCTTCTTGCTTGTCCCCCGAGCAACGGACTCTAAAAGCTGGACTCACACCTACATACTATAGTCTAACACGAGATGAAGCGATGCACGTGTGATGAATGGGGATCAGGTGGAGATAGACTCCTGCCGCATTGTCGTTTTATTTGAAGTGCACAGGATTTTCAAAGGTGTTCGACTTTCGAAAGAACTAGGTTGAACTCGGTGAAGTTGACTAGTGCCTCAGCCTCTAAGGTATTCAATAACCTTTCTCAAGGACCACATAATGCGATAAATGATGACCTCTAGTTTTACACTTAGGTTCCGACGCCCTAAACTGAGTTCAGCTTCGCTAATTGAAAATCTAACTACAAAAGTTTGAGCCTGCGGATTTGCAATTTCTAATATACTACTCACAACATAGAACAAAACTAGTGCCCGTAAGTTTATGTTAAGTGTTCATGTAGCGGGGATTAGTTGGTGACTCCCCACCAGTTGGTTAAGGGCATCGGGCATTCAGTTCCCCTCGAAAGTCACCGGTAGCTAAACCCTAAGGGCCTTAGCGTAGGAAACTTCCATCTTTTGTACCTTGAGCGGTAGAGTCAAGTGACTCCGACCGGTTAGCCCCGCGAGGAGCATTGGGCTTTAGAAAGGCCCCTCGGATTTGTGCAAGGATTCGATTGAAGAATCTACTTATGCTATCTCTATCTATCTATCTATCTATATATATATATATCTATATATATATATATATATATATATATATATATATATATATATATATATATATATATATATATATATATATATATATTTTGTGCTTTTTTATTTTTTTTTTATTTTGGGGCTCGAAGGCAATCCTCTTTTATTCACGTGTCCATCTCTTTAGTGTTAGAGACCCCGGGGTTTGTTGAACCTTAGTAGTCGGGCTCGTACCTAGGCATCTACAGAGATCATTTGTGTGTGAGTGTGATAGGCTCCTTGAAATGGTTTCTTGAATAGCAGGAGGTGATTCACTATCCTCCCCACCTATTGACCTAATTCCCGATCATTCAAACATCGATGAATCCTTTCTTCCATGACAATAGTGGATTCATTTCAAAAAGTATTTTATTCTCGAAGCATGGCATACTTTACACAATTACCTAAACACGACCCCACTACACATGTATATGATCTACCTAAAACACAAACATGACTAAACACAAAACCCAACATCCTAAGATGAGCAAACATAAATGAAACTAACGGAAATGTAAACTAACTTGCATAAACAAAAATAAACTACAGCACAAATAAACACAAAACTAATCTAAGAAAAACCAGCGCATCACCTTTAAAGAAAAATGGCGGTGTCCCAGCGGCAATGGAAATAACATAAGAAGGTAGGGAACTCCCATGGTGATAAGGCGGAATCACTATGAGTGTAGCGGTTCTGCAGTGGTGATCGTGAAGGCTATGAAGCTGGAAGAGCTGGAGGGCTGTTCTTTATAAGAATAATAATGGCCTTGTTAGGCGAAAGCCAGGTATGCATATCGGTGTGGAAGTGCCTCCATATCCTGTGTGAGGAGGACTCGGTGCTCTTGGGACTCATCCCAGAATGCATCAAAGCGCTCAGTAAGGGCGAGCACAGATCCTCTAAATCGGGGTGGGGCCCCGGAGGGGCGCCTCCAGAAATTCTTTGTGGTGGTGGTGGAGGTGGGTGAGTAGAAGGGCCTTGATGTCCTCACGAGGGTGCCCAGGAGTCAAGCGGGCGATAGTGTGAAACCCCGTCCTGTGGCTCATGACTGTCGTAAGTCCCCTCAGTCGTGAAATTTTGGGTTTGTCCCTCTTAATCGAAATTGCCTTGATGGGGTGTAACCACGCCTCATTGTCATCTAGGGGCACCTCGGCTCGTTTGCATAAGCCATCAATAAGAAAAGAGAGTACTGAGTTCATCTTAAGCGTCCAGTTATGGAGGGGATGGCATCCTCATAACACCTTGACTATCGAAAGGAATATCTGAATGATGGCGCAAGTGGCGGGGCACGCTTGGCGGTCACCTCACATACGTTCGTCGTCGGAATGAGATGCCACGCGATGAAGTGATGCTAGACTTTGGGGATATAGGCCAGATGTTTGGCCTTAAAATGGACTGCGTGGCCCTCGTAAGTTTGAGTTTCCACTCACCCGATCCGTTCATCGAGACCACTAATGACTTCGGGTGGTCGCAGTTAGCTCGTAAAGTCGATCAAGGCTCCGGGAACATGATCGAATCATAAAGTGGTAGATAGACTCATATGATGCCGACACGCCCTCACTCGGACCTTCTTGGCGACCTTGGGAGCGAGATTGGCGTGAATTCTGCACCATCGCCATGTTTGGATGAGGTGGTTGTGAAGTCTTTCGCCATCCGCCAGCATAATAGTTTCTTGGAAGAAATCGTCAGGTGATGAAAACCCTTTTCCTTAATAAGCGATCGGTTCTTCTGCGGATAGTCTTGAAGCCGTCCCGAAGCCTATCAGTTGACAAACCTCGATACATCGAAATTGGGGTTGGATCCTCAGGTCGAGACCAGCTTTGAAGTGGGCTTTCTCTCTTGCGGACATTGGTGGAGAGTATTAGAGCTCCTAAAGGACAATGGCTCAAATGGCTGGTGACACCTGCTGCTTTGTCTGAACTGTGTGTATCGACACCTACAATGCACTATAGATTACTAGGGGCGAATGAGGCTAGAGAAGTAGACACCAGCCCTAGGACATAGGACAAACCCAACTGGCGCACCCAAAACCTAAGATGGAGGACTAGACCTAAGATGGAGTACCGAACCCTAACCGAGGCAAGGACACCTACTAGTGTAGTGTGGATGGTGCGAGACAGGGACAGTGGACTTGTAGGTGTGGGAGGAACTGGTGGTGACAGTGCCGGTGATGGTGTCGGAGGGCAAAACAATGGCCTCAGGGGATGAAATATCGAGCAAGATTTGGTGTGAAGGCGACATAGGGTGCACTAGGGTTTAAGCGAGGGAGTAGAGTAGCCAAAAATGAAGGTGATTTTGGCCTTAAGCGGAGGCTTGACGTCGCGGCTAGTTCGAGCCCGATGTTGCGGCGTTCGGAGAGTGGTAAAAATCCCAGCGTCGCGACGATTATTATCAACGTCAGCGGCGTTTTGAAGATTTGACCAGCGTCGCTGACGTTCCCAGAAGTCTGAAACCAGCGTCGCGGCGGCCAGGATCGAGAGAGGTGAAAAACGACATGCGGCGTTGAGTTCGGCGTCGGGAAGTTCGGAGAGTGGCCAGCGTCGCAGCGTTGAAATCCAGCGTCGGCGTGACGGAAAAGGTCAAGCGTCGCGGCGTTGAGACATCGTGACATTCTGAAGTCTTAAAAATGTACATTATCTGACCATGGTCTAAGATAGAGAAAACTCCCCTCGTGTAAATGTGGCCTTTCACGGACTTTTGTAGTGCTCTGCGTAGACGGATCCTCCACCCAAGTATTGTCGTCATTAAGGTCACGGCGAGATACATCCAAAAGGTATTAATTCACAGACGAGAACAGCAAACTAAAATAACTTAAAGAAGATAATAAAAAAATTGAACCATAGAAAGGAAAATTGCAAGAAAACTTGGGTTGCCTCGAAGCTGGCTTATGTTTAATGTCGTTAGCTCGGCTGACCTGAATCTCAGTAATGCTGGGAACCCAGAGCTCTAACCTTCTTGTACTTCTAGCCGGATGCGATTCAATGGAATGGTTTTGCTTATCCGGCGTGAAATTAAGCCCCAATACGGCTTCAGCCGGTTATTGTGTGCTTGTGAATGTTCCTTTCTGGGATTATTGCCAACCTCTGCCCCTCCGTGTGGAAAGACCTTGAGTCCTTTGTAAAAGGTCGACCATCTAGACTTCAATTTCAAGGAAAAGTTTTAAACGGGAATTAAACAGAGGACTATTGCCCAGCTTGAATTCCTTTCTAGTAATGTGTTTATCATGCGAACGCACTGTCTTTTCCTTGTAAATCACGAGCATTTTCATAAGCCGTTCTGAGATTCGTCTCAGTTCAGCGGTACATGCGATCGGCTTCTCATAGGCTGAAGTCTTGTCCATGTTCAAGCTGCCTAGTTGCCCGGTAGGCTCGATGCTCGATTCAGCGGAGGTGACATGCTTTGCCGTAAGCAATTACGAAGAGTGACAGCCTCGAGGTGTTTTAAATGTTGTTCGATGCGCCCAGTGCATTATCAATCTTTTAGACCGGTCCTTCCTAGGCTGATAGCCCATTTTCTCCATAATGGACTTAATTTCTCGATTTGATACCTCTTTGCTTGCCTTTGATTGTGGGTGATATGCGAGGAGGTTCGATGGCACACCACAATGCGCAAACCTTGTCGATCATCTTATTCGCGAGAAATGAGTCACAGATTATCGTGATCGATTAACTCGAGGTTGAATCGCGAGAATATGTGGCTGCGGAGAAATTGAGCCACTACCTTGGCATCGTAGTGTGTCGGAATTGCGCTGGCCAGCCGAGACATAATCTATTGCCAGCAAGATGTACAGGTTGTTATAAGATGGGGGAAATGGTCCCATGAAATCCATCCCCCATAAATCAAACAATTCAACTTCCAGAATAGGATGCATGGGCGGTTCATCCTTTCTAGAAATGCCCCCCATTTGTTGACATTTGTCACATGTGAATCACAGTGATGACATCCTTAAATAGGTAGGCTAGTAGAAATGGGATTGAGCTGACTTAGTTCTTTGTTCTCTGGCTACCAAAGTGTCCACCACATGGTAACGTGTGGCGGTGGTGCAGATCTTGTGCATTTCATCTTAGACACATCTCGGATCACAGTCGTGCAATGTGCGTAAGAAATTGTCTCCTCCCAAATAGTAGTGTTTAGGTGTCGCAGAAAAACCGCTTTTACGTGATAGTTAAGTGCAGGAGGACTACCTTGGCTACGAATAATTCATAATCTGCGAGCCATGGGCTTGCTATCTTGTCTTCAATGGCTAAGGAGTCGCTCATTTGGAAAATCGTCATTCCTTGAGCGTCATCACTTGCCCCTTCCAGTCGTGAAGATGATACATACTAGGTTCGTTACTCTTGTCTTTAATCTCAGCGTCGAATTCTTGCGATAATAGAACCCAGAATTAGTCGGGTTTAGTCATACAGGTCATCAAGTATTTTATGGCGAATGATCGAGTGTGAACTACGACCTTGTTACCAATCGAATAAGGCCCCGAATTTGGTAAAGTAAAGACAATAGCGATAGTTCTTTTACGTAGTGGCGTAATTAGTGAAGCATCGTCGAGTTCTGCTCCTGTAGTAGGTCTGGAAAATTTTCTCTTGTTTATGCCCTACCCTTTGCTCCAATGTAAAATCACTTAAGTCACACATAAGCTCAAATGGAAGGACCAATATGGAGCTACTCTGATAGGAGTGATACCAATTTATCTTTTAATCTTTTGAAATGCGTAAACACGAGAGTCAGGCTGAATGGCGTCCCTTGGACCAGGAGATTAGACAACGGTTTTGCAATCTGAGAGAAGTCTTTGATGAATCGCCTATAGATTCCAGCGTGGCCTAAAAAACTTCTTATTCCTTTTACTGATGAGGGTGGAGGTAATTTTTCAATTGCTTCAATCTTTGCTCTGTCTACCTATATTCCTCTTCTTTGAAATCAAGTTATTAAGGTACAATACCCTCTTGTACCATAAAATGGCACTTCTCGATTGAGTACTAAGTTGGTCTCCTCCCACATCTTATCAATCTTGATCTCAAATTTTCAGACAGGTTGTCAAATGAATTTTAATCTAGAAAAATGTCCATGAAGATCTCGATTGTCTTCAGCCATGTCGGAGAATATGGCCATCATACATCGTTGGAAAGTGCCTAGCATTGCACGACCGAAAGGGCATCGCTGAATGCGAATGTTATAGGGACATGTGAATGTCGTCTTCTCTTGATCTTCGGGGGCTATAGCAATTTGATTGTAAGCGGAGTATCAGCGATAATATTCATGACGGTGTCGATCCGACATCGATCCGAAGCGACAATGGAAATGATCTTTTGATGGCTTTGTTCGGTTTCGATAATCAATACAAATCCCTCCCACCGTTATTTGTTCGAGAAAGCGATAATATATTGTTTCGGTTACGATGGCCGATTGTTCCTCCGCTATGATCTTTACTTGAAGCTGGACTTACCGTACCTTTATGCGAGATAGGATAAGTACCGGTATCCGACCATTTTAATACTTCACTTTGGGGACTACCTCTTTCATAGTTGGATTCAACCTCCTCGTAGCTGCGAGGGTTTATGCCCGTCTTAGCGAAATACGATGCATTGCACATGGAGGCGAATCCGCACCATCTCTTAGAGACCATCGGCGCGTTTTTATGGTCTCTGGGACCCTAAATAACCCCCTTCTCCTCCTCTAGTTCGATCAGGGATCTTTGAGATGATCAACGGTGAGGTAGATGCTATCCCAAGATATGCATACTTCAAATGACTAGGTAAAGGTTTTGTTCATCTAGGATGGTTGTTGGCCAGATGGTGCTGGGGTTTTAGTACTTTCACTGAGATTGATATTTCCTTCTGGCCAGATTCAGAAGAATCCATCCATTTTACATACTCCTACGCCTCTTGCTCATATTCTACGAATCATCTTTGTACTAGGCTAGCCTCCTAAGGGTCTGTGAGACCACTTTGGCTAGACACTATAGCCCTCTCTTATCTACCTTGTGAAACATGTATCACTTTTCTTAGGATGTCTCACGAGCTTTCGAACACATTGGGTTTGACTTCATCCTCATGCACTCTCGATTGAGTTCTCCCCTGAACATCAATCATTGCTCTGCAAGTTGCAAGAAACGGTCTACCCAAGATTATCGGTATTTCTTTATCCTCTTCCATATCTAATACAATGAAATACGAGAAGGGGAAGGAGGAAGCGAAGAAGAAGGCTGGGAGAGATACTTGTCAGCCTTTACTAAGACATCTTCTATCGCTCGGATGTGAGGATACGTCGGCAAAGGCTGAAGTGTGACTATAGTTGGCCAGGAGCTTCTACTCATCCCAAGCGTTTAAAATTGACAATGACATGAGATTAATCACGGCACCCAAAATCACACGGTGCTCTCGAGATAGCGTTACCAATGGTGCGTGGGATAATGGGCGCAGGTCTTTTAGATTTTCTTGGCTTCCTACGAAGTATGGCACTACATTCCCTCGATTAAGTTAAGCGTTCAAAATCATTAATCTTCTTACGAGACAGTATGTCCCTTCATAAATTTACATAGCTGGGCATACATTCAGGAGCATCGACAAACGGGATATTGATGTGTAGCTTTTGAACACTTCCATGAATTTGGTGGGCTGCTTATCAACATCTTCTTTAGGCGATTGTGGATAGGCTGAGGTGGGTTGTCCTTAACCGATGTGTTTCCTTCAGCCTATTTCTCTCGAGGCTATTCCCTATCTGCATTATCATTTTGACCGGGCTGGATGACCTTCTCATTCTCTACTTCCTTTATAACTGAGGGTTGCTCCTGTGCCTCCAATTCTTTACCACTTCTTAGCGTGGCTGCTTTAACATGTTCATTCCCATCTCTTCTCGGGTTCACATCTGAGTTGCTTGGTAAGGAACCCGATTGCCTTTCTATCAATAGATTGGCTATTTGCCCCATCTGTACCTCCAAGTTTCTCAACTGTGCGGCTTGATTGTTCAATTGGGTGGCTTGTTCTTTGCATGTCGCCTTTGTCTCATTCATAAAGGCGGTGTGTGAGAGGTGAGCATCGTGCAAGGGCTTATTACTTTCACGGAGACAGCGTCGCGGCGTTCGAGTCCAGTGGCGATGGGTTTAGAATGATATAGAGATTAAAGCCATTAGATATTACTCTGGAATTTTTTTTTGTTTTCATTTGTTTTTATAAGTGCTGATAAGTTGGTCTTCTTGTTTCGTGTGTGATTGCAGTCAAGGTTTCAGTAAGCGCATGCGACGACGAGATCTAGTTGATCTATCTCCATTTGATCCTAAGCCAGAAAGGACTTTACACAGAACACGCGAACGAGAGCGGAAACGGTAGAAATCTAGCAATCATGGAAACGATGAAGCGGGATCATAGCATTGAAGCCCGAAAATGAGCATGAGAGGGTCGAAATGCGAATAACGGAAGGAATCAAGCACCCGAGTAGTTTATACAGCCAGATGATCGACCTGCATCATTACTAGAGGAGTTTGCCTTACCGCCTACGGTTGTACGGACCGGCTATGAAGACCCACTATCCGAGGCAGAGCAAGCTTGGCTGAAGTCGGTAACTACGGTGCGGAACATGCTTATTTCATGGACTGCCATTGAGAATCAAATATGCATTTGACCAACTTCCTCGAAGTCGATACGATCAAGTACAATGGGGTTCTGCGAAGGCGCTCGAGGTTAAGGTTGTTCCCTCTCGGTACAGGTGATAGAGCTAAGCATTGGTTAGCAGTCGACCCGCGGTTCCATTACTTCATGGAGCGATTTAGTGCGAAATTCGACCAGGATTCTTTCCACCTTCGAAAATTTTTAACATACGAGATCAATACTTTTGGACAACTAGAGGAGAGAACTGCGGAAGGCATGGGACATATTTCACGAACTCTTGAGAAGTGCCCACATCCGCAGATTAACGAAGATGGATGCGGGACATCGTTCTATAATGAGTGCGAGGAATGCGAGGAAAGCTAGAGCGGTGATTGATGCCTCAATTTGGAGGAGCATAATGAAGACAACCACGGACCAAACATGAAATCTGGAGATCTTTGCGACAAATACAAATAAAGTAGCTGGGGAAGACTACACGATGCAAAAGCCATGGGTGGCACGGATAATGAGGTTCTCAGCAATGCGGTTAATCATGTTGCCGCAATGACTAAACGATTAACTAGGCGGCAGGCTGCGAATGCCATACGAGACAACCCATGAGGTTGTGTGAATTATTTGGAGGGACGGCCTGATAGCACGGAATGTCGGTCGAAACGAGCGCCGGCGGGCACGGTATGTCGAGTTCGATCAAACCAGCCACAGCAACGGGGCGGTATGGGGAAAACAGCTTCTCGAGTCAAAATCAAGGCCAAGGGTGGCGTAACAATCAGAATCAGAACAATCAGAGCAGTCAAGGGCATGGATGGAGGAACAATCAGAGCAACATGCCATCACCGGTAGGCGAACCACCTCTGAGAAAAAGGTGGACTTAGAGACAAGCCGCACACGGATCTTTCGCCTCACCTGGCTGCCTTTATGGAATGAGGCAGCGAATGTCACGTGATAGGCCACCCGATTAAACAATCAAGCAGCACGGTTGAGAAGCAGGTACGGATGGGTCGAAATGGCGGTCTGTTGTGAGAGAAAGGTAACACGGCTCGCTACGAAGCAATTGAGGTAAACCACAGAGGAGAAGGAAAGAGAAATCTTTGCACTTAGCTATCCTTTAAATTGGAAAAGAGGATTGGAAATCAAGGAGCCCGAACTAATGGTAAGAGGCGAAATTGGGGCAGACAGAAGCATCGAAAGACCGGATCTGAGATGAAAGCGACCCAGGAGTTATGAGAGTAGCGAGGATAATAAAGGAAGCAGAAAGCAGACAGCGGATGAACTGTCATACACGATCCACGTATCTCGGAGGTTGAAGAAAGGTAAGTTGGAGCGGTTTAAGTGTCTTGACATCTTGAAACTACGTATTAATATACCCTTTTTGGAGGCATTGGAGGAACATGCCTAGTTCACGTGAAATTCGAAAAGATCTTGGCGAGTTAGAAGAAGTTGGAGGAATATGGGACCCATACGCCTTAAGCGAGGAATGCGGGTGCCATCTGAAAGAAGATTCCCTCAAAAACTTGAGATCAGAGTAGCTTTCTTTATCACCCAGTTTTCTATAGGGAATCAGTTATGCGGAAAAGCCACCGTGACAGAGACGACATCAACTTGATGCAGCTTTAGATGTTTAAAGGCTAAAGTTAGGGACCAAATCAGGCACCCAATTGGCTTGCGACTTGCGGGCGATTATGACATCCTCGAACAATCGAAAGAAATGTCCTAGTAAAGTTGGTAAATTCGTCCTTCGTGGACTTGTCGCTGGTTTTTGGAGAAGCGACTGATTCCCATCTCACTTGGTAGACCGCCTTCACGGCCGGGAAGCTCGAATCGATGTGCGAAAGGTGAGCTCAAATTGAGAGTCAGGAGGCGAGATCCTTTCCATGTATTCCGACCAGCTGAAGCATCCAGATAACGATCCAATTGAAGATATCTTGGAACTTCACTACATAGAGATTTACGAGGAGTTCTGCGAAAAACTGAGGATAAGCTATCAGCGCACGAGAAAGATAGAGAAGAAGCGGGCATGAGCGAAGTATTTCATCCACGCAGGCATGGGGTGCGGTGATCACTATATGAGAGGGATGCGTAAGCATTTCAGTTTCTTCATATACTTTGTTGAGATTAAAATTAAAAATTGTTTAACGACATTAAACATAGCGCTTCTTGGGAAGCTGACCAAATTTTCTTATAATTTTTTCTTTCTATGGTTCGATTTTTTATTATTATACGCTTTAAAGTTATATTGGTTTCTTTGCATTTTGTCGTCCCGAATCCCTTTTGGATGTATCTACACGTGGGACCTACGATCGGCGATCTTGGGAGAATCAGTTCATCACGAGAGCAACTACTCGTCGGAGCGTCACATTTTACGGGGGTTTTTGCGGTATCTTCGACCATGGTTGCGTAATGTACATTTTTTGGGACTACGTAACGTCAGGCGTTGGCTCAAAGTCGACATCGGTTTGACCCCTTCTGTCCGCGTCGGCGTTGGGTTAGACCTCTTTGGAATGTGGCGGTAAAGTTCGCGTGGCGGCGTTGGTTTGAACCCCTGCGGAGCGATGGCGACATTGCGAACATCACCCGACATCGCGGCGTTGGTTTCTCACGGAGCGTCGCGGCGTTGACCGAGCGTCGCGGCGTTTGCCTGTTCAAAGGCGTCTTCCGTTTTGCTTTTACCCTCCTCCTCTTGGCCAAACCCTGGTACTGTGTCGCCCTTCCGCACTAAATCTTGGGTCCATTTCCATCATTCGGAGACCATTGTTTTGCCTCAGAGCACCATCAGAAACACTTTGTCACCACCAGTTCCTCCACGCTCTGAAGTCCACTTGTCACATCTCGCACCATCCACACTACCAGTAGGTGTCCTTGCCTCGGTTAGGGTTCGGTACTCCATCTTAGGTCTAGTCCTCCGTCTCCAGGTTTGGGTCGCGGAGTTGGGTTTTAATCATGTCTTGAGCAGTGTCTGCCCTGCGTAGCTCATTTGGCCCTATTGTTCATAGTGCATTGTAGGTGCTCGACATATTGTCTAGACAGGCTAGGTGTGTCACCTTGGTGCCATTTGAGTCATTATCCTTCTAGGAGCTCTAATACTTCCACGATATGCAGCGAGAGCCAAAGTGCACCTGCGCGAGGAGTCGGACTAGTGATTCGACCCCCAATTTTGATGTATCGAGGTTTATCGCGAGGGTCTTGATCGGTTTGGTTCATCTGAGGCGATCGTTTGACAGGAAAGGTTTTCTTATCCTTATACATGCATGGCAGTTTTCTTGGGCAGACATGGATTGTGAAGATGGCTGACGCTTTGTGATATATAGACCTAGTTAGAGTGGGTGTGGGAGAAATTCTGCCCGTCTCTACCACCACCAAACTGCCTCACATCACTCTGCTCATGCCTCATACTCACTCTCTCAATGTGTTATCTGTCGCCTCTATGTCGTCGAAGATTAAGTGAGGGTGTGTTGGTAGACTTCGAGTGGAGTCTATCAACCTTATGATCTTGATCATGTTCCCGGAGCCTTTTGATCGAGCTTTACGAGGCGACCCAGGCTACACTCGAAGTCATTAGGGTCTTGACAAGCCAGACGGGGTGAGTGGAAACTCAGCCATATGGGACATGGAGTCCATTTAAGACGAACATCTGGCCTATATCCCCAAAGTCTAGCATCACTTCATCACGTCGTGTCTCATTACGACGACGAACGTGTGAAGTGGTGCAACGTGCCTGCTCGATTATGCCATCATTCGAGATATTTCCTTTGATGTTGGGCGGGGTTATAGAGGATGCCATCCTCCATGCACTTAGAACGGTAAGATGAACTTAGGGCACCCTTTTCTTATTATGGCTTATGCAAACGGCCGGGTTTTAGATGACAATGGCGTGGTTACACCCATCAAAGGCAATTTGGTTAAGAGGGACAAGCGGGTGTACCCACGAGCTTCAGGGGACTTAAGTTGGTCATGAGCCCTCGGGGTGAGGGCGGGGCTTCATGGTATCAGGCCATTATGGACTCTGAGGCTGAGGGGACAGAGGCGTCCTCTACTACCCGCCTCCGCGCCATGATGAGCCTCGAGAGGCGGCTCCACCAGATCCCGCTGATTTAGAGGACCGGTGCTCGCCCTTCTTGGCCTTTGATGCATTATGGGATGAGACCCGGGGCAGGAGTCCTCATCACGTGGGATATGGGCAGGCCCAGCGGCGCGTGCGCCTGATTCTGTGGCTTGGCCAGACCCGCTATTCTCCGAACGACAGCGATCCGCCACAGGCCAGCTAGCGAACTACAGCACTTCACCCGGCAGCCGCCACTACCTCGGTGACAGTTTGATCACGGGGGTTCCCTTCACCTCTACTTGTTCTTTTATTGCCGGTGCAGGGATGCGGCTATTTTCATTTGGGGGTGTGGTTGGTGATGTCGGTATTCGAGGAGTTTTTGAGCACAGTATTGTTTTTGTTTTGATTTTTCGTATTTATGCTTTAGTTTAGTTTCGTTAAAGCATGTTCGTTTGTGTTTTCGTTTAGTTTTTACATTTACGCTTTTTTATTTTAGTTTGTCGAGTCATGTGTTTAGTTTCTGTTTGTGTTTTTGGTAAATTATATCTATGTTTAGTGGTATCACGGTAAGTCGTTTGTATGTGTGTACCATAGCAGTTGAAGATCATTTTTGGCCGAATCCACTACTATCATGAAAGCTGTGTATATCTCAAACTTGAGGATTCATAGGTGTTTATTTCGGGAATTAGGTTGAATAGGTGGGGAGGCATAGTGAATCACCTCCCAGGATGTGAATTGTTTCTCGATAGACACATTACACTCACACACTTAGATGACCTCTAGGATATGCATAGGTCTTAGAACTGACCCCACTGGGTTCAATAAACCACAGGAGTCTCTAAACACGAAGAGATGGGACAGTGAATAAAGAGGATTTGCCTTCGAGGCCCCAAAAAAAAAAAAGAAAAAAAAAGAAAAGAAAAATATATATATATATATATATATATATATATATATATATATATATATATATATATATATATATATATATATATATATATATATATATATATATATATAGATAGAGATAGCATAAATTAGGATGTAATCGGAATCCCAGGGCACACGATGCGAGGGCCTTTCAAAGCCCCGATACACAGGCAATGAACAGGAGTCATTGACTTCCTTTGCCCGGATTACGAGGAGATAGAAGATGGAAGTTTCCCATAGTTTAGGAGCCCTTAGGTTTAGTTGATGTTCGGGGTGAGCGTTGAGGAGGCTGAATGCCGATGCCATATAAGTTGGTGAAGTCACCCGACTAATCTCATTACATGAACATAACATAAACTCTGGGCGCTGGTTTTGTTCTATGTTGTGGTAGGTATATTAGAAATTACCAGCGGTGATTAGATCCTTTTGTAAGTTAGGTGCCAGTGTGAGTTGAACTCAAGTTTGGGGGGCGTCGGAACCTAAGTGTGAACTAGGGTCATTTGTTATCGCATAGGGTCATGAGAAGGTTATTGAATACCTCGGAGGTGAGGCACTAGTCGACTTCAGGAGTTCGACCTAGTTCTTTCGTCGAACACTTTTGAAATCTGTGCACTTCAAAATGAAACCAACGGCCCGGTGTGAGTCAGTTAATTTGATCCTCTATCTATCGGCATATTGCATCACTATGCTTAGTGTTAGACTATAATATGTAGGGTGTGAGTCAGTTTAGAGTCAGTTCTTGCTTGGGGACAAGCAAGAAGCTAAGTTTGGGGGTGTGATGAGTGCCTAAAACACTCAGGTTATACCCGCGTCTGTCTTACGTTTTTAGCGTTATTTTACATTTAAATACGTATTTTTATGGCTGATCACCAGTTGTTCAATTAGTGTGAATGGAGTGATTGGTATGAAAAGGGCAGTTTTGGAAGCATTCTGGGTAGAGGATGAGTGCATAAAGATGGTTGGAGCGTTCGCTGACGTTCGGCGTCGCAGCGATCCACCGCGTGTTGGCTAACGCGTCGTGACGTTGGGTCGACTAATAAAAGTCGCGGCTGAGCAGCGTCGGCGACGTTCTGAGTGTGAGTTTGCACTGTGTGAGCATTAAGTGAAAGACCGGGATCAGGGTCCTGATTAAGTGCAATGCATCGCGTGGTAGGAACTTTGATGATGTACTGATCGTCGCCTGTATCTTAAATCTTCGGACAAAAGTGATGTTTTATAGATTAACTATTTGTGTTTTCTCGTTCGGTATGTTTATAGATCACATACCTAGAGATTGTTGTTGAACCTGTCACATTTGCATGGATTAAGATTAGTATTTTATATTATTCAATTGTTTATAATTTGTTATTATCTGCTTTATATATGTGAATCATTTACATGGTGATGTCTGGCCAACATTAGCGTGACTATCACGGAATCAGGGTTTAGAGATGAGGATACCCGGGGATCTGAAATGAAATGGCCTTCGGTTGATTCGGTAAATAGAGATATTCCGATCGAAGGTGGCAATTAAGGTTAGAACATTTAAGTGTTTAGATGGGAGTTGGGGTAGAGGCCGCTCATCTCTTTGAGCGAGATAGGTGGATACACTCGAGAGAGGGTATTTATTAAAGCAAGATCACCTAGCCATCAATAAATCATAAATAAACTAAATAATATCATCTTTAAGAAATAATCTTGAGAAAGTGGCGAGGGGAGACATAGCCACTAGTCTCATTACATAGTAATTCATTCAGTCGATTGAGTTTAGTTTAAAAATTGAGAATATTTCAATTACTCTTTCACACAACATTATAACGGATAATATTGAAACCAATCTACGTATTCCATGACATATCGTGGATGATATCGTACCATAGGTACACTATATTACTTGAGGCGACGCGTGCTTGCTTGCACATGGCGTGCACATTTTATACACACCAGCACCGACATCAATCAACAGTGTGTTTGAATTTGTTAAAGGCATAGAATTAAAAGAAATCAACCAGCTTCAAGATAAAATCAATCTTCTTCAACATAAACAACAACATGTTTAATTTCTTCAGAAAGAAATACAATATAAAAAAGATAGAAGAAACTTTGAAATCGAGCAATTCTGAAAATTAAGTAGGTTCTAAGACAAAATGAAATTAATTTATGTTCCTCAATTCCAAATGCTTTTTGGAATAGGAAACAACATATGGTTTCTCTCTCATATTTTTGAAAAACAAATCCCTACTAAGGCAAGATCAATCAAAATGAATCCATAACTACTAGAGTAATGCAAAAAAGAAATAAAAGATTTGTTAAACAAAAAAAATTGATTAGACTATGCCATTCTCCATGGAGTTGTGCAGCTTTTTATGTTCATAAATCTTTTGAAATAGAAAGTGGAACTCCAAGGTTAGTAATCAATTACAAACCTCTGAATAAAGTCTTAAAATGGATTAGGTATCCAATACCTAATAAAAAAACTTAATTCAAAGACTATACAATGCAACAATTTTTTCAAAATTTGATATGAAATCTAGATTTTGGAAAATTCAGGTTACGCCAGAAGATAGGTACAAAACAACATTCACAGTTCCATTTGGACATTATGAATGGAATGTAATGCCGTTTGATCTCAAAAACACGCCTTCAAAATTTCAAAATATAATGAATGATATTTTCAATGCTTATACTAGATTTTACATGGTATACATTACTTGATGTTCTTATATTTTTCAAAATTCAATGAAAATTTCCAACATTTAGAATATTTAAAAAATTAGTCGGAAGAAAATGAAATTTAGTAATCTTTGCATCAAAAATAAAACTTTTTGAAACAAAATAAGATTCTTAGGATTTGAAATCTATCAAGGTACAATAAAACTTATTGAAAAGCAGATTGAATTTGCTAACAAATTTCTGATGAACTAAAAGATAAAAATCAGCTTCAAAGGTTTTTAGGAAGTCTAAACTATATAACTGAATTTTACCTAAACCTTAGAACACTGATCAAGCCATTATTTCAAAGACTAAAGAAAAATCCTGCTCCATGGTCTATAGAACATACCCAGATTGTCAAACAGGTAAAGTCACAAGTCAAAGAACTTCCTTGTTTATGAATTCTTCATCTAAATGCTTTTCCTATCGTAGAAACAGATGCCTTAAATATAGGATATGGTGGAATCCTCAAATAAGATTTAGAAAACAAAATTTCTATAGTCAGATTTCACTCTGGCATTTGGAGTGGTCTGCAAGAAAACTATTCAACTGTCAAAAAAGAAATTTTAGCAATTGTCCTTTGTATCCAAAAATTTCAAAGTGATGTTTTTAATAAGAAATTTCTTTTACGAGTGGATTGCAAAAGTGCTAAAGAAATTTTACAAAAAGATGTTCAAAATCTAGTTTGCAAACAAATTTTTGCTAGATGGCAAGCTATTTTATCTGTGTTTGATTTTGAAATTGAATTTATCAAAGAATCTTAAAAATTTTACCTGATTTTCTCTCCCAAGAATTTTTATAGGGAAAAATGAGCAAAGCCAATTCCATTAAACCTACAACTAAAGAGTCTTATGCTATGCCAAAAATTTAGTCTCAAACCTCAAACAGTTTTGAAGTCTTAGGAAAGATTCCAAGCCTTTTACTCCGTCTTCTTGAAACCCTGTTTACCAATCCAAAGAAGCAAGACAATTAATCCAAAATTTAGAAGTTGATCATATCTCGACTTCTGGGACTTTTGATCTCCAATTTTTTCAAAAAGACAAGTTTTTTTAATCTCAAATGATGTTTCAAAAACCCGCAGATTCTATGAGTTTATTCTTGTAGCTACTGAATATGTTCAAATCTCGCATATCAAAAACTCTGAAGATACTGATATCGCTTATTCACATTGCAAGATTTTAAAATTTATTTTTGAAAGGGATTAGGAACAAAATCCTTTTACTCATAAACGTTTTTCCCAAAATTTTGAACCCTATGTCAAAATACTAGATAACAGAAAAATACGAAGAGAGGTTTTTCTTGGAAAAGTTGCCTTTGATTCCATCCTTCTGCCATACATATAGTCTCTCGTCTGATCTTTAGCATCTATACATAAATTCTAGTCTTTAGCATCTATACATGGTAGATTCTAGTCTTTTAGCATCTATACATGGTAAGATAATATATACGACTAATGATAGAGTCCCAATTGCATAAACTCCTAAAATTGTATATGGTAACATCGCCAATTGATCTTTGGTAGAAGTCGGTTAAACGTGATTTACTGACAAGAAAATTGATCACCATTTGTGAGTTAGAGCTTTGGTGAAGACATCGACCACTTGGAGATCGAAGAGATATGAGGAAGAGATATCAGAGCTTTCCAAAGTGTCTCGAATAGAATGACAATCAACTTGATGTGCTTTTTTGTGTTCATAGGCAGGATTGGTGGCAATCTGAATAGCACTAGTGTTATCAGCATGAAGAGGAGTAGAAGTAGTCTAAGGAAACCCAAGCTCCTCAAGGAGACCACGTAGCCATACAATTTCAGAACAAGCAGTAGACATGGCACGATACTCAGCCTCAGTAGAGGATTTAGAAACACGATCTTGTTTCTTACGTCTCGAGTTAATGCATCACCTAAAAACATACACCAACTTTTGTAGTAGATCGGCGTGTATCCGGACGCAGCCCGGTGGCATCGCTATAGACGCAAGTTGAAAGAGAGGTGTCGGTAGGAAAAAACCAACCCACGAGAAGGTGATCATCGAAGATAACGAATGATGCGGCGAACTGCAGCAAGATGGAGATGCTGAGGTGAAGACATAAATTGACTGACCTGATGAACAACATAGGAGATATCGGTCGAGTAGTGAGTCAGTAGAGCAGAGACTCCCGACCCAGCGCCGATAGAGTAGAGTTCTTAGGAAAGGTCCCTTAAATGCTCCTGTATTTGACATTTTACACTCTATAAGAGTATCCAACTAATGAAGTGTCCTCGAGCCAGCCCAGTGATAAGATCTTGAATATACTTATGCTAGTTCACGAAAGGCCATGGGATTGATAATGAACTTCAATCCTAAAGTATGTGAGTTGGAAAAAGATGCTCATATGGAAAGTTGCATGTATTTGTTGAAGCATCAATCAAACCACGATCGGTGCCCGATGTGTGTATCATCCACATAAACCAAGAGAATAACTATACCCAGACGTAGATGTGTGTGAAGGAAGAGAAGAATCATATTGACTTTGTGTAGCGACGAAAAGAAGTGTATTGCGAAACTTCTCAGCCAGTGGGGTGTGCTTGAGCCGTACGAGGAGAATGCAGGCTTACAAACATCATAGGAGAACAAGTAGTCATCACAGGAGGAAGCTTCATGCAAATCTCCTCCTGGAGATCACCATGAAAGGCATTCTTCACATCCATTTTGATGTAGTCGCCATATTTGTGGAAGCGACAATAGCTAAGATGGTTTGGCAGTGGTCATTTGTGATAGGGGCAAATGTCTCCTCATAATCAACCCCATATTCACCTTGTTACCAAGGCTACAAGGCAAGCTTTATTACCAATCAAAGTGTTAGTAATAATGCTAGGCTGTGTATGGACATGGTATTTTACTATTTATGAGAATTTATTATTATGATGATTTGCATGTTTATTATATATAATGTCATGAATAATATTATTAATTTATTCTAAATGTCCTAATGGTTATTGTTATGGGAATAACAATGAATTAAGATTAATTATAAAGTTTGATTGATATTCGAAATTTAGGATGAATATGTGTATGAGATACAAATCAAATTTTATATCTATTTGTTTAGAACAAATATTAGGACATGCCGAAATCTTGAGATTAATACATGGATCAAAGTCATAAGTTAATCTCTAATAGTTGTATTATTAAATCCTTTGACTGAGATCGCTATAGTTCTCAACATAAGGAATATTGTGTTTGATATAATCCAAAGCGTTGTCTTTAATCGGATGGCTATAAAGGTTATACTTGAACATAATAAGAATTATGTAGTGAGATATGAGCAGAATAAGATGGAATTTGTCCTCTTATTATAAGAAGAATATCTAAGGTCCCCTCGACAATTGGGGCGAGAGAAATGCATGGCGTACTCCGAATGAATTGATGAAGTCAATGTCATTTTGTTTAGTCGATCTAATTGGGTTTAATTAATCAAGATAGAGCGATATAAGGTTGACTTGCCCATGCCTTATATTCTATCAAGATATCATGAAGACGAGGATTATGTCATTAGCTATATTAAGGTTGTCTCGGATCATGAGCTTTTCATTTAACTTAGGTGATCGCAATGTCTTCTTGAGGCCGCTTATGACTTGTAGGATCAAAATGTGATTTAGGCTCTTGATGTTAATTGAACCTGGGTCGCACACATTAAGAAACGAATAATACTTGGTTATGGTTTTCGCTCTCTGTATTAATTTAAAATAATGAGATTATTTTAAATTACAAATAACAATGGATTGTTATTTAAATTCGAATTTAATTTGAGAAAGTTTAAATTCATTGATTTAAATTATAGCAAATAATTAATTTGTTATATTTTCTTGTGGATAAGGAAATAATACGTAAAGGAGTTTTTAAAAGGAGTTTTAAATATATATTAATATAAATAAATTCGTTTCTTTTATCTAGATAAGGATTTGAATTTAAATTGTTATTATTTAAAGAGTTTTAAATATATAATAATATAAATTCGTTTCCTTATCGATAAAGTTTGAATTTTAAATTGTTATTATTTAAAGAATTTAAAAATATAATAATATAAATTTGTTTCCTTATCGATAAAGTTTGAATTTAAATTGTTATTATTTAAAAGAGTTTAGATATATAATAATATCAAATTAGTTTTTGACTACTGGGAGACTTATATAGATATATATATATATATATATATATATATATATATATATATATATATATATATATATATATATATATATATATATATATATATATATATATATGTGAACATATATATTTTAATTAATGATTAGTTTTACTCTAAGAAACAGCCAAAACGAGAGACCCTAATTTAAGTTTTGAGAAGGCAATTTTGAACTATCATTCAACATGATGGTTCATTAATTTATTCGTGTGTGGATACTTGTAGAGGGTAGTCGCTTTTGAAAGCGGCACGAAGTCGAATAAACCAAGGCTAGCGAGACTTTGAAGCAGCGGGCCGATCTGAGAGGTAAGTTTAGTTTTGCTTCTTTAGGTTTATGAAGCGCATGTGATCGCTTGGTAGGTTAAGGGATAAAAATTTTAAATTCCGCTGCATTTATGTTCCAACCAGTTAGATGTGCGTAACTTGACACAAAGAACCATCGGAATGAAGTTTTACGAAAAACCCGTTTATACATGAGTTTATTTGTGGAGAGACGAGGAACAATATCCCAAGTGTGGTTCTCCTAAAGTGCTTGAAGTTATGCTTGCATTGCAATTTGCCAACACTCATGTTCCATGGCCTGTTTGTAACAAGAGGGAATGGAAATAGTGGATAAAGTAGCGACAAGAGAGACATGAGAGAAGAAACCATACCAATTAGGGGTCGAGAAAGGGGCAGGTAGACCTGACGAAGAGTGGTGGAAGCGGGAGCGGGATCGGCGCCAGAAGTCGAGTCGAAGGAGGAGTGAGAAGTGGAATTTGGGCTCATGTCGACCACGTCTCTCATACACAAAACCAGGTTTGAAACGTTCCACAATTGGTGGAGACTCAGAAAAAATAGGTAGAAGAGATACAAATGCAGATGACAGTTGAACATGAGATGGAAAGAAATATTGATTTTCAAGATCACGTTCCTGGAAACCCGTATACGAGAAGCATGGGGATCGTAACAAACATAACCCTTGTGAGGGATAACATAACCAAGGAAAACACACTTAACAGACTGAGCAGTAAGTTTATGTCGTTCATGAGGAGGAGATGCACAAAACAAACACAACCAAATAATACGAATTGAGGAATATAAAGGAGAATGACCAAACAACAGAAAGGAGAAACATGATTTGTCGTAGGAAGTGTGATTGATGGAAATGAGCTGATGAAGAAGCTACACCAAAAGCGAGGGAGGAACGGATTAGTTCAAGTAAAGAGTTCTTACGACATCAAGAAGGTGGCGATTTTTCCTCTGAGCAGCAGTTTTTTGTTGTGGTGTCGAGGACAGAGCAGTTCTGAGAGATGATCCTTTTGCTTTGAAGAAAAACACAGTAGCTCATTAGACATGTGTTCACGCGGAATCGAGTCGCAGAGACCTTGATCTTTAGCGGAAGGGTGGAGTCTCAAGGAGTCTGGTGTGTGAAAAAACTGCTTATAGCCGGGAGGAAGTAAACCCAGTCATTGACTAAAGTCATCAATGAAGTAACAAAGTACTTGTAATGCGCACTTGAGAAACAACAGTGCAATCCCCCCCGAACATCACTATGAATAAGCTCAGCATTGTGAGCACGAGATGCATGATGAGAAAAGGTAGAACTTTACTTTTGCCAAGTTTGCATGATGTACAATCAAAGAAAGATCAATAGAAGAACATGCTTTATTTCCCGATAATCGGAAATTAAGCAAGTATGAAGGACATATCGGGGTTTGGGTGGCCTAGGCGTCTATGCCACATCTTGTACTTGAAAACCAACAACATTACATGCAAATGAAAGTAAAGGAAAACTAGGAATAAAAGTGGAAGGAGAAACATGAAGAGGAAGAGTGAGTCCCACTTTGGCCCCTTAGCGATCATGCGCTACGACACTTGATCTGCAACCTGACAGGCGGGAGAAATGGACATTACAATTGTGTCAGTAATTGACCAACAGAAATAAGATTTGTGGAGAGGTTAGGAGACACAAAAACATTAGTTAAGGAAGATGAAAGATCACCAACAGCATTGATTGGCAGAAAGCTGCCATCAACGGTGTTAATTTTTAGATTTCCATCATAATTTCTGATATTGGAAAGAGGAACAACAGTATTAGTCATAAAGTTAGAGGCTCCGGAGTCAAAATACCATGGCTTAGAAGAGCTTTATGATTACTGAGAGCCAAGCGATAAGCCGAATGGATCATCTGTTGTACATTCGGGAGTGGTGTGGTCGGGTTTGCTAAAGTTGTAGGACGGGAAGAGAGGAGCAAACATGCGAGCGTGAGGTGTCTGTGAGAACTAGGCGGCAGTGGAGGTATGATAAGTAGTACCACTGCTTCCTTCGGGGGCGGAATAGAATGACGAGATGTGATATGACCTGTTTCTTGCGATGGTTACAGAACTTCTTGTGGCAATCCCAGTAATATAGCCAGCTTCCACAAGCCCCAAAGCCTTGAACACCACGCATGTCTCTACATGCCTCTGTGTACATAAGCTAGAGAAAGCAGTGCACTAACATTGTGATGTTGCTGTGAGCCTAGTAACAATACGTTGCTTTCCTCCACGAAGTTCTGAACAAGCATCGAGGAGATGGGATGGATGACGGTTCATCCGATTAGAACGTCTGATTTCAAAGTCGGGTCCTTAACTTCATCAAATTGATCGCTCCTTCAGTGACATGCACTTCTCGGACAGCAGAGAGAGTTGTAGTGGGAACATTAGCATAAACAATGCCATAATAGTCAGCCCCCGAGTTTGAAACCAGAAAATATTCCTCAATAGAGGCGCCTTGTGTGAAATTAGCCATCTCACCTCCCGAATGAAATCGTTTAAACGAGTTGTCTTGATTGTAAAGTGTGTGAAGATAAGTCCACATAACCATGATTTATAAGGCCTGAAAATGAGAACAAGGTGAGACTAGCCAGGAGCTAAGGAGCAAGTCATAACCAGGCATATAGATTCCATGAATAGCCTCGACACCTTGGTGCGGGGAACCTCCCATCGATATGACCCACAATTATTTTCCTTTGACAATGAATTTAGTTGGAACTCCTGACTGGAATATTTTACCGAGTAAAGCAGATAGGAATGCTTCCAACTTATTAGATGACATGATGGACCAAACACGAAAATTATAAATTCTAGAAAGCCCACAACTAAAAGGCAGAAATAAAATGAGAAACGAGACAGTCGCGATCGGCCTTAGAAGACAAGGAAGACACCACAGATGGAACCGAGTCTTGTGAAACGAGAAACCCACAAAACTAAGAGAAAAATTGATGACAGGACCAAAAATCAGAACACGGGCTCACGATACCATGTCAAATACTGAATGCGGAAAATCGAAGGGGTTTTCTTGGAAAAGTTGCGTTTGATTCCATCAAAATTTTGCCATATATAGATCTCTCAAATTCCTAGTCTTTAGCATCTATACATGGTAGATTCTGAAGTCTTTGCATCTATATACATAAATTCATAGTCTTTAGCATCTATACATGGTAGATTCCTAGTGTTTAGCATCTATACATGGTAGATTCCTAGTCTTTACCATCTATACATGGTAGATTCCTAGTCTTTAGCATCTATACATGGTAAAGTGTATATCTGATAATGATAAATTCTAATTATAAACTCCTAAAATTGTATATGGTAACACCCTAAACCTTTGATTATATTGATCACAAAAATGCATGGTTTAACACTTTTTTTTTGTCTAACCTTTTTCCCATTCATGGTTTTTAATTGGGGAGAAAAACCTCAAACATCTTTTCCAAACCGGTTCCAGGAATGGTGGCTTTTCCTTGAAGCCATTCCAAAAATTTTTTTTTCTGATGTCCGAAAATCTTTTGATTACTTCAAAGCCAATAGTGAAAGTTTTTTCCCTTTTGGAAACAGCTATTCACTCTCCTTTTGTTCTAAGTTTGGGATCCCTTGGATTCTTTTATGAGACTTTACCACTCATAATTTGCTCCCATCTCCTTTTCCCCAATATTTAGCCAGAGAATTTCAAATGGTGGGCTGCCTTCAAAATCTCTCGAACCCAAACCTTTGAATCAAACATAGATTGGATTGATTCTAAAAAATCCAAACCCAAAAAATCTTCAAAAGAAATCCTGTTTGGTCCTCGCCCTTGCTTGGACCTCTTTCTTGGCCTCAAACTCCCTTCAAAACTAGGAAATGCCATAACAAAATATCAAAGAACTCGATAAAGTAGGTAGTTTTGAAGTCAAAAGAGATTATAGGATTAAAATCTCTGAAAACACTCATTTAATAGGATCTGAGATAGGAACTATTGAATTATTATATCCCAAAGACCTAAAATAAATACAAAGAGAAAAATACAAAATCCTTCATACATGTGCTATTCAAGTAACCGCTAAACCTCTAACTAGGTTAGGTTTGTTCTTTCATAGGTTCAAAATTAATTTGTACATTACTTTTCCATCTTCTATTATTGATAGAAATTTTGGATGCTCGATAGGTTTTAGAGCTAAGAGTTGTTTAAAATTCCATTCTTTGGATTGCGTTAGGCATTCCCAAGGAATTGGTTTTGATATAATTACTATTGAGTTCTTCTCATGTGCTTGCCAAATTAAAGTTTGATCTTTTGGGGATGTTAAAAGACAATTTGGATTAACTACAGAAGTCATCACCTTATAATATACTCTGTATACTATAAAAAATGTTTCACGGATCCCAGGGTCCATTATCATAGTTTTCAAGGTTTGAATATTTAGAGTTAAGGCTTTATGAATGCTTTGCTCATTCATACAGTCTAACTCTAGATTTGGATAACAAGTTAAATACATCGGTCCAAATGATGTATTTGCTTGCATTAAACCTAAAAGTGAATCTTGGAGCCAAAGTTGTATATGCTGCGTCGTAAACAAATACAAATGGGTTTGTCTAAACCTAACCTAGTTAGAGGTTTAGCAGCTACTTGGATAGCACCTATATGAAGGATTTTATATTTTTCTCTTTATATTTGTTCTAGGTCTTTGGGATCTAATAATTCAATAGTTTCTGTCTCAGATCCTATTGAATGAGTGCTTACAGAGATTTTAATCCTATATTCTCTTTTGAATTCAAAACTACCTACTTTATAGAGTTGTTTGATATTTTGTTTTGGCATTTCCCAGTTTTTGATGTACTGTTCCCAATCTTCAATTGAAATAGACAATTTATTTTCATATTTTTGAGTATTTTCTTGGATTTGTCTTAGCTGGTTCCTACAAGTTTTTTGATGAAACTAGCCATTTCACTTTATCTTAATTGGTTATGTTCTGACACTTAATGAGACCACCTACCCAACTGTAGGATTTACGGCTGACTAATAGATAACAAATGCTGACCAACACTAACTGGTAGAATCACAATCAAGATCAATAAAATTTCATGCATATTTCATCAGCAAAATTAAAAACATGGCTCATGATACCAATTCGGAGGAGGATCGTCTACTACTACTTTGAATAGTAAAAATGAACAATAACTTTTCAATAAAATTTGAATAGTAACAAGAAATCAAAAGGCAAATATGAAACTAGAACCTGAAACATGTAATCTTTATTTGAAACTAGAACTTATAAGATTTGAAGAAAGTATAGGAAAATTTGCATAGATGCTTTGAGCGGGTTACAAAACAGTTATAGGCTCTCTACTCAAGAACTCACCAAGGAAAATCACTCTCTAAACTTAGCTTGCCTATAATGGAGACATCCCTTCCTTTTATAGGAAAATTTGATGGATTTAAATCAGTCTGAAGTCCATGGAACTCAAAGAAAAAATTGGAGTCCGAATAGTAGAAGTCAGCTGGTTGGCATTCCTTTGTTCTTTGGAAAGTGGGGAACATTTTTGAGTTAGCCTTTCACTTTTGAGTCATTCTGTCTCTTTTTCCTTTGTTGTTTCTTGAAAGTGGGGAACACTTTTTAGTCAACATGTCACTCAATCAACTTGTCTCTTCTTGGATTTTGAATTATTTGTCCATTTGCATCCTTGTCTGATCTTGTCCAAAGAATCTTTAATGAAACGATCAGAAGTAAGGTGGAAATTTTGATATTTGGGAATTGTAGAGCCTCTAATCTCTCGGGAACATAGGCTTTTGAAAATTGAAACAGGGGTCCCATTACTCGAGGGGAGTGTATGGAAGGCCATAGCACATGTCTTCGTTTTGTTGAAAAGCGGAGCTTGAAGCTGTGTTTTCATCGTTGTCATCAGAGTCTACGAGCTGAGATTAAGTTTCAGCAGCTTGTTCTTGAACCTTTTTTAAATAGGCTTTGTACGCAAAGTTTGTAGGAAAAGAAGTTTTGGATGGAGTTTGAGGCTAAGAAAGAGGTCTAGGCAAGGGTGAGGACCAAATAAGAGTCTTTTTTGATGATTTTTTGGGTTTGGATTTTTGAGAATCAATCCTATCTTTGATTGATTCAAAGGTTTGGGTTCGAGAGATTTTAAAGATAGCCCACAATTTGATTTTAAATTCTTTATTAAATAAGCCAGGAAGAGATGGAAACCAGTATGAGTGGTAAAGTCAATGGAGAATCCAAGGGATCCCAAATTGAGAACAAAAGGAGAGTGAATAGATGTTTCCATAAGGGAAAAAACTTTCACTATTGACTTTGAAGTAATCAAAAGCTTTTTGGACATCAGAACAAAAAATATTTGGAATGGCTCTAAGGAAAAGCTACCATTCCTAGAACCAGTTTGGAAAAGATGTTTGAGGTTTTTCTCCCTAATTAAAAAACCATGAATGGGAAGAAGGTTTGAAAAAAATGTGTTAAATCATGCATTTTTGTAATCAATATAATCAAAGGTTTAGGGTTCAAAATTTTGGGAAAAACGTTTGTGAAATAAGGATTTTGTTCGATCATTTCAAACCAATTTTTTAAAATCTTGCATTTTGAATAAGCGATATCAGTATCTTCAGAGTTTATGAAATGCGAGATTTGAACATGTCGATATCTCTGAGAATAAACTCATAGAATCCATGGGTTTTTTGAAACATCATTTGAGATTAAAACTTGTCTTTTAGAAAAGAATTGGAGATCAAAAGTCCGAAGTAGAGATATGATCAGCTACAAGAATTTGGATTAATTTTTCTTGCTTCTTTTAAGTTGATAATGAGTTTGAAGAAGACGGAGTAGAAGGCTTAGGAATCTTTCCTAAGACTTCAAAACGGTTCGAGGTTTGAGATTGAATTTAGGGCATCTTTAGTTGTAGGTTTAATGGCATTGGCTTTACTCATTTTCCCTGTAAAAATTCATGTGAGAGAAAATCATGTAAAACGTTTGAATAACCTTTGATAAATTCAATTTCAAAATCAAACACAGATAAAATAGTTTGCCATCTAGCAAAAATTTGTTTGGAAACTAGATTTTGAACATCTTTTTGTAAAATTTCTTTAGCACTTTTGCAATCCACTCGTAAAAGAAATTTCTTAGTAAAAACATCACTTTGAAATTTTTGGATACAAAAAACAATTGCTAAAATTTTTTTTTTGATAGTTGAATAGTTTTCTTGCAAACCACTCCAAATGCCAAAGTGAAATCTGACTATAGAAATTTTGTTTTCTAAATCTTGTTTTAGGATTCCACCATATCCTATATTTGAGGTATCTATTTCTATGATAGGAAAAACATCTGGATGATGAATTCCTAAACAAGGAAGTTATTTGACTTGTGACTTTACCTGTTTGACAATCTAGGTATGTTTAACAAACCATGAAGTAGGATTTTTCTTTAGACTTTGAAATAATGGCTTGATTAGTGTTCTAAGGTTTGGGTAAAATTCAGCTACATAGTTTAGACTTCCTAAAAATCTTTGAAGCTGATTTTTATCTTTTAGTTCATTAGGAAATTTGTTAGCAAATTCAATTGCTCTTTGAATAGGTTTTATTGTACCTTGATAGATTTCAAATCCTAAGAATCTTATTTTTATTTGAAAAAGTTTTATTTTTGATGCAAAGATAACTAGCCCATTTTTTCTGACTAATTTTTGAAATATTCTTAAATGTTGGAAATGCTCTTTTATTGAATTTGAAAATATAAGAACATCGTCAATTTATACTATAGAAAATCTAGTATAAGTATTGAAAATATCACTCACTATATTTTGAAATTTTGAAGGAGCGTTTTTGAGACCAAACAACATTACATTCCATTCATAATGTCCAAATGAAACTATGAATGTTGTTTTGTACCTATCTTTTGGTGTAACTTGAATTTGCTAAAATCCGGATTTCGTATCAAAATTTGAAAAAATTGTTGCATTGTATAGTCCTTGAATTAAGTCTTTTTTATTAGGTATTGGATACCTAATCCATTGTAAGACTTTATTGAGAGGTTTGTAATTGATTACTAACCTTTGAGTTCCACATTCTATTTCAGAAGATTTATGAACATAAAAAGCTGTACAACTCCATGGAGAATGGCTTAGTCTAATCAATTTTTTTGTTTAACAAATCTTTAATTTCTTTTTTGCACTACTCTAGTAGTTCTGGATTCATTTGGATTGGTCTTGCCTTAGTAGGGATTTGTTTTTCCAAAATATGGGAGAGAAACCATATGTTGTTTCCTATTCCAAAAAACATTTGGAACTGAGGAGTATAAATTAATTTCAATTTGTCTTTGAACCTGCTTAATTCTTTCTTGCAGTTGTTTAGATTTCAGGTTTTCTTCTATCTTTTTATATTGTATTTCTTTCTGAAGAAATTTAACATGTTGTTGTTTATGTTGACGAATATTGATTTTATCTTGAAGCTGGTTGATTTCTTTTAATTCTATGCCTTTAACAAATTCAAATAATATTTGTTGATCTTTATAAGTTGTTTGTAACCCTCTACTGTCTATATGAAAAGGGTATAGTTGTGTTAGGAAAGAGGTTCCTAAAACAATGTGATGATTATTGTTTTTTACTAATAAAAAGGAGGTTTTAGTACAAATACCATTTTTACATATGTGGCCTTGTGATATTTTCTATTATACCTTTAAAGGGACATTATTGGCCATTGATAGTCTTTGTGAGGTTTTGACAAAATATTTAGTAGGAATTAATCCTTCCTGTATATAGTTTAGATCAGCTTTTAAATCAATCCAAGCAATAAAAGTTGATTGATAATCAGGATCTATTTTTAAGGTATTTTTGATATACCATCTTTGTTTTTGAACAATAGTCATGCTATTAAAAAAATTATCTAAATCTTCGGAAATTGGAAGATTATATAAAGTGAGAGATAATAGAAATTGAGAAGTTTTAGAAATTGAAAACTTATGGACATTGGAGGATTTTATCAATTAGAAAATTCTAGAAGTTGAGAATTTTTAGAAATTGAGTGTAACACCCCAAAATATACCCTAGTCGTTTTCGACATGTTTAGGGTATTTTGTAAGTGTAATTTGAATGTTTCGTGAGTTAAATGTGAAACATGGAAACGAGAGACCCGGAAAGTTACAAAACTTAAGGACACAATTGTAATTTGTCCAAAAAGGGGCCAAAGAAATAATAAGGTGTTGTGTAATTCCTAGAGATTAGAGCCAAAATACAATAAGAAATTGAAAGCCAAATAGTCAAGGTTGAAGGACTAAGTTGCAAAGTAAACTTAACCCAAAAATGGGTTTTGGAGGGCCAAACTTATGGCCTTAATAAATCCATGATTTAAGACCAAAAATTGGTCTCATTTGGGAAGAGGAGCAAACCGTGAGAAGAGAAGAAGAGAAGGAAGGAAGAAGAGAAGAGGAAGGAGCAATCAAGCAAAAGTATGGAACTTTGGATTTTTATAGAGCGAACCTAAGCAGATACGTGGGATTTTAAATGTTTTGTATGGTTAATAGCTTGTTCAGCTAGAGGTTTGATAGGGTGCATCCTAACAGCAAATTCATGAAAAATAGGGTTGAGTAAAACCCCATATGGCACAAGATGGTTATGGAATCCTTCCTTTGAGGATGGATTCATGTTAAATTGCAAATAAATAAGTTAGGGTTCTAGAACAAACCGCTAACAAATCTTTATATTGGTTTTGTGTGGAGTTATAACCCATATTAGAATGGTTTTAGTGATTCATGAAGAATTTGGAAGTAAGATATCCATTGAAAGATGATTTGAGCATCATTGAGGTTAAAAGATGAATTGAAATGATTTTGGAAGTGTATATAGAGAGTATAGATTTGGTTTGGGATGGAAAAGTGCATGAAAAATGGGAGAAATGCACATTCTGGGCAGCACCGGAGAGACTTGTGCCGGTACTTTGAACTGTACGGTACACTTTGTGTTCTGGCATTTTGTGAAGTATTGTGCAAATTTTATCTTAGGGGGTGTCTGGGGTACACCACGACTACCCTTTCCCGATTTATTGGATTTCGTATTTGGTTATAACTTACTCATTTCTTATCCGCTTTGAGTGATTCAAGTGGCCAATTAAAATAGACTTCAAGGAAAATCAAACATAAATAAATAGGTATCGTCAAATTCTGGCTCTAAGTGGCCCAAAAATTCACTCAAAGTGGGGCCATGTGCAAGCAAAATTCTGATTTCAGTTTTGAACATAAGTACCGATATTCAGGGTTTGTTTGGACGTAACGAGTTTCGATTGCTCAGATTGGGTGATTCCAATTGGAATAGAACCCTTAGAACCTTAGATTTAAAATAGTACAAAGAGATAGTGTCAAATATGGAGTTAAGACCCCGGAAAAATTAGTAGTACAAACTGTTCCCTGTGTAATCCGGGTAAACCGACTAGTTTGGCATTAAAATGCCATAACTTTATTTTGGATGATCCAATTGGAATAATTCCAATTTCTAATTAAAATAGATTCATTGAGGGACAAGAATATGTGAATGAGTATTTATGAATGAGTATACATGAATGAGTATACGTGAATGAATGCGTGAATGAGTATTTATGAATGATATACATGAATTAGTATACATTGAATGAATCGTGAATGAGTATTTATGAATGAGTATACATAAATGAGTATACATGAATGAATATGTGAATAAGTATATGAAATGAGCACATGAATGAGTATGTGAACGAATACATGAATGAGCATATGAAATGAGTACGTGAATGAGTTTATGAAATAAGTACATAGATTGAGTATATCTTTGAAAAGATAATACGAAAATGATTGTGATATTTGAAAACCAAATGATAATGAATGATGATAAAGACGGGATTCATTAAACGGAATCCGTCATAAATGTGAATTAATTGATATATCGCGAATGAGCGAATCGGCGGGATGCACAAAGCGACATTAGTCATGAAGGCACGAAATTTTCAATGTCGCTTGGCGGGATGCACCCGATCGATCCGTCTTGATGGCGGCATTTAATTGATGACCGATGGCCGAGGTGCACCAAGCGGCATCGGCATGATGGGGGCGAATCAATTGATACCACGTGTGGGATGCACCAAGCGACATCGGCATGATGGGATGCCGAATAATTGATACCGCGTGTCAAAGGATGTACCAGCGGCGTAGGCGTGGGAGACGATAAGTGATACCACTTGTCGGGGTGCACCAAACGACATCAGTCATGATGGGAGGCCAAGATTATAAATGCGAGGCACATTCTTAGAATGATAATAAGGGGCGGGATATTCATGGAATCCATCATAAATGTGAGTGGAATAGTCAAGTAAAATGACTAACATTGTGAGTGTAAATGAGATTTTTATATTTATGCTTAAATCCTCATAAATTGGTTAATGAATTGAATTATTGCATTGAAAATGTATGTTGTGATATGATAAATGATATGTAAAATGAAAGCATGCGAAAATGAATAGCATGAGTATATGTGTGTATAAAGGCATTATTTTGTTAAATGTGAGTGTTATGGATCTTTTGAATTTGTAAGTGGTTATGGGATTGCCCGAAAAGAAGTGTTTTCGGGTAATTAAAAAGTTTAAAATGGAATAACATAAACAAAATGTTTTGGGAAGATAATTGAAAATGTCGGAGTAAACCGGGCTCCAGCTTGAATCCATGATCGGGTGAGTCGAGTTCGGTCGCCACACTTTTTGAAAATAAAAATTTAATAAAGCAGTAAAATGTTTTGATTGAAAATGTCGAATCGTAGGGCTCCGGCTCGATCCACCAACCGGGTCAAGTCGGAATCGGGTTGTGACATACTGAAAATAAAAATTTAATAAGCAAACAAAATGTTTTGATTGAAAATGTCGAGATGCTTAGGGCTCAGCTTGGATCCATGACGGTCAGAGTCGAGGATTCGGTCGCGACACTTTTGAAAATGAAAATTTAATATAACGAAACAAAATGTTTTAAACAGGCATCCCAAATCATGAAACGTAATTGCAAAAGGGAGTTGATTAATGGCTTCGGCCGTGATAGTGATAAGAGTCTAATATGTATTGGTATTAGTCTAATTTGATACATATGTAATTGATATGACTTGATGCATTGGGTTGCCATTGTAGATGTATAAGTTGTTTTGAATATGATCGACATGCCATACATGTAGAAGATATGAATTGGAAACTTGTAAAGACACTGACACATGAAAGTGATCTAATAGTGAAAATGATATGGAATCTAAAAAGAATAAAAGCTACATATAATATGATATGAGTTAGAAGTCACATAACAATAGGCAGTTAATTGCATAGAAAAGTAAATGAAAGATGGTAGCGAGCGATTATTGTTGTTGGTCGTTCTTGTCTATATATTCCCCACTAGGCGTAAAGCAGCACGGGTGTCAGGTGTAGGTGCGAAGAGAGATAAAGAGGATAGGACATTCCACCAGCGGTACGGGCCATCTCGAGGAATGGGTGCTCACCGGCCTTGTTTTCCGCAATCTCACGATGTTTTGTATTAGATATGTACATGTATAAGTAATTGTATAAGTAGTGGGACTTATATGTGTATATATTTTAATGGATACCACTCCGGTGGTAGTTCCTTTGTATATGTAAATGATTTTTGGTTATTACAAAAATTTTTTGTATACCCACGGTATAAGTTAAGCTCTTAAAAAAAAAAAAAAAAAAAGAGTAAAGAGTCCAATTATATGTTTTCGCACCCCGAAACCAGTTCGGATTCGCCAATTGGGTCGGACTGGGAATCGGGGCGTGACATTGAAAAATTCTAGAAATTGAAATTTTTTGAAATAAATACATTTTGGAAACTAGGAAATTTTGAAATTTGGGAAATTGAAATTTTTAGTATTTAGATAAGGAAAAAAAATGAGCAATGTGAAATGGTTGGAAATAAAAAAGCTCATAGAAAGTGATTTGTGGAATTGGAAATTTTGAGTTGAAATAAATTATAAAAATTAATTTTAAGTTGCTTAGATGAAAATTTATGAATATATGAGACAAAAGATGTTATGAAAATTTATTTAGTCCAACTTATTAATGAATTTCCAGTGGAAAATGATAAGGAAGTTTCAATGTCTTCATATACACTAACAAATAAAGAAGAGGATTTCAAACCAATTGTTGAGACTCCGAAGCAACAAAAAGATATTGCTTATGAAGAGAGCTATTCTAACTACTTATTTGTGGAGTGATGTTGAGCATATGAAGAATATTGAATATTATATTTCTTTTTTAATTTTGAGAAATATTATTTTAAATAATTTTGATACTTTTTTGTTGAACAAAATTATTTAATTAAAATATTTTACTTTTATTTATTTTTATTGGAAATATGAATTTTTTCTAGTTATTTAAAGTTAGTAAAATTTAATTAATATTTACAAAAGTCTTTCAAAATCTATAAAAGTCTTTTAAAATAAAAGTCTATAAAAGTCATTCATAAATTTACAAACTTTACAATAGTCTACAAAAGTATTTAAAAATCTCACAAATTTTATAAAAATCATCCACTTAAAAGTTTATAAATGTTTTCAAAAGTCCTAATCCAATGCACCCCTATGACTTTAAACTTATTTTATTTGTTTTACTTTATCAATATAAAAATTAAATAAGTAAAAAATAAATAAGTTTCAAAAGTAATTTTAATTATATTTAGTTTTCTTTGAAGTTTTTAATATGAGAACCGAAAATTCAATGCATATAATGTCCTATAATACTATTTTTTAATACTTTCCAAGAACTAGATACAAGGAAAATGCATTCTTATTTTATTTTTATTTTAAATAATAACTTTTTGGTTATTAAAAATTGCCACTTTCCTATAAATTTTGTTTGTTTTGTATTGAAAATATATTTTATAATTTTATTTACAAAACAATACGATTTTTATTTTAAAAAATATAAATTCTTTACAAAAAGATGTTTACAAATTGTCCTCATGACCTCTTTGTTTGCTATCTCGTAGTAGATTGGATTAGTTTTGCACCCAATTTTAACCCTAGCCCTTGAATGAAGAAAGTTTGATGTAAATCTAAGCCAACTTTTAATAATAAACCGAGTCCTAACCTTGGGTTGGTAAATTGATAGTCAAATTAGCCAATTTAATCAAATTGTATGAGTGAAATTCAAGTTGGATAAGGTTAGATTGAGTTGGTGATATTAAGATTGCATATTACTCTTTAAATGATGAAGGTTTCACAATAACTTGTAAAAATGTCAACTTGAAAAAGAAATAAAAATAAATAAATAAATAAATAAATATTTTTATATTATTGCCTCACATTTTGAAAAAAAAAGGTTTTTTTTTTTAACAAAACCTTTAAAAATTGAATCTTTATCAAAAAAGTAAATTAATTAAATTAAACTTTATATTATGTGCTTAAGACTCTTAGAAATGATCTAACATTTTAAAATGAGACCTTTTGCCCTTATACTAGAAATCTAGGTTGAATGCTTTCAAAATGGAAGTTCTCCCATCAAGAACCATGTCGTTTTAAGATTGAAATGATGTTTGAACTGTTATCACCCATCCTATTCTCGGTGATCCACGTTTGCACCACATATTTAAATGTTCAAACATTACAATATAAATTAACTTATATTATGTAGACCTTACGTATCATCAATAGCTTTCCATTTAGAACCATTATATAAGAATAGGTCCTGTGACGCCCCATTCCCGGAGGTCCGTTGACACACATCAACCGCGAATCTAGTGGATGTGGTTTGCCGACCACCACTTGAAAATCGACAGGGAGTCTCCTTATGGAGACTCTACCCAATCTGATGCACGCAAATGCAATCCCTGACATAATCCATGTTAGAAATGACCTCTTAGGCCCATAAACCAATACTAAGTAACATACTAACTATATCTAATAGTTACAAGAGTTAAATTTTACTCTTATACAACACATATTAAAATCTAAAATTCTAATACATGTATAAAGTAAAAACCACCTTTGGCTTTCTTCTAAGCGGCTTCTAGGATGGCTAGTCTCCCAGATCACGCTCCACATACCTGAAATATAATAAATTCCCACGGCCGGGGGTGAGCTATCATTCGATAGTGGAATCACCTAAATGGGTTACTCTCCACCTAAGTCATATGCAATGCTCTAAATTAAACACACATTCAAGCAAATGCATGATCTATACCAGATATACACATGACCTGACTCAGATCCAGGGTCCTCAGGCTCTCTCACACTCGCCTAAGCCTCGTATGAGAATTATTGTTTGTTAGTTTGTGGACAACCCTCCCGATGTGTATATATCGATTGGCATTTCAGACGATTGATATTTTTAATTTGGACTACCCTCAGATGTTAATATTTTAAATGACCGCCGGGTGCACCTGCAGACTTATATAAATCGCTGCTCTATGGTCCTAGGATGTTCCGGTGCATATGGAATGCATGTATGCCATTTCCATTACAGTCTATAACACATGCAAATATATAAACATGCATATATTCACATAAAAATTAAATCACACAATCATGTTATGTAATTTCACATTTCCACACTCCAAAAATTAGCTCACTTGGGCTAATGATCCAACGAAACAATTCCCATGAATCCTTTCGATAAACACATATTCTCACAAAAATTATTTTGTGATCAACACATTTCGAAGGCGGTAAAACCCTCGATTCTGTTCCTATCAAAACCCAAATTTTCGGTTCACTTGGTGAACCCGTATTTCAGCGATCCGGCCTCGCCCTTCACAACCGTCCATGGCGCCATCACCATTAGCCGCCCCGAAGCGATTCAGAGTGGCGGTCCACGGGTTGTAAATTGGGTTCCATAAATCCAAACAATTTGGTCCCAAGTTTTGGGACCGATCAAACGGCCCCTCACGGCCTCAACCAACTCAAGCATCAACATAGTTCTTAAACAAAGAATAAAACCAAGTAGGGAGAAACCCCTACCTCTTGGAGTTTGTCAAAAACTCACAAATCTGGTACCCACGGCGTAGGCGCTTTCCGTAATAAAGCGATTTCCTTCTTGTCAGAAGGCTATGACGGTCGGATGTATTATTTCTAGAGAAGGAAGACTCTCTCTCTAAAACTTGAAATTTCAGCTACTGGATCCCCCTTTCTGCTTCCCACGTTTTGCTCTTTAGTTTAAGTGGAGAAGATGAGTCATGCACACTATTTTGTCTTCTAGTGACTTAAACTTTCCAAAAATGACCTTTATGTCTCTTCATTTGGTTTGATGTCGGCACTAATGCAGTGTCCGTTTCGTTATTTATACCACTCCTCTGCACTTATGGCACGCGGAGTGCTTATTACTCTGAGCTTTCGTCGCATCGAAAGTGTTTACTACGACACCCAATCACGATGCCTCATAAGCGTGCTAACTCAGGCTGTCTCGAATTTCACGAGAATTTTACATGCTAACTAGATTTGCGAAGGCGATTCCAACGGTGTAATCCATTTTATCATCGAGTCCCAGAAGATAATTACAGTTTTAGCAGAAATGGCAATTTTGTAATCGAAATTACGATTTTGCCATTTTTCCAGAAATTGGAATTTCTCGAGTCTTATAGGTCCTCTCTTGTTGATCTCATAATTCGTTTTTTAAAATTCCACCATTTTGAGAGAGTAAGGCAATGGAAAATATCAAAAGAGTTTTTGTGGACATCGGTTTCATAAATCAATGGTTGAAGGTGTGTTTTGATCCTATCTATGTTTCAATTATAGTAACATGCTTAAGGTGATCTGTTTGATGATTGTATGCTTACATTTGGTATCAAAGCCTAATAGAATATTTGCTTTAATGCCTTTTTGCAAGTTATATATATTTAAAAGAAAAGTGACCCAGTTTTCTAGAATATTGGGTTTGTTGCTTTTGATTTTTTTTCCTTGGTTTTGATACATTAAATCACTTTACATTTGAGCAGTGTGCTCATGAAAGACAGTAGGTGTCACACCTATTCCAGTCAGGCTTGGAGTTAGGCGGATCAGACCGAGTTAGGTGCGAGATCATATCTGGGACTCTTTACGAGTTTTTTTTTTTTTTTTTTTTTTTTTCAAGGTCGAACTTGTATCTGTGGGTATGGCCCACATCTTATAACAGAATCAAAATATCATATACATTTCACGAGTCCCATTTCTGATTACAAAGCGTACTTTTATTTCGTCGAGCACGGAACCTACATGTAGTGAGACACTTACAAGTGTGTTGGCCTGCTGTATGCGGATGTTTTGGACGTCTTCTCGTACCTACACGGTTAAAACCCGTGCTAAGCTTTACAGCTTAGTGGGAAACATATCTTATAACCTCTTTGATACACATACATTTAAGTGAATCACTTGATAAACATATAACATAAAAGCGAGATATCAAAATCTTTATGAATTCATATAATCCAAATGTATAACATGTCAGATCATATTGAGCAAACTTGGAAGCGAATCTGATGCTTGAGGCATCCATTTTGTCTCTTTTACATGTATCATGACTTTCTCGGGTTTTCAGGTCATTTTCCTATTCATGTCATTTACATAATTCTATCTACTTGTACCTTGTGACTTTTAATAGAATTTTATCTCCCATGAATTATAGAGTCCTAAACAGAGATGCAGTACATATATAGATCGGAAACAGACTGAATTCCTTTTTATTCAAATTTGCATGGTTTTATGTTCCATGACTTTATTAGCCACAAATCGAACATATAACTTATGCGAAGGTACCGTAGGTTCATCTTTTGGTTCATATCTCCCAGAAGGACACATTCTTATTCATATTCCTCGTATACGATCTTGAGACTTATACATATACTTGGAAACGAGAGTACTTATTCACATACTCATATTTATCTCAAGCTTATACTTGTGATCGTAGGAGTTCACAGGCTTTATGCTTATACGGGGTACTTATGCACGTGCTGGTACTTATATCATCTTAGATCTAGGTGGGAGTTACGAGATATTAAGGAGCATTATCTTTGGTATTGCATAACTTATTCTTATACGGAGTACCAGTGAGTACTGCTTGTTCGAATGTCACAAGAGGCGCACACTTGTGTATATCGAGCTTATCTTATACTCATGCGGGAGTGCCGTAGGTACTCTTTGAGTTTATCCTTGTCAGGACTTATGCGGAGATGCAGTGGTTTCTGATTGTCGGATCTGAGAGGTACCGTGGAATTTTCTGAGAAGCAGTGCGGGGGTACATTTAGGATCTTTACTCTTATTCTTTATTCGAGGAGTCTTATCATATAAGCTTTGTTTGACTACGGACGATCATAAGAGTGAGTAGGGCCTTGCTGATAAGTGCACAGAGGTGCAATCACAGTCTTGAGTCTTGGTAGCGCAACCCAGAATCTGAAGTCTTGAGCAGGAGTCTGATGTATTGTCAGAATCTGCAGTCTTAAACAAAGCGTCTGCTTTTTGTAGCGAAGTGTCGTAGCACTAACGAGTGTCGAAGCAACGATTATATATGTATTGTCATTCGATATCCGGTCTTAAGCGGAGTCAGCCACAATTATCACGTGTTCTCTGAGCTTATCATTTTTATTCTTTTCTTCTGCTCTCCTCTCCATATCAAATCTCATTATAATGCTATTTCTTGGTTATATCTATCTCTTTCTTATCATGTATTCCAATTGACTTTAACCAAACTATTAGTACACTTGGTACAAAAATCAAATGTTCGGGTGTGGATACAGAATGCCATTAAATAGCATATGGTTAGATTTTAGACTCAATGAGCTTTCCATAGAGTCCGAGAACACCAAAACGAGTCTAGAGAAGGTTATGCACGTGCAAGCGGAAGAAAATCAGCAAATTGCAGCAACTGCGGTGGCAGCAGCTACTGTATTTTGTCATTTGGACTTATTATAAGCTTAATATTTATCAAGCTATATATATGGATGGATTCTATACTCAAGGGCTTTCCATAGAGTCGAGAGACACGAAAGCGGAGTTCGGACGAAGAAGTTATGCGCATCCGAAGTTGGAGGGTTAACATGGTGCAGGGGCTACGCTATAGCGTGGAATCCCACGCCCCGGCGTAGCGAAGGTCACACCAGCCATGCTCCGGCGTGGATTCCATGCCCCGGCGTGCCAGAGGAGGTACCAGCCACGCTACGGCGTGGCTTCCACGCCCCGGCGTGCCAAAGGATGCCTTGGCAGCTTCGGTACACGCCCGTTTTCGACCCGAAACCATCCCGGAACAACCTTTGTCCACCGGCGACAATATCCTCTCAATTTAGACCACATGATATGCCACAAACACGGAACCAAAACCATCCTACAATAAATCTCAATTCATCCCAAAAGTAGGAATAAACCAACTTCCATATCCATACATAATTTACAATCCATCCTCAAAGGGGAAGATTCCATACTCCTAACAAGTAATTTCACTCTCTAACACCTCAAATCTTAGCTTAATGAGTGATTTCATATAAAAGTCCACAAATTCACACTAACCCATAACCATCCATACAAACCACATAAGTTTCTTGCTTTCCATAGAAAAATCCATACCAAAACACTGGGAATTTCCATACAAGTTCTACTTATCACATTCTGTGTTCATGTTCATGTTTCATGCCTATTCCATATGGCATTTCATGTACTTGTACAATATGATGTCTATGTATTCCCACATCATTCATATATTCTTATTCCTTTATGAATCTACTTTACTCAGAAATTGGAATCATTCCAGTGAAGCACCCAAAAACTAAAGTTATGACATTTTCATGTCAACTAAGTGAGTTTCTTGATTTTACCCGAGGGACAGTTTGTAATATTCATTTTCCAGTGCCTAGTCTCCATGTTGACACTGGTTCTGGCACTCCTTTAAAGCTAAGGTTCTGGGGTTTTCCTCAACTGGAATCACCCAAATCGGAACACGAAACTCAAATTCGTCGAAAACAACCGGACTTTGAGTGGGCTAAGTTATGATCAAAAGCTGAAGCAAGAATTTCTTTACCTGTGTACATTTTGAGTGAATTTATGGGACACTTAGAGGAAAAATTTTAAGGTACCTATTTAAGGATGTTTGGTTCTCCTTGAAGTCTATTTTAACCAGCAACTTGAATCACTCAAATCGGATAAGAAATGAGCAAGTTATGGCTAAAATACGAAAACTGGTCGAAACAGAAAAACAGGGCACTACATGTACCATTACTCGAAAATTTCCCAAAATGTGTTTTTCTACCATTTTTCCATATGGTGATACCCAAATAAACTCAATACTCCATATACACATCCAAACCACTCCAAATTCATCTTGAAATGGTGGTTTAGAACCTTATAATCATCTTATAATCTCAATTTTACTCAATTCATCTTGCATTACCTATCTTTCTTCAAAATTCTTCCATAAATTCCTCCAAAGATCATTCCAATATGGATTAGGACCCATACACAAACCAAACATGATGATTAGTTAGGGTTTGTTCTAAACCCTAACTCAATTACTTTCATTGAACTATGAATCCATCCTCAAAGAGAGGATTTCATATGCTTCTTGTACTATCTAAGGTTATTTTCCACCTTACTTTCCATAATTTTTGGGTTAAGATGAAACCCTAGCAAAACCCTAGGTTTGAGCAAGATAATCATCATACAAACCCAAAGATCTATGCCAAATCTCATAGAATCCATAATCAAGGTTGGGTTCCATACAAAATTCAAAGTTCCATACCTTGGCTTGCTTGATCTCTCTGCTTCCCTCTTCTTAACTGCTTTTTCTTCTTCCTCTTCCACGTTTTTCTTGCCTTCCCAATGGGACAATTTTGGTCACAAATCCCATGTTTGCCAAGGCCATGTTTGGCCCTCAAAAACCCATTTTTAGGTTGGGTTTACATTATTTGCAAGGTCCCTCCATGTTTGACTATTTATTCCAAGTTCCCAAAATTGTATTTTGGCCCATAGTCTCTTCAATTTATGACTTTTAAGCCCCTTTTTGGACCAATTACAAAATTGTCCTTAAGTCTTGTAATTTCCGGGTCTCTCGTTTCCATGTTTCGCATTTAACTCACGAAACATTCAAATTACGCGTACAAAATACCCTAAACATGTCGAAAACTACAAGGGTATATTTTGGGGTGTTACATTGGGTGTAAGTGGCTTAGTAAGAGGATCCGCAATCATGAAATTTGTGCTAATATGCTTTATAGAAACTTAGCAACTTTGAACTCTTTCTCTACCAACCAGGAACTTGATATTGATATGCTTTTACTTCAAAGAGCTCATGATGTTGTTAAAATACATGAATGTTGACCTATTGTCACAATATATCTTTAATGGTCTTTCAATACCTTTCAAATGCACGGTCTAATGACAAAATTTCGCAACCATATTCCATAATTGGATGCTTCAAAGCATGCAATAAACTTTCCTATCATTGTGGAAGAAGCTGCAAGTGTCTACTTGGTACTTCTTCAAGAAATAGCTCATCTTGCCATCATGTAGATATAGTCTTAATTGGTTCTATGGTTATCTTAACATCCAACATAATCAGAATAAGAATACCCTATTATGTCCAACTAACATGATCTCTGATATGTGAGCATGTAATACTTGGTTTTTTTGTAAATATCACCATAACCCATTTGATTGCTTTCCAATGATCCATCCTTGGGTTGCTTAAATATTTGCCCAAAATTTAAAAAATGTATGCTATATCTGGACGTATAGATACTTGAGCATACATTAGACTTCCTACAACTGACGCATAAGGAGTCACCTGCATTTCTCGAATTTCAAGATTACCTTTAGGGCATTGACCAAGACCGAATTTGTCTCCTTTAGCGACATGGGTGTCAATTGATTTACAACTTTGCATGCCAAACTCTTAAGTACCTTATCGATATAGATCTTTCGTGATAATCCAAGAATACCCTGCGAGCGATCTCGGTGTATCTTAATTCCTAATACAAAAGAAGCGTCACCAAGATCTATTATCTTTAAATTCTTTGATAGAAATCTCTTGGTTTCTGCAATAAATCTATATCATTAGTGATAAGTAGTATGCCATCAACATACAAAACCAGGAAGATATGCTTACTCCCATTGAACTTGTGGTATACACATTTATCCACAATATTCATCTCAAAACCAAATGAGACTAACACTTCACTATAAGATATATAATGTGCTTTTAGTTGGGGTCCTTGACCTAACCAAAAGGAAGGGCAAGTGCAACTATATGATATAGTTGCCAAGGAAATAGGTCGTACCAAGGAGTGACCATAAGGGATGCGATTATAAATTATAGTTACAGTTTCGTTTTGGTTCCCTACAAAAGGTCTATGAATGTGGCTATGTCCAGGTCGCAACTATAAGGGAGTTCTATGGATGAGATCTTTTTGGCTGCAACTATAAGATATCATTATGAATGAGGTAATTTCCTAGCCACAACTATAAGGTATTACTATAGATTTGGCCATTTTCTTGGCCACAACTATAAGGAATCATTATAGATGGTGTCTTTTTGGTTGTTACTATAAATGGCTTGATTTTTTTTTTTTTTTTGCCTCTTAATTTTCCTCACAAAGCAAAAAGTCACCATCAGCTACTAGGTGTTATTTTTCTAGTAATGGATTCCATTTCCATAATCCATTACATAACAAGTATATTTATTTTATGGTAAAATTAATAACCATACTTTATACAAGCTCTCACCTTATAACTGGTTTGTAATATATACTTCTTCATCAATGCCACTAAGAAAATCTGGTTATTGATCATTGATCATTTTGGAACACAAAAAACAAATGAAACAATTATGGGCAATACAAATTAAAATTTCTTTCATGGGAACACCACAAAATCAAATTTCACCTGCTTAGACATATCCAATGACTTCTTCAGTAGTCAAGCTAAAAAACTTAGTCTTAAAGATAAATAAAAATACATTTTCCACATAAGAACTTAGGTTTTTCATTTCTTTTCACATGATGTAAAATTCTCATAATTTGAGAATTTTTGTCAAAGAGTTTAATTTGCTAATTATTTGACTTAGATGAGCTACTTAATTATAAGAACAAACTATTTATAAGAAATGAGTAAATCCAAGAAATGCTAAATTATTTTGTAAAAACCAAGAGTATTTATTGATCCCAAAAACAATTGATCAATAATCAAAGGACCCAATAAAATACACATTACAAAGTAAATTTTATTTAACAAAAGAAACGCATAATGAGTTAAGTAGTGTGTAGAAAACATACTTGGCGTGGTTAGAATATTAGGCATAATTAGTCTCCCAAATCTACAAGGGATGAGATCAAAGAAATACTAGGGTTGAAGATGAATATTTCTTTCTCTCCAAAGTGTGTTCTACCAGACCCTTGTGTGTAATTCTAGGGCGTTATTTACTCATATATGTAGAGCACAAGGGAACAATCGGGCTTTGGTCCAATGGGATTACTAAAGCAAGGCAGAAGATAGAACTATGGGCTCAAAGCCAGTTAATAATAAACCATCCCATAAATGGCTCATAATTAACATGCACAATATTAAAATTAAAATTGTAATATGATTATGCTTAGTCCATAGATTAATAAATTAATCTTACATTCTCCCACTTAGACAGCATAATCATAACTCAAATGCTTTCACAAAAGATTTACATAATCACAACCAATAATATACAATTAACACTGAAGTTATGTAATCCCTTTTTGTCGGGTGTTACTAATCAAATCATAACAAATACTTCAACAAGAATTCATACTTAACTTGTCGTATCACGTTCTAATACAGAGGATTCATAAATCATACATATTGGGCGCTCTGATCTAGAATCATTTATGTGAGTATTGATTCGATAGAAAGATAAAATATCATTACATCATTCATTTGGTCAAACGACCACAGAATCATGAATGTGATAATCGTCAAAATATTGCATGTAATAGCCGAAAAACATGAACTTTCCTCACAAAATACATGAAAAGGCCGACTCACTAAAACCATGCAGGCTCTAACTTTTTTTTTGTGTGAGAAATCCATTTGTGGTGATGTGGCGAAACACAAATAGGTAAGCCTTTGGTTGATGGGTTTACTTAACTATATTAGTCGTAAATGTGCTCCAGCTGAAATGAGGGACTCGAAACTTTCTCTTTCCAAAAAAACCACATCAATATGCTTGGGGCAGAAGTGCTCTAGTGTTCCTAGAGAGAAGATACAACTATAGAATTTATCACGGAACAATTTCGATTAGTGCAGACATGGAGTGAACAACCTCGAAAATTTGAAATGAGATTATGACCTGTACATAACAGTATCTCATAACACCATACTCTGCCTCCATAGTAGAAGAAGCTATAAGTGTCTCATATTTACTTTCCGCAACGACTCATTGACCATCATAAAGATAGGAGCAGTGGACTTTTATCATCCACCCACCGGCTTGCATAATCGGAATCACTACATTAACACCCGAGAGTGTTGGTACGCCGATATGTTAACATGAGATCCTTGGTACCTTGAAGATATCTCAAAACTTTCTTAGTCGCTTTCTAGTGGCTTTAACCAAGATCACTCAAGTACCTACCCAACATGCCGACAACAAAAGCAAAATCATGACATGTGCATACTTGAGCATACATCAAGTTGCCCACAATTGAAGAATAAGGGATTGCTTTCATATGATCTCTCTCAATATCATTATGGGGACATCAGCCTTTGGAAAATCTGTCACCCTTTACAATTGGTGCCATACCAGAAGAACATGATTGCATATTGAACCTTTTCAGAATGTGTTCAATATATGTTTGTTGAGACAATCTCAGAATACCACTAGGTCTATCACAAAGTATCTGTATTCCTAAGACATAAGATGCTTCCCCAAGATCCTTCATATAAAAAATGGCTAAATAATATGTGCTTTGTCTCAACAAATAAGTAAGTATCATTGACTGCGAGCAAAATATCATGAACATATAAAACCAAAAATATGTATTTGCTCCCACTGACCTTCATATATATGCATGATCTAAGATGTTCTCCTTAAAACCATTAGCGGTGACAATGTAAAACTCGTGAAAATTTGAAAAATTCAAATTTTGCGAAAAAGGGAAAAACAGTAATTTGTCGGAATAGTCTAAGAAAAAAAAAGTTGGATTTTTCTAGATCTTGGATGATGAAACAGATCACATCGTTGGAATCTTCTCACGAAATCTAGCACCCCAATCGAATTTTGTCGAATTCCGAGATTGTCGAAATTTCATGTTTTTCGAGAAAACCGCGAGACGAATGAGTAGAGGTGCCAAATGGCACCAGGGGAGGGTGACACCTGGCATGCCAGTGTCAAGCGATAATTTGCATGAAAGTACATTTGTGGGAGGATAACCAGGGGGGTGATTCACTGTAGATCAAAGCTTGCAATAGAAAAACAAATAAAATAAAACCAATTGAGATAATAAAGAGAAAGCCAAAAAAATACAAAGAGAGAGGAGGCTGTGCGTGGAGAGAAAGAGAACTAAGAGGAAGAGAAAATCATAAGGGAAGGAAGCTACTGGAGATCAGTTTGTGGGAGGAAGAAAAGAAAAAAGAGAAAAGAAAGAAAGAAAAGAAAGGAAAGAAAGAAAGAAAGAAAGGGAAGAAAAGAAAGGAGGAAGCGAGAAAGAGAGGAGGAACTGGACCAATGTCGTATAGTGGTGGTTTCAGACGGGCTGAGAATGGAGCCCACCTACGAGAGGTAGGTGTCTTCCTACCTCGGTTTTATTCTACGCCTATGGGCCACGTAATGGCCTACGGGTTTCGTCCGGATTCCGGGCGAATTTGTATGATGTGTGATTGTGGGACGGTCAAGGAATGAGTATATGAGTTCCCGAACCGCAGTCGAGCCACGGCGATCCCCTAAAGCCCGGTCATCTGGCGGAAGCGGGCATGCGCAGAATTTTATTGCTACTATGCGAATCGGCAGCAACAACTTCGGATGGCCATAACTTTCCCTTCCGAACTTCGATTCGTGTGTTCTTGGACTCTACGGAAAGCTTGTGAAGTGTAGAATTTAATAAAATGAAGTGCTCAGCCAAACCATGGGCTGATAAGTGGGTTGGGTCATAGACAGTTGAGAAAGGGTCTGTTCTGGTTTCTGGAACTTATGTTTTTGGAACCAGGTTGTATCTGAAGTGCTCGGGGCTGCGTATGAAATGAGAAGGAAATTGTGTGCTGAATTTTGGGTAATAGTTACAAAATTTGGAATTTTTGGACTAAGTCTAGATATTTCCGAGGCCAAGAATTGCTGGACTTATGGCTGAGAATGGCTAATTTATATGAAATGTTTTTGTGTGTTATTGCTAGAAATTTAATAACATGCTAAATATGTGTATGATATGTTAATATATGTGTATTTAAATGTATAAACATGAATGGATATGAATTGTATTTGTTTACATGGTACTTGGCATGAAATACGATTGAGTAGAAAGTTCCATGTAGTGTGCATCGTACATGTAACATGAGAACATGCAATGGCATTAGCATTTCATATGCACAGGGACATCGCATTTTATTGGGTGGGTGTGCATGGGTATGGTCATCAATCATCATTGTTGATGAATGGGTAAGTTAGCTCGTACTTTGGATGACGTCCAATAGATGTCTCACGGTTTCAAGCATAAAAAGAAATATAAATAATGTGTGTTGGGCAGAGCAAGAAGGGACTGTTACCACCCTCAGGTGAAAAGCCTGGAACATTGGTTAGATAGAGTATCCATCGATTAAAGCTCGTATAAATGTCCAAAGGTGTAATAGACCTAAGGTGTGATCCGAAAAGTTATGTTGCCTAAAGAGACACACTAGATTTTTACATTTATCACACAGACTTCAGGTTGTGTGATAGGAGTCAGGATTGACTCGGGATTGGTTTCCCATTGGCACTTGCATTGGGTAATGGAGCCGGTGAGGGCTAGGTACATGGGGCATGGTGAGTCAAGTCTCATTCATGGCATGTAGACATTTAAGTAGATGTGTGTGTTTGTACTTGGGTTTGTATTTGTTTGTGCTACCATTGCATGTGCACTTAGGTGGAGAGTAACCCTTGTAGGAGACTTTCACTACTGGGCTTTGCTCACCCCGTTATGGGATCCCTTTTCAAGTACAGGTCCAGTGCAGGTGGCTGACTCGCATATGGGACCACATATGGAATGAGAGCCGGATACGGCTTTGTTTTGTTTTGTTTTTGTCTTGTATTATATTCGAGCAGAACCAAAACATGTACACCCACAGTATCAAAGGAATTTGTAAAGGGCGTGATTAAGTTTATTATATATTTTTGTATATTGTGAATTAAATATGTAGGAATGGGTCTCGATATATGAGACACATGAGTGTAATATTGGGGCACTTGATATCCACAGGTTTCCGCGGGTTGACGGGTTGTCAACAGGACCCTCAGGATTTAGGGCATCACGAACAACTTCATCAAACTTGAGATACCATTTGTACGGAAACTGCTTTAGACTACTTGTGATTTACGGAGCTTCTAGGTTTACTTCTTCAATTGGTTCATTATTAGGAGTGGCTATTAGATGCTGGTAAACAACACGGCTAGAGATTAGAGCGGAAGCAATAGGCACATGAATAAAAACAAGGTGTTCCTTGAACACTATTTCTCTTGGCCCATGGCTTGTACCAGTATCATCCTCAAAATAGATAGCTCGATTTGACTCAATCACTCTAGTGGTGTGCGATGGGCTATAAAACCTAGAACCTCTTGATCCTACCACAAATAACCAATAAAGTACCACTAATGGTCTTTGGATGAGGATTTCTTAGATTGCGGGTTATGCGGGCTCCTTCTACCTTGTAGCCCAAACATGGAAGTGACGAGGCTAGGCTTTTACGGTGACCATAGCTCCATATGAGTCTTGGGACAGGACTTACTAGAGCCGCGGTGTTAAAGCGAAATCAGATCCAGAAGAATCTCATCCTTAATTAATCTCTCCGTTCTTTTGAAAATATGACTAGCAGTATTAATAGTAGGAGAAAAAGAAAGCAAACTATACAACTCTAATCAGTAAAGATTCTCATAAAGTGTTCCATTGCCAATCAATAGAGGGTATAAACGCCACATTTTGCAAAAAAATAATTTTATTTTTTATTTTTTATATTAAGATGCAATCTAATAATTCCTAAAGAAACAACTTGAATTGTTGTGCAGTTTCCCATGAACACGTACTGCTTCTGATTAGTTGGACTCCTGCTTATCATCACCTTTATTTTCCTAAACGGCCTTCAACTTCCCGCAATTTGTCTTCTTATGCCTAAACTTGTGGCAATAGTTGGATTTTCCTTAATGCCCTCATTCTTGACACCAGTATTCTGCTTCTTGACATACTTCTTCTCATTGGAAGTTGTATTATAAGGATACTTTATCTTCTAACCCCCACTGCCTTGGGTAGTCACCACAAAAATACTCGTGGACTTTCCCTTCTTCATATTCTCCTCCTCCTTTGTGAGGATTGCAGTCATCTCTTCAATGGTCCATTGCTCATTCTGAGCATTATAACTGGACCTAATACTGTCAAATTGCAAAGGAAAAGTCTCCATGATCAACTAAACAACATAATCTGAGTCAAAATCCATACCAATGGTCTTAATCTTGTTATAACAAGCTAATATTTTATCAATGTGTTCTCGTACCCTAATTATCCCATCATAGAAAGTGGAGTAAAGACTATTCAGAAGCTCATTCTTCGAGAACTTTGTGTATTTCTTACCAACGACATCTAAGAACTCCTTTGCATTCTTAGTCTTGGGAATGCTTTCATAAATATAGTCCTCCACATGGTTTTCCATGATCATCTAACAACAACTGTTAGAATACTCCAAGTCCTCATAGGACTTTTTCTCACTTGCAGAACTCTTAGTAGTGGGTTTTGGAGGAGCTTCAACTTTCAAAGCCAAGTTCAGTTTCATAATCGTCAAATTCATCATAAGAGATTTAACCCATTGCTTGTAATTAATCCCATTAAGTTTCATGATGACAAAGAATTGAGGAAAACTCAAAGCTGATGAATAAACAAGAGAGTAATGTCAAAAATACATGTAAAACAAAGACATGCAAATTGCTCAATTCTTCCGTTTACAAAATGACCCACAAAAGTGATCATCAAATGCTAGAGTCTATAAAATACAAAAAGACTCATACGCATGTAAGAGAAATTCACCAACCATCACAACCAAACGCGCCAATTTCCCATTGATAGGGTAGTAAAATTACGCGGTTTATGACACTTAATGAAATTTCTTCACAAAACTAAGCATCCTACCAAATAATAGAGTCATTGATAGGACAACTTCACTATCCATATGGATCTTAGCAAAATTGATGTGTAAGACGGGAGAAATAACAGTTGCAACATCAATTTCAAGAATATTTGACATGCTCAGACTCACGAGAGACAAGTTCATAAGCATTCATTATTTCTCAATTTTTTTTTTACCGAAGTGCAATAATATCAATAATAATCTTATTCACAATATGATGCTATAAGTAATCACAAATAGCAAAAACATAAATTGTTAAGGCAATATTGTGAAAATAAAATGAAAAAAATATTGCAAAATTGGGTTAAACATTAAATTTTGTTCCAAAAACAAATTTTATATTTAAAGGGATAGTAGAGTAAAAATAAGGGCAAAAGTAAAATTTGACTTCAAATTTACTCCCCATGAAAAACCCAAAAAAAAATAAAAAAATAATAATAATAAACAAGGATTTCTATGAGAAATCTGGTAATCCTCTGTCAAAAGAATTGTTCAGAATGAAAAATCTAATAAGTCATATCCAATCATGCTATTGAATAAAAAATTATTAGGAATAAGGATTTCCTTGAGAAATCCGATGCCCTTTTATCATTGCCATTAATACTAATCAAATTTTATAAAAATTCCACCAAAATCTCATGGAAAACAAAGTGTCCATCAATGTCTATTGTTAAACATCGATCACGTCTTAAAATCATTCTCATACAATTGTATCTTGACAAGCAATGAATGAAATTATATTATAATTTTAATTCCATCAATCCAAAACAAAGACCTCGATCAAACCTAAAAGGAAAATCAAGGGAATTTTATTTTCTGCTTTTGATCAAAATTCGTTCAAAAAAGAATAAACACAAACAGACCCAGAAAAACATAAAAATTATAGAAAAATAAAATTGACAGCTTCAATGCCAATTAAAGTGACTCTAATACCAATTGCTAATTATTTTTTAAAAATAAAGAGTATTTATTGATCCCAAAACAATTGATCAATAATCAAATGACCAAATAAATACATTACAAAATACAAACTTTATTGAACAAAGAAGCATATCAATTCCTAGTATGTAGAAAACATACTTGACATGGATCCAAAATTATTGGCTGCCATTAGTCTCCCAAATCTGTAAGAGATGAGATTAAAGAAAGGTTAGGGTTGAAGATGAACCTTTCTTTCTCTCAAATGTGTTCTACCAAACCCTTGTGTGTAATTCTAGGATTCTATTTACTCATATATATAGAGTACGAGTGAACAATCGAGTTTTGATCCAATAGGCTTACCAAAGCAAAGGAGAAGATAGAACCATGAGCCCATAGTCAGTTAATATTAAACCATCTCATAAATGGCTCATAATTCACATACACAATATTACAATTAAAATTGTAATATGATTATGCTTACTCCATAGATTAATAAATTAATCTAACAAGAAAATCATACACTTGATAAGCCACACAAATGCAAATTTTCTATTGCAAAAATGGACTTTGAGATTGAAGTATGCATTAAAACAAGGAAATCTGAATTATGAATTTGATCATATATTAACTTAACTATTGTTGTGAATGAGCGCTATATGAACATCACAAGTTCTCACTCTCACAATATGAGCTCTATTGTGAGAAATTCACTCTTACAAGTTGTATGAAGTAGGGACAAATTACTCCAGCATGAGAATATATAGGAAGATAAACTTCCAAGTGAAGCCTTATCACTTGCAACGTGCACATTCACAGAACAAGTATACACAAGAAACAACAACAAAAAGTAGGGAAAAAATAGAATCCAGTATAAGGAAATGGGAAGTAACATAAAGAATCATAGAATATTACTGGAAAGACACTAAAATGAAGAATGCCACTCAAGGAAAGAATTAAATATTATTGGAATAAAATATTTACTCCAAATCTCTTTTGCAAGTCTAAACCCTGGTAGATTCTGAATTATGACATGAAGCAAAATTATTGCTCATTTTGAGCATTCTAGTTAAAGAGTTCCTAAGATCCACTTTAAATACCTAATTTATTTCATGATAGATGTAATTGACATAAGTTTATTCATCATTATTCTCTTATCATACACATGTTTTTAAAGTGATTTCGAATGTTTTAATGCTTGTTTCCTTCATTTTCTGATGCAAGGCAAGTTTGGAGCTAAATGAGCGAAAATGGAATCAAAATGGAGCAAAAGGGCATAAAATTCAGAATTCAGCAAAAGCATATTCACGTCGCGATGTGCTAACCGATGTCGACATGGCGAAGGGAATTTAAGAGCAAAGCCTCACTGTGAGCCATCACTACTTGATTCGTGATCTGACATGGACCGTGATGTTGCGATGTAGCGGAAAATTTTACAAGCGTACTAATGTTGCAACATGGCAGAGAAGAGGTTTCAGCAAACGTACTAACGTCACGACGTGGACTTCAGACTTCATGACGTGACAGAGGCCATCATATTAGAGTCTCACCTGACTTCACAATGTGGACTTCAAATGTCGCGACATGAAAAAGGCCGAACAACATCAATTCTTACACCATGTCGCGACATTGCTGTTAATTTTCAGCTTATAACTTACCTTTTTAGGGATGAAATTGCACATATATAAAAGGGGATAAACCATAAAGATCGAGAGGGGGGAAGGTGACGAGACTTTAGAGAGGAAACGCGAGACGAAGCCTAAGGATTGATCCAAGACGTTCCAAGAGTTTCTAATAAGTTATTCTCCTCATTTTTCTTGTTTATCATGGATTCAAATCAAACAATAGTAGTTATTTGTTTTAGCATGTTCTAGTTCGTTTTTCTAAGGTTGCGATGTAGCCGTGATTGAATATTGATTCTTTGGTGATGGATTTAAAATCTTATATATATATATATATATATATATATATATATATATATATATATATATATATATATATATTTGACTGTTTAATTTGTTGGATAATTCATAGTATGTGTTATTACAAATAGTTTGTTAGCCACATGCTATTTGACTTTTGCTTCCAAATCTAGGTTGAGAAGTCAGATTCCAAGAGAGACCTCTATGAGTTATTATTTAGCGCCTTAAGGTAGAGATATCCTAGGGTTCAACATGGAAAACATAATTCTTGAACTTGATGATTCTTGAAATTAGTAATTAGGACAAAGACGACCTTAACCTAAAATCAAGAGATGTATTGAAGAACTCGAGAGAGATTAGTACAACTGAAGTGAAATTCGCCAACAACAAATGATTATAATACACTTCATTTAAATCCAGTCCCTTAGATCAATTAAAATCTTACAAAATTGTCGCTGGGCTGGTCCGCTGGCTCTGGACGTTGGACTCCTCTGCAAAAATAAGAAAGAAAGAGGATCGACGGGGGCTTGCTCGTTGCTGCTCCGATGCCTAAGTCAGTTTTTTCCGTAGAAGGAATAGATTGACTGCTTTAGGGGGCGAATGTTCTGCGTACCTTTCACCGATGGGGTGACTTAGTATTTATAGTATATGTTTTTCCCAATTGGATGGTGATAAGGATTGTCTCTCATTGGATGGGGGATTTTCTATCTTTATCGCTGTCAGATTAATAAGGGATAATTAGGGAGCAGTTATTAAGAATTATCTTACTTCCCTTGTTAGTGAGATTTGATTTGATTTACAGAATATGGGCTTCTTAGGCTGTCCGTGTTATTGGCCCTTGGGGCGAATGAACTGGGCTCCCGTTTTGGGCCGGTGCCAGGAGCCCGGGCGTTTCACTGAGCCTGCCTACTTCTTAGGCTTGGTGAGTGGGCCTGCGCGCCTATTTTTTAAACCCAATCAGTTGCCCCCCAGCCCTTGGTTACGACGAGCGTGGGCAAGGGATGTATCGTTTCTTGAATCGGGTGTGACTTCCACGTGGCTGTTCAGGGCTGGTTTGGTTAGGGCTTTGTCGCCGTCAATCGTCATGTGATAATGATGACTTTTCGACTTTCGCGCTCATTTCCTCTAGTTCCTTCAGTTTCTTCTGAGAACATCCTCTAACCGTTAGCATTGTGCCCCCCCTAATATTGAAGCTTTTCTTGCGCAAGTTAGGGCTTCGTTCATACCGACCTTTGTTAAAATCTCTTTGGCGTTTTGTGATACCTTGCTTGAGGTAGCCCTTTTCGTTATGTTCCTAGGACTGGTGCGTCTTTCTTCCTTTTGTGTCTGTTCGAGTAATATAGCGAGATGCTAGGGCTAGCTTGGTTAGGTCTTGTTCTTACTACCTGATACTCCATGGAGTGCGAATTAGTTCCTCTTCTTTGCGCATAGGGTGACTCCTCTGTTGTACCGATTGAGCGGACCCGAGGAGTGGTGCCTCCCGTCGTTTAGGCGTGGTTGCTCTTCGAGGCGCCCAGGGGAACCTCCTCTCCCTTGGGTAAGAACAGGGAGCTAAATTGGTCATGCCCATGGGATCAGAATATCTGAAGTCATCCGTGCAGAATTTTCTGGTGGTGGGACCTAGCAGAGTTGAGCCTTTATATGGAAGCCGCGACGTTATGTTGCCCGGTGTCTAGGTCTGGTCTCCGGCATTTTTTGACCTCCTACGTGGTCCAAGTGCCCAAGATGGTGTGCTTGCCGGGGTGGCCTTCTCTGATGGCCTCCGTTTCCCTCACCCCTTTATAAAGGGTCTTGCAACATTTCAACGTGCGCCTCTCAACTTTTGTGATTTCTAGGGTATTACGATTGGGTTTGTTGGTTTCTTCTGGATAAGGGCTTGGGTGTTCCCAGTATAGCTCTGTTCCTGGACCTCTTTAGTGTGAAGGAAGCCATTGAGGGTTTTCTTTATCTATCTAAGCGTGTCGGCGCTCCTCAGAACATCTCGGATCTCCCATCTTCCCGTAAATTTTGGAAAGAGTGTTACTTTCTTGTTAGTGGCCGTAGTTGGGAGTACGACCCTTCAACAAGGAAGACACCTTTGGGTGTTCGATTTGTCACGGACCACTCAGGAATCTAAGTGACCTTTGCTTTGGTTTAGTTTGGTCACAGTTTTAAGTAAGTTATGGGGTGTCCACCAATTTTGCATTGGTACGTGCTTTTTCAAGTATTCGTCACGATCTCGGCCGAAGACAAGGTCGTAAAGTGGAAGTTATTAAGTGTCTTCGTGCTTACTACGAGCTTATCGGGTCGGATATTCCCGGATCTTCGAGGTTGAGGTCCTCAGCCTGCTACTCTGAGGCCTTGCTTTGTCCAGATTGTAGTTCTCTCACGATGGGCCTTCCGTTGTCAAGCCCACTAAGGGAGAGATTCTGGCTTGGGTGGAGATGCTGTCCCGGAGGTCTCGGAGTGTGAAGCGGAAAACTATGGACTCTCTTAAGAAGGGCCATCTGGCAGGGTAAAGGCATCATCGGTGGCGGAATGCATTAGGAGCGACATGTCCTTTCTGAAATAAAGGCGATCTCTTAGTAGCGATGGTATAGGCTTCGGAATACAAGCGAGGCCACACTAATCCTCCCGGGATGTAGACCATCAAGGCGGAATTGGACCATTGGGCCTCTCGGTGGCGCGTAGAGCTTGATGCGGGCCAAGCACGGACAGTGGGCCTCCGGTCGCCCGACCCCGACCCTTGATAGGGAAGTAGAGCAACTCACCAGGCAGATGCAACGCCCGCGGGAAGCGTGATAGGCCCAGGAAGGCCATAACACCTTTATAATTGGTAGTAGTTACTTTTATAGTTCTAAATCAAGTCCTAGCCTAATAATTATTTAAGTCTATAGATTGTTAGAGTCAAGTCCTTTTTACATAACTAGTTTTGATAAGCTAAAAGTCAAAGTAACAATCATCTAGATAAAGTTAAGATTAAATTAGATTGGTATTCAATAGACTTAGTCCCTATGGATTCGACAGTCCATACTTAACACTTTATTACTTGTTCATGACACATGCACTTGTGCACCTAGGAAATCTTGAGTTCTACACACATTTTGTGCCTAATAGTTCACTCCTCCAGCCATGAGAAATTGAAGTTCTTATGGATTAGAAGTAAGACTGTATGAGAATGTTTAGCTCCAATGATCCTCATTTCTCACTGATTAGAAGTGAGATTGTAAGAGAATGATTAGAAGTAAAACGGGGAGGGAAAATTATAAACCACGGAGAACATAGAAAATACGATTTGCAAAACCAAATCCTCTTTAGAAGATAGAAAAAAAATATATGAAGAAATCATACTTTATAAGATAGAAAAAAGTGAAGAAATCATACCTGAAAGCCTTTCAAACCCTTTTCCATATCAACATTGTCTTGTTTTGAATTTGTTTCTTGATTAATGACAACAATAAGAACCTACATAGTCAAAAGTAATAGTAGGAATCATAAAAAATTCCTCCTTTTCAAAAACAATGTCTCTAACCTTATTTCTTCTCCCTAAACTCAACATCCTCAAAGAACGTTGTAATTCCTATCTCAAAATTAGTTTTGATTATGAGATCATAAAATTTGTAACCCCTAGACCTTTTAGAGTTGATTAGTACCCAAATAGTGCTATTTTTCGGCCATTGTTTATAGCGAGGTTTTGAAGCGCTTTTGTGTACTTAATCGGCTTAAAATGCCTAATTGATACACATTGAGGTCCGGCTTTGCTACTAATCACATTTTGTAGCTATTTTTGTAGTTTTGGGCCAAAATACCTCATTATCTTCAATCAGGTCAAACCACGATGAACCCGAGCGGTCGAAGATGCATGATCGAACCGGAGAAATTTGGAGCAAAAATCTTTGAAGAGAAGGAAGACAAATTGAAAATTTTGCGGGGTTCACGAAAATTCGCAGCACACAAATTTTGCGATTCTTGAGAAATTCGCAACAACTGCTCTGATTAATTACCCAAATAGTGCTATTTTGGAGTCTGTTTATAAGCGGGTTTGAGCACTTTTGTGTACTAATAAACTAAATAACCCCGATTGATACATTGAGGTCTGGCTTTACTACTAATCACATTTTGTAGCTATTTTTTTTTTGTAGTTTTGCAGGCCAAATACCTCATTATCTTCAATTCGATTCAAACCGCAATGAACGGCAGATTCGAAGATGCATGATCGAACCAGAGGAAATTTGGAGCAAAAATGCTGAAGAGAAGGAAAACACAGTGAAAATTTTGCAGGGTTGTGAAAATTCGCAACCTGCAAATTCCGCAGGTTGCGAAATTTCGCAGCTTTGCGGAGTGCGTGGGTTGTGAAATTTTACATTCTCCCTTGCACTCTTACGTGGCCTTTTGACCCAGCCTTTTATGGTTTGTACAAATCTACCCTTAAGGTAATTTTGGTCTCTTTAGACATTTTGTAATTTCCTTAGTGCGAGGCATCTATAAGCTCAGTCTTGCTTGTAACATAAATCAATCTTTCAGTCCATCAATCACTCAATAAAATTGGGCGCCAAGTTTCCTCTCCTCCCGCTGGTTTGTGATTTTTTCTCTCATTTTCCTTTATGTTCTTGCACTTTCTCACCATCTAAACACCCCTTGATGATGACAAATCAAGGGATGCTTGGCTAAGGCCCCTCATCCTTGAAGAGGAAGGCCACTGGGTGTTAGTTTTAAGGTAAACTAATTGTTCTCTTGCTTTTCATGTAAGCATTTATGGGTGTTTGCGTTCATGCTTCTTACCTTAGGTTAAAATCTCCCAGGCATGCCCTCACTAACGTGTATTTGGCAAGCTTTTTGGGTTCAGTTGATACTTATCACTAGATCCACTGATACCCAGTTAGTTGTCTCCTATTAGTTAGTGTAGGGTAGGTTTAGGAGGTATATTTTCACCATCTGGGAACAATTATGCTCATTAAATGCCCTTGTTCAAGAGGAAAAATTATAGGGTTTAGGTTTTAAAGCTAAATGAAGATCCGGTTCGGGAAATGACTATAGGTCATCCTCGACGGAAGGAAAAAAGACCCGAGGACATGTCGGTTGACTTAGAACCTAGCGGTGGCGAGACTTCAAGGTTCTTTTATACTTTATTTCGATTTATTTTTCGGTTTTGACCATTCGCCCACACTATTTTAAAGCCTTAAATCCAAGAAAACATAATTTTCAATCCTTTGCAACTCTTTCTCATGAAGAAAACCCCATCCCAGTGTTCGGCCCTGGGCCACTATCTTCTTGCATTCAGCTCTTGCTCACGACAGTAGGAACCCTATGATACAAATTTTGTTGATTCCGGAACACCTTACTTTGCAAGCGAATCAAATGGCGCGTTAGGATGGTGCCACTAGTGAAGAAGGCGTGAACTTGTGATCCACATCACAGAAGTATTGGTGAATTCTCATTTCTTTTTATTTTGCATTTCCCCCATTCACAGTTCAACTACTTGGGGGAATTTGGAATTTTGTCTTGTTCATACGAGATTTTTCTTGTTTTCTATCGCCTTAACCTCCAGCCTTTACGGTAGCCTTGTTTTGTTGGTTTCTTGCTTGTTGTGTGTGTTCACTGGTGCTTATGCGATGGGGCGAAGCTCGCGCGGAACGGGTGGAAGGCTTAGTGCTCCAGTTGAACAAGGGTGTGAAATCAGTCTGTGCAGCAACCAGATGGAGCCCCCACACAAAGACGTGGGAGCGATGGGGGTTCACGGGGAGCCCGATACTGGAATTCGATGAGGGATCATACACTGATGGTGAGTGCACCCTCATGCATTATACCCTCTGCTAAGGATGTGGCAGTGAGGCCTTATCTGGTGCCCCTGCTCCCAACTTTTCATGGTATGGAAAATGAGAATCCATACACGCATATCCGAGATTTCGAGGAAGTTTGCACAACTTTTAAGGAGGGTGCAATTGATATGGACTTGCTCAAGCTGAAAGCTTTCCCTTTGACCCTCAAAGACAAAGCCAAATTTTGGCTTAATTCACTAAGGCCAAGGACCATCGAGGGCTGAGGCGGAGGCTGCGTGAGAATTTTGAAGAAGTTCTTGATTGCCTAAGACCAACAGTTTGAAGAGGCTTAGATTTACACCTTTGCAGCTCATGGCGGTGAAAATTTTATCATCTTTGGAAAGTTGTATGAAGACCGCTGAGTGTGCCCTGTAAGCTGATGCTGGATATTTGGTGAATCACTTCTCTGATGGAATGTCCTTGCCATGACAACTCTTGGGGCCATGTGTGGAGAGGACTTCCTCGGCAGAATCTGATGAAATGGATTTCCTTAGCTATGTTGTTTGAGACCTCCAAAGCTTGGGGATGGGCAAACCAAGGGAAATTAGAGAAATGAAGCACACAACAAACCAAAGGGTATACTCCACTATCGAGAGGATGTGGAAATGAAAGTAAGCTATCTTCTTTATTGAAGTGGAAGAGCTAGAAATGCGAAATCGGCATGAGTGCAGGCAATAAATGAAACACACAGTACCTCTCGATCTGTTTTAATTTCCAATCCACTAGTGCAGGAGATCAACGTTCAATTGCTCCTCGATGGGATTTGATGCAAGAGCAGGCAAACATAGTGGGGTCAAAGTAGGCCACCAACAAACGCTCCATATGGGAATACCTACAATCCAAATTGGAGGAATCATCCTAATCTATCATGGAAGCCAAAACCCCCAGCTTTTTCTCCCACAGGTTCACAACAACAACAACCCCCACCCTCGTCCCCTGTAGAGCAAGCCATTGTAAATTTGAGCAAGGTTGTGGGTCACTTTGTGGAAGAACAAAAGACAACGAATGCTCAGACCACTCAGAAAATCGAAACTTTGGAAGGCACTCTTAACAAAAAAATAGATGACCTGCAGTATTCAGTTTCCAGGTTGACTAGCCGATGGAGTGCGAAGGAAAATTTCCCTCGGACACAGCAAACCCGGGATTACATGATGAGCTCCTCCAGTGACCCGAATTCCAAATTGAATGAGGTCAAGGCAATCATCACATTGATGAGTGGCAAAGAGCTTACACAACCATCACCCAAGACAATAGACCCAGGGCAAGAAGCTATAGAGACTGAACTAGAGGAGGTGGTGATCAAGCAGACTGTTGAGAAAAATAAGACATCCCCACCTTTCCCTTAGGCATTAAAAACTAAAAAGAAGGCAATTAATCAGACTGAAATGTTAGAAGTATTGAGGCAAGTAAGGTCAACATCCCTCTACTTGACATGATCAAGCAAGTCCCCACCTATGCAAAATTTCTAAAGGACTTGTGCACAGTGAAAAGAGGGCTAAATGTCGACAAGAAAGCCTTCCTAATTGAACAAGTTAGTGCAGTATCCAATACGGGCTACAGTGAAATATAAGACTCCCTGGGTTGTCTAACCATCTCGGTTAATATAGGAGGCACTTGCATGGAGAAAGCACTGTTAGATCTGGGAGCAAGTGTGAATCTCCTCCCTTATTAGATGTACAAGCAGCTCGGCTTGGGGGAGCTAAAGCCCACCTCCATCACCTTTGTCTCTTGCTGATGGTCAGTCGAAATGCAGGGGAGACGGAGTGGAAGATAATCTCATAGTAGATAAGTTCTACTATCGGTGGGTACTGTTGTACTTGACCGCGGAACCAGCGGCGGCGGGGGCTAATTATGTACCTATCATCTTGGGAGACCATTCTTGGCCACCTCAATGCAATTATCAATTGTAAGAAATGGTATTCATCTGCTTCGCGCTTCGGAAACATGACCTGGTACTCCAACATCTTTACCTAAGTAAAAAAGCACATGCAACTGGTGGAAGATGTCCTAGAAAGTATGCATCATTGACCATCACGGAGGGCAGGCGATCAGCGGGGATCTGCGGGATACACTAAGCGAAGTTAGGCGGAGTGTGCGGAAAACTGGCGAAGTTGACATGAAATATGCGGGGACCACTGGAGAAGAAAACATGAAATTTTGTGGGTTGGTATTACGAAGGAGAAATCGGTGAGCGGAAAATGGAGCTCAAGCACCACGTGGTGAAGTATGCTTATTTGGAAGAGCAGGAGCAGTGTCCAGTGGTCATTTTCATCCTTATCGGCCTTTGCTTGGGAGGGCAGCTGTTGCACGATCCTCGGAGAAGTGAGCAAGCCCTCGGGTGGAAGAGTGGGTTGAAGGGCATTAGCCTGGCAATATGCACCCACCCACGTCTACTTAGGGGAGGAGGCAAAGTCGGTGAGGTAGCCTGAGAGAAGGCCGAACCAGCAGCTATGCGAAGTGGTTAGGCGAAGTCTTAAAGGCTGGCTGTCGGTACATCATATGCCCCATGTCGGATAGCACTTGGTGAGTCGACCCGGGTAGTGCCTAAATCGGGGGTAACCACGGTGCCTGATGAAAAGGAAGTGCCCACTCGCCTTACCGCACGGGTTGGAGGGTATGCATTGATTATCGAGAAGGCTAAATGAAGTAACATAGAAGGATCCACTTCCTCTGCCATTCATGGATCAGAGCGCAGGGAGGATTTACGGCTACCCCTTCTATTGTTTCACGGATGGCTATTCGGGATATTTCTAAGTGAGATTGCTCTGAGAGGACCAGGAAAAGACAACCTTCACATGCCCATTTGCTTGTGTATCTGAGTGTCCTTTGGCCCTTTGTAATGCCCACATACACATTTCAACGATGTATGCTTAGCATTTTCAGCGATTTGGTAGAGCACATTATGGAGGTTTACATGGACGATATTACAGTCTATGGAGGGAGTTTTGAGGAGTGCCTAATCAGCACGGAAAATTTGTCATGCGCAGTGCATAGAAAAACCTAGTGCTGAACTAGGAGAAATGTCCTTTTATGGTCAGTCAAGGCATTGTATTGGGGCATATAATTTCAGAGAAAGGAATTGAAGTTGATAAAGCAAAATTTTATTTGATTTCCAAAGCGCCCCACAAATGTCAAGGCTGTTAGGCAATTCTTGGGGCATGCGACTATACGGGAGAGAGTTCATCTGAGGACTTCTCAAAAATTGCCAAGCCACTTTATAAGTTTCTAGAAAAAGATTCCAAGTTTGAGTGGGATGCGGAATGTCAACAAAGGTTTGAAGAGCTCAAGGCTTTTTTAACCACTGCACCAATTGTGAGGGCCCCTGACTAGCAGTTGCCTTTCGAGGTTATGTGCGATGCAAGTGACCTCGCTGTCGGAGAAGTCCTCGAGCAAATAGCAGAGGGAAAACCGTATGTGGTTTACTATGCTAGCAAAACATTAAATGAAGCTCAAAGGAATTACACTACCAGAAAGAATTGGTGGCAGTAGTCTATGCCCTGGACAAGTTTCGTGCTTATTTGATAGGGGCAGATATAATTATCTTCACAAATCATTCGACTTTGGAAATATCTTCTCGCTAAACCCAAAATGCCAAGGCTAGGCTTATTAGAGTGGGTCTCTTTACTCTGGGAGTTGACTATAGATTCGGGATAAGGTGAAAATGACATTGGTGATAATCTTTCCAAGCTAACCATAGCACACAACACCCACAACCCTCTAATCTATGACGAATTCCCAGAGGAGTCTCTACTCACTATGGACAGTGCTCCTTGGTTTGCCCACATTAATAACTTTTTGGTAACAGGGGAGTTGCCAACAGAATGGAAAGCACAGGACAAGAAGTTCTTCCATGCAAAAGTCCACTCCTACTATTGGGAAGAACCCTATTTGTTCAAATATTGTGTTGATCAAATAATCAGAAAGTGTGTGCCGGAAGGAGAACAAGAAGGGATACTCAGCCACTGCCATGACAGTGCCTGTGGAGGTCATTTCGCTTCCCAGAAAACAGCAATGAAGGTGCTGCAGGCAGGTTTTTATTGGCCGTCTTTGTTTAAGGATGCCTATACCATGTGCAAACAATGCGACAAATGCCAAAGGTTGGGAAAAATCTCTCGTCGTCATATGATGCCATTGAACCCTATTCTGGTTGTTGAGTTATTTGACATTTGGGGCATCGACTTCATGGGACCATTTCCTACTTCCTTCGGATATACTTACATCCTCGTGGGAGTTGACTATGTGTCAAAGTGGGTCGAAGCAGTGCCGTGTAGAGCAGCAGACCACAAGACCGTATTGAAATTCTTAAAGGAGAACATTTTCTCCAGATTCGGAGTCCCCAAAGCCATAATCAGTGATGGAGGTTCACATTTCTGCAACAAACCTTTTGAGAATCTCCTATCCAAGTATGGTGTCAAGCACAAGGTGGCCACCCCTTATCATCCTCAAACCAGTGGCCAAGTAGAGCTAGCCAACAAGGAAATCAAGACTATATTGATGAAAGTGGTGAACTCAAACAGGAAGGATTGGTCTCTCAAGCTTCTGGATTCCTTGTGGGCATATAGAACAACGTACAAGACCATCCTTGGAATGTCCCCCTATCACCTAGTTTATATAAGGGGCATGCCAATTCATTCCAGTGGAAATTGAATATAAGGCGTGGTGGGCACAAAAAATTTGAATCTTATTAATGGGAACCAGCACTCTTTTAAAAAGACTCCGATCTCAATGAGTTAGAGAGCTTAGAATGGACGCCTACTTCAATTCAAAATTGCGAAGGACAAATTAAAGAAGTGGCATGATCACCATAACCCAAGAATCCTCAATCGTGGGGACCAAGTCCTACTCTATGACTCCAAACTCCACCTTTTTTCGGGCAAGCTCAAATCAAGATGGATTGGACCATTCATCGTTCATCAAGCATACCCCAATGGTTTAGTAGATCTGCTCAACCCAAATGATAATGTGAGTGTCTAAGGTCACGGACGTAGAGTAAGCCCCTATGTTGCGCAAAGACAATTATAGACGTGGAGAGGAGATTCTTCCTCCCTTGACCCCCCCCATGAGACCCTCAGTTACACATTTGAGAGTGGCTTCGTATCTCGGTCACTAATTTAATTGCTTAGTTTTGTTTAATTTTCAGTTTTGTTATTTATCTTGTTGTGATAAGTTGTTTGGCTTGTTTTTCTTCGTTATACGCGCAGCGATCAACCACTCACTGGTCAGCACTGTACCGCCCAGCCGAGGATGATTCTTCATTAGCCACCGACTGAGAAGGTACCACTTCCTCTACTAACTTTCCATCTACACCTATCATGGACAATGGCATACTTGTGTGGGGAGAGTTAGTGTTGGAAGTGATGTTCATACTGCTGATTTGCTCTCATGTACCACCCTGCTTAACAAAGCCCATTTTTGTATGTTAATGGCTTGCTGTATACTTCATTTTGAAAAAGCTGAAAATTTTATGAAATACACTGTTATATATTTCATACCATGTTTCTACACTTTTGCAACCAATTTTTTGCCACCATTTTTTTTTTTTTTTTGGTATGGTTTGCCTCTCCTGTGAGTTGAAAACCGAACATCGCAAATAGCCATCAATGCTAGACTAGTTCCATGCATGAGCTGAAGTTGTCGGTCGCTCAAGATCCCGTATTCAACCCTTGTCTTCCACCTTTAGCCAACCACACACGCTGCACGTCAATTTTCACACAGGTTGAGAAGTCGCATCCCCTACTTTGCAAACCTAATCTTAGCTTTGTCGATCTAATCTTTAATAGGTTAAAGACCCCATGAAAGAAGCAATGTGTCATCCAGCAAAAGCAGTGAAAAGAGAATAGAAAAGCCGGGCATCTTTTTCCTTAAACTGAGCGTGCACGGTCCGAGGGGTCTACGGCGAAATCCTTTAAAGCCTGGTACCCTAAACCAATTGGTTGGGAGCCACCGACTTGCTCGCTGCCGGGTGGACGGGTGGAGCTTCAATGAGTCAGAGCTCCCCGATCTCTCAACCGCCGAAGTCCGAGAAACCTCGTAGGAGCTACAGTGGGTCTTTAAAGATCCTTTTGACTTGATACCCTAAACCTTAGTTGGTTGGGAGTCATCGGTGGATCCTCTCACATAAGGGATTTTGGGTGAAGCTCCAGTTCTCGCATTATGCGATCTTTACAAAACAATAAGTGATGAGCTTAAAAGTCATCTCTTTAGTCCATTTTTCTGTTTATTTTTCGCCAAATGAAATATTTAATACATGTATTCGCGAAGAAACTCACCAATTTGTCAGCAGGAGGAAGCAAGAAAGAAGAAAAAGCAAAGGTAAAATGCGTAACAGAAAGTGGATAGTTGCGCACCTAATCGCAGAAGGTAGTGAAAAGAAACGACTAAGTCATTGATGCGCCAGGTTACACAAATTTACCGAGGTCGCCGCATGTTGGGATAATAAGCTATAGACGCGACATGAAACTCCATGAGAGCGACCTAAGAAAATGAGCCTAGATGTCGCGACGCGAGATCGGGGTCGTGACATCAAGAACAGACCGTGGAGACTCGGAAGGCACGATGTGATGTCGCTGACAAAGATATCGACATGTCGTGGACATCGTGAACTAATAGATCAAAGCCGCAGTCATAAAGCAAGGTCGCCATTATCAATCTAATGTCGCGACATCAAGAGCAACCGCTTGAAAGCCCCCGTAGAATCAAATTGATGTCGCGACACCGCACCGCCGCTTGAAAGGTAAAGCGCTTCATGAAGCGGCGTCACAACAAATAAGTCGCCGACACCGAAGACACGACCGAGGTCAAGTCACGACATCAAAAACCATCAAGTGAAGATCGCAGGTTGATGTCGCGACATGAGATCGGGGTCGCCGGCATCGGGAACAACCAGATCAAAGATGCAGAGCCATATGGGATGTCGCTGGCTGAAGACATTGATGTCGCGCGACAACATGAGCGACCGGGCTTGAAGCTTCACAGCCGATAAAGATGACGCCGCGCTGGCTACGAGATCGGCGTCGCTTACATCCAAGACATCGGGCTTGAAGACTGCAAAGGCCTTAATCTGAGGTCGCGACAAGATATCAACGTCGCGACATCAGGAGAGAACAATTGAAACCTGCTAAGACGTGAGAAGATGTCGCGATAAGATGATGATGTCGCGACATCAAGAATGACTAAATCAAGGCTATATAGTACGCCGGTCGCTGATTTGGGATCGAGGTCGCGACTCGAAGGATGTCACGACAAGGAAACTCGAAGTCGCGACGTGGGATCAGAATTTGGGCCCGATACTCTACACCACAAGCAGTTACATTGGGATTAGGGCCCAATTTAGAACCCTATAAATACACGCCTATCCAGCCGCAGCAGTCGCGGCCACGCATTTAGAGGTCCTGATTGTTTAAAGCCTATTTTTCTTTCTTTTCTTCTTTATTTTTTTATTTTATTTTGTTGTTTCCATCGCTTTTGTAGCGACATGTTTTTCGTATTTTCATTTTCGTTGTATTTTCTCCGACCGATGTTATCGCTTTATCGGTTTCAATGCATTTCTATTTCTTTCTTCAAATTACTGACCGAATGTTTGAAGTTCGACAAATTTCGAATTCGATTGTTTCGCCAACTTGCGCTTTTCTTATGATCGTAGAGGAATGTCGTATCGTGTACTTATAATTGAGGAATCCAACACCCACACTGAACGTTATCGTGGTCGAATTTATCTTTCCCGTAGTCGTTTCAGCGCTTGTTAATTTGGCCATCGAATTTACTTCGCATTTTGTTTTATTGATTGGGATCCAATACCGCTTATACCAAGAACTGGGCACACATTCCGATTTCAAGGAAGTCCTCTCACAAGTGACACAGTGGAAGACAATCCCGGGGTAACGCCTAGCTCTTGAAGGTATACTAACCCGCTATTAGGGATCCTTCGCGCTTGCAAGTTCACTTGATAAATCCTCTCACTTGAAGTCAAGAATGAGTTGAATGAGTTATCCACTCTTAAACAAGCAAAGAGTTCACCTCCCCACTCCGATAGCTGAGTCCAATCTCGTGTTAGCCGAGACTAATCAAGGAAAGGTTGATCTATCCTAATTTCGAGGAGGAGCAATCTGGAAGTTAGCATATCCTGCTTGACCAATAACTCGGGAGTTATATTTCATACCATAAAATGGGTATGAAGTATCAGAAAAGAAAATACCCGGATATGGTGTCCTTTTAATGTAGTTATCTAATCTCCTGAGCTCATGCAGAGAATCGTCATAAATTAGATAATGAAATGTGGAGTGTGGAGAGATCCAGCTGCACTACAATTGCCTTGGACAGATTTTTAAACTTGAGTTAATCAAGAATTCTATCAGATTTAACTACAGGAATTGATAGTTCACTATAACTGATTTTATTGATGTCTTTGAGGATAACTATTCGGGCATTCATTTCTTTATTAGAAATTCATTATTCTTTATTCTTTTATCTCCCTTGTTGATTATTTCCGTTATTTCCTTTTGTTCTTTCAATTTTCCAAAGATCTCGAATGTCGGACTCCACTATCATTTTATCGTCCAAATAGTATGGAGCTCTCGAGTAGTCGTGGTAGCTTGATTTAAAATTGAGATCTCGTGTGTGGGATCGATATCTCGACTTAAATCCATTTTACTACTTGTTGACTGCGGCACTTGCAGTATCAGCAAATCAAACAAAGCTTTGAAAATGACTTATTTTAAGAGATTTCTGCTCTACATATTATAATTTCCACAAGTTTATGGCAAGGTTGCTGAGGATTAATTAATAGTCCTTTGGTGATAGTGTCATAAATTTGTACATGTGTTTTGATTTTGTCAACAAGTTTTATGGCGCCGTTGCCGGGGATCGAAAGAATCTAACAAATCAATATTTAGATGAAAGAAGGAAATACTAATTTGGACATTTAAAAAAAAAAAAAAAAAGAACAAAAATAGTTTTTCAAGCAGTGGTTCATTTTGGCCACTGAACTTTAACAACCCATATTGAAAATGTTTGTTGATTAGGCTAATCCTATTGATCCAGTCTACCTTGACTACGAAGACACCATACAAATTACGATGCATAGAGGATTAGATGGTGTAGCCAACCGTGAATGCAAAGAAAAGACCTCAAGGGAGCATGACACTATGGAGAATTTATGGAATACATTCATCCACAATAAATATTTAGCAATGGAACAAACCATCAATCAATGCTAATGATTTTGAGTCGAATCAAGACTAATTACAATGGTCCAAATAAAGATCGCATCGGGCCATCCTTAATCGAAGATCCAAATAAGCACTGAAGATTCCTCAAAGAAGGCTAATACCGGCATGATGGATGGTGTGAGCCGGTTATTCAATTAGTTGTTCCCATCTCTTACGAGATATGGTCGCAACATGGTTTAACTCCTCACCAATTGAATCAAGTTAACACCGGAAGGAGTCGGATGAGAGCTTATTTCAGAAATTCTTTACTCCATCACTTACTCGACAAGGAGGGAAATTATTAATTCCAAACATGAGGAATAAGAAATACAGCTTCTCCAAGAGAGTAAAGGAATCGTGATGAACAAAAATTGTCAACCATAGAGTCAAATTGGATGCATTGATATATGTGTTAAAATAAAAGAAGTCAACTAAAAGCCAAAAGCAAAAATGATTGTGGAAGGAATGAAGATTGCACGAAAGAAGAGTCTAAATCCCGTGACGAGGCGGTGAAGTTACATATTTGGAATAAAAGGAAGTCTCTCACTCTCCCTATCTTTTATTTTTACTTGCATTTGAGTTGAATTAATTGATTAGGATCTTATGTTTAAAGTGGCGAGATTGCAAGTTTGGGAGATTTATTTTTATCTTGTGGAATGCTTAACTAATAAATAAGAGAATTGTCAGTTCTACAGAGATAAAAATAAATTAAGATTGTGAATATTTTGAGTAACATTGAACAAGCATGATATTGCTACTATTTGGATTATTTGTTGTTTTGAGACATAACATTGAATTAGGAAGTCAACGAGAATGTGGGAGTGTGAAGAATTAATAAATGGAAAGAAGGTCAGCGAAGGATGAAAATTTAGTCATCATAAATCTGGAACAGGAGAACATTACATTGTGACTTAGATTTCGGGTCACAACATGAAAATGCGAAGTCATGACATCCAAACAGTGTCTTACAGTTTAAGTCGATACGAAAGTACCTCCGCATCTTTAAGGAAAAATGTCCTTACATTGAACCAGTGTGAAGTCTCATTTAATTGCATCGAACTAAGTCACCCAAATTTGTCAATTTAGAAAGAATAAATGGTCATAAATGCAGAAACAGAAAGTTACATCTTGATCTAACCAAACTGTAGAATATTTTCGGTTTCAAGAGACATAATTAGAGGAGAATAAAGACTATGAAGAAAAACGATCCAACTACATTGAAAATAAAAGTCCCTAGATTAAAAATGTGATCGAGGGGCATGAATCGAAGGGTCTCAGAGAACAATATTCCCATAGAATTGAAGGAAATAATAAATAATTTTGTTCTTCCCAAGGGCAGCTCATTATAAAAGGGATGGAAGAGCAAGGAATTAAAACAATTTGAAAGAATGAAGGGAAGGAGAATAGAGAGCAAGGAAAGTCAGGGTAGAAAGCTCTTGTTTTATATGGAATGAGTGGAATCGGAAAACAAACCGAGTTCCTTTATTTTGTTCCATAAAACGTGGTTTCATCGAGAAGCGGTGATGGAAGGGAATATGGATTAGTTTAGATCCGCCCGATCAGAAGCTCGAGAAAGAAGGTTGAAAGCGACCCAATTTGTTGCACAACTTTATTGAATCACTCCTTAGGGCTCAAGGTGGAGAACCACCAGAAATTTTTGAAGCGAGGGGCTCAAACACGGAAGATCTAGAGAGTTTTTCCTAAAGTCTAGACAAAAATGTTTGTAAATGAACGATTGCTGTAACATGAAATGCACGATATTTGAATAAAGTCTCTGTTGATTTACAGTTTGTTGATCATGATGTATGGATTTTGTTTGTATTAGTTTATTTTACTGCTTTGGAATAGAAATAAGCGTTTAAGTCTTTTCAATTTATTTGAAATGAATGGATAAATTGAATGATGCGGGGTTAGAGTAGGAGTAAGTGAAATGAAGGAAAGTGCGGGAATAAGGACAAAATGCATAGAGTTTAATTGAAATACAAGGTGAGAATTTACTTATATTTAAAGCGATAAGTCAGATAGAAGAGGGTGAAATCTATGAAGGAACAAAACATGATTTTGAGTTTGTGATACAAACAATTAAATCAAGGATCTGTTGAATATCAAATTAACTTAACTACTCGTCGATAAAAATGAGTCAAGATACTCATATAGTTAGTCACAATTTTGCTCCATCCCGAGGTTCTAGAATTTGTTGAATTATTGATTGAGCGAGAAATCCTAGGTGTCATTGAAGCAAAAAATGATCTGAGCCATTCTTGAGCAGTTTGAGCTTTTCAAGCCACCATTATGTATATGCTTTGCATACACCTTAGTCCACGAATTTGAGCGAGATATTCCATGTTTTCCCCAGATAATCCGATTTACAAAGCAAGAAACCATCCTTTATCACTAATCTTCCAGTAAGAACCTATGTGCTAAAGAACTCAAGGAGAGGAAAGAGAATAAAGTTTGGGGGTTTAATTTAGGAAAAGCTAAAGAGATGTAAAGAGGAGGGTGAAAGAAGAAAGATCCTAAGGCAAGGGAAAATAAAAAGGAAAGAAGCTAAAAGAATAGTTTTTGTCTTGTGGCTAACTCTTGAACAATTAAGTTCTTAGGGGTGTTTCAACACCTAGTACCCTAATATCATCTGGTATAGGAGCTACTAACGAGAAGTTAAGCTGAGTGTTAAGAAAGCACAAAAAGACAAAAACAAACACAAATACGAAGGAGTGATTAGAGGAGAAAATTTAAGTTAAATTTAGGAAGGGTGGGAGCATACAGCACCTGAAAGAAGAAATTCAAGGTAGTATCCCAAACATGAAGTTTTGGGAAGTTTGGGAATTACAAGGGAGGAAGAGAAGTAAGAGAGTTGAGGAGAGAAAGAAAAGAGGGTTTTCAGGTTATCTCGGCCTAAACATTCCATTCTAAATCTGCCCTTTTACCTAAAGCAACATTACAAGCCCAAAGACTGATTGATCTTGAAGAATTTGAAGAATCCACCACATTGATGAGGAGATCAATATAAGAAAAAACAAAGCTGGAATCTGGAAGGAATAAAAGCAATCTAAAATTATGAGAACTTTAGGGAGATTAAATAGCTAAGCCATCGAGTGAAAGAATATGATTCATTATTCGCAAGAGATCAAAGTATATTATTTATAAAACAATCTCAACACAATGATTTACATAACATAAAAAGTAAAGAACCAACATAGATGAACTAGAAAGTTAAATGCTTACAGAAAATTTTGCATACCTTGAATTGCAATTAAATTGAATGCCACTCATAGAATAAAACAAAGAAGCAGAAAAATGTCCTCTTGTTTGAGGACAAACAAATCTTTCTTTTCTTTGGCGAGGACAAGCAAGAATTTTAAGTTTGGGGAGTTTAGTGAGCTTAAAGTCATCTCTTTTTAGTCCATTTTACATTTATTTTTCGGTTAAAATGGAAATATTTAATATCTGAGAATTATGAAGAAACTCACCCGATTTGTCATTAGCGGGGAGGAAAGCGAAGAAGAAAAAGCGTGAAAATCACGAGAAATAGAGTGGATAAGGTCACGATAGTGGCAGGCAAGAAGGAAAGAAATGACTAAGTCATTGATCTGAGTTAGATTACGGCCAGTTGAAGTCATGACGAGGATAACAAGCTATAGAAGTCGACATGGCGCACATAGAAAGAGCGAAAGAAATGAGGCGATCGCGGCGTGAGATCAGTAGACATCAGAGCAGGCCGTAGGAGACTTGTGAAGGCATGATGTGATGTCGCGACAAGATATCGATGTCGTGACATCAGGAACGAATAGATCAAAGCTGCAGAGTCATAAAGCAAGGTCGCGACATCAATCTAATGTCGCGACATCAAGAGCAACCAGTTAAGCCCGGAGAACTAAATTGATGTCGCGACACCAGACACCTTTCAGTTAAGGAAGGTAAAGCTTCATGAAGTGAGTCCGCGACAATATTTCGAAGTCAGCGGCGGTGAAGACCTGTTGGGTTTGAAGTCACGGCATCAAAAACCATCAAGTAAGGCTATGAGGCCATAAGTTGATATGGCGACGCTGAGATCGAGAAATTAGCGACGCCGGGAACACGAGATCAAAGATCACGAGCCATAAGGGATGTCAGCGTGAACATTGATGTCGCAGCGACAACGCGAAGCGACCCGGAGTTGAAGCCTCTGAGTTCCAGCGCCCAAGATGATGTGTCGACATGGTCGAAGTCGCGACATCGAAGACTATCGATTGAGAATTTGCCGAGGCCTTAAAGGCGAGGTGCGACAAGACTATCGGCGTCGCGCGACATCGGAAGAACAATTGAAACACAGCAGGCGTGAGAAGATGTAGCGACAAGATGATGATGTCGCGACGCCGAGAGATATTCATCGAGCTATATGAGTATCTGGCGGAAATCGCGGCGTCGGATCGAGGTAGCGACCTCGATGTCGCGACAAAGCGAAGCCATGACGTGGGATCGATAACTTGGGCTGGATGCTCTCTGATCCACGGCCGGGCTACATTGGGATTAGGGCCCGATTTAGGAACCTATCATCTCGCGACTATCCATTTCGATGCAAAGTAGCTTGGCGGCCCGCAGACGAAGTGCGGATTCTTTGAAAGCTCATTTTTCTTTCTTTTCTTTTATTTTTTTTATTTTATTTTGTTGTTTCCATCGTTTTAGAGCAGATTATGTTTTCGTATTTTCATTTTAAATTGTATTTTGAATCTGGATGTTATCGTTTTATTTGAAAGTTTGGTCGATTTCTATTTCTTTTAATTACTACGGAATGTTTGAAGTTGAGACAAATTTAAAATTGATTATTTGATTTCAACTTTGATTTTCTTATGATCGGAGGAATGTTTGTATCGTGTAATTTAGTAATTGAGGAATCCGGCTTCCATTAATTGAGCGTTATCGTCGAATTTATCTTTCTGTAGTCGTTCTAGCGGTTTGTTAATTTCGGAGTTTCTGAATTTGCCCGAGTTTTGGTTTTATTGATTTTGGATCTGAATACGAGTTTCTTATGCAGTTAAAAATTGCGTCATTACCACGATTTCAAAGTCTACTGCGTGACACGGGGGAAGACAATCCTGGGGGTAACGTCTAATTCTTTGAAGGTATGCTAACTCTTGTGGGATCCTTTGCGCTGCAGTTCACTTGGATAAATCTCTTCTCATGAAGTCAGAATGAGTTGAATGAGTTATCACTTAAACAAACAAAGTTCACCTCGATTGGATAGTGAGTCCAATCCGTATTGAGATGCAATCAGGAAAGGTTGATCTATCCTAATTTCGAGGAGACGTCACGGAAGTTGTATATCCTTGACCCGATAACTTGGGGAGTTAGGTTTCTGATCCATAAAATGGGTATAGTATTGTAAAGAAAAATACCGGGATTAAGGGAATCCTTTAAATGTAGTTATCTAATTCCACTGTGACCGAAGAATCGGGTCATAAATTAGATAATGAAATGTAGATGTAAGAGAGATCAATTTTCTAATTACCTTGGGCGATTTTGAAACGGGTGTCAGAAATTCTACTCCGATTTAACTACGAGGAATTGATAGTTCACTATAAAAACATTTTTATTGATGTGTCTTTGAGGATAACTATTCAGTATTCATTTTCTTTATTAGAAATTCATTATTCTTTATTCTTTATCTCGGTTGTTGATTATTCCGTTATTTCCTTTTTATTCTTTGAATTTCCGATCTGAATCTTTGGACTCCTATCATTTATACGTCGAATGGCTATGGGCTTAGTAGTCGGGAATTAGTTGATTTAAAATTCTTGAGATCTCTGTGGGATCGATATACGGACATAAATCCATTTTACAGCAAATCAAAACAAAAAGCTTTGAAAATGACTGGTTTAAGATATCTGCTCTACATATTATACTCATCGTAAAGTTTATAAAAGGTTGCTTATATCACCCACATAATCTGTAAGTGATAAACATGCACTTAAAGCATGTTTTCTATTTGTTTCCAATACAAAGCATGAATAAAATGTGAGTTGAGCCTGACTATTGTTAGCCACTCACTAATCAAGTGCGCACGGGCATTAGCTTTGATTTAGCAAAAAGGGAGGAGAGATAAAGGGATACAAGACGCTGTCGTGGGAACCTGGTAATCAACAACGACTTTGGCGGCAGTTCGTGCCACGATCTCTTGAGAACGAACATTCAAAACTTTGAGCCTTGAAGTGCACACATCTCCGTCTGCTTTTTCAGTCTCACACCTTTTCACTATTCTGAGGTGAAGTAATATTTTATACACACATACACACAAATGCGTATGTACTCCTCTTACCATAATCCATGATCGTCCCTTCTTTATCATACGCTATGGATCAAGAACAATAGGGATGATTATTTAATCAAGGCGCTATTTCAGATTTCTCATATAGCGTATGTTCTCTGCCACTTTGTATGGTGCATTAATCAATCTTAAATAATCCCACTGATGCATCGAGTCCCGCCTTTATCAGTAATCAGTTATTTCAGCCACATATTTTTGTGCTGTAAGAGCCTGTGTGTTTCAACACTCTATTGATTTTCCAACCGACATTCAAACATTTAAGAACCCAGTCAATTCACAAATATGGCTGATCTAACCAAAGGAAATTTGGAGCAAAACGTTGAAGAGAAGGAAACACAAGAGTGGCCTACAGGTTACGGTACCGCAACCCTCGCAATTTCGCAGGTCGCAAATTTCCTCGCAACACCCCTCTCCCCCCGCACTCCCTGCATTGACTCCGCTTTTGACCCGCTATGGTTTGGTGTACAACCTACCCTTGATGTAATTTTGGTCTCTTTAGACATTTTTGTAATTTCCTTAGTACTGAGCATCTATATAAGCTTAGTCTTACTTGTAACATCAATAAATCTTTCAGTCCATCAATAACTCAATAAAATAAGGCGCCAAGTTTCGTTTCCTGTCGCTGGTTTGTGATTTTTTCTCTCATTTTCCTTCATTTTCTTGCATCTTTCACCTCATCCGCATACACCCTTGATGATGACAAATCAAGACAAAGCTCGATAAGGCCCCTATCCTGAAGATATAAGGCCACTGCAGTTAGCTTTAGTAAACTACACTGTTCTCGCTTTCGCATTTCTTATGGGTGCGTTTCTATGCCTCGCTTCTCACCCAGGTTCAAAATCTCCTGTGCATGCCCTCACTAACGTGTATTTGGCAAGCTTTTCTGGCCGCTGGATACTTATCAATTAGATCCACTCTGGATACCGCTTAGTTGTCTCCTATTAGTTACAGTAGGTAGGTTTTGTAGAGTGTGTATATTTTCACCATCCGGGAACACTATGTGTCTATTAAAATGCCATTGTTCAAGAGGAAAATTATAGGTTTAGGTTTTAAAGCTAAATGAAGATACTGCTCGGGAAATGACTATATGTAGCGTCATCCCTCCCTCAACGTGAGGAAAAAAAGACCCAAGGACATACACGGTTGACTTAGGAACCCCAAGCCCAAGTGGGCCCGAGACTTCAAGGAGCTCTTGGCATTTATTTCCTACTTTATTTTCGTTTTCTCAAACTATTCACCCACATTGCTTTTACAAAACCTTAAATCCAAAGAGAAAACATCATTTTCTAATCCATCAAATTTTCAACAAGAAAACCACCATCCTCGTGTCTCCGCCCGACCTCTAGACCACCATAGCGTAGTGCAGCTCTTACCACGGCAATAGAACCTTAGGATGCAAATTTTGTTGATTCCGGAACATCTTACTGTGCGAATCATGCTCCCTGCACTCATATGCTGTTGGATCACTCTTTGACCCGCTTTCTTTGTAGGCTCTGTGTAAAAATCTACCCTTGATGTAATTTTGGTTCCTTTATACATTTTGTACTTTTACTGAGACCTATATAAGCCTTCAGTCAGCTTATATAAATACTCAATCAATCCAAATCCCTTTCACTATCAATCACTCAATACAAAACAAGCCAAGTTTCTCCTCCCTCCCGCTGGTTTTGATTCTCCCTTTCCTTCTTCACTTTCGCAGACTTTCTCATTATTCCAAACACCTCGATGATGACAAACTCAGGGATGCTTGAAAGAGGAAGCACGGGTGTTAGTTTTGAGGTGCTGTAATTGTTCTCTTGCTTTTCGTAAGCATTTATAAGGTGTTATGCTCCTACTCACCTTAGGTTGCAAAATCTCTCTAGGCATGCCCTCACCAACGCTGTATTTGGCAAGATTTTCCCGTGATACTCATCACTAGATCTACTTGATACCCAAAGTTAGTTTTCTCTCAAGAGTTACACGTGAGGGTAGGTTTAGGAGGTGTGTTGACTGGCCCTGGCTACCCCATGCTCATTAAATGCCATTGTTCAAGAGTGAAAAATTATGTGGCTTAGGTTTTAAAGCTAAATGAAGATCCACTCCCAGAAATGATTATAGGTCAGGCCTCCCCAATGCGAGGAAAATAATCTCGAGATATGCTCTGGTTGTCTAGAACCCAACCTGTGCTGGCCCGAGACTTTGGCATGAGTTCTTCTTTAACTTTATTTCAATTTATTTCCGCCACCATTAAAACCCCACTGCTTTTACAAAAATCCCGAAACCCAAAGAGGAAACACCATCTCAATCCATCAATCCTTTCTCCCTCACGAAGAAAACCCATCCTCGTGTTCGAATTCTAAATCACTATACCCACAATAATAGCTCTACTACTGGGCAGTGAGGAACCCCAGGATACAAATTTTACATTCCCGAACACTACTTCTCAGTAAAATGTAATCAAGAGTATCCTATAAAATAAGGGGCTTGATGCTCCAGAGTCCGCTTTATCCTCATTTATTCTTTCCTATAAGGCCTTGCCTCAACTTGACATCCCCAAATGTGGAAATACATTAAACTAGGGTTTCAGCCTATCCAAAGCTCATAGGGGGTCTTTATTATTGCTTTAGTAGGTATTCTGTTAAGAAAATAAGTTTTCGTCTTTAATGCTTCTCCTAAAGAGATTCCGACATAGAATGACTAATCATACTCCTTACCATATCCTTAAGGGTTCTATTTCGTCTTTGAGATACACCATTCATGCTAGGTGATCCTCGCATGGTGTATTATGGGACGTATCTCATTCCTTCAGGTATTTAGCAAAATTGATCTGTGACGTTTGATGAGTACAATTTTATACCTGGGCTTTATCTCAAGTTTTTCTTATATTTTTAGTAGTTTTATTATATAAATAAGGGATCTAATTCTCTAAATGTGTTCAATTTGTGATTAGGTCAACCATGAGGCAATATGGAGAAAAGCAAAGAGATAGTTTCAAAATCTGCACAAATTGCACATAACAAAGAGTTACTGTGAGTTTTGATGTTTTAGCTATAATTCATGATCCCTAAAATGGCTAAAAAACTTTATATGGTTTTTTGATAGGAGACTTCCTGTGGGCTTTTCAAAATGCATAGAGACCTTATTCAATTAATAAGACTTTGACTTAAAATGGTCAGGTTATGATGTTTGGTAGTTGAAGGAAGAAGAGAAGAGAGCTCAAAAATGACCAGTTGGAGAATTTTATACATTCAGTCTTTATAATCATTTATAAAGTGTTTTTTCTAGCCATTTCTATATTATAAACTTCAAGATCTTTCCAACGGTACCGCTAGAACACCAAATCAAAGTTTGACACAAAAGTTATGGCCTTCGGTTGGTGCAAAAACAGAAGCTGAAACGCCTGGTGACGCTCATCGCTCGACAGTCTTTAAACTCATCTATTTTTAACCACTTTTTTGGCTTTCTATTTTTAGATTTTAGATATGCGAATGCAAAACATGAATATTTACCAACATTGTGTTTTTGCAGGTCTTAAGTCAAAAAGGAGAAAAATCTTCTAAAGAGGGAAAGAAGAGAAAAGAGCACAACAAATGGCCTTTGTCAATGACAAAGAGTTTCTCTGTGTCACAAACAAACTTCCAAGAAAATATGGCAAAGGAACTCAATATGACTATATTCCTTTCATTTAGAACACACACAAAGGTCCAATATTAATATGGGCTCGGTCGCGCTGCATAACGGCTCTCACAAAAATAGGAAGAAAAGAACAAGTCGACTGAGACAAAAAAAGTTTATGTTGCAACATAATGAAGAACATAAGGAGGACTTCGTCACCACACCCTTCAAGGTAAACACCGATTATTGCACATGGAAAAAGCTTGTTGGAGACAGTAAGAAGAGCTTTGAAAAGACCTCTGTCGCAACAAAGTGTAATATATGTGCCCACGCTACATCAAAGAAGAAATTTTCTTGTTACGACGAGGTAAATGCGTATGGCAGTGCCATGGTTAATCGAAAGAAGAAGAAACCTGCCGCATAGATAAACAAGTCACAAGATGGCATGCAGGTGTTTCATCGCAATGAAATTTGACCCGTTGTAACAAAAGATCCAATGCAAACAGATAATGCGTTTCAAGAGATGTTTCATGCCGTTATTGCGGTATTCCCAAAGTCGTGGATAACGTAGATCACCAAACACGATAAACAAGGTCGCGACAACTTGTTCTTATGTTTCGAAAACAAAAAAGAACCTTATTTAATGTACTCAAAGATTACTCTTTTATTATTCAGATTAAGATTTTTCAGAAGTTTCGTTTTTTTTCAAAACAAAAAGAAGGGAACCAAATGTGTTCTTTGTATTATCCTTATTCTCTTTGTTTTTCAGAGCAAAAAATAATTTGCAAAAACTATAAACAAACAGGTCCTAAATTTTTTTTATTACATTCGATCTTGGAAGTATAATGATTCTTCTACTTGATGGATTCTTCTTTCTTTTTAGCAACAGCTGCCACTTTTATCACTTTAAAAAGAGGAATTTGAAAGGCCGTTTGGTTCTTGTTTTTTAAAAGTATTTTTGAGAACACTTTTTGAAAACACATAAAACATCATTTTAGTGTTTTCTGGAAAATTGTTATTTTCTCTAAATTTAGTGTTTTCTATAATCTTTTTGTTTTTAGAACAAAAAAGGAAACCAAACGTGTTCTCTATGTTTTCCCTCTTCTTGTTTTTTAGAACACAAAATAGTTTTTAAAAAGGGTAAACAAACATATATGACTAGAATGAATAGTTGTGAAGTCTTAGGGTCTGTTTGGTTTTTATTTTTGAAAACTTTTCTTGAGAACATTTTCTTTTTAGGAAAAGATAGGATTATATTAAAGATCAGAATTCAAGCATGAATGCAAGAACTCCAGAGCAAAATCGGTCCATACACAAGGACCTTACATAGAACTCCCTCTCCCCTCACGGCGTTTAGCTAACTAACGAAAACGACCACAGTCTGCAAACAAAAACTACATCTTCAAGATTGTGCACTTGCCTGGGCGCCACAAAGAACAGATTGAAGGTGGGATGGCTTCGAGAGGGTCAGGAGGTCGCAAAACCCTCTGGGCATCTGTTTGAGACGACACGGCACACCGCAACTGTGTTTTAACCAACATACTATGGGTTCAAAGTTGCGGTATCGGTCCTTTTGCCGGAGGGTCTCAGAGGTCATATCGGGTTCAAAGCTCGTTTGATATCGGCCGATGCATAAAATAAGATAGTTTGAAATTTCAAAAAATTCTAAAAAGAATTATATAAATTATTAGAAAATAAGTATAATTAAAGAAGCTTTAAATTTGGGAAAATTAATAAAACAACATATCTTATGTTTAATATTATTTAAACAATGGCAAAAATATTGGACAAAAGTTATATATGATATGCCAAAAAAATTATTTTATTTAAAATATAAAAGCATTTTTATTAAAGAGATACAATAAAATAATCAATTATTTGAATGGAAATAAGATTAAAAATCAAAATATAAGAATATTAATGAAAGAATTAATTAAACTTGAATATATTAACTAAGATAATTGGTTTGATAATCCATATCTAAAAAATTAATAATAAATACATAACAATTAAGATATATTTATAAAAGGGTATTGGAATAAATTTAAAATATTTTTATTTATCGTGATAGATATTAAATAAAAGAAATAGACTTATAGTATATTCATCTGCTGAATTTATTATTATTATTTTTAAATAAATCAGATTATATTTAAAATATAACGTAGATGAATAAATCAATTTATTTTAATTCGACATTTAAATAAATCATTTTTTAAAAACACCCCAATTCTTTCCCCTCTCTCTCTCTCTCAAGCCGTGTGTGAAAATTACAAAATGGCGCCATGGCTAACGACTGATCGCACGCAACAAATCAAAAGAACCAAACCCGCCCTCTCTTCTTCGGTCCCTTATTTCGTCTCTATCGCTTCCCAAAACCCTCCCTCTACAATAAACCCAAAAAACTTTCTTTCATGGGACCTATTTTTACCCATTTTGAGGTCAGCGAGACTCGAATCGGTCAGCCGAACGCCTCGGCCGAGATTTTGAACCCTTAATAAAGCCCCGTAACCCTGTAATTGATGGTAGCATGGAGATAGCGTCCATATATGTGCCTAAACGACAGGCAGTCTCTCAACCAATGCATTTAATTTTATTACTATTAGTTACTTATTTAATTGCATTTTTCGATTTATCTATTAGTAGTTTTTGGATTTATCTAATAGGATTTTTACCTATCGCTTATGATTTTGGGATTATCCATTAGATTTTTGTTTGTGCTTATAAATAGAAGAACTCTTATGGTATTGTTTTGGCAGAGACTTTACTAATATTGAAAAATCAGAATTCGCCCGCTTTCTTTTATTCGCTTCTTTTTTAATTTTATTATTCTTCGTAGTTGAGCCATCACTCGCAGATCGTAGCCTCAACTTCATCCGAGACGTGTGCTACATTTCCCTGCTTGGTTTCAATTCTCGCTTTATTTCAAATCGTCCTCTCAAATGCCTTCCAAATTTTTTATCAAGGTGTTGAATAAAAAAAAAAAAAAAAATCCCAGATCGATATCAGATAGATCCCTTGATTGGCTTTTGCCCATACTTCCACCACGACCAGGAATCCTTTGACAGGGTCTTGGCATTGATCATCATCAACCAGCACCGATCTCATCCACGAAACTACAATCGTTGCAGCACCTCAAAGACATGCAGTGCTAGGAAACAAGTAGAGCTCAGCCAAGACAACCCGAGGAATACATCGTCAACTAAACTACAGGAGAATACACGCCCTCGGCCTCCCACCACTTGGATCCACGACGCTATTACGCCTAAAAGCCCTCTCGACGCGCCTCCCCCAGTCGCTACACCGCTACCCCATAGATCTCTCCGAAATTTAAACTGGGGTATTCTAAAATAAAAGTCACGCATTTATGGTATTCTCAAGGTATCACCAACTGATTCTTGTTTCCTCGGATTTCTATTTTCATCGGGCCTTACTTCGGAATTAAAGGCGGAAACGTGGTGGTTGAGATCTATAATGAGCAAAGTCGTGGAGGTGGGCAACAAGACTAACCTCACTTGCACTGTTAGAAACTACACCGACTCTCATTACCCCACACGCCAAGGAATCAGAAATGCTCTCAAGGATCTTCACGGGGTATATTTTCTTTACTTTGAAAACTCGCCATTATTCGTGGTATTTAAGTAAATCTGTTTGATTGTTTTAGGTTCCCTTTCTTTAATGTAAAGTATAAAGAGGGCAAAGTTTTGTTTTTTTGTAGTTATTCTTCAGGATTGCAACTGTGATATATAATCACATTTACATTTTTTTAGATTCGTGTTTGTCGTATTAGCATAAAAAGTTTATACATTTCTTTATTCTGAATTTTATCTCTCTATCTTAGCATGTCACACCAAAAGTGATATATTGTTTCATCTTCTTCTTCACCTAACCCAATGATCTCAATTGAGAGACTCAACATTTTTGACTCTTGTGACTACAAGCCTTATCTCAAGATCTAAATGATACTAGTTTAGAGCATCTGGTCATCATGATAATAGTGCTGTAATTTGATTCTAATCACAGACGGTAAGTAATTTAAATTAATGTGTGGTCAATTGACTCAACGTCAGACCGTCGAACAACAAACTCATGTAATAAATAAAATGGAATTTGCTTTAAAACATTCCAAATACGAGATAGGTGAATATGTTAATGAAACTGTTGGAAAACACGTTGGGTCAACACACATTGGGGTTTAAGTCCTTCTAGAGGTTCTACTCTAATCTACTGGCACCTGCAGAAATATTTTAAGTAAGGACAATTTAGTAAATGCTTGGGTAGTAATTCAATTGCTCAACCTCACACAAGGTTACCTACAATAGGAGACCTTCTGTTTAACCTAGGTGATCGATTTCGTCGCTTAATGTCAACTTCCCATTAGATTACCAACCACCAAGGCAAAATTAAAGCTCACCAAATCAGCGTGAGAGAAGATGTCGCTCAGCTACACATAGCCTAGGGTTGTTGGTATTCGGGGGTAGAGATCGTGGTGATAGGTGTGTGTTGCATTAAACCATAGCGTAATATACTAAAAGTTAAGGTTAGTGCTCTAATTTGATGGTAGAATGGATCCCAATGTTTTCTCTTATTGGTTAGTTGAGGAATATTTTGATTGGTATGAAATGATTGATAGTGAACGGTTCGTTTGCTAAAATGAGAATTAACCAATTCAACTAAGACGTAATCGGTGCACTGTCGAAGACATGCTTTGTTCGTGAATCCACCCATCACTCCCAATGGGCTTGTTATGGTTAAAGTTGCAAAAAAGGTACATTCCTCCATATCATATAAGAGAGCCAATTGTTTTCCAATTACGATTAATCTAAAACAAATGACTTAGTGTAGTTGAATATTCCGCTAACGGAGGAAGCAGACTTCAGTGTAGAGTTCCGCTGCTGAGACCAATTTGTTGTCCGTGACTCGCTTGTTAATGGTCTGTGTCTCGACATTCCTCCCAAAGAACGTTATCGTATGCTCCACACATCAGAGGATGCAACCAAAAGCCTTAGAAGCCGAAGCGACCGACCCTCCTCTTTGGCAGGCACACACACACACAGTCTAAAAGTCATACATCCATGTCATCGCATCTGCAGAATAATAATATACCTAACATTGGGAGCAGAGTCTAGTTTACGTAATCCTCTTATCAAGCTCTTCCTATTGAGTCTAAGGTTAGTAATTCATCGATTGTCCGGTCATAAGTGTCATCATAAGGGTCATATCAGGTTCGTCATTCCCAACGGCATTGGCATTACAAGGAGGCGTGTTGAACAAAGTATTTTCGTGTGAGAATGAGGAAGACCAAATTATTGATCCTTTGATTATTTTGGTGATGAAGATGATCTTCATGAAAATTGTAGATGGAAGATGCGTGTTGGTGTGGTTCGATGTGTGCTATCCACAACCTGTGATGATTTATCATTGAAGACTAGTATTTTTCACACAAATTATATAGAGGAGATAAGAAATGTGTTGGGTGATTGATGGGGCAGTTCAATGAATGTGGCTTCTATGACGCTCATAAATTGTTGAACCCGGAAGTAGAACCATCCAAATCCATTTAGAGAAGCTTAGGTGAATGACCATACTCTATATTCTGTCACTCAAAGGTGTCTAAATTTCTATTCAAATGGGGATTATAAGGATGAAATTATCATGGTGCTACCCATGGATGCCCATGTTCTTTTAGGCCGCCTTGGCTTTAGTGATCTTATCACTGTTACCAATTTTGGTAAAGATAACATTTATTCCTTAGTACAAGGGTAAGAACATTATTTTGAGACCCCATGCTTCCAAAGTTTGCAACAACAATGGTAACAAACATGACATTTCTAAAACTTCCGAAAGAATTTGCAGCAGTATTTTAAAATGTAAGCAGCGAAGAGAGAGAGGTGGGCTTTGAGGATCGTATGTGCTAGCATTAGTGGCAAAGAAGTTCCTATGATTCTTCTCGATTGTCAATGTTCCTTTGGAAGTGAAGAATTTGCTAGATGATTTTGTTGATATGGTGCCCTATGAGTTGCTCTAAGGAATACAATTTTAAGAGACATTCAACATGCTATATAGATTTAGTTCCAGTTCTCAACCGCCAATCTACATTATAGATGAATCCTAAAGAGAGAGAGAGGAGCTTAATAGGCAATTAGAAGGACTTTTGAGGATTTGTTAGCCATAGCCTTAGTCCCTTTAGTAAAGGCCAGCTTTGTCGACACCCAAGACGATGGATCTTTGCAGAATGTGTGTGGACAAGAAGCCATCAATATCACAATCAACATAGATTTCCTATCCCCTCACCTTTGAGGATATGTTAATCTATTAGCTGACCTAGCTGGTTCCTCTAAGATAGGATTTGCGTGTGGTTATCATCAAATTCAGCCAGCCGAAGATGCGGAAAATCGCATTAAAACACAAGATGGTTTGCTTGAGTGTTAGTCATGCCTGCCTGGTTTAATGCCTCAAGATTTCTCTTATGAGTTATGACTCATGTCCTCGCAAACTCCTTCATTGGTAAATTTTTGGTGGTGGTCTACTTTTGATGTCATTGATCTATAGTCAATCCAAAGAAGAGCATTTAGCACACCTAAGACGTTTTTTTCTCTACTTTCATGAGCCAAGCTTTATGTTAACCTTAAGAAGTGTTCTTTTATGCAACCACATGTGCTTTTCTTAGGCTTTATTATGTCTGAACATGGCATTTCAGCTGACCCCAAAAAGGTTAGAGTTATTAAGTGAGTGGCTCGAACTATAATTCATCGAGAGATCAGAGTTTTCATGGTTTAGCTTTTTTATAGGAGATTTATGTAAGGATTTGCACTATTATGGCTCCTATCACTGAATGTTAAAAAATAAGGAGTTTCAATGGTCTAATGCTGCTAAACAGTCGTTTAGAGAAATCAAGTTCAGAATGACTAAGGCGCTAGTTTTGACATTTCCTAATTTTACTATAGTTTTTGAGGTTGCTTGTGATGCATCAAGTGTAGGTATTGGTGGTGTCTTGAGTTAAGAAGGTCACCCTATAGCTTTCTTTAGTGAAAAACTCAATGATGCTAAAAGACGATATTCTACATATGATAAAGAGTTTTATGTTATAGTGCAGAGTCTTCGCTTGAGTGTTTTACTTGTCATTTACCGAATTTGAGAGTTTGCTGACCAACCACTGCTTTAAGATATTTAAACTCACAAAAGAAATTGAATGCTCGAGATGCTAAGTGGGTTGAATTTTTGAATGAATATTCTTTAGATCATCGCTCGTATTGAAACAAGTCACATGCACTTAGTCAATTAATCATTACACTTCATCGTATGAGTACTCATGTCATCGGCTCGAGTAGATTGAAAATGAGCATACTACATGTCCTGACTTTGGTATATATTTATATAATGAGTGTTAGTAATGATAACCACTAGTATATTTGTTCCACTCCTTGTTGAAAATGGTATTATCCGCTTAGTGACTAAATTGTGCGCATTCGACATCATTTAGGGATTTGTTAATTGGGAGATGGCGCAGGTGGTTTAGCTGGACATTTCGAGTGGATGTAAACTATTGCATTGGTTGAAGATAGGTTTTATTGCCTTCTCCTAAAAGCGCATGTTATATAGATATCGCATAATGCGTATCATGTCATATAGCTAAGGCTAAGAAACAAACATTGCTTATATACTCCTTTACCTGTCCTCATGAACTCCTCGAAAGATGTTAGTATGGACTTTGTTTTGAATTGCCTAGGACGGTTAGAGGACATGATTCTATTTTGGTTATTGTTGACAGATTTTCTAAGATGGCACATTTTATTCCATGTAACAAAACCAATGATGCTTCACATGTTGCTAAATTGTTTTTTAGAGAAGTTGTTAAATTGCATGGTTTGCTTTCCACCATTTTATCTGATAGGATGTGCTAGCTATTTTTGGAAAACCCTTTGTGTTTGACCCTACTCTAAAATTTTCATATGCTTTTCATCCAAACTTATGGGCAAACTGAGATTGTTAATCGTAGTTCTGGGTGAGGCGCTGGTGTTTTCGTCGTAAAACAAGGTGTTTGAGATTAATTTCGCTAACAACCGAGTTTGCTTATAACAATTCTGTTAACCGTTCAATTGGTAAAAAGTCCTTTCAAATTGTTAATGGCTACCACCTCGCACACCCATTGATCTTGTTCCTTACCACCTCACATGCGTGTCTCGAACCCTCCGCGTAAAACTTTCAAAACACATCCATGACTTACATGTCGAGATTAGCTAAAATTTCTATAAGTAACAGAGGAGGCGTAACCGACCGTTGATGTGTACATCGTAGATCTAAAGAATTTAATGTTGGTGACTATGTTATGGTTCGCATTCGTCCTAAAAGAATTCCAAAAATGTTTTCAAAAAAACTTTATGCAAGAGCCATGGGCCCTTATTCTATCATTCGTAAAATGGGATCTATGTGGCCATTTTTGATTTGCCTAATGACATGGATATTAGCCCTGTTTGCAATGTAGAGGACTTGCTACCTTATCGAGGCACTTTTGAGCCTTCTACTTTGCCTTCTAGTGTGTTTGCAGGTAACGCTAGCAACTTTGCACCCACTATGCCTTCATTACAGTATTCTAAGGAGACGATGGATACTATCCTTGATGATGAGTTCGTGACTTCTAGAGATGGTGGGTTTCGTCGTTTCCTTGTCAAATGGCATGGTCGTCTCGATTTTTATGCTACTTGGATACAAAGGAGGATGATCTTTCTTCGTCATTTGATTTCAAGAAAGATTGTTACCTTTCCTTTCACTCTTCGAAGTCGAGTTCTTTTCAACCCGGAAGGAATGATGGTGCATGGAGAAGGCCCATCTATAGGCCTAAATGAGACAGGACGCCCAAGTCCAATGATGAATTTTATTACTATTAGTTATTTATTTAATTGTATTTTTGGATTTATCCGTTAGTATTTTTTGAATTTATCTATTAGGAATTTTGGATTTATCTCAAGTTATGTGATTTTAGATTATCCATTAGATTTTGTTCAGGCTTAAATAGTACTTATGGTATTGTTTTTTGTAGACGGATTGGTATTGAAAATCGAGAATTCCTGCTCCGCTCTTTTATTCGTTTTCTTTAATTTTATTATTCTTCGTAAATGAAGCATCACTTAACACCCGCATGTGGACGACTCAGACGAAGAGGTAAGTGTAGTTCTCACCGCTTTAAACTTGGCAAAGATCACGCACACCCATCCCAACCCGATCGTACCCTCGTATCGTCAACACCGTTGCATCTACATTCATTTTTAGCCAACCAAACATCGCTTTATCCATCTAGTAAACATTTTTCAGACTATGGCTTGTATTAGGTGCGCACTTGATTCAACATTTGTCGAGCGCCTTTCCATCGCTGCTTAACGAAGCACCCGCTATAGCCGCATATGACCCGTATTCAGAATAACTGTTCCTCCAAACAATATTATTTCGGTTTGTCCACAACATCCCAACTAATGAAGCCATCTCCTGAAAGCATGAACACAAAATCTTGTTAAACCAGGCCATCATAGTTTCAAATCTGCCATGGGGGGAAAGAGGGGTTAGCATCCAACATTCCATAACTTGTGGGCAACGAAGAAATACATGTTGAACCGACTCCCTTTCAGCTAAACGCACCTGGAAAATTGGAGATATAACGACCATGTGAGATTGTAAATTATCCGCCGTGGGTAGGAACCCTCGTAGAGCTCTCCCTACAAATATTCTGACCTTTGGTGGAATCTGCAAGTGCCAGATTGTTGGGAAAATCCAGGTTAGTTTTCCCCAAATTAACAAATGTTTCTATTCATGTGAATAGTGCTCCTAACGTGAATAGTAACTTTCAGCGGAAATACCCGACAAATCTTTGATACAAAATAATTACAGCTAAAATAGTTATAGTAGAAAATAATACCAAATAAAGAACACCATAAATTTACGAGGTTCGGCAATAGCCTACGTCCTCGGGTGTCCTTGGTACCTTCCACTAATGAAAAGAAAATACAAGCTTAAGACCCTGAAATCAATTTTCTAAGAAATTGATGTAAAAGAAATAAATACCCGAAACAATTGGGTAATACTACAAATGGCATAAGTGGATGGGAGAGGTGTATTTAAATAAGAAGGGGAAGCCTATTTTATAGGCTAAGGGAGAAAAGCAAAACCCACATCAACGATGTGGGATTGCATTTGACAAAAGCAATAATCTCCACCTTGTAAAATATCACGAATCCATCTCGTAACTTCTCTTTAACAAAACATAACACCTCAAGCGCTTAGCGTGCGATCAGAAACTTTGCAATGTTGATCAAGTCTAAACAATGATTGAACTTGATCGTTGTCACCACCTTAGTCAACCTGTCTGGGATTATCATTAGTGCGATCTTACGAACTAAGACTTCACGCTAACTGATGATTTCAGCACAAAATGATACACTCATCAATATGCTTGATAAAATTGCATGATAAGCAGTTTCTTCGCTAAATGAATAAGCGCTACGCATCCTGAAACATTTGTAACTGTTTCGGCCAACACCAATCATCAAGCAACCCTTGTAGCCATACTTCGCCGCGCCCGAGTGGTGCCATATACTCTGCCTCCATCGTAAACCAAGGTATCATTGTAAAGTAGACTTCAATAACGGTGCTTTGCAAAGTAAACATAACCCGATGGTTGATCTCACGTTTATCAGATCACGGCATAATCTAAATCGCGTTAATCGACTACATGCGATAACCATATCATCAACTTCTTAAATATCAAACCAACATCTAAGGTTTTAGATGTAATAAAATCCATTTCACTTTAGCATAATGTTCCTTTTCGGGATTATTCATGTACCTACTCACAATCCCAACTGCATGTGAAAGGTCAGGCCTTGTACACACCATAACATACATCAAGCTACCTATTGTATTTGAATAAGGAACCTTTGACATATATTCTTGTTCTTCTTACGTCTTTGGAGCAACTGTGAAACAAGCTTGAAATGAGGACGAGTGGGGTGCTACAGGTTTGGTCTTCTCGGGCATGCACCAAGCGTTGTAGTACCTTCTTCAAATACCACTTCTGAGTTAAACAAAGTGTGCCCCTCTGTGCATGCTCTCGCTATTTCGTGCCAGGGAATCTTCTTGGCTTCGCGGATCTTTCATTTTGAACTCCTTGCTCGATTGAGCTATGATCTACATATCTCCCCTTGATTCCTTGATGTTATCAACATGTCATCAACATCTGAAGGTATATGAAAGATGCATCTGCGAAAACGCAATACAGTGATCAGCGCTACGGTGTAGTTACGGCTTTATCATGGGCGATCAAATCGCTTATACCTTTGCCTTGGCGATTTAGAACCATATAATGATTTGCTCAATTTACAAACCAATTTTCTTTTCCAACAACTTTGAAACCATCACGATTTGAGTTATATGATTTCCTCCTCAATCACCATGTAGATGCTATCTTCCGTCCATTTGAACTAGTTCCATATTAAAAACGTGCTACAAGGCTAACAAAATACGTAATGGAGAATGTTTCTAGGGAGAAAGTACACTCATTGTAAATCAGTTCCTCCTTAGCATAGCCTTTATAAATTTACCAGTCTTGCCTTGTAGCGAATGTCGTGCTTTGCTTGGAAATCCTTAACTACGGCGTAAACCCATTTAACCAATTTCCTTCTTTCCCTTTAGTTTGTCTAGCTAGCTTCCAAGTGTGATTCTTCCTGAGGACTGCATTTCTTCATGTAGCTTTCTTCCACTTTTCTTTATCCAGGCTTACTATTTAGCCGAAAGGTCGAGGTATACCTTCTAATATCCTTTGAAATGCATAAGCCACCATATCTTCAAGCGAAACGGGTTTCCTAATCTCTTATTGGCCTTGATGGCGGTGGTAAATCCTGTTGCTATTGAGGTTCTTCTTTTGATACCTGTTCCTCTCCAAACATACGCTCAGCGATATAACTGGTGCGGCGGGTTTGAAGTGTGCGACTGCGTTTGTTCCTCACTGCAACGGCGAAATCTTATCTGATGAAATTCTCGACCTTTGCCGTCGTGATACCATCTTCGCCGTTATCAAACGGCATCATGCAAACTCGAATGATGGCGCGTGTGTTATCCGCCGTGCGAAGCGCTCCGTAATGCCGCCGACGCCGGATCAACCAGTTCTTGATCAATAAGCGTTGGATGTTTGCTCGTCGTCATAATCGTTCCGCCGTTTTCGGTTCTTTGCCTTTTTCGGTGTTTTATTGTTAATGGATGTTGGCGTTAATAGACCGACGCCGTCTTCATTCAACTGGTTGCCGATAATTGTTGGCTTGTCGTTTCTCGACGAGTTCGTTCGGTCGCCGCGATAACGAATCTGTTGCGATCGGGATATTGCTGAAATGAAGTGGTGTTGGTGTTTTATTAATGAATCGTTCGTCTCTCGCCGCGTGCCGTTCTTATAAAAATGTTTCAACACCTCATCTTTGAATTTCATCGTATACCAGACTCTTGCGGAAGATTAATCAGATATTCAGCTTAAAAGAAATGTTTACCTCGAGCGTCTTGGTTGGTCCCCATACGTCTGTGTGAATATAATCCAATATACCTTCAGTATTATGGATTGTGGTGCCAAACTTCACCCTCGTTTTCTTACCCATAACACATTGCTTGTAAAAATCGGTACTGCGAGTCTTTGCACCTTTGATAATCCTTGCACCTTGACGTTTGCAGATTTCTCACGACATGTCAGTCTCATATGCCATAACTGGACATTTGGTACTTTGTCTACCTGCGTCTCTGTTGTTGTCCCGATGTGCTACGCCAGTAAAGATGCGGGTTGTTTCTCACGATACCTTTCATCACGCAAGTGTTTCTGAAACTAACTTTCGAATCCCATTTGCATAATGATAGTGAAACCTTTTGACTCGAGGATCCAAAGAAATGAGATTAACTTTTCAAGTTTGAAATATCTAGGAACATCTGTCGGCGCCACAGTGCGACCCATCATGATTCTTGGCCAGTTGAGCCAAGTCGACTATCTTGCGAAAGAGGTTGATTGTGCGGATGAACAGCACCTTAATCGAGTTACGTAAAGTTGAAGGAGCATAACTACGAAACACATATGGAATGGCGGTGAATCACACAATGACTATCGGTACTAGTCGCACATTGACACCTGAACAGTGAAAAATCGACTTATCATCTTGACCACATATGCTTGGACGCACCCTTTCCTTTCTTTATGCGGCTTCGGACCCGATGCTTTCTTCCAATGCCCTTTTAGACAAAGGCACATTCATCTTTACCAAGTTTGCCTTGAAGTGAGATCTTCCCCTTCTCCCACTGGTTTCAAACGATTACGACCTCGAGCAGTGTAGGCTTCATAGGGCAGCTCACGTGTTCTATTTATCTTTTTACGATCTCATTTAGAATACAAGCGATAGTTACTTCTTTAAAGGTTATTGTTTCCTTCAGTCAACATACTAACAATAAGATGTTCATATTCATCGGGAAGGAAAATTTAACAATATCAAGGCTTCTTATCAACATCCTTACTTTCTCATCTAAATTAAATAAATCATTCTTAATGAATCAAATATGGTGATGTGATCGTTCATAGTGGTACGGTTTATCTTTGGAAGCGGTCTGACTTCGTTCTCGTTTGGAAGCTTGTTCTCTGTATCTTCATAAACTTGTCTTCCATCTCCTTCCATGACTTGCTTGCAAGCGTCTCTCCTCATAAGCGAATATTTCAACTCCTTGGGAGAACCTGTCCGAATCATTACCGCATCTTCAAGCGATTGATTCTTGTCACAATCTTTCGTCAACACCTTAAGTGCATTTTCTTCCTAGTCATGACATCAAGCTCTGTTGGAAAGAACATCCACGCACCTCCGCATTCCTTACGTACGAAGTTGGTGCCATCAAATTTCTCCACATCAAATTTAGTATTAGTCACCATTGATCTTGATGAGAATCTTGTGGTGTAGGGTTGATGGTGCTAGTTGGTCGACATTTCTCTGACAAATAGTTGTCACTGCGGTTCGTCAATATCTCAATAGAATCTTTTCTAATGTGGAAGATCAAACAAAGCTGTAACCACAGAGCATACTCGGAAACTATAGAGCAAAAATGCCAAAAGCCCAAAGGAACCTTTCGTGGAAGATCGAATAACCTTTACCCAACCATAGAGCATACTCGGAGGAACTTGGCTCACGATGCCGGTTGTTGGAAAATCCGGGTTAGTTTTTGGTAACAAATGTTTCTATTCATGTGAATAGTGCTCAGGGGAACGTGAGAATAGTAACTTTTTGAGTGGAAATATAGGCAAATCTTTGATCTGAAAATAATGACGACTAAAATAGTTATGAGAGAGATAATCACCCAAATAAAGAACACCAGAAATTTACAAGGTTCGGCAATAGCCTACTTCCTTGGGAATCAACGAACAACTTCCACTAATGAAAGAGAAAATACAAGCTTAAGACCACAAATCAATTTCCTAAGAAATTGATGCAAAAAGTAAATACCCAAAATAATTGGGTAATACTACAAATAACCTTAAGTGGATGGGGAGAGGTGTATTTAGAACAAAGAAGGGAAGCCCCTTTTATAGGCTAAAGGGAGAAAGCAAAACCCACATCAAAACGATGTGGGATTGCATTTTGACAAAAACAACATAGATTTTTGTCCAAAGTTGAGAAAAGGGGCTCATGGTAGTCCTTCACCTGGACATTCTCATATTCTGAACCTAGAGGAGTAGTAATAAATCCAGAATCTTGTGTTGGCAACCACGGATCCATCATAACTCTAATATTGCCTCAATCCCCCACTCTCATTCGACTGTGCTTCCTAAGGTCCCTAGTATTCCATATACCACGCCAAGAAGGGTCCGTAATCAACTTCCAACCTTGTTTACTTAAAAGGGCAAGATTAAATTCATACAGTTTTCAAAATCCAAGTCCTCTAGCTACCTTTGGAGAACATAATCTATTCCACCGTGCCCAAGAAATACCTTTCCCTCCATTAGATTTTCCATCCCACCAGAATGATTTAAACATACTCTCAATATCTTTACACACTCCTTTGGGAATAGGGTACGACGTACATAGTGTTATATACGTGAGGATTCTGAGAGAGAAAAGTAAAGGCGCGAAAGACCATTACAAAGAACAAAACTTCGGAAAACACATTATCTGAAAATGTCGAGTCTCGTGAGCGTCACGATCTCCTTAAAACATATTCGTCGTCTCCCTAGTGCTTGGAGAAGTCACTTCGACGTCGTTTCCAGGCTCTGACGACGGACCCAACCAAATACACGAACACACAGACAACCAGAAACGATGAAACTGCATTAAGAGGCTATCACCCAAACACCACACTCTTTGATGGCTTCAAACAAAAAGCCTCTACTTTACGAATAAGGAAGTCACCACTTTATAGAGGTAAAGGTGAGACCCTTAACATTCGAAACCAGATTGTGACGACGTTGGACTCCACATACTTTGGACTCGGGTAAATGACAATGAATGTCATTTATTCCAACAATTCCCCACATGAATGACATTCATGACCAAAGATCCTAAAAGACTAGGTGATAGATTCATCAGAAGAAACCTGCATAGGAGAGGTAGGTGTTATCCTTTGAACCTTCCCTTGTAAAATATGTTTACTCTACTAACTAAACAGTACACATGATGTCCTTGAACCATTCTGTCATTGGTGTAGACGATGACATATTCCACACAGGAATCTTCCTAACATATTTCAGTTCTCACTTTTATGTCCATTTTGGCCATGGACATGCGCCTTGTTCTACAAGAGTTTAATAGGAATTGTGCCCCATTCAATTTCCTCTGAAGCGGCCCCACTTCACTCTTACATAGGTGATCTCTCTGTAAATTAAGAGTAGCTTATGTTACTCTTCGCCAATGCTTAGAGATCATTAAAAGCATAACTTAACCTTCCTTATGAGGCATCTTGTTCATCATAGGAATGGACGATATCCCCACATTGATTGTTTCAAAGTCTTTACAATTTAGTTGTCCCTTTGAACCTAGATCTTGGGATCTTCAGTCAGCTAGGTTGGGTATTCATTATATCGACTTATTCTTTTACGACTTTAGTCCAATTCACTTCGATGATTTTTCAACCAACTCTCTGTTTAACCCTTTGGTTAGTAGATCCACAATGTTATCCTTAGATTTTACATAATCTAGAGATAACCCAGATTTGAGTTGTTGTTTAATGGTATTGTGTCTCGACGGATATGTCTAGACTTACCATTATACATCTTGTTTTACGCTCTACCAATAGCAGTTGACGTCATAATGTATGCATATTGGAGGCGGCTTTGGCCACTGGAATGTCCTCTAGGAAATTGGCGTAGCCGATGCGCCCTCTTCCCCACATTTGACCACAGTGCTATAAACTCGGATTCCATTGTGGATCGGCAATAGCCGAATCTGTTTTGAGGATTTCATGATACTTGCATTGCCTCCCGGTGTAAAGACATAACCACTATGGGATTTTGAGTCTTTTAGCATTAGATATCAAATTAGCATCATTGTATCCTTCAAATGCAGGGGATATCTTGTGTGAGTGCAGCCAGCAGTCACGAGTGGAATCGTAAAGTATTTTAATACTCTCATTATTCCTTGCCAATGCATAGCTCGAGTTGCTCGTGTACCTACTGGTTTGTGTGCATAGGCTATGTCTGGTCTTGGCCGCAACTCATTAAGTACATTAGACTCCCTATCACCTAAGTATTCTACTTGAGCAACACTCTCTCCTTTATTCTTGGAAAAGTGTAGAGTTACATCTCACCAGGTGTTGCAGGTATGCAGTTTATCCTTATCAAACTTCGAGAATATTGTCAGCATAGTGTGACTAACTTAGCACGAGTCCATCTGATGTTCTTTTGATTTTTATTCTAATAACATCCTTGAGTCCCTATGTCTTTCATGTCAAATCTTGTATTCAACATGTTCTTGGTAAGATGTAATCATCTTATCATTACTCACGGAACCAATCGGCATGTCATCGTACAAACATACAATGACGTAGCCATGTTCATCATCTTTGACATAGACACACTTGTCCGCGTTCATTGAATCCATAGCGACAACGTAATATTATCAAAATTCTCATGTCATTGTTTGAATTGCTTGTTTTAATCCACGAGTTTTGCAATCTACAGACTTTCATTTCTTGTCCCGGAGCCGAAAACCCCTCAGGTTGCTCCATGTAGATTTCTTCATTAAGTCTCCATTTAGAAGGCTGTCTTGACTGTTCATTTGATGTACCTCAGATCTTTTAGTGCGGCGATTTGCAAACATATCCTGTGGAGTTTATTCTGCGTCACGGAGAATGCGTGTCAAAAATAATCTGAACCCTCGGTTTGCCCATAGCCTTTGATCACAAGTCTTGCCTTTGTATTTGTCCTAATTAGTCTACTTTCCGTTTCTTAAAAATCCACTTGGAACTTAGGGTTTGGCTTAGATGGAAGATCTACTAATTCCCAAGTATGGTTATGCGATATGGAATCAATTCACTTTTAACCTCTTTCCATGAGACTCTCAGTAGAGTTCACTTTGCCTCTTTATGGGTTTGAGGTTCCCCTCTGAGGCATGTATTCCGATGGACGAATGATTTTCATATCCTTGCCCTTTTCTTCTTTGGGTTCTAGCTCTACATCAGTATCTTCATCCTGACTATTTTCATGAATAGTCTCCAACACTCGTTTTGATGAACTAGGCTTTCCCTTGGATCCGTATGGAAACACATCCTCAAAGAATGATGAATTCCTCGATTCCATTATCGTGTTCTGGTGAATATCCGGGATATTACCATATAATGAAATCGATAAAGCGTGCTGATATGTGCATAACGATGAAGATGCAATCAATAGTTTTAGGTCTATTCTCACCTTTTTGGGTGGAGGAAGCGCCACTTTAGCGAGACATCCCCACACTTTCATGAAGTATTTGTAGGATGGCTTCCATTCCTTTCCATAACTCATATAAGGTCTTTTTACGCTTTCTTTTTAGGTACCTTATTTAGAAGGTAATTAGCAAATAAAATAACTTCTCCCCCGTGTTTTTGTGGTAGACCAGGCTTATCAGGCATTGCATTCATCATTTCTTTTAAGAGTGCGATTTTCGGCTCCAGCCACTCCATTAGATTGTGGCGGGCTTGGGTGTGTGGTTTCATGTATAATCCATGTTGAGCACAAAGGTCAACAAATGGCGATTCATACTCTCCACCTCGATCACTTCTCGACACTTTAATTTTCCTATTGAGTTGATTCTCAACTTCGTTTTTGTAGAGAACAAATTTCTCTATCGCCTCACCCTTACTTTTAAGTAAGTACACATAACAGTACTTGGTGCTATCATCCACAAAGGTAATAAAATATTTATTACCACCTCTTGTTTGTACGAGCTTCAAATCACATATATCACTATGGATTAAGTCAAGAGGTTTAGTGTGTCTTTCAATACTTTGAAAAGATGACCTGGTTAGTTTTGCCTCAACATAAGTTTCACACTTGTGCTTTGCATAAATTTGGAAAGTTGGTATATGATTTAAGTTGATTAATTTACATAATATATCATAATTAACATGTCTACAATCTACCATGCTATAGATTAGATGACTCAGTATAAGCGGAATAACTAGATTTATTCATTTAGAGCTTAATATTAGTCATTACATTAAGCTTCCACATCACAGCCACTCCTTATACCTTTCCGGCATACATTCCGCTCTTTGATAGAACAAATTTATCTGACTCAAACACCAACCGAGAAATCCATGATTGTTCGACAAAGAACGGACACCAAGTTCTGCAGATTTCAGATTTTATATAACACATTTGTTAGAGTCAGCTCTTTCCCAGAAGTCATCTTCAAGACCACCTTGCCTTTCCCTTTGATATCCGATGTGGCAGAGTTCCCCATGAACACTTTTTCTCCAGTCTCAATTGGTTCAAAGGTGGAGAACATCATCTTATCAGAACATACATGGCGGGTAGCACCAGTGTCAATCCACCATTCCTTGGGATTTGATCCCACCAAGTTCACCTCAGAGATCACTGCAGTGAGGTCAATTTCAGACACATCCTTGGAGATGTCGTCAACCACATTGGCTTCCTTGAGTTTGTTTGCTCTTGATCACGCGATGAAAGATTTGTGACCTTGCTTCCTGATTGAAGCATTTCCCGATGAACTTTGCTTCTTGAACCTCCCCCTTTTGGTCCCGGCTTAGTGTCTTTTCCTTTGTTGTTGCCTTTTGAACTTGGAACCTTGACCATGTTCCACAAAAGTTAACCTTAGCGCCTCATTGGGATTGTGTGCCATTCCTTCCAGATCATTTATTGTCTTCTTGTCGAGTCGAATAACTAGATCTTCGATGCTCATCTCCTTTCTCTTATGTTTGAGGTAGTTTTGAAGTCTTTCCAAGCGAGAGCGGTTTTTCGATATGCATTTGCCACTTGAAAAGTTTAAACAACATCATTCCGACATGGATCTGTGGGATTACTTGAAGTTCTTGGACTTGACTGACCACGATCTTGGAATCTACCATTTTATAATCGAGGAATCGGCCTCTGACAGACTTTTGGCCCAGGCATCCCTCGAGTTTTATATTTAGGTCTAGTGATTCCCATGGCTCCTTGGCTTGTTTTCTTATCTGTATACATTGTATAGAGAATCGAGTTAAAGCATTCATGGCGTAGTTCACAGAAAGTCGAATGTTTCCAGCATCCACAACGATGACTTGGATATCAGCTCACTCTCTTTCTTTTGAGCTTGAACTTCTTAAGTGAGAATCTCGCGAAGATTTAAAGGTGGTGAAATAGAACAACATCTTTTGTTGCCACCTTTTGAAATTAAGTCCACTGAATTTCTCTGGTTTTTCTCCAGGTGAGACAAAGATAGGCACCGTAGTAGGCATCACTTTGGTCGCTTGTGTCCTGACGGGGTTGCCACTTGGCAGTCCGGTGGGAACCGTGGTGTACGAATCAATGTCCATTTCTCTGCAAAATTATAGAAAATTGGTCGATTTTACATTCAGGCAATTGCAGAATAATTGGAATTAACACGTAACAAAGTATTCCCGGGAAAGGCGGTGGGAGTAAAGCTTAGAGCAAACAACCTCCTTAGACGAGAACTTCTGTTTGTGGTTTCCAAATTCCCTAGAAGACCCGCAGAAGGAATTAGCACAAACTCACAAAGTGAGGGGCAGGGTTTTAACCTAAAAGACTTTTCTCCTTATCATATATTCCTCAAGAAAATATCACAACAAAGCATGTGGTTTATTGGGATGAGCCTTGGCTCTTGAACTCAAGGTCTTGAGTTCCATTCCCTCCTTTGTATTTTATTTATTTTACAAAGGACTTTCCAATAAACCAAGTTGTTTGTTTGGTGTTTCCTTGTCAACGATTGGTTCTCTCTTGTATCCAAAAAGGAAAACCTCAAGGCCAAATATGGTTTTTTCTTTTTCTTTTTTTGTTTTTTTTTTCCTTTTTTTTTTCCTTAAATTTTTTTTCCTATGTAACCAAAAGGAAAACCAAAGGGACTAAAGCTGTTTTTTTTTTTCTTTCTCCCTTCCAAAACCAGAATGCAAACCAACGTTTTTGGTATATATATATATATATATATATATATATTTTCTCCTTTCAGAAATTTTTTTCGGTGACTTCTTCTTCTTGACCAACCAACTCACATTTTTTTTTTTTTTTTTTTTTGAAGAACAATGTTGTTTTTAAGTTTGTTATATACGTACAAAGTTACGGAGAAAGTAAAGGCTGAAGACCATTACAGAGCAAACCCAGAAACGATTATCTGAAAATGCAGGAGTCGTGGCGTCCGCGATCTCCTTAAAACAAATTCGTCGTCTCCCTGGTGCTTGGAGAAGTCACTTCGACGTTTGTTTCCCAGGATACAACGGTGGACAAGCAGTACCTCAACACCTAGACATTGCTCAGCGACTGAAATACGTCGAAGCTATCGCAAAACACCGCCTTTCTTTGATAAGCTGAAAACAAAAAAAGCCTCTCTTACGAATAAGGAAGTCTACCTTTATAGGCTAAGGTGGACATAGCTGTCGGAAACCAGATTTGGCAAGCTAGCGTTGGACTCCGCCCGCTGGACTCCTCAAGGAGTAAATGACAATGAATGTCATTTATTCCAACACATAGTTCGGAATCTCCTGTGCTATAGTCTTAAGAAGGATTTCTTTGCCAGCTTGTGATAGCTTTTTAGAATTCCAATTGGTTAACCGCTTCCACACACAATCTTTTAAATAGTTAAACACCTGCCGCTTGCTCCTACCAATGAGAGAAGGTATGCCCAAATATTTTTTGTGGTCTAATGTTCCACGCACTTCCAAAATTGCACAAATTATGTTCTGTTGCGATGCGCATACATACTTTACGACTAAAGGAGATTGAGAATTTATTGAAATTAACTCTTTGCCCTGTTGTTGCTCCATACTCCAAAAGGGTCTACCTGACATTGTGAGCTTTAGTCTGTTTAACTCGAAAATATATAAAACAGTCAGTAGTAAAAAATAAGTTTGATATAATTAGGGCCCATAGGCTATTCTACACCATGTATGTGCCTAAACTTTCTTAGCCCAGGCCAGAGAACTAAGCACCTACGCACAGGACCGTAGACAAATAAGGGGATAAAGGATCCCTTTGCCTAAGTCCCCTCCGAGGTATCACGGGCCCCCAACTCCATACTATCCTGTAAGATGGTAAACTTAACTGTAGAGATGCAGACCATTATAAGTTGGATCCATCATTCATAAAAGCCCATCCTAATCATAATTGCCTCTAAGAATCCCCATTCAACCCTATCATAGGCCTTAGCCATATCCACCTTTTACGCCGCAAACCCATGTTTACCTTGCGTCTTTCGTTTCAAAGAGTGTAATACTTCGAACGATATAAGGATGTTATCCATGATCGATCTCCCTTTTATAAATGCACCATGTGTATGTGAGACTACCGTTGGCATAACCTTTCAGAGCCTATTCGCCAAAACCTTAGCCATAATTTTGTAAATAACATTACACAGGGAAATAGGTCTCAAGTCTCCCATACTTTCTACAGGTTGCTTCTTTGGAATAAGCACTATGTGAGTGTCATTGAAACCATTTGGCATAATGTTATGAGTAAGGACTGATAAACAAGTTGAACTAACTTCTGACCCAACAATATGCCAATACTTTTGGAAAAAGGCCAGATACATCCCATCTAAACCCAGTGACTTATCTGGATGCATGAAAAATAAAGCTTTTGTGATTTCCAATTTAGAGTTTGAAGCCATCAATGTCTCATTATCTGCCACTACGATCACTCGTCCGACTGCATTCAAACATGAACCTTGTTGACATCCCTCCGACGTATAAAGTGATTGAAAATACTCCAAAATGACCCCATAATACATCCCATTCTTATGATCTCTCCATACCCCATTATTATCTTTCAATATGAGGATATGATTTTTTTTTTCCATCTAGTTGAAGCCATAGAATGAAAATACTTTGTATTCATGTCACTCGATGCCAACCAAAACTGCTTTGAGCGTTGTTTCCAGAAGACTTCGCTCTGATGCAACAAAGCGACATACCAAGATTTGGCAATAAGAAATTCCCACTTACTTGTGCATCCTTCCTACCTTTGTACCGCGCCATTTGAGAACATCAAAAAAGTGTTCTCCAAAAACTCTTTTTTGTTATTTAAATTTAGGTCTTGTTTGGTTGAACTGATTGGAGGAGCAATTAAAAGTTGATAACTAATTCACCCTCAATAAGCTCTTGTAGGGTGCTTGGTAAAGACATGTAATAAGCTCATAATAGCTTATTAGGGCTAACCAAGAGCTGATGGGAAAAGCTACAAATCGTAGTTTTTTCTTAAACGCTCCTATAAAAATGTTAAAATTTTCATTTGTATCCTCTTCTCTCATTATTTAAGTAAAGTTTTTAAAAAATTGGTTATATGGAAAAAAAATTATGAGAAAAAAAAGAGGAAATAAATCAACAAAGATTTTGGTTGTTAGGGGAGAGTCCAATTCAATTTCCACTCTCTTGAGAAAGATAAATAGAAATATGGTAATGGAAAAATTATTTTATATTTTCTACTCTTACCAATAAAAATATATGATGTTTTTAGATCATATATATTTTTAATTTTTTTTAATTTTTTATTTATGTCAAAAATAATTATCTAATTATATAAAATAATTAAAGCAATAAACATATAAATTATTATTATTTTTAAATATATTTAAAAAATTTAAATTCTCAAACAAATTTTTATTTTTATAAACTTCTATGTTACTTATTATTTTATAATTTTGAGATAATATTTTTCTTCAATAATTTTATCAGTAAGTTTATCTTTTTAAATTGAAATTTCATTAATAATAATAATAATAATAATAACAATAATTATTTTACATACATATATATATATATATATATATATATATATATATATATATATATATATATATATATATATATATATATATATATATATATAAATTTGTTTTAATTTATTTGTGATTATTATATTGATTCATTTATTTTTAAATTTTTAATTTTATTATTTAACCTGATAAAATCATAACTCGAAATAGACTCTACTTTAAATGAATTTTGTATGACACGATTTATAGATATATTAACATAGAAATAAAAATAAATAAATAAAGAAAGATGAAAAACTTCATAACAAAAACTTAAATATTGTAATTAATTTTATTTATCATAAATTATATATTTAATAAATTGTGCTTAATGGCCTATGTGACATCATAATAATAGATTTTTTATTATTTAAAAAAAACAATTTGTTAGAGATAGGATTAAAGTTTTTATTGTACTTTAGTTTTATTAATATTTTGGTCTGATGAAAATACAGGGGAATCGAAATCAAACAAGGTGAACAAAGTCTAGCATTAGAGATAGGAAAAAAAAGAAAGTCTTTTGACCTGTGTAGGGTGGTCTTATGTTATTTTTCTCCAACAAAATTCGAGAATCCCATTTAGGTATTTGCTTGTGTATTTGCATAGTTTTGAGTGGAAGTTTGGTTGCGGCCTTGCTTGTTCGTATCATCGCTCAGCACCAGAAGTCACTAAAAACAACAGTAAATTTATTAGCACTAGCTATCAACGTCATATATATGCATTGTTTTTATATATCTCTATCATGTCTATATAGGTAAATTTACATTTAATCAACTACCAGCTATCAAATACTTTACCAAGTAATAATTTATAATCATTCTGGATTTCATCAACCACCAGCACCGGCTACTAAATTTCACAAACACCAACTCTTATTTACCCGGCCTGCGATAGCTATGAAACGGGGCGCGAATAACTTTGTGTTTTGTATGTTTTCACAAAAAAAAAAAAACAAAAACAAAAACAAATTGGAAACCAAACAAGTTTCCTTATTTTTCTTGTTCTCCTTATTTTTGAAAACAAAAATAATTTTTGGAAACAGTAAACAAACATACCCTTAATAATCTTAGGAGGGTTTATGTAACTTCTCTTTCTAGAAGATATTAGGTACAAGATTAGGTTTCATGCACTCAAACTATAAGGATCATATATTGAAAATTTCGGCCTAGGACCATTAAGAAAGTGGATGATAAAATCATTGTTGCTCATAAGTATTTCATCAATCGCCTTTTTTTTCAAACAAACCCTTATTAGTTTGAAGGTAGTCAACAAAGCTCAAATGAATGGTATAGAAAAGGAGCTTATTTGGATGATTCCATAGAATGGGTTCTTGGTTAATAATTACCTTATTTGAAATGTCAATTTTAGTAGAAGAATTGTTGTCCTATTTTGTATGCCGGCAAATATAACCTTAACATGGAGTTTGTATGCCGGCAAAGCAACCAACTTCCATGAAACCCCAATACAAATTAATAAATTATTTATAATAACATGTTTACATTGTGATAAAACAAAGGAGAAGCATAATCATCAATTATTTAAGTAGCATGTCAAGGGAAAGAGTAAAGCAATACAAAGGAAAAGGAACTAAATGGTATAAGCAAAGTAAACAAATAGAAATATGCAAGCCCGGAATGTGGACCCTTAACTTTGTGTTGATCTTCATTCTCCCACTTTCCACCTATAGTCTTCTAGATGCTTTCAATGAAAGTGGTGGTTTTGGCTTACTATCATATTTTAATCTTTGTTGTCAAATTTTCTAAAAAATAAATTATAAAAAATTTGAGAAGTTTCAAAGCTCCGTTTGGATAACAAAAGTCTAACAAGTACTAAGAAACGTTAAAAAAAGAAAATGAATGTTTGGTATACCTTTTTTGAAAACTATTTGTTATAAATAACAAGGAAAATATGAAGAATATGTTTGAGTTCCAATTTTCTTTTGTTATGAAAAATACAAAAAACAATAAATTCAAAACACAAAAACATTTTTCAAAGAACGCCAAAGGCTATTTGGTTCATGTTTCTAAAAACCGTTTTTGAGAATAATTTTTAAAAACACAAAGAACATCATTTTCGTGTTATAGTATCAACAGAATGAGCTGGTTTAGCAGCACAAACAATCATCTTCACATCATATTTGTAATGCAGCAGGGCATATGTTGTATCAATGGCAATCCATCCACCATGCCAATGAAAGGAATGCCTTTTTTGGTCTCTCACCTCATGCTGGAGCTGTAGCATGGTCGAGACCCACTACTGGTTGGTTGAAGGCAAATGTCGATGTGGCGATGTTTCACCATCGAGGCAATATAGGAGTCGGCTGTATTGTAAGAGACTATTACGAACTATTACTGTATTGAAACTGATTCTTTGCAAGTGGTGCAAGCTTTATTGTCTGAATCATGTGGCCGATCCCTATTTCATTTGATTATTAAAGATTGTAAGCATTTGTCAAGTTTCTTCCAAGATTTGCAAAGCTGTTTTGTTAAATATGGTGGCTCATCTGCTAGCACAAGCTGCCTATTCTAAGTCAGGACCTCATGAGTGGCTTATAGACCATTCGTTTATTTCTCATGTATTGTTGAGTGACAACTCTTATTAATCTAAGTTTAGTTTGGATTCAAAAAAAAAAAAAAAAAAAAACTTGGACTAATTAAAATTTATATGTTTTCAAACTATTTAATTTTATACTAAAAATAAAATGAGTTTGAAATAGAAAATAAAATCATTTGTAGATTAAATATATTACACATATCTTACTACTATATATATTCCCTCTATAAATATATATATTTGTAATCTTTCAGTATCATCATCAAGTCTACGGCACACTTTTCAGTCAATTCAACAACTTACCTATTTGTGCCTTATGCCTAAGATCATTGAGAAAGAGGATGATAAAATCATTATTGCTCATAAGTAGTATTTCATCAATTACCTATTTTTCAAACAAATCCTTTTTAGTTTGAAGGTAGTCAACAACTAATTTATTTCAAGAATATTTGTCAAAAAAAAAAAAAAAACTAATTTATTTCAAGAAGAGTCTTTACAATGCTTCCTAAGAAGTTTTGTTCACAAAGCAAAGCCAAAATGCATGGTGTAGAAAGGGAGCTTATTTGGATGATTCCATAGAATGGATTCTAGGTTAATGTATTACCTTATTTTCAATGTCAATTTTGGTAGAAGAATTCTTGTTCCATTTTATTCAAATATCTCATGTGAAATGTCATATATAACCTTAACATGGAGTTTGTATGCCGGCAAAGCAACCAACTTCAATGAAACCCTAATACAAAATTATAAATTATTTATAATAACATGTTTACATTATGATAAAACAAAGGAAAGAATAATAATCATTTTTTTTTTTGAAACTAGGAGAAGCATAATAATCAGTTATTTAAGTTGCAAGTCCTTTTAATGGAATGAGTAAATACAAAGGAAAGGAACTAAATAATATAAGCAGAAGGAAACAAATAGAAATATACAAGTTCCAATGAGGAGGACCCTCAACTTTGTCTTGGTTTTCAATCTTTCACTTTCCACATATAGTCTTCATGATGGGGTCAATGAAACTAATGGCTTTGGCTTACTGTATATTTTAATACTTGTTATGAAAATTTCTAAAATTGATTTATTATAGAAAATAAATTTAAATTTTTGAAGAAGTTTCAAGGCTCTGTTTGGATGAGAAAAAACCTAAAGTTTTTTTTTTTTAATTTTTACCAAAAAGTCAAAGGAATTAAAAAAAGAAATTTAGGAAGAACATTCTCATTCTTTTACTTGCTTATCCATCAACTTTGTTTTAAAAATTCTATATTTTAACTCTTCAAAAATAGAAAAGAAATAAATATAAAACTTTTGTTTTTCCTTTTCCCTTCTTTTTTTATTCTCTTATATTATATTTTATTTTTATAATATAAAATTGAAGAAAAATACAAAAGAAAGTAAATATAAAGAAAAATAGAATTAAAAATATACTTAAAATCCATAAATATTTTTATATATTTCTTCATACCCATTAACATATTTTCCTCCATCATATAATATTATATGATCCAGAAATTCATAAATTTCTACTTAATTTTGATAGTATTTGATTTTTTTTAATGGTAAAACGAAACGTTATAGTAAATTATATATATATATATATATATATATATATATATATATATATATTAAGATTTATAAAATAAAATAGAAATTTATTTCAATTGGTTTCTTGAAACATTTTCTTTTAAAAATTGAGAAACATTATTATTTCAAGAAAATAAGGGGAAATTATAATAAGTGATCACCACCCTCCCTCTATTTTCTCTCTTTCAAGTCATTCTTTTTTAGACGGTGATTTTTTGGTAATTCTTAACTTGAAATCATCAATTACATCATTTCTTTTAGATTTGAGTTTTCTCGACCAATAAAGTGGTGTCTTCTATATTGATCAAGGTTTACCTTTGTTTTTTTTTGTTTTTGTCGTTAACCTATTACGACGTGTTTTGTCGCCGACTTGTTGCAGGGTGTAATTATGTCGATGATTAGCTTCTTCATAGGTTTTCGTATTGGCAGTTCAAATGGTAAAGTTCAATCCGATAGAGTCATAAAATCAAATTTTATTTTGGAATCTTAGATATTCTAAGCATTTTTTAATCATCAAATGTGTAGGCATTGAGCCCATAATTTTTGTTATTAACTTGGACTTTGTATCATCCTCTAAAGTTTTTAACACTTTTTATTATGTGTATCGATTGTGTTATTAACCTGAATCAATAAATTTATTTATTTTATTTTTTTAAATGAAATATCTTTATACTTTTTTCTCATAAAAATATCAAAGAAAGTTAAGTATAATTAAAATTAATTAAAATTTATGTGTTTTTAAATTATTTAATTTTATAGTTCAAAAAAAATATCATTCATCCTTAAAACAGACAAATGAGCATAAGAAGGGAAATAATTTACAACCTTGAAACTAAAGTATATTCAAAATTTTATTTAATTTCATATTAAAAATTAAAATAAGAAAAATGAATTTGAAATAATATATATATATTTTTTAAATTATATGTTTTATATATATATTTTTTTACATTTTATTTTATTTTTCCATATTCCCCTCTCTTTCTCTTTCTCTCTCTCCCTAGCTTAACCCAATATTAATCATCTAAATTTTACAATACTCCTTTGTGTCAATTCAACAACTTGTCAAAACCAATAGAGAAAATGGGTCAGTCATGAACCTTGGTACTTTCCTTCTGTCCGGACTATGGCTATCTAACACATTGTTTTATGTTTTATTCTTATTCTTATTTTATTTGACTGAATTCAATTTTCTAGCTAGGTTTGACTAAACTCTGGTGCCTTTACAATAAGTCTAGTTCAAAACACAATATAGGTAAACAAACAAAATAATTAATTAAAAATTAAAATGATTTCTTGGTGGGGAAAGATTCATGGGCAAGCCTCCAAGATATGGACACAAAAATAACTCCTAATTGTTTATTAATATTAGGGTAGAAATTGACATAATTTTTTTGTTAATTATTTGTAGGATAATTATTAATTGTTAATGCTAAACCAAAACTCAAAACCCCAAAAGAGGGTAAGGAAAATGATGGGTAATTATCTGTGTTTCATACCTAATCATAAGAAAACCATCAAAGAACTTTCCTTTCAACAATTACTTTATACCTTCTTTTATGTTAGCCCACCAACTTTTTCCTATAAAGTTATTTTCTTTAACTTTTGTGGAAATTTATTATTAGAACAAGTTTCATATGTGTAATTACGCAAAACAAAATATTTACAGAGGCTCTAAAATATGAATCTTATATTTATGTTTTAAATATAGGTGAAAAGTTATACCTTGATATGTTGAGTTCTGATCGATCTGAAATTGATATTTTGTATGCAATTATCTTTATATTATTATTATTATTAAAGAAATTGGAATTAAAAGAGACAAATTTCAAAAATATTTGCAGGTATGACCTATTACAAAAAGTAACTTTTAAAATATCACAATTTCAAACACAAATGACCCTAACAGTATGAAGATAAATTTCTCACATGATTATTAAATGCCCCGTGGACATTTTATCATATCACCGTATTATAGCTATATTTTAAGGACATTTTTGTTCCAAATGTATATTTTTGTACCTCCTTTTTGCATTTCAAAGAAAAAGGTTATTTTGGCAAATAAGTTTATTATTATTATTATTGACAATCTATATGCAATTATCTTTATATTATTATTATTATTATTAGAGAAATTGGATTAAAATAAATAAATTCTAAAAATATTTACAAGAATAACCTATTACAAAAATAACCTTTAAAATATCATAATTTCAAACAAAAAGGACCTAATAGTGTAAAGATAAATTTCACCCGTGATAATTACATCCTATGGGCATTTTATCATATCACCGCATTATAGCTATATCTCTAAAGATATTTTTGTACCTCTTTTTGGGTTATTTTAGCAAATAGGTTTATTATTATAAGTTTTATTCTCTCTTTTTTTTTTTTACCATAGATCTAATATCAACTCTCACACATTCAAATTTTTATGCTAATTTCTTGCATGTATGCGGCATTTAGAACCCAATTAGATCACCAGCCTCAAAATAACTCTTATTACTTTTTGCATAAGCAATGAATTTTTTTCTTAAATATAATTCGAGATATATGAATATCTTTACCACAATCATAACATAAAAAATTGTTCCGAATAGGAAAACCATAAGTTATAATTGGAAAGTACCCTACTATTGACCTTATTAGACAAAGTTTAGTACTTAATACATAATAAATGATTGATTTTTATTAATTTATACCATTTAAGGTAACTTTAAGATAACTTACTTTTAAATTATATCAATAGAAATAGATGTGACCTCGTGAAATAAGTAAATTAAGAAAGGAAACGGTTATTTAAAAAAAAAAAAAAAAAAAGAAAAGAAATGAAAAGGTAATTTCTCTGAAATTTTAATTAATTGAAAATTTATTTATACATTTATTTGAAAGTTAAATGTGGTATTGGCGGGTTCTATACTCCACAAAAAAATTGGAATTGAAGCAAATACAAATTACAATATCCACCGCTCATCATTACCAGAAAATTTAATCATACTCTAATGAAGTGGCAGATCATGATTGCCATATTGGTCAGTCTAACCAAGGGCCAGGATGAATCCTCCACTGACCCTCCATGTCCAATGATGCACTCTCTCACCCACCTAAACCCCATGAAAAGGAATGCCTATCAAGAAAACGCTCTAGAGGTTGATTTCTTACCTTCTCAAACCAAGACGGCGTCGTTTCATTTTCCTCACCTAAGAAGTCCCCAACTGAAACGACGCCGTTTTCGCTCCCCCCGCCCCACCTTCTTCAAAGTTCAAACTATTCCTCCGTCTTCTAATTCAGCTTCATATCGATTGCTGAGTTCCCACCTTTGGGTCTTCTCTTTGCCTTTTCGCAAAACGACATCGTTCCACTTGTCTGGTCGGCCGAGACGGTGTCGTTTTGATCTGGTCTCACCGTCTTCCCCATTTATATCTCCCTTTGGTCTTCCGACTCTTCTCCTTCAGCCGGTTCGACCCATCATCGTCATCGTCATCTTCTCCTTCATAAAAGGACGTCATTTCAGACTGTATCCTCTCATCTTCTTCCTAAAAACGACGTCGTCCAACTGCTATCACCTTGTTAACTAATGGCTTCATCAGCTCCTCATATGATTATCATGATATTGTTGGCTATGGCGGTATTGTCGGCTTTGATTTCTCCGGCGAATTCCACTTCGAGAGGTCTCGATCGCCGGCCGCAAAAAACTGGTTTCCGGGTCAGCCTCAGGCACGTCGACTCCGGCGGAAACTATACCAAAGTCGAACGTCTACAGCGTGCAATGAAGCGTGGGAGGTTTAGACTCCAACGCCTGAGCGCTAAAACGGCGTCGTTCGAATCGTCGGTGGAATCCCCGTTGCACGCCGGAAACGGCGAGTTTCTGATGAAAATAGCAATCGGAACGCCGGCTGAGACCTACTCGGCCATCATGGACACGGGCAGCGACCTGATCTGGACGCAGTGTAAGCCCTGCAAGGATTGCTTCGATCAACCGACGCCGATCTTCGATCCGAAAAAGTCGTCGTCGTTCTCGAAACTGCCATGCAAGAGCGACCTCTGCGCGGCGCTTCCGATCTCTTCATGCAGCGGCGGCTGCGAGTATCTCTACTCGTACGGAGATTATTCTTCGACGCAAGGCGTTTTAGCCGCCGAAACCTTCACGTTCGGCGACGTCTCGGTGCCGAAAATCGGGTTCGGGTGTGGGGAGGACAACGACGGAAGCGGGTTCAGCCAGGGGGCGGGGCTGGTGGGACTGGGCCGAGGACCGCTGTCGCTGATTTCCCAGCTGGGGGAGCCCAAGTTCTCCTACTGCTTGACCTCCATTGATGATACGAAAGGTATAAGCACTCTCCTGGTGGGGTCTAAAGCTACAGCCAAGACTGCAATCACCACTCCATTGATCCAAAACCCTTCACAGCCATCATTCTACTATCTCTCCTTGGAAGGAATCACCGTCGGCGACACCCTTCTACCCATCGAAAAATCCACTTTTTCAATCCAAGGTGATGGGAGTGGCGGCTTCATCATAGATTCAGGAACAACAATCACATACCTAGAGGGCAGTGCTTTTTCTGCTCTCAAAAAGGAGTTCATTTCTCAGACGAAGCTTGACGTGGACGAGTCCGGCTCGACCGGACTCGACCTTTGCTTCACCCTTCCCCCCGACTCATCCACAGTGGAGGTCCCCCAGCTGGTGTTTCACTTTGAAGGTGCTGATTTGAATCTTCCTGGGGAAAACTATGTGATAGCAGATTCCGGTTTGGGGGTGCTTTGTTTGACGATTGGGAGTTCCAGCGGGATGTCGATATTCGGGAATTTTCAGCAGCAGAACATGGTGGTGGTGCATGATCTTGAGAAGGAGACGATCTCATTTGCTCCGGCCCAGTGCAATCAGCTTTGAGTTTGTGTCATCCATCATCTCTCCTTTTTCTTCCACTGTTTGTTTCATTTCAGTCTGCCTTTTTTTTTTTCGCTTTAGTTGTCATTTTTCTTATATAGTTTCTCAAACAATATGCATGCTGAAATTAATTACCTTACTTCATATATTTTCTGTTTAACTTATATAACGTGTTATGAACAAGAGGAAGTAGTGGTACTCATAACATTATATTTATCATTATTTATACCGATAATTAATTATAACAATTTAAATGCTGGAAATGGCTGCCATGAAAGTGCCTGAGTACCTCCCGAGGATGAGAAAAAGGAAGCCCCCACCATCTCCACCCCCCTTGTTTTTTTTTTCTCCTTTTCACTTCTAATTTCATAGGTGATCAACAGCTTAGATCTCGAATTTGCCTAGCTAATACCAATATTTGAGGTGACTGCATATCCAATTTAGGGAAGTTTATTAAAAACGCTTTTTAATAAGTTTTATTCTATTTTATTTTATTTATCAAGGGGTTAATTTAACTTTCACTAGCTCACTCATTTATATTTCTTGGTGGGTGAAGCATTGGCTTGAGAATTAATTCTTATTTTGGGTAATTGATTTGTATGAGAAGATGACCAATTATAATAATTGTTTGAATTGAGTGGTGTTATTAAGTCGCTTAGAAATCAATGTTTTGGCTAGTTGGTAAGAGGTTTGTTCAAAAGGAGAAGGGAAATTAGATTTTGAGATTAATTGTTTGCATGTTCATAAAAGATATAAAATCTCGTAGTGCATGGTAAAAAGAAAGCCAAGCTAAATTGGTCGAGCTTTTACAAAGTTTAAAAGGCAAGACATCTAAGGAGGAAGGGGTTGCACGTTCAAGTCCAGTGGAATAATTTACTTAATTGTAACAAAGTGCTTGTTTATAAGAAAAAAAGAAAATGGAATAGAAATGGTTATGCGTGAGAACAAATAAAAACTAGTTGTTTAATATAATTATTACAAAAGTTCTTAGGTAGTATAAAGAATGGTACTATATTTTCTCATCATCATTACGACGAATATTTTATGAATTTAATATTATGTTGGAATTTTGGAAACACGAGGGAAAAAAAAGAAGAGTTTTTTGGTTTCATTATAGAATATAAATTTAAATTAATTAAAATTTTATATAGTTTAAGTTGTTTAACTTTTTATAAATAAAAAATAAGTGAAATAAATAATATAAATAATTTATTAAAATTTTCCCTTATTTATTTTTTATTTTCTCCCTCTTCCCTTCCTTCAAAATTTTCGAAAACTGAACATAACATAAGTTTTTAGGATAAGAAAATTAGCTTATGTCGAAAAAATAAAATAAAATAAAATAAAAATCAACATAATTAGATCAACAAAAATTGTTTATATGCATAGCTTTACCTTTAAGGATAGCTTGGTTGGTTTAGTCTTGAGTTTGCTTTCCAATCAACTAAAAAAAAAATTTCATTGTTTATTTGCTTGCATTTTTAAAAAATTTTCCACATAAATAATAGTAATTGGATATCCCTTTTATGCAATGAAAAACACTATCACATACTTATTTTGGTATGAGTAATATATAAGGTTACAACATTTAAAAGACAGAAGCTCTTTCAAAGCATAGAGTTCATGATTGTATTTGTGGAGAAAGCAAATCAATTTCTTGAGTTGGAGTGACAACTATGGACGTCTGAAACCTGTGGGGAAGAATGGTTGCTCAACGTCCTAACAACCATAAGAATGTTGTGATATTCATATGGATCGCTTAACGTGAGTGCAAAGCTAACTTGCTTTCTTGTAGGTGTGGGACAAGGCTTCCATGCAATCATCAACGCAACTACCCATGTAACGTGCTTTTTACTTTGATTTATCAAACGATTAAGTACATAACATAGATTGCATATTTAGTATCAAAGCAAGAGTTTTGTTGTTGATTATATAATTCTCTCTCTATCTATCTATATATATATTTGGTACTTTTCCTTTGTTTGGATGATACAATTATTCGTAATCATATTTTAGTCATGCCATGGAAAATAATTAACCAAAAGTTAATGGAGCATAAAAGAAACTTCATGACAATATTATGGTCATGTTTGGTATCGGAAAATGTGTTAATGAAAAAGTAGAATGAAAGAAAAATTAAAAGTATGTTAATAAAAAAGTAGAATGAAAGAAAAATTAAAAGTAAAGCTGATAATATTGTAATAACGGTGGATGACCATCCATATTCTTTATTATGGTGGATGACCACCCATATTCTGCATTATGATGGATGACCACCCATATTATGCATAAGTATAATCCCCTCTTACCATTAAGGCTTGTGACCCTTCTTATACCTTTTTGTCTCTTCATATTCAAGATTGTGAGCCTATAAAATGGAGGACTTAAACCCTTTGAAAATATAGATGAAAGACAAGAATTTCTTATCTAAACTCTTTTACTTTTTCACTACTTTTTCATTACTTTCACAACACATTATCAACATGAAATTTTAACCAAACACGAAGTTCTAACCAAACACAAGATTCTAACCAAGTTATTTTAAGGTAATGATCTCACGTTTGATAGGTGTATATATATTTTTACTATAAGTCACGATTTCCTTTTTTTATTATTTGATGCTAATAATATGATTATATTATTATTATTATTATTATTATTATTATTATTATTATTATTATTATTATATATGTTGTTATTATTGTTATTAGTTTTGGTAATTAATTTCAAAAAAATAAATAAATGAATAAATAAAAATAACATATTCTTACACTATCGGTTATGCTTCAATATTAATTATAATCTATATGTGGCACTAAGGTTATTTCCACCATCATTTTTTTTTAATTTTAATGTTACTCATATTATTGTCTTAGAAATTCAAGAATGTCGAATCTTACAAAGCTTGAGTTTGTTGCTCTTGATATATCCGGGAAAAACTATTTATCTTGGATCCTTGATGCTGAAATCCATCTTACTGCTATGAATCTTGACAATGCAATTCAAGAAAAAAAAAACAGGCATCCCAACACAATTGTGCCAAGGCAATGATTTTCTTCGCCATCACTTTGATGAAGGCTTGAAAAATGAATATCTTACGATAAAGGACCCACTTGTCTTTTGGAAAAATTTAAAGGAAAGATATGACCACCAAAAGGCAGTTATACTTCCTAAAGCCCGTTATGATTGGATGCACTTAAGGTTGTAGGATTTCAGAACAGTTGCAGAATATAATTTCGCACTTTTCAAAATTAGCTATAAATTGCAATTATGTGGATAGAAAATCACTGAATAAGATATGTTGGAAAAAACATACTCCACATTTCATGCCTTGAATGTGCTCCTGTAGCAGCAATATCGAGAGCATAGGTTTGCAAAATATTATGAATTAATTTCATGTCTTCTTGTGGCTGAATAAAATAATGAGTTGTTACTACAAAATCATCAATTACGTCCAACTGGCTCTGCATCTATCCCCGAAATGAATGTTGCATCATCTAGTGGTCGTGATCGAAGCCGTGGCCGTGGTCGTGGTAGTGGCCGTTGGCGTGGGCAAGGCTGTGGTCAAAATATTTTCAATCACGAGGAGGTCATATCAATACCACAAAAAAACCACAATAAGTGGTCTAACAATATAACACGACAAGGGAAAGAACAATTTTAGCCTCCTGCGAATTATGAAAATAAATGTTATAAATGTGGTATGAAGGAGCATTGGTCACGTACATGCTATACGGTTGACCATTTAGTTAAACTTTACCAAACCTCACTCAAGGAGAAAAGTAAAGAGAAAATAGAAACAAATTTGATTGATGGTGACGATCCGGTGGATATTACTCATCTTGATGTTTAAGATTTTTTTGAAGATCTAAATGGAAAAATTGATCACTTAATTGGTGATGGAAATGTCAACATCAATTAATATTTTTATTGTCTTTTGATGTTTTATGCATTTTTGTTTTCATATGTTTTTTTTAGTGTCTTTTTCTTTATTTATTTGAGCATGTGCTTATTTGCATTTGTACCAGCCTATTTTATGTTAAGGTATGGATCTTTGTGTTGGATCGCTCGGTTCCAAGATAAATGGTGGAGAGATATGTCTAGCATAGTACTACTACTCATTCAATTCTTTGGGATCAAAAATATTTTTCCCACATAACATTAGTTGAAGCTAATGTAAATACAATATCAAGTCCTGTAGACTTGATTGATGGTTCCGGGAGAGCCACTATTATGTTACCTTGTGGCACGATATTTCATATTAACAATGCCTTATATTCAATCAGATCTAGAAGAAATCTGGTAAGTTTTAAAGATATACGTCATAATTGATATCATATTAAGACCACATATGACAATAATAAAGAATATTTATGCATCACTCATATTGTTTCAAGCTAGAAGCTTGTAGTGGAAAAATTGCACCTTTTCTTCGAGATTATATTATTATACCCTGATAACAACAATTGAATTAAATATGGTGATGAGCGGAAGCTCTCTCACCCCGAATATTTTAATAACAATAGACTTAGGCACCACAAGATTGATAATGATGAAACTGGAAATTATTGAAAGTCACATGGACATCCATTAAAGAACCCGAAGATTCTTTTGTCTAGTGATTATCATCATATTTGCTGTTCCATGAGGAAAATTGATTGTTAGACCATCTCATACAAAAGTCCTTGTTGAATCTCCAATATTTTTCGAACGAATCCAAGGGGACATATGTGGACCAATTCATCCACCATGTGGACCATTTAATTATTTCATAATAGATGCCTCATCTCGATGGTCACATGTCTGCTTGTTATCTACCCGCAATGTTGCATTTGCCAAGCTCCTTGCTCAGATCATAAGGTTACAAGCACATTTTCTAGATTATCTAATCAAGAAGATCCGTCTCGATAATGCTGGTGAATTTATATCTAAAGCCTTTGATGAAGATTATTGCATGTCAGATAGAATTGAGGTGGAACATCCAATTGCTCATGTACATACACAGAATGGCTTAGCAGAAGCCTTTATCAAAGGACTCCAACTAATTGCTCGACCTTTACTTATGAGGATAAAGTTACCTATTTATGCTTGAGGACATGCCATTCTACATGCTACAGCATTGATTCGCATTCGACCATTGCTAATCATAGAAACGATCACCATTTCAATTGGTGCGAATTCGAGTCCAAATCTTTCCCATTCGAGTGTTTGGATGCATTGTCTGAAGTTCAATTGCACCTACCTAACGCACAAAAATTGGTCTGGCGTCGATCAAGAATATACATTGGTTTTGCATTTTTATTCGAGAGTGTCGTTGACCACCCGTCAACTGCTTGAATATCACGTGTCTCATATCATGAGACATGTACACATAGTAAAACGGCCCTTGGGCCCATACATAAATACTCATCAGAACCACATGACTATATACCATAGTTCAAGAGTTATTACATTACTCTTAACAAAACATATCAAAGTTAAGTTCTAATACATATTATACAAAGAAAATGTCAAAGCCCGCAATCCAGGCTTTTTCTTCTAAAGCAGGCCTACAGTGGCGTCGTCCTCACGTACTCTTTGTACCTGAAATAGTGATCCATCGACGGGGTGAGCAATGCGGTAGTGATAATTTTCTACATGGGTTTACTCAGGCAAGTGCACATGTCATGGCAAACAATCACACTCAAGAAAATACATGATCCTACTTGAATGTCTACATGCCCAATCCCATGTTTCGAGTCCTCATCGACTCCCTCACACATGTCTAAGCCAAATGTGAGCAAAAATACAGTTTTCAAGACAAAAGCTTTTTGTCCTCGAAAACTTACTACTGAATTTCGGTAAATATATTGGACTATCCTCCGAGGCGAATTGCTGGATCATTTTTCCGAATAGTCATGGATCCGCCTCCGAGATGAACTGTTAGACCACTCTCCAAGGCAATTCTTCGAAAAATCTTCCTTGAAATTCCTTTCACAATCATTTTCACTTTTCTTTTCATTTTTGTGTCATGCACTTTATCGTTCTAGGGTGCCCGGTGCATATGAATGCGCATTATTCCATTTCCCAAACAATTGATGCTAATATATTTTACATGTATATATTAACAAAAAATTAATTCACATACTAATCACATAATTCATGTTATTCATTTCACAATCGATAGCTATGAAATTAGCTCGCGTGGGCTAATAACAATCCAAGCAATTCATTTTGAATCCGCAACAAACCACAAAATCTGACAAATCCTGCATGAGCAGTGGAACCCTAGGCTCAAACACTATTCACAGCCTGCAGTAGGATTTCTTCACTTTCCCGGTTCAAAGGTTTGAGACCGAAAAACACGGTCATCCGGGCCTCGAAGCAAATCCTATCCATTAAAATGGTTCTTGTAAAGAATAAACCAAATGGAAAAGATCTACCTCTTGGATTTGTCGAACTCATGAAATAGGTGCGTGCGTAACCTTGCCGCGTAGAACAATTTTGCTTCTTGGCGAAGAGGCAGCGGTCGGCAGTAGGGAAATGCAGAGGAAAGTCACACTTTCTCTCTCTAAAATCCTGAATCTCACCCTCCTTTGCGTTTCTTCGATTTGGAGAAGATGAAGACTATTTCTTTTTGTCTTATTCATTTAAACTTTTCAATAATTCCGTCCTTGTCCCTTCATTTAACTATTTGACACATGGCTTAATCTAAGTCATTCCTCTCCATCATTTCACTAATCATGCAACATGTGTCACATGGGTACATGTAATAGGTGGCTTTAATCCGCATCCCATATATCTTTCATGAGCCGTCATAAAGCACCAGATACTGGTCTTTCGAACGTGAAATTCGGTATCCGGAATTCGATGAAATTCGACGTGGTAGCTAGATTTCGCGAGACGATTCCAAAAGTGAAGTCCGTTTCATCATCTGAGATCTAGAATTTTTTTGGATTTTTACCAAAATTACCATTTTACCATTTTTTCATAAAATTAGAATTTTCCTGGGTTTTACAGTTTTGATTCACCATCAATCATCAAGTATCTTGAACCTTTGGCATGAGACATTTTCAGAGCAAGATTTGTGGATTGTTATTTTGATGAGGTCAATTTCCTGTTGTTAGGGGGAGATAAGCTACCAAAACAGGAACAACGTGAAATTATTTGGAATGCATCATCCATGTCTCATCTCGACCCGCGCACTGCTCAATGTGACAAGGAAGTACAAAGAATCACTCATCTTCAAAAGATTGCCAGCCAATTGCCTAATGAATTTATGGATATAGCTAAAGTAACCAAGTCCTATATATCGGCTGCAAATACACTAGCAAACATCAATATACCAATTGGAAAAACTGCTATTATGGCAATTAATGAATCATCTATGACACGCCTGAAGCGTGGTCGTCCCTTGGGTTCAAAAGATTTAATTCCTCGGAAGAGGAAAATAAAAGGGTAACAAAACCCCATTCTTGAAGAAAATAGCACTCCTGAAGAGGCTACTCCCACAATTTCTAAAATCATAACCCTCGAAGAGGAAAGTGCCACTGAAGTGACACATGCCACGAGGAATAATTACTAAAGAATCTGGATCATGAGATATAAGTGCTTTGATGATGAAGCTCTGTTAACATCTGGGAGTGTGGGGTTTAAGAGCATGATTAAACTAATAAGATATTGCACTTTTAGAAACTGCCATAATTTAAAGAGATGTGATCATGAACCACGGTGTGAATGAAGTGTAAGTAGTAAACATGATTGGTCAAATTGGAAAGAAGCAATCCAAGTAGAATTGAACTCTCTAGAAAAACGCAAAGTATTTAGGCTTGTAGTCCCAACACCCAATGATGTGAAACCTGTAGGTTACAAATGAGTGTTTGTAAGGAAACGTAATGATAAAAATGAAATTGCTAGATACAAAGCACGTCTTGTGGCACAAGGTTTTTCACAAAGACCTGGGATTGATTATGACGAAATGTATTCACCTGTGATGGTATTACGTTTCAATATTTAGATGGTCACAATAGGTCTCGGAAAGGACAGACATCGATCTCATGGATGTAATTACTGCATATTTTGTATTGCCATGCTGAAAGCCAAATGGCCCATATATGAAAGTCACTGAGAGATTTCAAGTACCTCAATAAACACATCACAACCACAAAATGTACTCAATTAAGTTGAGGCAGTCATTATATGACTTCTGGCAAATACGGAAGAATGTGGTATAATCTTCTAAGTGAGTATTTGATCAAGGATGGGTATATTAACAATCCTATATGCCCTTGTGTTTTTATAAAGAAATCAAAATTAGGATTTGTTATCCTTACAGTATATATTGATGATATAAATTTATTTGGGACTCTTGAAGAGCTCACAAAAGCAGCTACATATTTGAAGGATGAGTTTAGAATGAAAAGACTTAGGAAAAACTAAATATTGTCTCCGGTCTACCAGTGATATAAGTCTAAATGGAATTCTCATACATCCCGATTTAACATATGTCGAAAAGGTATTGAAACAATTTAACATGGACAAAACTTACATCCAAATTCTTAAGTTCTCCAATGATTGTTAGATCCTTGATCTTGAAATATCATTTCGTCCCAAAGAAAATAAAGCACTACTTAGTCCTAAAGTACCATATCTTAGATACAATTGGTGCTTCATTATACTTAGCATGGTGCCTCAGGCAGATATTGCATTTTCAATGATTTAATTTTTTGGCAAGATTCGAGTTCTGCTTCGAAGACAACGAAAAGGCGTGAAGCAATCTTCGTTCCGCCAGCGGGACTATAGATTTGGGTTTATTTAATTCAAATGAATCAACTCTAAAATGATATGTAGATTCTGGATACCTTTTTTATCCTCACAAGGCCCGCTCACAAACAAGGTATGTATTCACATGTGGCAATACTGCAATTTCTTGGCGATCAACTAAGCAGACTTTACATTTTGCCACTTCACTGTCTTTCTGAGATAATTGCACTCCATGAAGCAAGTCAATGTGTATGGTTAAGATCAGTGGTACACCACATTCAAAATGCATGTGGGTTACCTTTGATTACAAGCATTCCAACAACAATTTATGAAGACAATGTTGCATGTATTGAACAAAATCAAAGGAAGGACCATCAAGGTGACGAACCAAACATATCTCACCAAAGTTTTCTTCACTCACGAACTCGGAGAAGAGTCATAGAGTGATGAAGCAAATAAGGTCAAGTGATAATGTTGCAGATTTATTTACCAAATCTTTGCCATCATCAACATTCAAGAAATTGACATATGATATCAGGATGCGTCGAGTTTGTGATCAGTCAAATTAATACTCATCAGGGGGAGTGTTATCTTCAAGTCTACTACTTATCTAGACATATACACGCTGTACTTTTTTCCTTAAGTCAGGTTTCTCTGCCCCACAAGTTTGCGGTAAGGTTTTAACGAGACAGGTTTCTTTAGTGTCCAACATCACTCTAGATTTACAAAATGTTGTACTCTGTTTCACTTTTGCTACATTTTTCCTGGGGTTTTAGCAAGGTTTCAATGGTCACATTATCTTAGTATGGAGTGGGCATCAAGGGAGACTTTGTGTGGTGGATGACCACCCATATTCTTCATTATATTGGATGACCACTTGTATTCTATACCTAAGTAACTACCCTTATCGTTAAACTGACCTTCACAGAACCCTTTTATCCTCTTTATATTCAAGATTGTGAGCCTATAAAGGAGGGACTTAAGACCAACTTTAACAATATAGATGAAATATAATTAATTTAATTATATTATATATTTTTGAAATCCTTAATAGAAAATTAAAATTGAGAAAATTATTTTTCTTATTATTATTTATTTATTTATTTTGTTTCTTTAGTAATTTCAAGGAATCATGTGCAAATTATAAAAATTGATCAAATAAATGGATAATTTTTTGCTTGTGTAAGCTTCAAGGTTGATGATCTATGATAAAGTAAATATTGGATCTATTAGGATAGAACCCCTTTGAAGTGACATAATGTAACAAAAAATATTTGTTAGTAATTGATATATTTTTATGTTGGCTCCATTTATTATCTTAATTTGCATTAATAATTTTTTTAAGCATTCACACCTCCATTTTTGCATTATACATAACTTAGGTGTATGAAGAGTTGCATAAAATATCAAAGTGATCATGAGTTCCTCGCAAGATGATAATTAAGTTGTCAAGGGTTTGTTAATGGATTTGGACAATCAATTAAAGATTGTAGGACACTACCTCCTAATTTAAGGGATGACTTGTTTTGGCCATTAAGACTTTTCCATGATGATAACTTGTTTAAAGGTAACCACAGTCTATAATTAAACATCAAACATAACTTACATTCAATCAGGACATTGTTTTATGATTGATCACCAAACTATTATATTGCATGGATTTTAAAACTTGAAGGATACTAAGTTTGTGTTGAAGTCATTAGTGGCTTTAACCTAGGAGTAAGACTCCAAAGTCATCATATATTCCCTAATGATGGATCACTATTGATGGAGGCTAGTGGTAATAAATATTCTTGATAAAGACACATGATACATGGAATTTGGATAATGTATTCCCTTATATCATCTTGAGGATATATGATTCAGAAAACTATGGTCATAGTAATTCCTTAGCGAAATTTTATATATGTTTTTCATGAGTTAGAATATGTTAATTGATCATATAATAGGAAGATTTATTACTCAAGAATTGAAGAGGTAATTTTGTGAGGATGTATTACATACGTCTTTAGATCATAGAGACAAATTCATAGAGGGTATATAGTTGGGATAAGCTTAAAAGCATGACATGAAACAACACATCTGAAATTTGATATTCATTTGATGATATTCCAATTTCACTTCTATTCCTCTTTATTTCATGCATTATACTCTCATACCATTCTGGTATAACATCTCATACTTTGTATATGATTTGCGGACGATCCAAATTATGAATTCCTTACAAGTAAATGATTTGTTTACGACTAGTATGTGTACTTAGAAAATCTATATGAGGTTGTAATACACCACCTCCTAATTTAAGGGATGGTTGGTCTTAGTTGTAGACATAGGGTTCTTATGGTAAGTATACTAGTGTGTATATGAAACTACCTAAGGCCTCTAAATCCTATGAATATGAAGCAAAAATAATATTTACACATTTAAGGATCAAAGGGGAAGCCATTAGAAAATTTCACCTTTAATTGGGATGTTCCCATATCAATTCTGCATGGGGGAAATGAAGAACAAAGAATTTGGAAGTCTTAAACACCTAAGATCTTCTACTTGATAACTTAAACCACTATTTAATACTTCAAAAGTATTTGGAAGGGTTAACTCCTTAGCTCCCTCTTTCTCTATAGATGTGGAAAACAATTCTCTCTAAAAGTGATAGAAACCCATGGTCACCGTGGGGGTATTTATAGGATTCTATTACTAGGCTTTAAGTGATTTAATCCCACGAATCACTTATTCCAATCTAAATTAGGTCCTAATTAATTAATTAATTAACAACATAGAGGTCATCTAATTAATCAATTAGCCAAATACATAGATCATGTTTACTATCTCATATGCAATATTACATAATTACCAAAATGCTCTTATGCACAAGAATAAACTAAGAACCAATCTAACCCTCATAAATCATGTCACCATAATTTATGAGCTTCAAGTGGGATTATCATGATTCTTAGGATTATTGGGTCACTCATAATCCAATTCTAAAATTGAATCCACATTCCACAAAAATGAATCAACTATAGTCTAGTATCACATGTAAATAATAATAAAACATAGTTCCGTTTCGAGGCCCGTACTACTCATTGTATGCCGACTCACTAAGAATGGGTTTTTTGTAATCTAACAAGATAGTGCTATCACCTATCAAGATCACTTCTCTAGTCCTTGAATTACATCCCACTTATCATGTGATCCATTAACATACTATAACTCTAATGAGCATATACCAAATTTTCATTAAAGGAAACATGCACTATGACTATAGTCTTTTAGATCATATGTCCCTTGGATTACCTAAGGGACACACTAACTATTTCAGTGGGATATCACAGTGCCTCTATTGAGAACACATGTTGCCACCAACCTCCATTAATAGTGACCTAATCCATTGGGATATATGACCATTTTAGGATTCCAAAACTTGATCAAAGCCTCTAATGAGCATATATATATATATATATATACCATGTGAGTGTGTTCCATTGGGGTATATGATCTATCAAGATCACTTCTCTAGTCCTTGAATTACATCCCACTTATCATATGATCCATTAACATACTATAACTCTAATGAGCATATTCCAAATTTTCATTAAAGGAAACACTATGACCATAGTCTTTTAGATCATATGTCCTTTGGATTACCTAAGGGACACACTAACTAGTTCAGTGGGATATCATGGTGTCTCTATTGAGAACACCTGTTGCCATCAACCCCCATTAATAGTGACCCAATCCACTGGGATATATGACCATTTTAGGATTCCAAAACTAGATCAAAGCCTCATGTTGAATTTGGCACTAACTTAATGTTCTCTCAATATTAAGCATCCATGAAATATAGTAACTTGGTGAATCAAGACAATTGGTAATCTTATATCATGATTTACTATAGGTCTTGTCTAATACACATCACATGTACTAAGCACGGCTCCATAGAGGTTTGCAGAAATCGATAAAACAGTGTCTGCACGTTAGTCAAGCATATGCGTTGAATCTCACGTATCACAAAGTGGCTAGTCAAGTATCGTTCCTACAAGGAGAAGTGTGTTGAATACTGGAATTGGCTCTAGAGTTATCTGGGTCTCAAATCGTAATGAATTATGGCTAATATAACGAAAAGCTGACCTAAACGAGTTGTTAAGTCAATTAATGAGGACTAGGGTTTTGTTTTCCCTTGCTACATTCAATGGATTATAACCTATGTAAAATTTATTATTCAGTATATTAACGGATTTACCCTGACAAGTTGATCGTGCCTATGAGATATCCTTTCTCGAGGTATATTCACCTATCTCACTATTAGGGTTTATCGCATCTATGAATCAACCCTTAACTCCGAGACGCTTAAATGGTTAAACCCTAATCGCCACACTTGGAACCAGGAGATCTCTACTCTCCGATTGACCAAGTGTTACTCTACTCTTTCTCTACTCGGATCTTCGGGAACCTTTATCTCTTGATCTCAGATTCTCAGGAAAAGCATGTTGATGTTGGTCAAACACCACCATGTAGATAAATTACAAAGAATAGAACAAGTTGATAACATATCCATAGATAGACTGAATAAAACTAAATAAAAAACTAATCCATATGAATGTAACAAGAGTACAACAAAACCTTAAAAATAAAACTAGAACATCATATTGTTCTTTACAATCATGGAATTGTTAATCATTAGGTGTTCGAGAAAGAAAGAAAATACAAATACTGGAGTGCTCATGATCTCTCGATCCACGCCTATGTAGTCGTCTCCGTCTCGTATCTCATTCCCCCTTCTCTCATTTCTTCATCCTTTTTGTTATATCTTAAAATTCTCCCCGAGCGAAGTCCCGCGACATCACGACAAGCCAAAGAATATTTCATGACGTTTGAACCGTGGACGCCGGCTGATGTAGTCGCACGAGCCATACGCACCTCAACTGCCACGACGCTTGAGGCTGGGTTCTCCAATCTCCTTCTTCACATCTCCACACAGCCTCCAAATGCCGCCTTTTTCGCATGAAATGCACAAAAAGCTAAGTATAAGATATACGACAATAAACACACTTATTACTAGATGAAATGAACTAAAATCGTGATCAAACGCGGATATATGATAGAGGCGTTTTGCACACTGGCGTACCGCTGATCCCAGAACTGAACAACGCGGCGGCTGACTTAGAATTTAACTTACGTCACAAACAGGCGGATCCAGCGAATATAGTAATCTCAGCGAATAGACAACGAATCATCGACACCGAATCCGGTCAACGATCGTTAGCACCTAGTGATCGAACGACAAACCGTCGCGTGACTACCCACTGAACAGGTGGTGGATTAATGTCTTAGATGGATCAAATCACTAACATTCATCATCAGCGAATTCACGATTTATCGAAGACTTAACACATGAGATCAGATGCACTAGTGATCGACGCACAGTTCATACTCATGGCAAGACTATTCATCCCCAATTACTGTAGTATACTATAATCTTAGATGGACTGCCTAAACCCTTGAATCGATTGTGAACAATTCATCACTCTAAAGAACTCATAACTTGGATCTTCTGTTAAACCTCAAATGTACCTAAGTCATAAATGATGTAAGTAGCATAAAACGAGTATACGCAAAAAATCAATTAGTGCTAAAGGGATAATAAAGAAAAATCAAAAAACTATAAATGAATCCTTATTTGTTAAATCATGTCATGCGTCTTGAGACTTAATCTTCACATGGGTAAGATCCTAAAGTGATCATATATTTCCTATATATTGGGTCATTATTTATGGAAGTTAATAGTAACAAGTATCTCTATAGAGGCATCATGATATTTCAAATAGTTTGATATAATGTCTCCCTTTAAGTTCATCCTTAGGATGTGTGATCATGAAATCTATGGGCATATAGTAATTTGTTTAATAGAATTGGAATTATGATTTTCAGGATCTAATGTATATCATTTGATCACATAAAAGAGTATTTATAACTTAAGGCTTATAGAGATAGTCTTGAACGGTTATTAGCTTTAATCTTGTTAGACAATGGTTGACCAGTTTATGGTAAGAACATAGCGATCGAATGTGAAGAATCCAAACATTTGGTAGTCTATTGTAATCTACACAGGGTTTTAAAGTGTAATTGACTTTGTAGTGGGATGTTGAGCCAACAACAAAATTAGATTTTGAGGGAGCCAATACTATTTATAGGTCCTAACCTGGGTCAAGCTTATATATATTGATAGTAGGATTTTTGAGGGTTGGATGGCTTTTTAGCTTACTTATATGCATAAGGAGATTTTATAATTATGTAAGGTGTTATTTAAGGGTAAGTGAGTTGTATCTCTGGAATAGGCTCAATGACTGATTGAAGTCATGCTAGATTAATTAACAATTAGACACATTGTTTTAGTTAGATTAAGTGATCCAAGCCCATAGTAGGTTCTCAAGTCACTTAAGTTTGATGCATACACCCTATGGGATCTAGGGCATATGAATGAAGTAACCTAGTGTTTCCAACGCTTATAAATATTATTTTATTATTAGATTAATGAATTGAAATCAATATGACTAATTAATTAACAACCAAGTGGACTAGAATAAATAACACAAACCTAATTTGAACTTAAGTCATATATATATATATATATATATATGAAAAGTTTGAGGAAAAGTGTGTTGTTGTTTGGTAGTTAGAAAAAAAAATTACTTAAATTATAGCTACAAGTTCAATATATTTATCTCTTGTTACTGCCCTTGAATTAAGATGCTATAGAAAGTACTTTGGCCTTTACGGTTCTGGAACTAACTTGCATTCCACGTCAGTTCTAATCATAGTCCAGAGTTACCGAGGCTATGACGCCCCTGTACCATGAAACTACTTTAGTCCGAATTACTTTTTGGTTATTCCAGGGACTTCATGTTTAATCCATCAAATCTTCATCAAACTTGATCTCTGAAGTCGCCATCTTAAATTAATATGCTTTGCACACACAACGTCCCACAGGAGAGTTCGGACTATACTAAAGTCCGAACTACAACACAAGCCCAACTTCAAGAACTGTGTCTAATAACACATGCTTATTTATGAAAATGGGTATAAGAGCGGGTCACTCTAAGTTACAGAGTGATATCTGTGTTTGTTCTACTCGTGTGTGTGTGTAAGTATCAAATGGATCCTATGAAGAACGAGATGTCCATAAAATGCCCTTGTATGCTTGATGATCTAAACTATGGTTACTAGAAGGTACACATGAGTATTCTCATCAACTCATTAGGAATGGAAGTATGGCAATCCATAGTGCCAGGCTGGTCCATTCCAACCAAAATTGAGAATAGGGAAGTGGTGATCAAGCTTGGATCATAATGGAACAGTGAAGAAAGAAAAGAATATTCAAGTAACTTCACTGCTCTTTATGCTATTGATGAGTATCCTAAATACTCATTTTGTCCCTATGTTTTACTTAGATTTTTAGTTTTTTTTTAATGTTCAATAAGTGTCCTAATGCTCTAAATGTTTATCTTTGTGATTAGGTCAACCATTGGACGAAATTATGCAAAAATGAGCGGAAAAATGAAGGAAAAACAACAATTCCACCATACAACATGCAGTAGCTCCACTAACTCATCAGGACAAAGCGACGGGGACCAACAGCGAAAATAGCCATTTTTTACCTAATTTGAGGAGGCTTATAAAAGTAGAGCAGAGAACAACGTGAAGGGGAGTTCGAAGTTCAGCAGATCGAGAGAGGTTCCAACTTTAAGGGAGAGAACCCTCCTTAAGGTTTCTCCCCTCTTGTTCTTGAATGACGAAGTACGTACTTTAGGACCAGAGAAAAGGCTTAGTAGTTGTTCTTCAAGATTTGGGAGAAAAACTTGGGGATTTGGAGGGAGAAGATTGAAAACTCTCCATCATCTGGATGATTAGAGTTTATTTTTTCCTTTTACTCATGTTTTATCCTAATTTTGCGTTGTACCAAACCTTAAATATGTTTTAATTCTGTAGTCTAGGGTTTGATTGTATTTTTGACATGAAGTTTATATCTAATTGTTAGATTTTGTTTTTCTATTGTTTCTTATGAATGCACCTCTATTGATTCATACTCAATTTTGTTTACATGTTGATTTCTAATCAATTTCAATATGGTGAGTGGTTCCTTGTGAGATTTGAGAAGGGACTTAGGAATTAGACATAGGTGAATCAACCTAATTAGCTAGGTAGTGTTGAAATTATTGGTAATGAAGAGGTGTGTGAGATTCTTAGGTCTTAAAGCATCTCTAGTGCTTGGGGTTGAGTAAAGAAGCAAGAAACCTAGTATTAGTTGGTAGATTATTTGACCCCAGAGAGGCTTATAATTAAATTAGGCAAGAGTCGCCTTAGAGAGCTTTTTCAAGAGACAATGAGATGGAATTTTGGCTTAGATATAATACGATTGCTCAACTGCACCAAATACCCTAGGATCTTATCATCTCTAGGTATCCCTTAGTTACATAGTTCATTAGTTCGATTAAGCTTTCATTAGTTTAGTTTAGTTTAATTTTTGTTTTGAACTCAACTTTGACCGTGTGGATATTAGAGAAATATTCTAATTTTGGTACTTAGCATCCCCAATTTCCCTATGGATAGATCTCTATACATTTCGTACATTGTATTACTTGACAAACGTATACTTGCGCGGATAGAAACTTACTACACAATTTATCGCACATTTTTTTTACATATCACGCTAACACATATCAAGTTTTTGTTGTCATTGCCGGGGAAGTTGCGGTGTTTTATGCTATTATCAATACTAAGTACTTCTTTAGTACTTCAAACATTTTTTTTATTCCCATTTTGTGTGCCTTTGAAGTTTTTGATACTTTTTTTTGCTTTTTGCTGAGATTTTCAAGTACCATTGGGTTGTGTTTCAAATATATATATATATAAAAGGAGTTGAACTCATTATGGATGCTTTCACTTATTCATCCAATCAAGCTATTCTTGCTCAATTGTTAGCTTAAGTGAATTCTCCCACCAACTAATTCTAGAATGCTGGGTTTGAGGCTAATAATGTTGAAGTATACCTTTACCCTTTGTAGGTATTGTAATGGGCCTCATATGACCATAGATTGACAAATGAAGAATCCATTCATGCAAGCTCAACTACCCCATCTTCCACAAGAAAAGACATTAAATATAGCAGAGATGGCTAGTGCTCATGCTCAGTTCATAAATGAGGCAAGCTAAGTTCAACTAGGGAAGAAATTGAGTATAGTGGAGATGGCTAGTGCATATACCTGATTAATGGATGATGCTACGAAAAATCCAAACACTTAGAAGACCAAATAGAACCATTGAAGTGAATCCGGGAGAAAGAGATTTGGAAATTCATGAAGATGTCTCTTTGAGAAGTGGGGAGAAATTGAAGAAGTAAATGAAAAAGAGGAAGTTGAAGAGTCAATTAAGCAACTGAAGAATAAAGAGGAGTCCACTTCTCCGGAATCAGAAGAGAAGAATGAAGAAGTTGAGATAATTCCGGAGATGACTCCTTGGGCATATGTGTAAGAGGAGCTACCAAGTGAAGACATTCCATACATTTTGGAAGTGGAGGAGGTCATAATACCATTGATTGAATACAAGGAGGCCTCCATCGTAAACATAACAATCACATCATTTGAAGAGGTTGTGCTCAAGCTACTAAATGTGCAATACCACTCTTTCTTAGGGAAGGATGAAGGCAAGAATCTTCAAGCGTTCCGTAGTTGGTAGAGTCAAGTTAGACTCGAGAAAAATGGAGCAGCTTCTTGGGAGGCAACCAAACCTTAGTAATGTTTTCTTTTTCCTTTTTCCATTTCTTAGTTAGTTTTGTTGTTTATTTTTGAATACATTTTCTTGATCTTGAGTTGTTCTTTAGTTTTGTTTTTCAGGTTTTTGGAGTTCATAGTTGGCTATGGAGGTGGAGATTCTTGAAAAATGGAAGTTTAGAGCATCTTGGAGGCTCAAAGAAAAATCAGTTTCAGCACTCAAAATCCATATATTCTTCCTATTTTCAAACCTCCCCTCATTTGAAAATATAGCCTAACCCCTTTTAACACCTTTGCCTCTTTTGGAAACTAGTTCAAACCTTCCCCATTCCCTTCAATTCCCTTTATCTTCATTTTGAAAGCCATATAACTACGGAAATTGTTAAGGGTTTTTGGTTGTGATGTTCTTGGAGCATTGAAGATATTTAGTTGAAAAATCAAGATCATCAAGAAAGGGTTGTGAGTGTCAATAGAAGAGTTTGCCAAGTTGTGCATCACTTTTGGAAGATTGTGCACTCATTGCACATTTCAAGCCTTATGGAGAAGAAGGCACAACTTGCATTTCACAAGCGAGTTGTATTCATTGGAGCAACTTTCGGAGGCTTGCGCACCCTCAAGGGAGTACTCATTATCCCTTCTTGCTTGTGTTTCACATTGAGGACAATGTTCATTTCAAGTTTGGGGGGGTGAGTTCAAGAATTCAATTTTTTTTTCGGAACTTCAACTTATGTGTCTCCTTACCTGTTTTAGTTATTTCTTTTTAGTTGTTTGGTTAATTGCATGTTTTTTTCTTTCTTTCTTTTATTTGTTTTGTGTCTCATGTGAGTTGAATTGGTGCCTAGTAATTGCTGTGAAAATGCATTGGTTTTGTGCTTAAATTGTTTTCTTAGTCAATTTTCGATACCTATGCATTTGTTTGATTTAGGACTTGAGTGTATCTTTTGGTTGTGGGAGACTTGGCTTAAATAACCCTCTTGTTCCTCAAGAAATCATTTCTTAATGAAACTCCTACGTTCACACACACCAGGTCTCATTTATACACTTTAGCTCCAACCTCTTTTTCTCAAATTGAAATTACCTTGAGAGACCTTGACCTTTATAGTGATGAGACACCTTAATAAAGAGGATTGCCAATGTGCCACAACCAAGCAAAAGAAAACAAAAGAAAAAGAGAAAAAGAAAACATAATAGAAAAGTAAAAGAAAAAAAGAAAAAGAAAGAAAAGAAACAAATAAGTGGGTTTACTACAGAAAATGGTTTTTAGAAGAGTGTTCAGTGGTGGTTTGAGGGGAACTCAAATGTCGAACCCTCTTAACTAATCCGGTGGGAGTAGCCACTTGATCCCCATTACGACACTTTTCTAAAACTCTTTAAAGATTGCTTTCCACTTTTAGTTTTTGGGTGAGGTGGAATAAAAGGTGTTTTCTTATCCCGTTTTAGTTAATTTTCTTTCAAAAGTGTGAGTTGAGTTTGGTTGAAGAGTGTTTTAGAACCTTAGTCTATATTTGAGACCTAAAACATCATTTACACTAAGTTCCTTTAGAAAATATCTATTGAGGACTTGGGGGCAAAACTTGCCTTGATCACTATACCATTTGAATACCTTGTCCTTTAGAGATGATAAATACTTTGGGATCCAATTTTGGCTAACATGTTTTCTTAGAACATTTCCAAGCTTTCTCTTGATTTGTTGCTAGCACCATACCCAGCCTCATATCTATCTTAGTGTTTTGTTTTTACAATAGTGTCTTGCTTGAGTACAAGTAAGAAGTTAAGTTTGGGGTGTGATGAGTATCCTAAATACTCATTTTATCCCTATGTTTTACTTAGATTTTTAATATTTTTTATGTTAAATAAGTGTCTTAATGCTCTAAATGTTCATCTTTGTGATTAGGTTAACCATTGGGCAGAATGGTGCCACAATGAGCATGAAGAAGAAAAATCAGCAATTCCACCATACAACATGCAAACCCACTGAGCGATTATATCGTTCGTTATATTTAGTAAAGAACAATATGACAAGTTATAATACCAGAGAAGATCAATATAATTAGATCTAGGTTGCACGAAAGCACAGTCACTGCACAAACACCTACTAATCATTTGAGAAGATATGTGAGAGAGGAATGACGGTGGTCTGGAGGTTTAATTAGAGAACTTAGTCTTTTCAAACAATACTAAGATCAGAAGAACAGTATCCCTTGTGTGACATTGATAAGAACTTGGTTGAGGAGAAGACACTGCACTCACCATCATCTGGATTATTAGAGCTTCTTCTTTCCTTTTTCTCATGTTTTTTCCTAATTTTGCGCTGTACCAAACCTTTAATATGTTTTAATTTCGTAGTCTAGGGTTTGGCTGTATTTTGGACATGAAGTTTATATTTGATTGTTAGATTTCCTTTTTCTATTGTTTCTTATGAATTCACCTCTATTGATTCATACTTAGTTTTGTTTACATGTTGATTTCTGATCAATTTCAATATGGTGAGTGGTTCCTTGCAAGATCTGAGAAGGAAGTAAGGAATTATGCATTGGTGAATCAACATAATTAGCTACATAGTGTAGAAATTATCGATAATTAGGAGGCGTGTGAGATTCTTCGGTCTTAAAGCATCTCTAGTGCTTGGGGTTGAGCTGAGAAGCAAGAAACCTAGTATTAGTTGGTAGATTATTTGACCTCAAGAGAGGCTTATAATTAAATAAGGAAAGATTCACCTTGGAAAGCTTTTTCAAGAGACAATAGGATGGAATTTTGGCTTAGATATAATAGGATTGTCGAATTGTACCAAATACCCTAGGATCTTATCATTTCTAGGTATCCCTTAGTTGCACAGTTCATTAATTTGATTAAGTTTTCATTTGTTTACTTTAGTTTAATTTCTATTTTGAACTCAACTTTGACCATTTGGATATTAGAAAAGTATTCTAATTTTGGTACTTAGCATCCCTAATTTCCCTATGGATCGGTCTCTATACATTTCGTACACTATATTACTTGACAAGCGTATACTTGTGTGAATAGGCTCTTACTACCAATTTATCGCACATTTTATTTACATATCACGCTTACACCTATCAACTATCAAATGTGGTATAGATGACAGGAAGTTCAGACTTATTGCCTCGTCAAAATCTGTAAAAGAAGCGTAGGGCACTAGGAAATATTTGAGGGGTCAAGATCTAAAGAAAGAAGGACACGACATAACCTTGAAAATGTTTCGATCTCAGATCTCAGGCGATGAAAATCATGAAGATCAAGAAAGGACCAGCCAACATAGAGCACTTACTTCAACTGTCATAAAAGAAGAAGCTCCCCAACAAAGAAAAGTGTTTTTGAGAGCAAATCCATCTGATTGTCAGTCACGTTTGGACTCGATAGCATTCTTACATGACAATCAGATACTTTACATCGATACTATCAAGGAAGGCAGTAAAGACAACACAAGAGAACTCGTCGAATCAAGAGCTACAATCCAGAATATTGTGCAAAACTAAAGTCTCTGAATCAAGAAAGACAATCCGAACTGACATAAGAACCAGATCTTCTAGATCAAAAAAGACTAGAAAGCACTTAGAAAATATGTCACATGGCATTGAGATCTACATGTCTTAACAAAATGAGAATATGAAGAAAGATACTTCTCGAATCAAAATGGTTAGGGATGAACAAACGAAGAGTCTTGGTATCTTCTCTTCCACCAAAAATATGATCAAAGAGAAGTGATATTTTGACAATGGTTGTTCACAGCACATGATAGGAAACAATTGTTTCTTGGCTAATCTTCAACCATCTAGTAAGGATTAGGTGATCTTTGGGACGATGGGAAAGGAAGAGTTATGGGAATTGATTCCTTGATCATTCCAAGGTTGTCTAAACTAAAGAATGAGTTGCTTGTTCAAGAACTTACGGTAAATCTAATCACTGTGAGTCAACTATGTGATGAAGATCTACTTGTACAATTCATAAAGGATAATGATACGTAATCAAATCACTTTCATATCATGGAAAGGGAAAGGTCCTTGGACAATTGCTACCTATTGACCAGTACCAACATTCGCATGAACAAAATGTTGAAAGACCAAGGTACCTGGTTCCAACCATCCAGACATGCTAGTAGCAGTGAAAACACCATTGTTGGACAGTCAATTAAAGACATCTATTTTTGAATGCTAAATGTGATCAGATGAGTAGTCTCGACTAATCAAGCGAACGTATCATGCCGTCCTGCCCCAAGTTCCAACTAAGTGCAGTAACCAAATTGCTAGAACTGCTCCATATTGATCTAGTAGGCACTAGGCTAGGAAAAAGCATTGGTAGAAAAAGATCCATCTATGTAGAAGCTATACACACGGTTTATTTCTGTTTTGAACAATCCTACAGATGATCTAGAACTCTCATAAACTCTTATGTGATCAGGAAAGGGAACTCCATCTCAATGAGAAATAGAGGAATTCATCTCCATTATCATCCTAATAGAGGAACATGTTAAGTGAGGATCATGCCAATATAGAATCACCCAATAAGGGGGAAGCCATTTTCTCCCTAAGAAGGATAAAAAACTTCTTCATCGGTATGACATCTCATGAGAAGTCAAAATAAGGAAAGATGTCCCTCAGTAATCCCAAGAATGCTTCAGTTTGTGAAGGAAGCCTCCTCGTCTTAGCAGAAGTTTGGAATACGCTTACAATCATAGAAGGTGTCATAACTACAGAAGAAATACCACAAGATCCATGAGAACAAGACACTAAGTTTGGAATAGGCTTGGATATATATCCGAAGTTCTGGGTAAGCAAGATCGGACCAGTTCTACAAAGCTTAAAAGGACTCAAATTGGATCTAATGAAAATATCCCATATATGAATCACGAAATGAGGTCGATCAAGCTTTATGTAGAAGCATGATTGGAAATATATTGTTCATAACCATCAGCTATTCGGACGTATACCTTAATGGGGGAGTTTGTGCAAGATACCAAGCAAGCCGCAAGGTTAATTATTTACTAGCAGCTAAAGCAAAATACATAGTAATAGCTAGAGGGTGCACACATCTGGAGTGGATGAAGAATATACTTAATGTCTATGACGCTCCAAGGGAAGTTCTAACTTCCTACTGTGACAATGTTAGGAGGATCGACATCTTCATCTAAGGTTAGGATGTTACCATGTATGAAGCTCTCATATCATGATACGTTCTATGTCAAGGTGGTTGTTTTAATGACAATGGGGAAGCATAAAAATTTAAAATAACCTAAAACTAACCTCGGGTTGCTCACAACTACTGTAGATATAGTAGCTCTAAAGGCATCCACTAGGATGGATTTTCTTCCTTTTGGTAAGTATTCTTATATCCTAATCTAATTTTTAATTACTTTAAAAAAAATAAAGCAAAGAAAATTAAAGGTCTGATTTTTATTGATTGAAAAGAGTATGTTTGCTAATTTTTGGAAACATGTTATAACTAAGGTCTTAGGCTTTGGTTTCACCAAATTCGGCGTCACCATGGGATGCAAAAGGGGGTTTTGTTTCTTTCCGATCGTCTGACACAAAATCACAACCTATAGTTGGACCCCTGAACTCCGCCTAGGTGCCTTTTTTATGATTTTTTATGAAGTGCATATTCTAGGTGTATGATAGAGTAGATCTTACCAACATTTAGAGGTGCTTGACAGGTTCTCAACTCAACCCTTTGGAGGATTTTGAATAAGAGAATCTTTTCCGCATGCTAGGTCAAAGGTGCGCGGTCTAAGCACCCAACATACCCTTCAAACTTGCCAAGTGTCAAGAAGACTAGTTGAAGAGCAGAGAGACTCCTATACGAATAGTTGGGGGAACCAGGACTACTACCACCCAATACGAGGTATCCCCAGATGATGTACACCCGACCTTCATGCCTCTAAACAATATTCGCGTGCTCTACCTTTGATATGAAGTGTTGTCATCCCCTCTTGTTACCATGGTGAGGGTGGATCGGATCCACCTCAACGTAAGAAAACTACTCACTCATGGTGAGTACGGAACAATCCATAAATGAAAAGAAAGCAAGAATACAAAAGAAAATTGGACTGGAAGCTTTTATTAATTGAAAAGAAAGAAACTAGAGCAAAATTCCCTTTTTTGTGTGTGTGTGTGTGTTTTTTTTTTTTTTTTGTAATTTTATCCCTCTACCCCTATTTATAATACATCTCTGGATGTTTCTTGGAGTGTAAGAACAATTAGTTTCCTAATACAAGTCATATCTCGAAGATCAAAAGTGAAAATTTCTATTTTGGTGACTCTCGATAATTTCACATTGCTCTTGGGAGACATTGCGAAATTTTGCAATGCTCCTTACAAGCAATGCAAAATAGGGCAAAACTAGGTGTGAATGCGAAATTTCGCATTGTTTAGGGAGGCAATGTGAAATCGCGCTGAGGCATTGCAAATTTGTCTAGAACTAAAAAAACTCCTCTGTTTCCTCATGTGATCATTCCAACATGGTTCTAACTCCTTTGAATCATCTCCATGGGCTTCAAAACTAGCACAAAAGGCTCAAGAACTTGTTGCTTGACCTCATGATTCCAAAAATTAGTAAAAGTGCCTACAAAGCCCATTATGCATACTTGTACTCATTAAAGCCATTAGTAGCGAGGTTTTGGGGCTAACAACGCACAAAGCTGGAAAAGTATGAGTTTCCAACAAGAAAAGGTTTTATTTATTGAAAATTAGGTAGTTAAAAATGCATTTTTTAGTGGTTATCACACTCTAACCAAATTTGTCACATCCCTTAACAACGGATAAGAGTGAATAGAGATAAATTAATCAAATCAACTATGGAAAACTAAATATGATGAAAAGTAAACATGCAAGCAAGAAAAAATAAGATAATATGAGTTAGATGGTGCTAGTATCATTGGACAAGTATTGATAAAAATCTAACAAATTAGTAGGTTATGTTGGAATCCCTTAGTATTCATAATTTCAAAAATAAGAAGTTTATAAGGTATGGTGAACTGGGTGGTCATGCCTCCCAATCTTCAATTGACTTTTTCGTAAGGAACTTAGTGCACTTTTAGGTGTAAGATCTTAATTATAAACTAAGTTTCCAAAACTCGCCCCAACCAAGTTCAGCTCACCCTTTTGATACAAAAAGATTACGTAAGTTGAGCACACATCTCTTTATTTCATTCTACTTATTATATATTTATTTATGAGTGCAATGTCAAAGACATCTAAGAGATAGCCCATGTAGTGGAGATTCATCAATGGCTCCCCACCAATTGGTTAAGGGCATCGGGCATTCAATTTCCCTTGGACTTCACTCCGAGCTTTCACTCAAACAACTTGACTACGTACATGTGAAATCAATCCGTCTTCTGTCCCATGTAGCGAGCAATGAAGTCAATGACTCCTAAACAATTGACTTAGGGCACTAGGCATGAAATTCCCCTAGGACTATGCTTAGGGTTTTGATAGAATCAACTCACTTTTTTTTTTCTTTTTTTTCGAGGGTGTCCCATAACTAATAAAATCATTTTAGCATCTAAAAGTAAGTGGCACTTAAGATGAATGGGCCCAGGCTCAAGGGGTATAAAGGAGATCTTTGTGTGTGTGTGATTTTTAAGTTCTAAAAAGAAATGGTTTCTTGAAAAGCAAGGAGGTCTGACAAGCCATGTCTCTCACAACCAAAATATTCTTCAAATTCAAGATTTCACAAACACAAAGGTTTCCCAACAAAGTTAACTAACTATCAAGATTAATGTCAATACCCAATAGAATAATATTTTCACCTTCCATCTCATGTGACACACAATCATCCAGAAAAATAAATAACTAAAGAAAATTCTAACTCCAAAATTTTGGTTGAAAATTTTGTCCTTTAAAATATCTCCCCCAACCAAGGTTAGACTTACCCTTTCATTAAACACAAAGTAAAAAGGTAGGCTAAGAATTACCCCAATTGAAGAAGGGTGCTTTATGTAAGACTTACTCCTTAGCACTGATATTTGATGTGTAAGGTTCCATGTGCTTCCTTATGTGTAGTCAATTCTACATCCACATTGTTTTGCACCATGGAATTGATGTTATAAAGTACTTATCAGCATCATTCTCGAGCTCAAGAAAATGCATAATTAAGGAGAAAAAAAATCTGCAAAGCTTTAGGAAAAAGAGATGAAATTCCTTCCAAAAGGAAGGGGTTATAACATAAAAATAAAATAAAACAATTAACTAAGAATGCAAATAAAAGTCCTAAACTAATTATTTTGGGCTAGTTAGTCTCAAGCTAGAGACTAAGCCTGAATAGGTTCATATTTTGGTAGACTCAAGGTGGTTCAAAGATGGTGTTAGCCTTATCTAAACACTGATAAGAAAGGTCAAGGCTATATCCCATGAGGTTATCCACATGTTCTTCCACCACACTATCTATAGCAAACACATTCATGGGGTCATCTTCAATTGGTTCGGATTTCTTTACTAGGTTGAAGATGTTGATTTCCCTAGTCATATCTCCAAAGGTAAGTAGCATGAGACCATTCCTACAATTGATTAAGGCATTAGATGTACCTAGAAAAGATCTCCCTAGGATGATAGGTATGTTGTTGCCCTTAGTAGATTGTTCTATGTCAAGCACAACAAAGTCGATGGGGTAGTAGAATGTGCCTACTTGTACTAGTACATTTTCCACTATACCTCTTGGTTTCTTACTCGATCTATCGAATAAGGAGAGGGTGATGTTGGTAGGTTTGAGTTCTCCTAAGCTAAATTGCTTGAAAACCGAGTACGGGAGGATGTTAACACTAGCTCCTAAGGCTAGTAGGGCTTTCTCTATATGTGTATATCCTATAGTTACTGATATGGTAGGGCGTCCATGTAACACCCCAAAATACACCTTAGTCGTTTTTAAACATAATTAGGATATATCATTAGTGCATTTGGAAATTTTTAGTAATTTAAATGCAAACATGAAAATGGAGAAACTCGGAATTTGTACAAGATAAGCAAGGGTAAATTTGTAATTTGTTAAAACGGGGCACAAAAGTCATAAGATAAGAAGGCTATAGGCTAAAGTGAAATATGCATAACTTAATTTGCTAATAAAGGTGACTTTGAGGACCTAAGTGCAATAGAAAGGAAAAATTAAGATAGTAAAGTGGATGAGACCGCTGTCATTTTTCGGGAGAGCAAACAAAGGATGAGAGAGAAGGGAAGAAGAAGAAGAAGGATACAACAACAAGACAAAGAAAGGTATGGAAGTCTAGGTTTTTGTATGGAAAAATTATGGATTTTAGTATGGAATGTTTCAAATTTGTGTATGGAACTTTGGATGGGTGTCATGTTTTTGTATGGGAAAATCAAACCATAAACCCATTTTTGATGAATTTGGGTGTAAAAGAACCCTACTTAGTATATTGGTGGTGTTTTGACGGTTTGGCTGGATTGTAATCCTCGGGCGAGGAATATTTGTATTAAGGAAATATCGGGGTTTTAGGAGATATCACAAATTTCTCCAACTTCGGATGGTCATAATTTCTTCGTCCAAACTCTGTTTCAGATGTTCTTGGACTCTATGAAAAGCCCTTTGAGTCTAGAGCTTGATAATATTGGAACTCATATTAGGTCAAGAAATCACGAAACAGAGGTCCCTGGCTGCTCATAGCCACCGTTCACGGGAAGTTCAAATTTCTGACACATAATTTCTTCGTCCGAACTTAGTTTTGGATGTTCTTGGACTCTATGGAAAGCCCTTTGAGTCTAAAATCCATACATATATAGCTTGATAATATTGGAACTCATATTAGGTCCAAAAAGCATGAAAACAGTAGGCCTTGCTGGTTGCTCGTAGTCATTGTTCATAGGAAGCTTCCAACTTCGGACGGTCATAATTTCTTCATCCGAACTCCGTTTTGGATGTTCTTGGACTCTATGGAAAGCCCTTTGAGTCTATAATCCATTAATATATAGCTTTATGATATTGGAATTCATATTAGGTCAAGAAATCATGAAAAATAGTAGGCCCTGCTAGTGTTGCTCGTAGCCACTGTTCATGGGAAGCCTCCAACTTCGGACGATCATAATTTCTTCGTCCAAACTCCATTTCGGATGTTATTGGACTCTATGGAAATCCCTTTGAGTCTAGAATCCATCCATATAGAGTTTGATGAAATTTGAATGATAGTAAATAGCTCATAAGCATACATGGTAACCATACTTATTCATGCATATAATGAGATATGAAAAATGCAAAGATACGAATAAATGATTGTAAATATGGCATATGATTACTGGATGAAAATAATTATTTAGGAATATGAGATATGCACTGAACATAAAATACACATGGATTGTCTTCTTAGAACCTTGTAGATGGATAGATGGGCATGCCTATTAGGGAAAAACAAGTCTCAAAGATACCGATTAGTCGGGCTCAGCTTGGTCATTACAATACCTTCGGGCCCTTATAGATGGTCATTGTCTCGTACAATGATAACAACGCCTTCGAGCCCTTATAGACCACTATTTTGTACAGTGAGTACAACGCCTTCAGGCCCTTATAGTTTCCTTTATCCACTTCCAAGGTTTATACAGGCATAAAACATAAAACAAATGACTTAAATATGACATATGAAATGATATGATATGATAAGAGAAGCATAGCACCGCTATGCGATGACAAGTATATGGTGACAAGAACATGAAGCAAAGTGTAAAATGATAAGAAATGAAATATGTTATGATAAGTAAATATGAAATATGTATAAGCATGTTTAAATGATATGATATGTTAGATGTGTATGCATGTGTATAGAAGTGTGATGACCCTTATTAGAGGTCATCCATATGTATTAATTCCCACTAAGCTATAAGTTTAGCACGGGTGTTTCATCCGTGTAGGTACAAGAGAAGCAGAAACGAGAAGTCCGGACACTCCACATCAGTAACCAAGGCCAACACACTACTGGGGGTGTCTACCAAAGACCTTTTTGGTCTATTTTTGTATATGTTTTGTTTTTGTAAACAATGTAAATATTGTAAATGTTGAACACTTCCATATATGGAACTTGTATATATTTTGTAATTCGCTGCTACATAATATAGTACAAGTTAAATGCTTAACATTATATGAATGAACAAGCTTAAAGGTTATAAGTTTATTAAAAAAAAATGACACCCTCGCTTGACACCGTGTGCCGGGTTGGGGGCGTCACAATCCAAGGTCCTTATGCTTTTGGGAATTTTGTTTTCTATGATGGCACTCACTTGTTGATTAAGGAATGCCTTTTTCTCTATGTTCAATCCCCTTTTCATAGTAAATCGATCTTTTAAGAACTTAGCATAGGCCTGTATTTGCTTCCTCACATCTAAAAGAGGAATGTTGACTTTCACTTGTTTAAGTACCTCTATAATATCTGAGTCATCATTCTTCTTTTTCTTACCTCTTTATGCACCAGGAAAGGGTGATGTTGTAAGGTGTACATAGTCGCCCTCTTTAATTATGATCCTTTTGAGTTCCTTTGTTTGTTTCTTAGGGGCTTCTTCTTCATTAGGTTTCTCTTACTCTTTCTCTTTAATGTTCTCTTCAACTTCCTCTAATGGTGTAGGAAGAGAAGGTTGTTAGATTTGCCTCCCACTCCTCAATGTCATGATTGATTTGACATCTTTATAACTCTCTTCATTAGTATTTACCTCATGTATTCCTCTAGAGTTTTGTTAGGGTTGAGATGGGAATCTACATCTCTTGTATAGTAAGAGTATTTGTAAGCCTAGAGAGGGTTTGTTGTACTTTATCCATCTTTTGAGACATATCTCATTGATTTTTTTCTAAGTTATCCAACCTTTGGTCATGTCTCTTATTTATTGACTTTTACTCTCCTATGAAATCAAGCATGATCTTTTTAATCTCCAAAATTTCATTAGTAAGAGAATTTCCTTAGATTGGTGCTTGATTGCTCTGGTTAAGCCCTTGATTTTGTCTCCAAGATAGGTCAGGATGATTCCTCTAATTTGGGTTGTAAGTGTTCCCATGACCATTGTTATTGTTGTTAGTCCTAAAGGGTGGAGTCTTGTATTGTTCAACAAAGTTGGCTTGCCATTATAGGGTTTCTCTCATAATGGGTAGAGATAGACATTTCTCCACATGATGATCATAAGATAAGCATATATGGCATGGTGTGGGTTGATTTTCTATTTCATTTGCTGCATTGATCTCTCTTTTGATGGACATGTTATCAAATCTCCTATGTAGTCTAGCTAATCTAGCCCTAATGTCGGTTTCATCCTCAACTTGATATAGTCCTCTCTATAGTCCTCTCTTATGTTCATGTTGAGGAATGTAGATGTCTCTCTGGCTAGAGATTCCTCTCATCCTCTAGTCAATTCCGCTATTGAACTTAGGAATTTTAGTGCTTCATTTTATCTTTTATGGAGGAAACCTTCATTGCACATAGACTTTACTAATTGTTTCATACTTAAGGTGAGTCCATCATAGAAGAAATTGCCTAGGGGTGAGTTTTTCAAAGCCATGATGAGGACATGTATTACTTGCATTCATAAATCCATTCCAACATTGGTGAAACTTCTCACATTCTCTAGCAATAAAGGTGCTTATTTGTTTTTTCAAAGAGATAGTATTATGTGTATGGAAGAATTTTTTCAAAAATAAGGCTTGCAATTTATCCCATGTACTTATACTCAAAGGTGCTAAATTTTCTAACCAATTCTTAGCTTTATCCTTTAAAGTAAATGGGAACAAAATAAGCCATACCATCTCATTAGATGTAGTCCCTTCTCTGGTTGTTCGGCATTGAACTTGGAAGTCTCTTATGTGAGTGTAAGGATTCTAACTTTCCATCCCATGATAAGTAGGTAGTTATGCTAGCACTTGTGATTTAACAACATAATTTTCTACAAGCAGCACAATGCAGGATGGAATGCTTTCCATGGGTTGATTTCTTTGCTCCCAAAGTGTTCTAGGTGCTTGGGCAACTACCCTTTGAGGTGCATTTTGAGTATTTTCAGTTGGGGCTACTTGTTCCTTCCTTTCATTCTCCCCATTATCTGAGTGGTTATCCATGTTTGAAAGTGGTGGCTCAATTCTAGAAAATCTACTAATGTTGGTTCCATCCCAATTTTTGATCATATGCTGAAAATAAACAAACTAAAAAGCAAACGAAAACTAAAAAAACTAAAAAGGTAGGGTTAGTCCTAAAAAGAAAAGAAATAAAATTATATAAAATCATAAAAAATAAAAGCAATTGGAAAACTATAATACTCAAGACAAGGCACCATCTCTGGCAATGACGTCATGTGGTTCGTCCTATGTTGACTGGTTGTTTTAAAGACAATGGGTAAGCACAAAAATTTATAATAATCTAAAATCAACCTCGGGTAGCTCGCAACTACTGTAGGTATAGTGGCTCTAGGGTCGTCCACTAGGCTGGGTTTTCTTCCCTTTGGTGAGTATTCTTATATCCTAATCTAATTATTTAATTACTTTAAAATAGAAAATACAACAAAGAAAATTAAAAGTTTGATTTTTATTGATTGAAAAAAGTATGTTTGATGATTTTTGGAAGAATATTATAACTAAGGTCTTAGGCTTTGGTTTCACCAAATCCGACCTCACCATGGGATGAAAAAAGGGGCTTTTGTTTGTCCTGATCGTTTGCCCAAAAGCACAACCTATAGTTAAACCTCTGAACTCTGCCTCTAGGTACCTCTTTCATGATTTTTATGAAATACATATTCTAGGTGTATGATATAGTAGATCTTATCGACGTTTAGAGGTGTTTGACAGGTTCTCAACTAAACCCTTTGGTGGATTCTAGGCAAGAGACAATATCTTTCGCATGCTAGGTCAAAGGTGTGCGGTCTAAGCACCCAACATACCATTCAGACTTGCTAATTGTCAAGAAGACTAGTTGAAAAGCAGAGAGACTCCTATATGAATAGTTGGGGGAACTAGGACTACTGCCACTCAATACAAGGTGTCTCCAAATGATGTACACCCGACCTTCAAGCCTCTAAACAATATTCGTGTGCTCTACCTTTTGATATGAAGTGCTGTCGTCCCCTCTTATTACCATGGTGGGGGTGGATCGGATCCACCTGACCCCTAAAAAGTGAACTACTCACTCATGGTGAGTAGGGAACAAGCTATAAACGAAAAGAAAGCAAGAATATAGAAGAGAATTGAAGAAAATCAGATTTAAAGCTTTTATTAACTGAATAGAAAGAAACTAGGGCAAAATTCCCTCTTCTTTTGTGTGTGTGTGTGTGTTTTTTTTTTTTTTTTTTTTTGCAATTTGATCCCTATACCCCTATTTATAGTACATCTATGGAGGTTTCTTAGAGTCTAAGAACAATTAGTTTCCTAAACAAGTCATATCTCAAAGATCAGAAGTAAAACTTTCTATTTTGGTTACTCACTCAAGATTGCTCTCGGGAGACAGAAATTCACACGCTCCTCTGGCGAAAGCAATCGAGCAAAACCGGGGTATGGGAATTGCTACCCTCAGACGCTGGGGGAGGCAATGTGAACTCGCGCTAATGCATTACAAATTTGTCCCGAATTGTAAAAACTCCTCCGTTTCCTCGTGTGATCGTTCCAACATGGTTCTAACTCCTCCGAATCATCTCCATGGGCTTCAAAGCTCCCATAAAAGGCTCGAGAACTCGTTTCTTAACCTCATGATTCCAAAAAGTTGTAAAAGTGCCTATAAAGGCCATTATGCATATCTATACTCATTAAAACCATTAGTAGCGGGGTTTTGGGGCTAACAAAGCACAAAGCTAGTAAAGTATGAGTTTCCAACAAGAAAAGGTTTTATTTATTGAAAATTAGGTAGTTAAAAATGCACTTTTATAGTGCTTATCATATCATCCCTGGGATTGTTAATCATGTGATTTTTTTTTATAAAAAAAATCAAAAAATTGAAGAAAATCATATAGACAGGTGGCGTCTCGTCCTATTCGACCTTGCAATGGCTAAGGCATGTGGGGAGTTACAACAGCCGAAGCGATGACTTGCAAACAATCATGTCCGAGGAGGATTCCTAACAACCCTATTTAATAAGTAGACCATTAGAGACAAATTCTAGGGTTTCTCAAAAGGTAATGGGACCTCTATATAAAGAAGAACAACGTAAGACAAGAACACAATTTTTTTTGCATATTCTCTCAAAGAAACCTCCAAAGGTCCAAACTTTCCTTGAAGTTGTCAATCATTGTCAGTCCTTGAAAATGGTGATGACCATATCTGGTAGGGTTGGTCATAGAAAGTTGAAAAAGGGTAGTTCCAACCAAAAAAAGTAAATTTTTTATCAAGATGGGCTAGCCTTGGACCCCATTGATGTGGAACCTCTTCACTGCACACTGACAAAGACGTTCCTATGGCTGATACTTCTAGGCAGCACTCCTCTAATCCTATAAAGGTGTGTCCCATCATCTAGGGTTCGAATCCTAAGGACAACTCTGTTCGAACACCACCAGAGGCTGTGGTGTTTGAGACTTGGTCTGAGGCAACCGAAGAAGATGAGACAGTCTCTTCCCAATTCTTAAGATGAAACTTGGCCATAGAGATTCTAAGATCTCAGTCCAAACGACCCCGACAATTTATTGATGAATCCTCGGACCCCGACTGATCCAAACTAGAGAAAAATGACCCCTTCTCATTTTTGAGTCATTGTCTCCACCACCACTTTCCACGAGGAATTCTACCCGCCTTTCTGCTCAATCAAAGAAGCATGAACCAAGTTAACCAACGATCAAGAAGCAACGCATTCGAACATCCCCAACAGTGAGTAAATCTTCTTCCCTTTTCTTTAAATCCTCTTCCCATGCAAATTTGTGGGCCTCTATCTCAAAGAGGACCCTTGTGGGCGAACGAACATTGGGAAACAAACCTGCTAGGCACTATGTCAAAGCTACCCCCTTTCGTATAACAAATTGTCATGGAGTTCTATGTGAACTTGTCCAAGGACATGGGGGTCCTCACCAGTCCAAGCTTCCATAGGACGTTCGTGCGGAGACATACCTTTTAGTTCTCCCCAACATCATCAACCATTATTGGGAATGTGATAAAGTCCTAGAAAAAGAGGTGGAAATACTCAAGATTGATCCACTAGTCTCAATCATCACTGGATAGAATGTGAGAACCTGGTTGTCAAGGTACAATATTCACTCATCTCACCTCACCTCCCAATATTCTATCCTGCATAGGATATCTATGTGCAACTAGAAGCTAACCACTCATTGAATGACAGTCACGAAGAGCTTTGCCACCCTGCTTTCTCAGATAGGCATGAAGAGAAAATTCAATCTAGGTAAGTTGGTGTTCGAACACATCTTGGGACACGCCGAGAACACAACATACCGGAATACACTTAGGTATCCTTCCTTGATACATGGGATACTCACAGCATAGTGGCAGGATATATTGACCCTGTTGACATCTTAGGGCCTCTGGCCAGTGAATTGAGAATCAGCCATAAGTTATATGAAGGGCATCATCTCCGAGATGTCCCTTCCAAGAAGAAGCTAGAATGGCAAGAAGGAAAATTAAAAGGGAAAGTCTCAGAGACCATCCAAGAGTCCGGATCGGCTATTGCCTCAACAAGCCAACCTTTGACCTCTAAGTCGAATAAGCCAATCACTAGCCGAAAAGAGACAATACAGTCTTACAAAAGTCTACTGGGTCACTGATTTTAGCCCTATGTTTTACTCAATTTTTAGTATTTTTTATGCTAAATAAGTGTCCTAATGCTCTAAATATTCATCTTTATGATTAGGACAACCATTTGGTGGAATTGCGCGAAAATAAGCGAAAAATTAAGGAAAATCAACAAATTACACATGCAACAACAACTATTGTGTTTTGATGTTTTCAGTTGCAAGATGATCCCAAAATGGATATAATTTTTATATGGATGGATAGGTGACTTCCCAATATTTCAAAAGAGACCTTATTCACTCAATTTGGACTTCAAATGATTAAATTATGACTCTTGGAAGTTGAAGAAAGAATAGAAGAGAGCTCAAAAGTGATCAGTTGAAGCATTTCGTAAATTTAGTCTATATAAAATTTTGTAAAGTGTTCTTTCTAGACATATTATAAACTTCAAGAGCTTTCCAACAGTACCAAGAACACCCAAATCAAAGTTCGGACGACAAATTTATGACATCGGGAAGTTAGTGCAAAAACAAAGGAGCAACAGAGAGCTCATAAATGTTGCAGCCCGAAGTCGCAACGTTTGGGGTTGGTTTTGGGTCGATTTTCAGCCCATTTTGAGCCCATAATTGAGGGTTTTAAAGCCTTAAACCCATAAACACGAGGAGAACTAATTTGTGGGTTTCGAACTAAGTCTTTTAAAGATGAGCAATTTGAAGAAGAAGAAGAAGGAAGATTGAAAATAAGATTTTGGGCTTTTATCATTCAATTAGTTTATTTCTTTCCCTTTTTATGTTTTCCCTCGCTTCTATGGTTGTATCTCTCACCATCATGAACTAATTTCGTAATCTAGGGTTTTGGTTGTATTTTGGACATGAATCTTATATCTAATTGTTGATTTTCTTATTTCTATTATCTATTTGTGATTGTTTATCTATTAATTCATGCTTGGGTGTTATTTGCATGTTGATTTCTAGCTAATCTGAACATCGGTTATTGGTTCCTTGCGAGATCTAAGAAGGGAGTGAAGAATTTGACATAGATGAATTAACCTAGTTAGCCTGGTAGTGTAAAAATTTTTGGTAATTAGGAGGCGTGAAATATTCTTGGGTCTTAAAGAATCTCTAATTCTTGGGGTTGAGTTGAGAAGCAAGAAACATAGTATTAGTTGGTAGATTATTCGACCTCAAGAGAGGCTTATAATTAAATTAGACAAAAATCGCCTTGGAAAGCTTTCTCAAGAGACAATAGAATGGAATTTTCGCCTAGATATAATAGGATTGTCTAATTACACCAAATACCCTAGGAACTTATCATCTCTTGATATCCCTTGGTTGCACATTCCATAAGTTAGATTTAGATTCCAATAGTTTAGTTTAAATTATGTTTCAACTCATCACTTTTGACTGTTTAGATATTAAAGAAGCATTCTAATTTTGGTACTTAGCATCTCCATTTCCATGTGGATCAATATCCGTACTTAGGCACACTTTATTACTTGACAAGTGTATACTTGCACAAAATAGATGCTCTTTGATATTTTTTCTATATATTCTTATTACAAAACACAAATACGCCTATTAGTCACATTTATGAACAATAACAGTTGGCAGAACTACAGATCCAAGGTTTCTAGAAAATGAGAAAGGAACTGAAAACAAATTTAGAGGAGCTAAAGAAAACTAGGGCTTAGACCTCCATATCTTCCATGTCGGAAGAAGATGATCTTGAGGGGGGTATATGGATCCTATACCATCCCTGTCTTAACCACAAGTCTAGACTCCGGTCCAAAGACAATGATAGCAACCCAACCTGACCTGCTGCAAGAAACTAAATTGCTTGCTTTCGGGACGAACGTTGGTCAACTAGTCTTTAACTTGCCCTTATCAACACAAATAGTGATTGCCACTGATGACCAACTAGAGTTAGAATGAAGTGGAAACACTAAGCCTTTACACCTGCCATTGCCTCGATCCCCCTTGTTCTAGCCTTCAGCAAAAAATGGGAGAAGACAAATGATTTAAGAGAAAGAAAAGGAATTATATTCTATTTCTTTTACTCTTTTTATTCCATCTCTTTGTATATGGCCAAGATGTAACATGAGTAGTCCATCAAATGAAATGGAAATATTCATCTCAAAGTGTCAAGTTCATCTTTCCTCCTTTCTTCAGTGCATCTTCTTATCTAATTCTTCAAGAGATGTTTTTACCGAAGACATAGCCAAAGGAGGAGAATGTTGAGTTTAAGGTTGTCCATATCTTCGTCTCTAGTGTTCTACAAGAAGATGGCTACTTCAAAGATCAAGTTTGATGAAGATTTGATAGATTAAACATGAAGTCCTTGGGAGAACCAGGAAGTAGTTCGGACTAAGGTAGTCTCATGGTGTAGGGATTTTGTAGTCTCGGTAAGTCCGAACTAGGGTCATAACTGACATGGAACGTAAGTTAGTTTTGGAACCTTGAAGGCTAAGGTACTTGGGGAGCAAGGTACTAATGGGCCTAGGATCATTTTTAGTAAGTGGATAAAGATCAAATCAAGGAGATCTAATCATCTAAGCTATCAAACTAGAATTAGAAATAAATTAGGTTTCTATTTTGAAAAGGATACTTGAGCAACAAGTTTCTTTATTTCGTTGTGATAGTTTAAAGGCAAGTACACAAAATATAAGGTAAAGTTGGATTCATATTAGGATAATGATCCAACCTTAGCAAGACTTCCAAGACTAAATCAAAAAGCTATAAATTCGTGGGTTGGAAGTGTAAAATCCGAGTAAATTTGAATTTTTCCAAAATATGGCAAAACGGTAAATTGCTGCTATAATACAGGTTACAAACCTGGAATTTTTTTAGATCTCGGATGATGAAACAAACCTCACCGTTGGATTCGTCTCGCAAAATCTAGTTATCCATACGAATTTCATTGAATTCCAAGACAGTTGGATTTTCATGATTTTCGGGGACGTCAGGTGTCTCGTGGAACCCAAAAATGGGATTTTTGGGAAAAATCTCGTAAGTGAAAAAAAATTGAGTAAAGTTCATTTTAAAATAATTTGAACTTAAACTGAGGTGAGATAAATTGTTTTGAAACAGAAACGGACCCAGACCAAATGTGGACACGTGGCGCAATGTAGGCCTAGTATCCTTAAGTGACAAATAAGGCAAAGAATCAGTTTTAGGCATAAAAGGAGCAGATTTTCTGCTAGGGGAAAAAAACCCGAAGAGAGAGTATAGAGAGAAGCTCCAACTTCTCTTTACGATCTACGGAGCTCGGTTGCTTGGTTTTTGTCAGGTCAAGAACTAAAGTTCATCTACGCCGACGAGCCACGGTGGGTAGCGTAACAAAGGATTTCTAAATAAGATTCACGCAAAGGGTTCGAGATTGCATTTCGCTTCGAGACCCGAAAGCTTTATCTTTGCTCTAAGAGGTAGGGATTCTTCCTACTTTGGTTTATTTTCCATTCTAGGGGCTGTTTGGTTGAGTTTTATTGCTATAAGGGGTTGTTTGGCAAAATAACGGGTTATGAGAATAGTGCCCTGTTTTGACTCTATATGATGTCCAATTTTGGGGCTGATTTCGGTTAGAAAAAGGGAGAATTTAGACTAGTATCATTCGAGGAAATTTTAGCTATATCTGAGAACTTGATGTTAGGCTTTTGAATCACCCAAATTGGACCTCTATAACCCATGTTATGGTCCGTTTTCCGGGACTACCACAGGCTGCCCTGTTTTGGCCGAACCTACTATCCAGATTTTTGGGACTGATTTTCAGTTGGGAAAAAGTGAGAATTTGGACTAGTATCCTTAAAGGAAATTATAGCTATATTTGAGAACTTGATGTTAGGATTTTGAATAACCCAAATCGGAGCTCTATAACTCAAGTTATGTTCCGTTTTCCGGACTACTGCAGCTTAGGCCGTTTAATGGTTTGTGTCCAGATTTTGGGATTGTTAGGGGCTAGTTTCAAATGAGTCTGCAACTATCCCAGGGTCTATTATGGTTGTTGTGTGGAATGTTTTGTATATTCTATGCCACAATTGGGTCTTATGATGAGCCGTCATTGCTTGAGTTTGAAAGACATGTTTGGTAGTAATTGATCGATACTGTGTGTCCTAATGTATTGACATGTGATGAATGGTGTGTGTAGACATGGCCATTACATGGCATGTTGTAGGCTATTTTGTGGACATGTTATGTCAAAATTTACCCTAGAGGATAAAATGCTTTATTACTTGACTAAGTAATGATTTGATTATGATATAGATATATGCTCGTATGATATATTGACATGAATGAAATTTTGTGGAGATTACATGCATGTTTGATATAATTGTCCATGATGCATGGGTGATATGGATGAGTAGAATTGTCGATATAGAATTCATCATATATGTGACATGGTATAGGCATGAAATGGCACATCACATTGCATATGCACGGGGACATCGCATGAAATGGGTGTGAGTGCATGGTTATAATCAACACTGTGTTAGGTGTTTGATTGTGTGGGCTCGGTACCATGGGACAACGTCCAACAGGGTCGCACGATCAAAATGGAAACAAAAAATGAAAATATGTGTCGGGTATTAGCAAGTAAGGATAGAAACCCCCTCAAGTGAAAGCCCCATTAGTTTTGGTTATACATGTGTCCAACGGTGAAAGCATTTTAAAGTGTAGGAAGGCTTGCGAATCCTGCGGTGAGACCTTGGAAATTCGCTACCCACAAAAAAGACACATGATTTTAAATATAAATGATCATTGAGGTGTAACATCCAAAAAGCTTTTGGTTTGAAAAACAAATGAATTTTGTTGTAAAATGATCATTGATGATCCAATAAATGATGGGTTTTATCACACTTTGACATCGTATGGTGTGGTAGGAGCTCTGCACCACTGGGTAAGAGGAAGTCGCATGACTCGAGGCATGATACATGATCGAGTCTCATCTCATTTCATGGCATGTAGGATCTCCATAGAATTGCATGTTTTTACTTGAATGTGAAATGTGAATTGTGAACATGACCATTGCATGTGTGCCTTAGGGTGGGGAGTAGCCTCAGAAAGTTTACTCTACCTGAGAAGCCACTTTACGGGACCCCTATTTCAGGTAAATGGGAATACACCGATGCACGACACTCACTCGAGGCACAATTGTGAAGAAAGCTAGGTTGTGGCTTTTTATTCATTTTTGTAAAGATGCTTGGAACAAACTAGTTTTAATTTGTATTTTGTGTAAAAATAATTGTAATTAAATTCTTATGGGACTGTTTTAAATATAATTTTGTATTTTTTAAATGAGTATGGAGAATGGCCTTGGGCCACTTGCTCATAAATTGATCTCGTGCGGTCATTATATTAAATTGGGCCCCGGATGGGTCATGTTATTGTATGTCTTGCAGGTTGTATTTTGGGTAGAGCTCTCCATACAAATGAGACTTTGTCCGATTTTTGTTAAATTATGGGTCCCGTTTTTCGCGGGTTGACGATTGGTCAACGGACCCTCTGGTTTTGGGCCAACACAGGAATTTACTAAACACAAATTTTAGGAGAAGAGCTTGAGGAAGAACAAGAGAAGTCTAGACGTGTTGAAGGACTATAAAGTGCAAATACTCGGTTGAGGTATTACACGTTAAATGCCTTTCACCTTTGGTGAAAGATGATGTTTTGAATTTCTTCATCTTATCTATGTAATGCGGGTAATGAGTGTGTGATGCTTTTGAGAGGGAATGAAGTCTGAATTCCACTATAAGTGATTAGGTTTTGAAAAATGGTTGTGGGTAGAGAAGGAGTCACGTACCACATAAGACTAATTGTAACCTTGAATCATATTAGTGGAAATCTTTGCATATGGGCATAACCCCGTGGACGTAGGCAATTGCCGAACCACATAAAATATTGTATGCTTTTACTTTATTGCATATATCGTATATCTGCTCTGCACACACATCACATTGAAGTCGGAACTATAACACAGTCCCAACTTCAGGAACTGTGTTCAATAACACACACTTATTTATGGTAGAAGGACTTAAACAATATTTTGTTGGTATAATACCAACATCCTATCTATTGGTTGTTATAGACAGAATAATTATATCATAACTGATTTGACAATTACTGATATTTTTTTGCCAACATTCTCTACTCTTTACTTTATCTTAACAAATAATTAAAAGTGACAGTCTCTTTGATTACCATTGTAAGCTAATGCAAGTTATTTGACAAATTAATTTAATAATAATTAAAATTTAAATATATTTATAGATTAATTTAAAATCGAGTTATAGTAATTGAATACAAGCTACAATGTAGCATAAACATTAATTAACAATAGTTAAATCAAACATAAAACATTCATTTGGTTTGCAATATTACCAAAACATAAATCCCAAAAGTCATATTTGTTTGCTTTGTTAATCTTCGTTCATCTAGCTTTCTTCTTTTGTATCATTGCAACACCTAAAACATAAAGCATATCTTATCATATGATTTTTGGGATTTATGTTGTTTTGACAATATTGCAAGGTAAATGAATGTTTTATGTTTGATTTAACTATTTGTTAATTAATTAATTATATATATATATATATATATATATATATATATATATAAAAGTAGGAACAAAATGCAAATGTTACAATAAACTAGGAAAGCTCCATGTGCAAGCATGCATACCGTTAGGTCATAGCTTTCTTCCTATTGAAACAAAATTTTTAAAAGAATATAACTAAAAATAACATATCTTCATAGTCTAGATTTTTTTAACCCTTTTCTCTGGACAACTGACAGTCTTTCAAAATTCCTTTTTCCTCTTCTATAATATATTCATATATAATAATTTTATTTAGCTTAAAAAAGGGACATCATATTAATAATTTTATTTAAATTCTTTAACGGACAGGATATGAATGATGACAATTGTAAATTAAAATAAAATGAACATTTACAAATAATTATTAAAATTTTAAAAATAAATAGAAATAAAAATTGTATGGAGAATATGTTACGATATTAGGTTTGTAGAACATTAATTGTTGCAAAAGAGAAAAAGAACATGGCGAGCAAAATCGATCGAATAACAATGTTGCTGTTTTTCATGTAAAAAAAGACAATCTATTTACCAACATGCAACTTCTTGTTCAGAAGCTTTTGAAGTTTAAGTTAGGTTCTAAAAGTATATTAATGTTTAATTACGTTAGGGCATTGAGAGTTTCTATTTTGTAAAGTTCTATTTTATTGTAAGAGCAACTATCTTTTTCTAGTAAGATATCTATAGCTTTCATTCCTCTTTTTTTCTTTAAGGTAAATTTTTGTCCAACTGGGACTTAAATCTAGAACCATAATGCTTAATCACTTAAGATAAGCCCTACTGGCATCTATAACTTTCATTCTGGGTTCCCATAAAAAAAAACACAAAGTCACAAACTTCAACTATGTTGCTTGCACTCATTTAGCAAAATAAAGTGGGTTTTATTTGCAATCTCCATTGTTAAAAAGATGGTCTGCAATTGATATTTTATCTTTTTCCTAATAAATACCTCGATTTGTCTAGGTTGGAGAATGAGTTTGTATGGGGTTTTAGAGAACATGGTGAAGGTTTAGACTTTAGATAGTACATTAATATTTTGGTCAACAAGAATCTAAAGTAAGAAAGCCCTAGTATTAAATAAGTATATAGAAAATTCTCAGCCAAAAGAATCTACAAAGAGCCCAAGCATTTGTCAACTTCATGTCTAAGGTAACACTTTTAACCAAGTATTATATTTCAATATTAAAAAAAAATGCAAGATTATAAACATGAGCGAAAAATTACTTGTTAAGTTTGAGATTGTCCATATCTTTGTCTCTAATGTTCTACAAGAAGATGACTACTTCAGATATCGAATTTGATGAAGATTTGATGGATAAAAAATAAAGTGTTTGGAATAACCAGGAAGTAGTTGGGTAAAGGCGAGTCTCGCCAGTGCAGGCGTGTAGCCTTGAAGTAAGTGGGACTAGGGTCGAAGCGACAAGGCATGAGTCAGATACGGAACCATGAGACCCAAGAATGCTTGGGGCTTAGTACGATGGGCTTAAGATCGTTTTTAGCAAATGGATAAAGATCAAATCAAGAAGATATGATCATCTAAGCTATCGAACCAGAATTAGAAACAAATTAGGTTTCTACTCTGAAGAGGATACTTGAGCAACAAGTTTCCTTATTTCGCAGTGATACCTTAAAGGCAAGTACATAAAATAGAATGTAAAGTTTGAGTCATATTAGGATAATGATCCAGCCTTACCAATACTTACAAGACCGAATCAAAAGGCTATAAATTCGGAGGTTCGAAATTGCTCAACATGGATTTCAAGAGCAAAGCTTGAAGAAGAACAAGCGAAGTCCGAACATGTTGAAGAGTGAAGAGTGCATATATTCGGTTGAGGTATTGCACATTAAAAGCCTTTTGGCATGAGTGTGTGATGCTTTTGAGAGGGAAATGGAGGGAGTTCATTCTAAATTCCACTATGAGTGATTAGATTCCAATAAGGGTCACGAATAGAGAGGAAGTCTCATACCCATAAGACTAATTGTAACCTTGAATTAGATTAGTGGACATCCTTACATCCGGGTACAACCCTGTGGACGTGGCAGTTTCTGAACCACGTAAAATACTATGTGTGCTTTTACTTTATTGCATATATCGTGTATCTAATCTGCATACACAGCGTACCATAGGAGAGTTCAGACTCACCACACTAAAGTCTGAACTACAACACAATCCCAACTTCTAGAACTGTTTCCAATAACACACACTTATTTCTGACAATTAGTATCAGAGCGTGTCATTCTAAGTTACTAAGTGAGATCCATGTTTACTCTAACTATTTGTGTGTAAGTATAAGATGGATTTGATAAAAGAAGGTGGATCTACAAGCCATCCTTTTTTTCTTGATGGGACGAACTATGGCTACTAGAAAGCAAGGATGCATGCCTTCATAAAATCAATTGATTAAAAGGCATGGAGATCAGTTCTACTACGATGGTCGTCGCCTACCAAGACTGATGCTGAATGGGAAACTATTCCTAAAAGCGAAGTAGAATCGACACCTAAAGAAGACACTTTGTCCACTCAAAATTCTTTCGCCCTGAATGCAATCTTCAATGGAGTTGATCCCACTCAATTTAAGATGATCTTCACCTCCAAAATAGCCAAGGAAACATGGAACATCCTTCATGTTGCGTTTGAAGGAACCGATGTAATGTGTGAATCCAGGTTAGAACTTCTAACAGTTAAGTTTGAAAACTTGCAAATGAGTGAGGAGGAGACTATTAGCAACTTCAATGGAAGACTGTGTGACATAGCCAATGAGTCGTTTGCTCTTAGGGAAAAGATTTCAGAAGACCGACTGGTAAAAAAGGCTCTAAGATCCTTGCCTCCAAGGTTTGCATGCAAGGTAATAGTTGTAAGAAAGGCAAAAGACCTAAAAATATGAGACTTGAAAAACTCATGGGTCTCTAAGCACCTTTGAAATAGAGCTAAGTGAAGAGTCCAAGGAAAAGAAGAAACTTATGGGACTAAGGGTTGAGTCCGAACTACCTAATTATGAAGACAATGAGCTTTCAAAATCTATGGCCTTGAACGAATTTTGAAAGATCCATAAAAAGGTTGGATACTTAGGCAAAAGGTAATCCTCGGACACGTAAATTTATGTCTAGCACTTTTAATCCTACAAGGAACTCTATGGTCAAATCCTAGAAACAAATCTATCCAATGTAGAGAATGTGGAGGTTATGGTTACATCCAATTAGAGTGTGCCAATACAAAGAAGAACCGATCCTTCCTTGCCACTTGGAGTGATGATGAATCATAAGAGTACAAAGAAGATGAGGAAAAAAATCAGTCAACCCATTACTCTAGCGTCTGTAACCTCAGTTCCTAAAACATGCATAAAACATCAAGAAGTTCCAAAGGGTATGCCAATTGATGTTCAAACGCCCTTAATGCCTACTCCGGGTTCACAAAGTCCTCAAACTTTTATGTTGTGTAAAGAGAAAGATGATGAAATCTCAAATAAAGAACTAACATAGTCCAGTGTTGTACGAAAATTAGGCGAATACCATAAAAATCAAAGAGAATTTTCAAGCCCATGTTCTTCAACTCAATTGAGACAAAGGAATCCTAGAGAAAGAGGTAGTTATACTAAAAAGAGGAAGTTCTTAAGAACAGTATAGCTTAGTTTGAACTAGATCATCTTAGGAAAATAGTGAGAATGATGAACACATGAACCACGTCCATGGATCACATTCTCTGTATGGGGACTACTTCCAAGACTAGGGAAGGCATAGGTTATCAGAAGGGACCTTCGGAGACAAAGCCAGTAGTCCAAAAGAAGAACTCTTATCTCATGTCTGCAAAAATAGAAGAGACAGACCGAACACCCCAAGAACTAGAACATCATGTTGGAACCATAAAGATAAGTTCTTGGAAAAGGAAACCAAGGAAGTCAAATGCTATTACTACCGGAAGATAGGCCACATCAGACGCCACTATAGATACTAGAAATCTGGCGAGAATAGGATATTAAAGGAGAACAAATCAATGGGCAAGCCCACCTAGGTAGAGAAAGGAAAGGCTAAGAGCTTTGTGGTACTTACCTCTTTCAAGGTTGAAATAGAACAAGGGTGGTAGTTTGATAGTGGAAGCTCACAACATATGACATGTAACAATCACCTATTGTCCAATGTTCTACCATATAGTCTAAACTCTGTAACCTTTGGGGACTGTGCAAAAGAAAGTATTTTGAGGTCAAGATCTTTGAACATTCTAGGTTTTCCAAAATTAAAAGATGTCCTACTTTTTCGATGGACTGAAAGCCAGTATGATCAGCATCAACCAATTGTGCGACCAAAATCTTTTTGTGAAATTCACAAAAGGCAAGTGTATTGTCTTATGTCAGGATCAACACCGTACCATGGAAGGAAATAGGTCATCTAATAACTACTACCTGATGGCAAGTCCAAATACATGTCTATATACATTTCAGAATGATCTTAGCCTCTAACACAAACGTTTGGGACATATCATTCACAACCTTAGAGACACCATTGTTGTATAAGCCATCAAAGGTGTTCCTAATTTGAAGGCGGAACCTAAAAGAATGTGCAGACCTTGTCAACCGGGGAAAAAAACCATAACGTCCCACACAGAGTCCCGATTGGTCTCTACGTCTAGAGTGCTTGAACTAGTCCACATGGATTTAATGGAACCTATGCAGGTTGGAAAGCATTGTTGGAAAAAAGTATGTTTATGTGGGTGCAGATGATTTCTCCATATTCACTTGGACAAACTTCCTTAGAACAAAATCAAAATCTTTTGAAGCATTTGAAAAACTATGGCTAGGACTATCTAAGGAGCACAACAATAGGCTTCTAAAATTCACTAGAATAAGGAGTGATCATGGAAAGGAATTTGAAAATTCCTTGTTCAAAAGTTTTTATGGGAAGAAGGGCATAGAACATGAGTTCTCAGCACCCAAAACTCCACAAAAAAATGGAGTAGTCGAAAGAAAGAATAGGGTTGTACAAGAGATGACACGAGTCATGCTAAAAGCTAGGAACGTACCAACAAAATTATGGGCAGAAGTAGTAAATACAACATGCTACATCTCCAATTGAGTCTATTTGAGGCCAAAAACTCACAAAAGTCCAGATGAGATCTGGAAAGGTAAGAAACCAAATTTGAAACATCTTCATGAACTTGTTATTTTGTGCTACAACTTGAACGACAGGGAACCAAGAGGTAAGTTCGATGCTAAGAGTGATGAAGATGTCTTTCTGAGTTACTGCTCAAATAGTCATGCCTATAGGGTCTACAACAAAATAACCATGGCAGTTATTGAGTTAATCAATGAACGAGTTGATAATTATCTTCCTCCGACTGGCTACTTTAGACCAGAAGACCCTCATGTGAGTTCGTTCCATGAAGAAGGGAATACCCTCAACATTCCCAAGGATGCTCCAGCCCAGATGATTAAAATAGTAGCCTAGTCTCTATAAATGTTTGGATTGTCGAAGATACACAGCAGCATCAGGATGACCAAGACATTGCTAAACATGTAGACATTCAGACATGAGAACCCTCTAGGAAGATTCATAAGAACCATCCTGCCATTAACATAATAGAAGATCTAGAAGTGAATGTCTGAACTCCGGGAGTTCCCAAAGTGAAAAATAAAGAAATGATGGGTCTTAGTCTTGCCTGCTACACCTCCACAATTGAGTTGAAAAATTACAAAGAGGCTTTGAGCAATGAGTTTTTGGTCACTGCTATGCAGGAGGAACTATTATAGTTCGAATGCAATGAAGTTTAGGACTTAGTTCCAAAGCCCCATCATGTGAATGTAATTGGGACCAAGTGGATCTTCAAGAACAAGACATATGAAGAACGGAACATCACTAGAAACAAAGCTCGTCTGGTTTCTCAAGGCTACATTATATAGAATTGGTAGACTTCGATGAGACATTTGCACCAATAGCTCGCTTAGAGTCCATTCTCCTCCGATGGCGTTTGCTTGCACACTCAGGTTCAAGCTTTACCAAATGGACGTAAAGAGTGCCTTCTTAAATGGGCACCTGAATTAAGAAGTATTTGTAGCAAAAACTAAAGGGTTTGAAGATCCCCTTCATCCTGATCATGTTTACAAGTTGAAAAAAGCTCTCTATAATCTAAAACAAGCTCCAAGAGCTTGGTATGAGAGGCTTACAGAGTACCTTTGACAAAGGGGGTACACTCGAGGAGAAGCATATCCTACTTTTTTAATCAGAAGGAGTCAAAGGGAAGTAATTGTTGTCTAAATCTATGTGGATGACATAGTATTTGGCTCAACGTCCCAAAAATTGGTGGAACAATTCGTGGAACACATGAGCACCGAGTTTGAAATGAGCTTGGTCGTAGAGCTTACGTACTTCCTAGGTCTTTAAGTAAGGCAAACCAACTCAAGAACCTTCATATCATAGGGAAAATATGCTAAGAACTTGGTCGACAAGTTCAGACTTGGTTCAACTAGGCATAGAAGGACCTTAATGGGGACCTATGAGAAGATTGCAAGAGATTCAGTAGGGAATTGTGTTGATCAAACACTTCATGTGGCATGATTGGAGTCTCTGTCAGACGAACCGCACCCATCCTGACTTATGCTATAGTGTGGGAGTTTGTACGAGATACCAAGCAAGTCCCAAGGATAGTCACCTTCTAGCGGTTAAGAAGGTCATCAAGTATGTTAGTGGAACTAGACTCGCCTAACAGTCGCCACCCATTTTAGCCCCGCGGGCTCTGGGCCCTGAAAAACGGCCGGCGCCGCAAGACGGCCTGCACCAGCAGTCGCAGGCACGGCCAAAGGGAGCGAAATGCGGCCGGGCCGCGGTGTCACCAACAGAAGATGAGGGTCGCCCACTGCGGCTGTACTTCGCTGGCAGCCAGCCTTTACCGCGGCCGACTCCACCTCGCACGTCGACCGCACGCTTCAATCGGTCGCCCAACGCCGCCCACCGTGTCGCCCACCGTGTCGCCCACCGCGCCGCTCACCCACTATACCAATTCCCTCCATTTTCATATGAAATTATCAATAATACCCCTCTCAACAACTATATAACGGCTAGTTTGAGGGGTATAAAAGTCTTTTCATATGAAATGTCTATAATAGCCCTCCTAACAACTATATAACGACTAGTTTGAAGGATAAATAAGTAAATCACTCACTATTACTACTTTTCATGTCTAATACCTATAATACCCATTTCAACAACTATATAACGGCTACTTTTAAGGGTAAATAAGTAAATGACTTTACAAATGATTTCTATAAATACTCCACATTTTTTAATCTTCACATCCTTTACAATTCTATCTAATCTCCTTCTACACTTCTGCTAAAATTCTCACAAGTTCCACCAAAAGCTTCATCAAGATATCTACCAAGTGTAGAATTGTTCATCTTCATCATCACAAGGTTGAGGTATTTATAATTTGTTGAATCATTTTAGTTTTTAATTCTATATTTTAATTCTAATTGTTCTTTCTCTTTCTTCTACATTTCTTCATTTTTTCCTAGAATTAAAAATGGATCCTCATTACATAGATGTTGAAAACCTTGACTATAGTATTGATGAATATAATGAATTTAATCCTTTTGAAGATCATCCCACTCCCACTAGTGCCCCTTCCTCTAACCAACCCTCTAACATTCCCCAACCCGATCCTATAGGCAAAAGACCTAGGACTAGTAGACGTACATCCGTAGTATGGAAGCACTTTAGTATAGTAAATAAAAAAAAATATAAGAGGAGAGGTAGAAGATCTAGCATAATGTAAATATTGTAAAAAACATATAGTTGCAAAGCTAGTGCTGGCACAGGTCACCTTAAAAGACATGCCGAACAATGTACCAAAAAACATGGTGTATTAGATCCTACACAGTCCCAATTAAATCCAAGTGAGATAGGACCTAATTCGTCTCTAACTCGACTGCCACTTTATATATGATCAAAGCCGTGAGAATGGCTTGCTAATATGGTAGCTTAGTATGAACTCTTACCAATGACATTTGCAGGATCCAAATTTGTAAATTTCATCCAAAAGTTTATCCAACCAAATTTCTTTCAAAGAATTCCTAGGACTACTATGCGAATGATATAATTAACAATTATAAACCATTAAACAATTAATAATCCAAGAACTTAATGAGCATAATGGTATTATATCAGTGACCTCGGATATATGGACTAATCAAAGTAATGATCCTTTCACATGTGTGACATCACATTATACATATTCAAATTGGAAATTAAAAAAGAAAGTATTAGGTTTTCGTATAATATATCATCCGCATGATGGGCCTGCCATATATGAATCTATGACAAGTGTTTTTAGAGAGTATAACGTACAAAACAAAATTTTTAGTATTACTTTTGATAATGCTTCAAACAATACAAGTGTCATAGATTTATTTATAAGAATGAATAGAGGAGGCCTACTAAATGAAATATTCCATGTGAGATGTGTTTGTCATATAATAAATTTAATAGCATAAGATGGTTTAATATTAATAAATCCCTCAATAGAGAATATTCGTATGCTTTACAATTTATTATAATCTAGTGATCACAAGAATTTTATGCCTTTGTGTAAATCAAGCTTATTTAGAAGAAAAGAAAATTCCATCGTGATGTACGTCATCGTTGGAATTCTAGCTATCTAATGTTAAAATCTTGTGTAGGGTATGATAACCTATTATCAGATTATGTCAATGGTAAGCTAGGTGAAATTAAAATAACTTCATATGATGAGAGAAAGGTTTTGCTTTTTTAAATTTCTTAAAAGTTTTTTATGATTCTACTAACTTATGTTCAACGTATATGTACTCTACATCTTGTGTATAAAGACTTAGGTGTATTTGCAATATAAGTACTGTGTTTAAACAATATAGAGATGAACCATTTTTTGTTGAAATATGTGAAAACGAAACAAATTTTTGGAAACACTGAAAATATTCCACCACTTTTTGTTTAGCTGCTTGTATGGATCCAAGGGTTAAAGTCAATGTGTAGAAAACATTTTAAATTTTATAGCTTAGTGTAAGGAACCAATCCACCTAAACTTAAGGCTTAGTATATGAACAATTAAGCACCATATATAAATATTATGAGTCTAAATGGTAGTGCTCTTCAAGTACTACAACTTCATTTACATTTGAATGATCCATTCTTTTCATGCAATTAGCTAAAGGAAAGCAACAAGTTGGTTCTTCAAGTATGGCTGATCTTTTAAAATATTTAGATACTGATTACTTGTCTTACTTATCGCATGATGAAATAAAAAATTTTGATATTATGAAGTGGTGGAAATCTCATGAATCCACATTTCCTGTGCTATCTAAAATGGCACGTAATCTACTAACCTCACGGTTCATCGTGAGCATCTAATCTGCTTTTTCGTATTGCAGCAATGTGATTGAGATAGGAGGACAAGCCTCACACCAGAAATGCTTGAAGCCTTGACGTGTTTGAAGGATTGGGAAGAAGGACACATGGGACTCCAAAGTTGGGTAGATGATTATAGACATGAACTCGAGTGTTTGGATATCAATCAAGACCAAGATGTTGAAGAGATTAATGAAGAATAAAGAATATGAAAATTGAAGAACTATATGTTGTTTTTTTTATTTAAATGTATTAAATGTGACTCATTTTTAAAGGTTGAGTAATGCATATGATTGATAGTTGGGTGGGTGCCAACCTACTGATACCAACTATAAGCGATGCAATTCTCAACTTTTTTCTTGTAGTTTGTTAAAATTAACAAAAGAATCGATTTTTTATATTTTCTTTTCTTTTATCTTCTAATATTTCAAATTTTTGTTATTTTGAAAACAAACATATATATATATATATATATATATATATATATATATATATATATATATATATATATATATATATATAATATTTTTTCTTGGTTTTAAAAATAAAAAATTAGCATTTCCACAAATTATATATAACTTTTTTTAAAAAAATTGTTTTAATTAGCAAAACAAAAATTTAATATAAGTAAGTCTCTGTCAAGATTGCTACGGCGACGCCACTGCACGGCCCCACCGACACGGTCTTCGCACAGCTCGTCTAAGACGGCCATAGGGCACGCCTGGCCGGCGACGCCCATCGGCACGCTAGCCCGCCAGCTTACGGGCGCCGGCCAATCATTGGCGCTCACTGGTCGCCTTACTTCTACCGGCCTTTGCGGGTCGGCATTAGCCTAAAGACGCTGACCCGTTGTTTACTGCAAACCAGCCCAGCCGCCGCACGCTTGTCGGATGTGCTCCGGCGGACAGGACAGGTCTTTGGTACACCCGAGACACCACAACTAGCCTAGTAGGATACTGTGATGCAGATTGGGCTAGAAACTCAAAAGATTAGAAAAGTACTTTTGGAGGATGTTTTTTCCTTGGAAACAACCTCGTGTCTTGGTTCAGCAGAAAAAATAATTGCATATCGCTTTCCACAATTGAGCTAGAGTACATAGCAACAGGTAGTGGATGCACACAACTGATTTGGGTGAAGAATATGCTTAAAGACTATGGGGTCTCAAGGAAAGTCCTAACACTCTATAATTACTACCTTAGTGCTATCAACATCTCAAAGAATCCAATCCAGCATTCGAGAACGAAGCACATTGACATCCTACACCACTACTTTAGGAGCTTGGTAGAAGACAAGATCATTGATCTATGACACATATCCACAGAAAAACAAGTGGCCAGCATATTCACGAAAGGATTGGATGCTTCCATGTATGGAACTCTAAGATCATCCCTAGGGTTATGCATCATGTCAAACGGTGGCGTTTTTCCCAACTGGGTCGTTACATCAGCTAGGGCATGGAGACCATCCCAACAGTTGAAGAAACTGTCTATGAAAATGATCATCTTGAGGGGGAGTCCTATCTTTGGAATCATCCTAAGGGGACTGGCCAAAGTCTAAAAGCCTTCACCAAAAAAGATGGAGAAATAAAATAATGAAGATTGTGAAACCCCGGAAAATTCGAATTTTTGAGAAAGGGTAAAATTGTAATTTCGGTCCAAATTCGAAATTATTCTAAATCTCGAATGTCAAAACGGACTTCACTATTGGAATCGTCTCGTGAAATCTAGCTACCACGTCGAATTTCATCGAATTCTGAGACAATCGAAATTTCACATTTTTCGAGGCACCAAGAGTAGTAAAGTGGACACTGCATACTTGGAGTGGCTCAAGATGACACGTACGAGTGGAGCTAGTCAAACAAATAGCTCAAGTGGGGCCCAAAAGAGACATGTGGAAACACATGATTGGAGGGAAATCTAAGGTAGATGGATAAGGTAATAAGGGTAATCCAAGGAGCCACTTAGAATTGGACAAGTGGCAAGTGAAAGAACATCTCACTTGACTTCTATCTTCTCCCAACTGGTTGGGAGAGAGGGAAAAGGAGGGAGAGAAAGGCAAACCAAATTGGAGAGGAAGATTTAGAGAGAGAGGCTCTACCTTCTCTCTAGATTTTCCGACGATCGGACCATCGGGTCAGCGGCGCAGGGAAAGTCTTTCCTCGTGACAAGCAGCTACAAGTGTAGATCTGGACCAGAGTTTCGACAAACTCCAAGAGGTAGGTCTTCTCCTACTTTGGTTATTTTCTATCCTAAGGGTTATGTGGTGGTGTCTTGCCCCAAGGGGGATGTTTGGTTGCATTTTGAACCAAGGGAAGTCACCCTATTTTTGATCATACGCATTAGCCGGAGTTTAGGACTGATTTTTTGGTTGTAAATAAAGGAAATTTGGAAGTGGGTCCTTCAGGTAAATTGTAGCCACATCAGTGAACTTGATGTTAGGCTTTTGAATTTCTCAATTTGGACCTCTATAGACCAAGTTATGGTTCGTCTACCCCAAACAATGTAAGTGAAAGCCTGCTAGAGGTCAGCTCGGCTGCTCGCATCCGGGCCGTACCAGATCAGGTTAGCTCCTAGCCAAGTCATGTCGCCTTGGCCAAAGTTAGGTAAGTCTCACTGGTTTGACTACCCCTATGTGACTCTCCAACTGATGGTCATAACTTCTTCGTCCCGAACTCCGTTCAGTGTTCTCTATTCCTACAAAGCCCATTGAGTCGAAGATCTCCCAGCTATGCCTGTGGAGGGTAGTGGATGCTGGAGCTAGCCATCTAGGGCAGGTCGGCCAGGGCAGGTCGGGTAGGGCTGGCCGGGCAGGGCTGCCTACTCATGTGTGACCTCCAACTTCTAACGATCATAACTTCTTCGTCCGAACTCCATTTCAGGTGTTCTTAGACTCTATGGAAAGCCCATTGAGTCAAGATTCCAGCCATGTTCCTGTGGAGGCAAGTGGGTTCTGGAGATGGCCGGATAGGGCAGGTCGGGTAGGGCTAGCCGGGCAAGGCTGCCTACTCATGTGTGACCTCTAATTTCGGAAGGTCATAACTTCTTCGTCCGAACTCCGTTTCAGGTGTTCTTGGACTCTATGGAAAGCCCATTGAGTCAAGATTCCATCCATGTGCCTGTAGAGGGCAATGGATTCTGGATCAAGCCATTAGGGCAGGCGCTGTGAGCAGGCCGTAGGGCCGGGCAAGCAGTGGTCGCCTTACTCATGTGTGACCTCCAACTTCTGACGGTCATAACTTTTTCTTCCGAACTCCGTTTCAGGTGTTCTTGGACTCTATGAAAATCCCATTGATTCAAGATTCCAGCCATGTTCCTATGGAGAGCAGTGGGTTCTGGAGCTGGCCGGCTAGGGCAGGTCGGCCAGGGTAGGTGATGAGCTTAAAAGTCATCTATTTTTAGTCCATTTTTATGTTTGATTTTAATGTAAAAATGAATAATTAAGATGCAGAAATATGAAGAAACTCACCAAATCTGTTATTTGCAGGGAGTATAAAAGAAAGAAGAAAATGCAGTGGAAAAATACAAAGAACTAGCGTGAGTACAAAATTTAGAAAATATTAGCAGAAAGCAGTAAATGAAAGCAACCGGTTAACTAATGTTAAGGCTTGGGGTTTGCACACCTGGCTATGAGGTCGCTGATGATCAGAAAAAGGAAGGTACTGGATGCGGTGTCACATTGATCACAAGATAGGCAAATGAGGATTGAATGTTAAAATTACAAATGATGTCGCGATAACATCATGATGTTGCGAATAGGAAGGTTGATGTCGACAAGAGACAGAGGTTGCGATACAAGAAAAGCGCCCGACGCCGTGATGTATGTGAAAGATGAAATGTTGTGAATTGAGCTGTCGCCGATAAGAGTAATGAGGTCGCTGAAGCATCAAAAGCAACCATTGGAAGCTTCCAGAGACATAAAAGTGATTTCGCTGACAGAGATAGAGGTCACGACATGAGACTTGCTCTGGCCTGAAGGTTGCAGCTTTTAAAAGTGCGATGTCGCGCAACAAGAAGTCGAGGTCGCGACATCAGAAACACAAGTTTAAAACTACAGATGACATAAGTTGATGTCGCGACATGAGATCAATGTCGCGACATTAAGAAGGACAAGTTCAAATCTGCAGAGCCATAAGGTGATGTCGCGACAAGAGATTGATGTCGCGACATCAGGAACGAACAGTTGAGACCTATGGAGTCATAGAGTGATGTCGCGACAAGGGATTGATGTCGCGACAACAATAACCAACAAGTGAAAACTCCAGATCCATAAGCTGATGTCGCCACAAGAGATTGATGTCGCGACATCATGAGCAACCAGTTGAGAGATACAAGTGGCTACAAGATTGAAGCACAGCGAGCGCTTGATATCACGAAATAGGTTAAGCGTCGCATTAAGGAGCGGCGTTGAAACCTTCGTAACTATAAGCCGATGTCGCGACATCCGGGCGATACCGCTGAAGATCGCAGATGACTGAGCTGAGGTCGCGACGTGAGATCGATGTCGCAACATCAAGAGAGACCAATTGAAAACCCGCAGCAGTATTAGTCGGCTGTCGCTGACGCGGAGATCGGCGGGTCGCGACATCGTGAACAACAATTGGAAGGCCGCAGAAGACTTAAGCCGAGCGTCGCGACGTGAGATCGATGTCGCTGGCATGATGATGCCGCAAATAAGGAGTTGAAGTCACGACCAACATTAATATGAGCACCCACTTGGAAATCCACAAAGACTCCGCATTGGGATTAGCCCAACCGAGAAACCCTATAAATACGCCAGAGCCTACCCAAATTTCATAAAGGTAGCTTAGCGGCTTATTACGTACGAGAGGTCCGGTAGCCGGCAAGCTCATTTTCTTTATTTTTCTTTTAGTTTTTCTTTTCTTTTTCTTTTCTTTTCTTATCTCTTCTTCAATGTTGATAGTTAGAGATTAGATTAGATTTATCGTTTTAGTTTTCGTTTTCTTCTGGAATTGGATGTTATGTTTTTGAGCGTGAGCCGAATGCGCACTCCGTTCTTTCAAATTACTACCCGAATGTTTGAAGTTCGCATAATTTATAAATCAGAATTTCAGCTTCAATTTGCTATTCTTTTGATCGAGGAATGCCGTAGTGTAATTCAAGAATTGAGGAATCAAACACTTCCACATGAATGCTATTGTCGAAATTATCTTTCATGTGTTGTTTCACCAGAATTTCAAGCCTTTTATGAATTTACTAAGTATGGTTTAAAGTTGTTTGATCTCAATATCGCTCTTATACCCGCTTTAAGAATTGTTTCATTGCTCGATTTCAAGGAGGTCCTCGAGGGGACACTGTAGATGACAATTCGGGAGTTGTTAAGTTCATTTCTTTTGAATATATTTAACTTTATTAGAGATCTAATGAGCTTTGTGTTTACTCGATAAATCCTCTTCTCACTTGAAATCAAGAATGAGTCGAACGAAGTTACTAATTCTAACAAGCAAAGAGTTCACTCAATTCGATAGCGAGGCCAATCCCCAGCAATTCGAGATCTAATCAAGGAGAGGGTGATCTATTCTAATTTTGAGGAAGAGTAACCCGGAAGTTGTATATCCTCGTCAATCGATAACTTGGGAGCTAAGGCTTCATAAATCATCAAGTAAAATGGGTATAGTATTGAAAAATACCAGGATTTAGGAAGTCCCTTTTTAAAAGTAGTTATCTCATTCCTGTATTTGAGAGAATCGGAAGAATTAGATAATGAAATAATAGTGTGGAGAGATCGGTACATGCATTAAGCGCCTTGGGCGGTCTAAAAATACGGAAACACATGATAAAATTAACGGTCTTAACAACGGGAATTGATACTTCACAGTAGCATTGATCTTAATGTACTCTAAGCATTGACTATTCGATTTCCATTTATTTTCTTAACTATTCTTTATTCATTATTCTTTGGATTTAGGTTTGTTGATTGTTCGTTTTTATATAATAGTATATTTTACGACTTCTTAGTGAGCACGTATCATGTTATAGTTCAAATGGTATGAAGCTTGAGTAGTCGAGGGGTAGTTGATCTAGAATTCTTGAGATCTCTGTAGGATCGATATACGAATAAATCGATTTATTGCTTGTCGGCACAGTAAATTGCGATATATTTGGGCCCCGAAACCATGGGCATTTAAAATGATTTCTTTCTTGTCATGTGTTTTGGAGTCGGTCAGCCAGTTTTATGGCGCCCAGTTAACAGGGTTAGGTGATAGTCCTTTGGTAATAGTGTATAGAGATTTATCATCATGTGTTTGAATTAGCTAACAAAGATTTTATATTGTGAATTCTTAAGAGATCGAAAGAGTCGATAAATCAATATTTAGATGAAAAGGAAATCTTAATTTGGACATTTAAAGAAAAGAACAAAAATAGTTTTGACGGTGGTTATTTTAGCCACTAACCTTTAACAAACCATATTGAGAAAATATTTGTTGACCCGAACTAATCTATTAATGTAGGTGTATTTTTGATTCGGGAATGAGAATTTTAATGCATAGGAAATAGAACAGCGTCACGATTCCGGTGACACGGAAATAGAGAGGACACTTTCGGAAGCAGAAAAACCGAAAGTGACTGACCATGGCGGATGAAAGCGGGATCAGGGATGAGGTGCATCGGAGAAGCTGAGGCTCATCCGCGTCGATGGAGGACTTACGGAATGATATCTGAGGAAGAATACTCGTGTCAGACGACTGCGATTGATCTTGCAATTTTAGGCGAAGCGGCCTTGATTGCAATGGTCAATGACATCGGTTCTTGGTCATCCTTTGAAGATCGAGCGAGCACTGCTGGGAGTTCCTCGGGATGATTTATCTGATGAGATTGGATAGGGTGAGACCGAGAAGTCATAAAGCGCATCTATTCCATTCTCTCTAGGATCTGGCCTCGTGGTATGAATCTTTACCATATGGTTACGGTGATGCTTGGGAGGAGTTAGTGAGGCCTACTTAGAGTGGATTCACCTCGGCCCTCACCACGGAAAGAAGGAGGAAATCATTGTGTTCAATGGGAAGATGAAAGCTGTATGTAGCTTGGGAAGATTCAAGCGGTTCTTTGAGAAGATATCCGATGCATGGGATAGATCAGAAGACTCGGATGGACATTGTATATCATGTATGAATGATATATCAAAGGTATCATTGATGCTTCATCTTTATTGGAGCATTCAAATGAAAAGTGCTGAGAATGGCGATTGAGACACAGTTTAAATGTAACGCCTGGCTCCATACAGGCTGAGAGGAAACAAACGAGAGGAAAGGGATCGTGGAATTTGAAGCGAGATGGCTGACCATGGAAGCGAGTTGGATGTATCATGCACAGGTTGAATGACGAAAGAAAAGACACACCACGGCTCATGAAATAGGAAACTGATTGAAGAGAGTTATTGAAGGGAAGTCTTTGAGAGGCAGGCGAAGAACAATTTTATGATCTTTGAAGAGGTTAATTATTTGTTAGACGAGAACTACCATTTCAGACCCAATACTAACACGCGTACATTATCACTTGGCATTGAGGAACCATGAGAATTTCTCTTATGGTGGGAGGGGGCCACGAGGCCCAGGCATGGAGCAGAACTCTCACGGGGGGTTATCAACGGCCTGAGTTCAATGTGAAATGAACACATAATGAGTGTGGGGTCGGAGGCCCGATCTTTTGAAAGAGCAGTCTTTGCAGTTCATGGGGGGATAATAAGGAAGATTTATTTTAACCTCCATGAACGAGTTTCTTGAGTTGGAAGCAAGCTGCTTTGCAGGTCTCAATTTAGAACACCACTGATGCATCCACACAGAGAACACGGAACCTGAAGTAGAATGTTTATTTAACCTGTGGCTTAGGAGAAAAGATGCCTTCCCCCGGTGACCACGAGGAAGAACCCGAAAACTGCGTAGGTACATGCGGCTTAGGAGTGGGAAGGAGTTAGAAGAGATGAAAGAAAGATGATGGCAATAGTAGCAGACCCGGAGAGGGAGAATGCTGGAGAATAGAAAAGAAAGAGTAGAGAAAGGAAGAACATCCAAGGTCAAAGCCTGCGTTCCATTTCACAAAGGCGCAAATTCGAGATGGAGGAGCGGTTTACGAGGTTCTTGAAAACTCCGGAAAGTGGAGATCGGTATACCATTTATTAGTGTTCAAATGCCACTCTATCTGAGAATTTAAGGACATCTTTTGACGAAAGAAAAATAGTAGAGGAAGGAATAGTGAATCCTCACTTGCCACTTGTAGTGCGATGTCAGAAGAAAAGAACTACCGAGTAAAGATGAAGGAACGAGGAGTTTCACAATTCCTTGTGTGGTGAATTCGGGAAGCTCTCTGACTCTGGAGCTAAAGTATCGGCTGATATCTGTTTCTTGAGAAACTAAGTTTGGGAGCTTACTCCCACATTTGACCTCTTAAGATGGGAACCGATCGATGGTAAAACACGGAAGGTCATTGAAGATGCTAGTCAGCATTTGGGAAGTTTGTATTCCCAGTAGACTTCATCATTTTGGACATGGAAGAAGATTCACAAGTACCCTGCTATTGGGAGGAGCCCATTTCTACAGCTGGTATACGATTGACATCAAAAAAGAGGTTCTTACCTTGAGGGTTGGAAAGACGGTACTTTGCTTGATAAAAAGTATGAAAAATATAGACGAGAGACAAGAGGATTCTGATGTAGTGAAACATCTATCTTCAATCCCAGATGTTAACAATGATTGTAATATAGTTTTATCAATGAAAAAGAGATGAATTCCCGTTATCTTTGAAGATGTCTATGCGAATTTCCATGCGAGTTTCATTCTATAGAAATTGTGTGTTGAGCTGGCCAACGAGAAGCGACGATGGGGAACAGGTGAAAAGGAAATTCATCGAAACCACGAGAAGAACAGTTTGAAAGAGTTGCCATGTCATTTAAAGTATGCTTACTTAGAATTACCAAGAAAAAACAGGTGATCATTTCGACCAGTTCGAGTGATCTTTGAGGAACAAAGATTCTTTGAAAATATTAAGGAAGCATAAGATACTAAGCTTGGTGCATTGAAGAGAATTTGAAGGGTATCGATCCGTCAATTTGCATGCATAAGATTACATTTAGAAGAGACTTAGCTCATCTGTGAACACCGGAGAGGCTGGGGATCGGTTGGATGATCGAGAAAGTACTCAATTGTTGAATCTGGGATTTATCTATGCTATTTCGGATAGTCCTTGGTGAGCCCGATCCATGTAGTTCCCGAAAGAAAGGGGTTTCTTTGTGATCGAAATGAAAAAACGAATTGATTCCAACAAGAGCAGTGACATGATGGGGTATGCATTGATTACGGGAAGGTGAACCTGACCACGAAAAGATCATTTCCCTTTGCCGCCATTTGATCGGATGTTGGACGGAGTTGAGGTTGCACACCTCACTTTTGTTTTACGGATGGGTACTCGAGATCTAATCAGACCGCTGTGCACGAGGATCGAAGACCACATTCACATGCCACTTATGGTGCCTTTGCCTTTAGAAGGATGCCATTTTAGGCTGCTGTAATCTCCGGCTACATTCAGGTGTATGATGCATATTCTCATATTTGGTTGAAGAAGTGATGGAAATTTTCATGGATGACTTTACTGTGTATGGATCCGGCTTTGATCAATGTTTAAACGATGCGGAATGATGCAGATGTAGAGACAAGCATTGCTTGAATTGGGAAAAATGCCATTTATGGTGACAGAGAAGGTATTGTTCTTAGCGTAAAATTGCACTCACGAATTTAGAAGTTGGCCAAATCAGGAGTATCATTATCAAAACTCTTGCTTTACCACGATAAAGGAGTAAGAAGAAGCTTCTTGGGCGTCTTTGGATTTCTGAAGATTCATCAGACTTTTCAAAAATAGCGGAGACCATGCGATTCTTTGGAAAAGAATCTGAGGTTCGATTTTGATGACTCCTGCTGAGAATGCTTTTGAAGAAATCGGTCGGATTAGTGGCTTACTATAATGTTTACTGGGGAATGGGATGAGGATTTGGGGAAATAATGTGTGTGATCTTTAGTGATTTTGCCATAGGATTTGTGTTGACGAGAAGAAAGAAAGTATTCGAGACCTTTCTGCTATCTTAAATGGACCTTGATAGGCTATGAGAGGCTACTTTCAGTATTTGAGAAAAGGAGATCTTAGCCATAGTATTTGCTTGTAGAAAAATTTAAATGACATTTTGGGATCTCATGTAGTAATTCACATGATCATGCGGCGTCAATACTTGATGTCAAAAAGGAAGCTAAGTCGAGATTGATAAGATGGGTCTTTGCACATTGCGGAGTTTGATTGGAAATCAAGGATAAAAGGGATGTGATAATGTGATAGTTGATCGTATCGAAGTCGAAAAATACGATGATGAGAGGAAAATGTGATATTATGAGAACTTCCCGAGATGAAACGAATTTAATTTAAGTTTCCTTTCAACTTTACTGGTATCTTTGATATTGTGAATTATCACGGCTTGTGGAAGCGATGCCTGCGGTCGGCTATGAAGAGGAAACCTTCAGGCCCGGCGGTAGTCATATATTTGGGATGACCGACTGTGTGAGAAGTGCTGACATGATAAATGGAAGATGTATTGCCCGAAAGTGAACAAGGCAACTATAGGTGTGCCATGAAAATCACCATATCAGGACATTTTGGGAGAAAGAGCATTTCATGAAGATGCTCGATCGGGTTTATTGGCCCATTTATCTTGAGATTGTCTTGAGTGGGTTAAATTAGTAGCGATAGATGTCAAAAGATTGGGAATATCGGCGACGGGGAATGAAATGCCCCTGAAAGGTATTATTGTGATCTGGTACATGATGTATGGGAATAGATTTTATAGGACCCTTCCATATCATTTGGAAACCTATACATCCGCTGATGATTCACGTTCAAATGGGTGGAAACGATGGCTTGTCAAGGAATGATGCTAATACGGTTGAGTTTCTTACGAAAAGAATATTTTGAAATGAGATTTGGAACACCGAACTATCATTAGTAATTAGAATTACTTCTATAACAGAAATAGTTTGCGAAACTCATGGCGGTATGGGATCGAGCATGTAATGAGTTTATATCATCCCGAGACGATGAATGACAGAAATTTCCAACGGGAGATCGAAAGAATGCTTGAAAGATTGGCGAAACTCAAGCAGGAAGAGTTAGTCTTTGAGCTTGATGATGCACTTTGGGCTTAGAGGGCTGCATCTGAAACCCCGTTGGAATGTCCACAAATCTGAGTTGTTTTGTGAACCATGTCATCTATCTTGATTTAAGATACAGGCAATGTGAAGTGATCGAGTTAGCCGATTTTAAAGGGTGAGGAAGAAAGATTGCTCCATTTATCTGAATTAGGAAGAAGCTGAGAAATGAAGCCTATGATAATCTTCAGAATATCGACGAAACCAGAAAGAAATGGCATGATCGGAGAATTTTGAGGAAAGAGTTCGGAAACGGGAACAAATTCTGTTTAGTCTAGGCTGAAATTGTTTCGAGTAAAATCAATTGGGTGGGCCATACCACGGTGGTGTCAAGTACTGGCTTGGAGGCGGTGACAACTACGGGTACAAATCTTTTAGAGAAGGGTGAGGTCGATGGGCTGAGAGGTTAAACATTATCTAAGCGGGAAGGAAAATGAAAGAACTCATTGATTCTTGAGGGAAAAGAATAAGTACCACCTGACAATGAATCCGACTAAGGACTGAAAGTGGCTTGACTAATGGGTGACCCATAGGTTAATTTACCTTTTAAGTTTTGGAAATATTTTTCTTTAGTTGTAAATTAGGTGATTTGTTTTTATAAGGATAGATTTAATTTTAAAGAAATCAATTTTAGTTTAATCAATTTTTCTTGAATATTCACGTAAGAAAACTGCTGAGTTCAAAGAATATGAATGGCAGAGCAATCCACAAAGGAACAATCGGCAGCTTGCGAAGAATTCACCACATGAGAAAAGAGGTAGCTTAATCACTAACTTGATTACATGTGAATATACTTTAATTGTATTAAATCTTTGCTTGGAGATGCGAAGTAATGTCTAAAGGTTAGGAACAATAAGAAGGAAAAGGTTCTTGAGATCATTGATTCAGGGCTTAGGTCGACGGAAAGGTTATGTCGCTGACATAAGTGATGTCGCGTGAAACGTGATGTCGTTACTTGTTTCAGAGGGCGACGAGAGAGTATTGGAAGGAAGAAGGTGTATGTCGCGACCTGCTATGAAGTCGCGAGGAGATAAGTTTCAAAATGGAAAGGATGTCGCAACGTAATTAATTCCTAGAAAACCTTGTATTGTGACATCTAAGTATGTCACGACATAAAAAGCGACAGTGCTGACTACTCACTTTAAAGCCACAAATTCGATGACCTCCAAATAAAAAGTAGCGAGAATTGAAGTCACGGCGTGCTCTTAATGAAGCGATAATTAGCCCATGAGCATTGATTGAATTGCAAGCTGTTGGAAACTTTCTCATTCACTCCAGCCCACATGGCTATTCACCTTTATCCTTACAAATCTCTGACCTGAGAAGCCTAGCTTTCCAGCCCTTAAAAAAGCTTGTCTTAGTTTCAATGGTGAAATTCCACCACTGATCCCTAACACAAATGAGATTATGGGAACATGAGCAATGGGAAGAAGAAACTACTTGAAGAGAGCAGTTAGGTAAGGGTCGTCGGGAAAGAGCAATGAGAAGGTGCCACTCGAAACACCAAAACTCACGTGGCTTCAAGAAAGAGCGAGAAAAGGAAAGGAAAGGTGAGTAGAAGAAGAAGTAGAAGATTTGTGTTAGGCAGGCGTACTCCCAAATGGAAGGAAATATTATGCTATGAGGGTTTGTCGCGAGAAAGGAATTAAAATCAGATTACTCCTTTGAGGAGATGATAAACGAGAGAGGATGGGAGAATCTCTGCCGCACACCAAAATCGGGGTATACGACCTTTGGTAAGAGTTTATTCAAATTTGGTAGGAAGGAAGGATGGGAGCGGTTTATGTTAGAGAAGTGGGTTTCATCTGGCCCAGGCCATCAGCCAGGCATGGCATGGTAGTCTTGTGAAACCTTGGTTCCAAATTCGAGAAACTTTTGGAAAAACTAGATTTTGGAAAGATTTCCAAGCTCACCTAATAAGTAAGGTGCGGGTTAAACCGAAGAAGGAAGGCGAGGAAGCAGTGAGCAGGGGAAGCCTCGCGAGGAAGCGAAGTATGGTTTTACTTCTGAAGCCCTGTTTTGGTTTCCAACAAAACATGTGTGCCGCAGTGAAACGAAGAAGCTGTGTTCTTGTATGCCATCCTAAGAGGATCTGAATCAATATAGGAGTTATCATAGAGAATTCTATCATGAGGTATCATGAAGGGAACAAAGAGGTCTTATTCCTACTTTGGCCGACAATCAGCACATTACATGCTTGAAGGTTGGGGTGAAAGGAACTGGGAATCAGAAGAAGGAAGCCACCCACGAGGAGCTTCACCACTCCTTCCGACGGGGAGTTAGCAAAGGACCCGAGAAACCCCGAGGAAAGAAAGGGAGAGTCTTTGGTAGAGAAGCAGAGATGAAGCCTGGGTGAAGAACCGAGAAAAAGGAGACTCGAAGGGGTTCTTGATCGGGTAACACCCGGAAAAACTCACAGCAACCAATGAATTACATGTTGCGAGTGATGAAGGCGGGATGAAGCGGCGATGGAGCTTCTCCATTCCCTTAGCCGAGTTCTCTCTGTGCGAACATAATTCCAACATGGAGAAAGCTCGAGAGAACCTGAGAGAGCAGTTCGATCTTAGAAGCTCTCAGTAAATACGAAGAATGGATGAAACGAGAAGAGTGGAACCTAAGGCGGGAATTCGGAGGAAGGCATTTGCTGAAGAAAATTGAAAAGAGAGACCCGGTAGTGGGAGGAAAGGCTAAGCGGGGAAGGAAAGGAGCATGAGATTGAGCTACAAGAGAGGAACGACGGTGGGGAGAATTTGAGACAGGAAGAGAGGAATAGATGAGAAAAATTTTGGAAAGCTGACAAGGGAGAATTTAGAAAGAAATGAAGGAAAGAGATCGCTGTGTCACATTGAAACTCAAACTCAGTCATGAAGCTTTATAGCAACGGATTTAGCGTGATTCTCGACTTTGCTGCTTGATAAAGAAAGAATCTGAGCGAAGCCAAATTTGTGGAGCGAAGTCAGGGATTCAAGTTTTTATACAAGTCTCTACAGAAGGATTTCGAGAAGAAATTGGATGATAGAACGAGAAGCCCGAAGAAAGAATCTGAGGAATCTAGGCAAAAAGAATGATTGGAAAACTTAGATACGTTAACTTGACAATCTTTCCAATTCACAGAATTAATGCAGTAGAAATGGAGATCCTGATGAGATGGCTTGGGGAAGGCGGGATGAGTTAGACAAAAGGTTGATCTCTCTGACCAGGATTTTCATTGAAAAACAAATGGAGAAGGAAACAGAGAGAGAAAGGAAGAAGGAGAAACCAAGAAATTCAAATTCCCGACTCATTTAGGTACCATGAACTTCGTCCCTGACATCTTTGCTCTGGCTATTTGAAAGAAAAAATAGACTACTCCTGCACTTTAACCTTCTTTACCCTCTTATTCCCCATTTGAATTGTATCATTTATTCTGCGATTGAATCGAAATAAAATAAGAAACAGTTGAATTGTTGTGTGCATACTACTTTGAATTTGTTTTGTTCAATGTTATTAATTGCTTTGTGGTTACATATTGATTAGGAAATTAAGTAGGAATTAGTTCGAATAAAAAGCTATGAGATGTCATGAATTTGAGTGAATGAAAGCCGATTAGATTATGAATGAGCTAAAATGTAGAATAAGGGCGAATGAATACAGTTTGATTGAAACCTGAGGAGTCTGAGATTACTTAAATTTCTTGTGATCGAATTGAGAAAGTAATGCAATCGAAGGAACAAAACATATTTTGAGTTTGTGGTATGACAAATAAGTCGGAACTGTTGAATATCAATTAATTACTTTACTCATCAACAAAAAATGATCGAAATTACTCATATGGTTAGTCTGGCTGTTCAATCAAATTCTAAATTTATTAGATTGTGATTGAGGCGAAATCCTAGGTATCTGGTGTGAAGATAATCACGAGCCATTCTTGGATAGTTTGAGCCATTACAGCCATCCCATTCATATCTTGCGATGCATATACCTTAGTTCAAATTGAGCCCAGCGAGCTTATTTTTTCAAAAAATAGACAGTAGACTGACTCATCCTAAGAATTCAATCCTTGATAAGAACCTATGTTACCCGAGGTGAGAGGGAAGAAAGAAATGAAGTTTGGGGAGTATATGTTTTGAGGAACTCAAAAGGGAATGAAAAGAAAAGCGAAAAGCGAAAATCTGATAGAAAGAAACATAGGGATAAGTTTTTATCTTGTGGCTAACTCTCTTGAACAATTAAGTTCTTAGGGGGTGTTTAGGCACCTAGTACCCTAATGCCATTTTGGTATAGGGCTACTAACCCCAGTTCGCTAAAGTGTTCTTTAGAAAGCACAAAAAAGTTAAAACATTGCCTTATCACGAATAGTGACAAACAAAGGAATTTTTGATGGAATTTCAAGTGATAAATAAAGGCGTACAATTACGGGTGAAGAAATCAAGAGATGTCCCGAACATGAGTTTTAGGGAGTTTATTGAAACTACGAGAAAGAAAGGCGAAGGAGAGAAAGGTTCAGGGTAATCTTAACTAAAAATTCCTTCCATCCACCCATTACCGAACTTTAACAATATAAGCCCAGACTGATTGATCTTGAAGGCTGAAATCACCTACATTAGTGGAGATCAATATGAAAAACAAACCTATGGAATTTGGAAATATGGAAACAATCAAAGCTGTGAAGGATTTTAGGGAGTTAAGTGACTCAATATGAAGATGAGAAAGGAAAATAATTTATTATTCAACAGGATCTAATGAATTAAATTGTTTGTAAAACAATTTCTTGATTAATTTTAGCTTATCTTATGAAGAGTAGAAACTAACCTTGAGCTGAACAGAAGCTAGATGCTCTGAGAAAATAATGCATACATTGTATTTCGGTCGTCGAATGCCCTTTGCCGAGCGAGCCGAGAAAAATGTCCTTAAAATTTTCTTTTATTTGTTTGAGAATAAGCAAATTCTTTCTTTTTCTTTGCTTGAGACAAAGCAAAACTTTAAGTTAGAGGGGGTTTGATGAGCTTAAAAGTCATCTATTTTTTAATTAGATTTTATATTTGTTTAATGCAAAATGAATAATTAAGATGCGAAATATGAAGAAGAAACTCATAAATACATTATATGCGGGGAATATAAAAAGAAAGAAAGAAAATGCGGTGGAAAAATACGACAACTAGCCCAGTACAAATGTGAGCGATAACGAGAGCGAAATAGAAAGCGGCCAGTTGTAACTAATGTTGATTTTGGGAGTTTGCACGGCCCGAGTTATGAGGTCGCGACATCGGGAAAAAGGAAGGAAATTTGATGCGGTCGCGACGGTGATCCGCGAGATAGGCGGTGAGGATTGAGTAGAAAATTAAGAAATGATGTCGCGACAACATCATGATGTTGCGACAAAGGTTGATCGCGACGAGAGACGGAGAATTAGCGACGAAGCGCTGGGCCAGTGGCGGATGAAAAGATGAAAATGTTGTGAATTGGTTTGTTGCCGGCGGCGAGTAATGAAATTAGCGACATCAAAACCTAGCCCGGTTGAAGCCTCCGAGAGACATAAAAAGTGATTTAGCGGCGGGGAGATGGGGTAGCGACATGAGACTGCTCGATTGAAGGTTGGAGTTCCTTAAAAGTGATGTCGCGACAAGAGTCGAGTGGCGAACGCCGAAGCCTGGTTAAAACTCTGGGGATGACATAAGTTGATGTAGCGACATGGTCGATATCGCGACATTAGAAAGACAAGATTCAAATCTGCGAGCCGTAAGGTGATGTCGCGACGAGAGATTGATGTCGCGACATCGAGGAACTAAACTTGAGACATAGAGTCATAAGAGTGATGTCGCGACAAAGAAGTTGATGTCGCGACATGATAACCGACCATTGAAAACTCCGGATCCATAAGGCGATGTCGCGACCCAAGAGATTGATGTCGACATCGCGAAGCGACCAGTTGAGGAGATACAAGTGGCTCTGAGATTGAAGCATGCGTTGGTAGTTGATATCACGGCCAATGGGTTGTTATCGCGACATTATGAAGCGACAAGTTGAGCCTGCTGGTATAAGGCGTGTGTGAGATCTTGATAATACGCGACATCAGAGATATCGATTGAGGCTGCGGATGACTTGGCGAGGTCAGCGGCCCCGTGAGATCGATGTTCATGACATCAGAAGACGATTAAAACCTGCGAAGGCATAAGGCGATGTCGTGGCGGTGAGATCGAATTCGCGACATCGGGAGCAACGATTGAAGGTACGCGAGGGCTTAAGGCGTGTCGCGACGTGAGATCGATGTCGCGACGGATTGATAACCATGACGAGGAGTTGAAGTCGCGACCTGAACATTAATATGGGCCCGATCCGGCCCAGGAAATCATGAGATGCATTGGGATTAGAGATTTGGCCCGAGAAAAACCATAAATACGCATTTGCAGGCTCATAAGGTAGCTTGGCGATACGAACGAGAGATGCAGGTAAGTGAAACTCATTTTCTTTATTTTTTCTTTTAGTTTTTCTTTTCTTTTCTTTCTTTTCTTATCTGTTCTTCAATATTTGATAGTTAGAGATTAGATTAGATTTGCTCGTTTTAGTTTTCGTTTCTCTTAAGATTGGATGTTATGTTTTTTGACGGGGAAAATTTGAATACGGGAAATTAGTTCTTTTCAAATTACTACGGAATGTTTGGAAGTTGAATGATTTATGAGTCGAATTTCCCGATTTGATTCTGCGATTATTCTTTTGATCGGAGGAATCTTTGTAGTGTGTAATTCGAGTAATTGAGGAACTGTTCCATTAAGTGAATACTATTGTGAAATTATCTTTCTGTAGTTGTTTTGACAAATTGAATTCCGAGTTTATGAATTTACTTTCGGTTATGGTTTAAAGTTGTGCAGTCGAATATCGAGTTTCTTATACAGTTACAAGAATTGTTTCATTGCTCACGATTTCCAAGGGAGGTCCTACAGGTGACCACGAGATAATGATCTGGGAGTTGGGTATTTCTTTGAAGGTATATTAACCTGCTAATACAGAGATCTAATGAGCTTTGTAAGTTTACTTGATAAATCCTCTTCTCACTTGAGAAATCGAGAATGAGTTAGACGAGTTATCAATTTTAAGCCAATAGAAAGGGATTCACCTCAAATTCAGGATGTGGGCGATCAGGTAGTAAAGATCTAATCCAAGGAGAGGGTGATCTATTCTAATTTACAGGGAAGAGTAGCACGGAAGTTGTATATCCTTGCTTGGCCAGGTAACTTGGGAGCTAAAGGTTTCGATCAGTAAATGGGTATGAAGTATTGCGAAAGAAAATACCGGATTTAGGAAGTCCTTCAAAGTAGTTATCTCATTCCACTGTAGTCGAGAATCGGGAAGGGTGAATAATGAAGTAATGGAGTGTGGAGATCAGGTACAGTAAGCGCCTTGGGCCAGTTAAATGCGAGAGAAACACCTGAGTAAAATTAACGGTGTTAACAACGAGGAATTGATGCTTCACAATAGCATTGATCTCAATGTGTACTCTAAGCGATGACTATTCGTTTCCATTTATTTTCTTAACTATTCTTTATTCATTATTCTTTGGATTTTAGTTTATTTGATTGTTCATTTTTATATAATAGTATTTCTGACTTCTTATTTTGAAACACCATATCATGTTATGGATTGAATAGTATGGAGCTTGAGTAGTCGGGGTAGTTGATGCAGAATTCTTGAGATCTACATGGGATCGATGCTCTGGATAAATCAATTTGTGCTTGTGAGCCTGTGCACTTGTAAATATCTTTGATAAAACCAAATTTAAAATGATTTACTCTTGTACATGTGTTTTGGTCAATCGGCGATAGGTCGGGTAGAATTTGTGATAGTACCTACTCGTGTGAGCCTCGACTTCGGAAGGTCATAGCTAGCCGATCGAGCTCGGGTTTCGGTGTTCTTGGACTCTATGGAAAGCCCATTGAGTCAAGATTCTAGCCATGTTCCTGTGGAGGGCAGTGGGTGTTGGAGCTGGCCAGATAGGGCAGGTCGGCCAGGGCAGGTCGGGTAAGGCTGGCCGGGCAGGGCTACCTACTCATGTGTGACCTCCAACTTCGGACAGTCATAACTTCTTCGTCCGAACTCCGTTTTGGGTGTTCTTAGACTCTATGGAAAGACCATTGAGTCAAGATTCTAGCCATGTGCCTGTGGAGGGTATTAGGTGATCATAACCTTACTGAAAGCCTATGTTTTTCACCAAGTGTGCAGGTTGTTTGGTTGTGTCGATGTAAATAGCCAGGTTTTGACATGACCATTACATGGCATGTTGTAGGCTGTTGTAATGGGTAGGAATTACCATGAATTAGCCTAAGGAAGGCTGTATGACATTATTGTGTAGTCATGGATTGTTGAATGCTAATATGTATGATATCTTTATACATATATTGGCATGAAGTATATGAAATTTATATGCATATATGTTTGTATGGATGTTTGGAACCAAACTGGTTCATGTTTGTGAAGGGACCGTGAGGTACCCCTATTGGATGGGTCCAAGGTTGTGACCTTGTTGTGTGTTATGACTTGTTTGAATAACATGCAGTGTGAAGAACAACATGTTAATGTATGATATTGATGTATTAATATGGGTTATCTATGGATGTTAATTATATGTATCAATTATAATTATCCATGGTATGTGAATGGTTCATGTAGTGTGCATCATACATGTAACATGAGAATTGCAGTGACATAATTGCATTGCATAGGCACTAGAACATCGCATGACATGGGTGTGAGTGCATGGTAGAGATACGACAACGTGTTGGGTGTTCAATGGTGTAGCGTGGGTACCGCGGTTGTGCATGACCTGGCGTTTGGTGTTGTATTGGGTGGGCTCGGTTAATGGGACAGCGTCGAATGGGTTGCACGGAATGATTAAAGCGGTAAAAAGACAATATCTCATTGCAGGTATCGTGAGTTAGGATCGTCGCACCAGGTGAAAGACCCGTAGGTGTAATTAGGACATATTCCCGACGGTGAAAGGCAAGTAAAAGTGTCCCAGAGTTTACGGGCGTGATACGACACCAAAATCCGCTACCCTCTGAAAAGAAACAAAGGCGAGATAAATATGAATATATAATGTAATGAGTCAAAGTTATGATCATTGGATGTCATGGAAAATGGCCCCATTTATTTCTGCGTGAGCTTAGGCCTTATATGAAGTCGATGAGGACTCGGGACATGAGATAGGGTGAGTCACATTCTCATCCATGGCATGAACATTGATGGGAATGTGCATATTTTTACTTGAATGTGTGTGTGTTTGATCAACTGCATGAGCACTTAGGTGGGGAGTAGCCCTGGTAGGAGTTATCACTGCGGGAACTTGCTCGTACAGTCGTGGGACCCCCTTTGGTCTGTGAGAGAGGCGGCGACTCGCGGTAGTAAGGATGAAGAAGTAGAGTTGTGTATGAGAAGCATTTAGTAAAATATATTAAAATAATCTAGTTTTGTATATTTTTGGCGTATATAAAAGTGTAAAAGAGTTGTACATGTGAGCTCTTGTGGAATATTATAAATGTCCCGGTTAATTGTAAGAAAATTTTATAGAAATGGGTCTCAATATATGAGACATGTGAGTGTGATATCGGGCACGTTATCATAGGTTTCCATGGTGACAGGTTATCAACGGGACCCGAGATAGGGCGTCACAAGATGAAAAAGAATCTTAGTGCATTTCAAAAATTTCTTCATCACAAGTGTCCAGTGCCTCTTTCCTTATTTCTTCAATGCATTTTCTTGTCTTGAGACTCGTGCATATGTTATGGCCTTTTCTTTCTTGTAGCCTTATTTGCCTTTTCTAGACCAAGGTAAGGGCCCTTTAATGTATATGTATACTTTGTTGAGAGTCTCATGAGCTTTGGACTTATAGGTTTATCTTCCTTATCCTTGTAATTATCATCCAGCCCTTTTGTTAGGTTACATTCGATTATCATCACCTTTGTTCTTCCCCCTCTTTATTTTCATTGTTGCTTACCTTATTATTTTCATTATCTTACTCATATTGATTATTCTTCATATTTTGTTACATAGAGGGTAGTTATGTCAATCCCTTCACTCCACCCTTAGCATTAATTCAGTGGTTTTGGCTTAAGAGGTTACTTTTTTAGAGGGGATTCAAACATTCACTAGTGATTGGAAAGAGTTCTTTCATTCTTTATATTTCTTATTGAGGTATGAGTTGTTGATGATCAAATTAAAAAAATTAAAAAAAAAAAAGAAGAAAAAATAAGTGTATTGACATATTTCTATGCAGTATCTTACTCTATTGGGTGCTTATAACTACTTTCGAGAGACATTTGTTAGGTGTATTTGTTATTGAGAGATCTATGTGAGATTTTTATGGGGGTTTTCATTCCTTGGGTCTCTCTTGTTATGTATTTTGAGTGTTGAGAGTTTAGGTGAGAGTTTTGAGAGATCATTTATTTCTTGGATTATTGTTGATATCCTTTGTGAGATGGGTGAGTGTTTGAGTGATTTTTCTCACCAAGATCTCTGGATCATTGTCTTGGCTATCATTCCATCATTAGTGACATGACATTCCCTTTATTATACTGATATGGTTGATTATCGATCATTTTGTTTCTCCCTACCTTTTTGTGTTTATTGATGAGTGTCTAAAAACACTCATTACATACTGAATTTTAGTATGTTTTAGATCTCTTCTATAAATAATTTAGTAGCATTTTCGCTTCATATACTAATATGTAGTTTCATTTTTCATTGTAGGTTATGGTGGTACATTTGGAAGCCAATTTTGGAGTCATAATGGAAGAATCTCGTCTTTATCCCAACGTCTTTGGGCCTGTTCGTGAATCTAGTCTATTTAGCATTTGGGAAGCAATCTCTTTCGAGGTTTTTAAGGAAGAATTCCCTAATGACTGGGGGTTCACACTTTTGAGGGTTCGACTCTAGAGATAAGAGGGAGACGGACACAAAAGATCGACATCTACCTTTGGAAGATCCGTGAATCGGAGGGAGAGACGGAGAATCACTGATCTTTCCAACGTAGAGTTCTTCTACCTTTACTTTCATGTTTTCTCCAAACTTTATGATGTACACGATTTTCATTATGTTCTAAACTTCCAATCTAGGGTTTTGGATGTATTTTAGACATGAAGTTTATATCTAATTACTAGAATTCTTTCTTTTATTGCTTCATGGGATTGAACCTCTATTGATTCATGCTTGATTTTGTTTACATGTTAATACGGCGATATTAATGAGTGAGTGGTTCTCTCACGAGATCAGAGAGGGAGTAGAGAGTTAGGCCGGTGAATCGACCCTATTAGCTAGGTGGTGTAAAATCGCCGATGGTGGAGGCGTGTAGGGTTCTTGGAACTTAAAGCACTGCTAGTGCTTGGGGTTGAGTTGATAAGCAAGAGCCTAGTATTGGTTAGTAGGTTGTTGACCTCGAGGGAAACGTAATTAAATAAGTCAAGAACCTCCTTGGAGAACTTTCTCATGAAACAATAGAATATGATTCTAGTTCAGATATAAATGGATTGCCTAATTACTTCAAAACCCTAGAACCTCATTATCTTGAGAAACCCTTAACTTGCGTAATCAAATTGCTAGTTTTACAATTTAGTATTTTAAGTTAGGTTATGTTCAAATCATCACAATTGTCCGTTTGAATATTAGAGAGGTAGGCTAATTTTGGTAATTAGCATCCCGTTCCTCCCTATGGATCGATCTCTTTGTATGTGTTTAGTATTGTGTGCCAATAATGTATCCTTGCTTGAATAGGCGCTCTTTTTGATATTTTTACGTATTATTCTTAATCTAAAAAAAAGAACCTGAATACGCCTATCAAGTTTTAACATAGTTGTCGAGGAGTTATGATGTTTTATGTTAATATCGATACTAAGTACATCTCTAGTACTTCAAACATTTCTTTTAATTTTCTTGTTTTCAATTTTAATTTTTCTTTAGAAATTCTTAACATTTGTTTTGTTCTTTGAATTTTCATGAACCATTAAGTTGCATGCGAAGATTGAGAGCTAAAAATCTTATACCGTTAGATCTTGAAATCGAAGAGACTTTGAGAAGAATTCGGAGAGATAAAAGAGCAGTTAGTCAATTGGAACATCAGCCTTTAGAAAATATGGAGAATTTTAGAGAAGAAGAAGTTGGTTCTAGAATGGGAGATGGTGTGACACCAAACACTACACAGATGGACAATGTCCTAAGACCCATCAAAGATTATGCTCATCCGTCATCCACTACTCAGCCTGTGATAAGGAGACCGGCTATACAAGATAATAACTTCGAGCTCAACTCCATCACCATTTTGTACATAAGGGTATGAGTTTGATCATTGGGTATTTGAACCTAGTTTCCTTTCATTTCTTTGACCTTTTGATCCTGAGCCTACATTACAGTCCATGTCTAAGACCACCTTGAGACCATGGAATCAAACGCTATCTTTAGCAGTTTCCACTCTAATAGGTGTTTGAGTTTTGGTTAACATTTAAATGCAACTATGTTTGATCTTCTAGAAGATATCTCAGTGATATATGGATCTGATTTAGTCGAGGATATGGATGATTAGTGAAGAATACCTTTGATGGATACTCTTGGATTATTGGATTATTATTGAGATGGATTGGATGATAGTTGTCGAGCTCGAGATAACCCTTATAGCAATTTGGAGGCCTTCCATACTGGGGCATATTTCCCCATTTTGAGAGTATTGGATTCATGCCAAGTTTGATAGGTTTTGTTGGAGAAGTACTTCATCTCTTTAGATTTTTCGAGCTTTTATAAATCGGATTACCCATTTGAGATATGTTTTAGTATATTCAATTCGAGATGTTGATAGATTCCTCCTTTTGACTTCGTGGTTGTTTATAGTAGAGTTGGTGGCAGTTCATAGTGCAGTGTGTCAATCCTACATGCTAGACTTATTTCCTCCTAGCTTTGAGATTTTCATATTCATCTGAGATTCAGTTGAATTTCATCAAAGGCATGATTCTACCCTTGAGACTATCGGGTCCCTTGACACTTTGGTTATTTTTTTCATGATTTGGCTCAAAAGACTCTTTTTTTAGATATGTGCAATTTTTAGTCTAATCACTCAATAGATTATTCTCGAGTCGGAGCCATTTTGATCACCATAGTCCCTAGATCAATGTTTTGAGCTATTTGGTTGATCAATGATTTGGTGCCCTTAGTAGTATGCATGATCAAATGATGTCTTCTCATTGCTTGACCCTTTTGAGTAGTACACGGATATTTTATCAGATTCTTTTATTTGATGTCATTTTGTAGTGGAGCACTTGATTAACATCTATATATTCCTAGTAGTGTATTTTAGATGTTGTGTGATGGTTATAGATTGGCCGGACAGAATTTTGACACATATCTTATTTTTATGATAGAGCATTAGATGATAAATTGACTTTTCAGTATTGGGATTTTGTTTCTAAATTTTCCATCAAGGCACTTTTGGGGTGTTATGGCACTTTTGGGGTGTGTAGATATCAACATCATCGAGGATTGATCTTTACATATGCACTCAAACATGTGTTTGTAGCTTTTGGCTAATGTCGAGTCGAGTAGATTTGACAGTGTGTTTCATCATCACTTGCCACTAGGGCATACCCTCTTCATTGAGATTATTACGTTTTTGTTGACTTCATGATCACTTGATCTGTTTGTTATTGCTCATGAGTGATTGCACTAGGGCATACCCACTTCATAGAGGTTAATAATATCTTCTATTGACTTCATGAACAATTAGCCCATCTATCGATCATTTTGAGCTATCGCTTAGGGTTTTCCCTCTTTTTAAGCTTCTCTATAGGGGCATACCTCCTTTTTCATTGAGTTCATCCACATACATGTCTTCCTTTGAGCCTCCTTTTTTATTGTTGGTTCCAGACCACTTTCCTTTATTCTAGTTTTGTTTTAGGTGTTTTTTGTCACACCCCGATTCTCGGTTTGACCCGAATGGTGGATCCGAGGCAGAGTTGGAGGCGCCAGGAATATATCTTGGGACTCTTTTTTTCTCAGTGAACTTGTACATGGGTATACAAACAATTTCTGTAATAACAAAAATCATTTACATATACAAAAATCGTACTTTTACATTTACAAATCAGAGCGCGGGACATATTGTGATGAACCCCTACTAGTGTCTTGGCTTTAGTGTATGCGGAAGATGTGAGATGTCCTCCTACGTACCTACACGGATAAAAACCCTTGCTAAGCTTTGCGCTTGGTGGGAAGCGTAATCATAGCTTATCTTGGTACATGCATTTATCTCTTGAGATCATAATAAACATATAACGATGGATCTTTGAATCTTCATGAATTCATATAGCAGTTTACATACATATTATCCTTGTAACCGACTTATGCTTGTTCGGATCTAGTATCTGTTCTGAACATACTTATAATAAACTCATCTTATAAAGACTTACATATGGTAGACCTTATTCTTATTAGATCTCCTGTAGGACATATTTATACCTTATCTCTGTATTAGGACACATCTGTACTTATCTCAAGTAGGACACATACTTATATAGTTCATTGTATGCGGTACTAAACATACATATACTTATATGGGTAACATCACATGCACGTGCTTATATCTATCTCGAATCTCAGTAGGTTCACAAAACTTATGCTTATCTGAGAGATACCCTTAGGTACTACAAGGCTTATCTGCATCTTTACGGGTTACAACATTGAGAAGGTACTTTCGTGGTACTCTGGAGATATTCACAGACATATCTTGGTATTGCGGAACTTATTCTCATACGGAAGTACTCGTAAGTACTACTTATTCAAATGTCCCAAAAGACATATACTTATGCTTATATCAAACTTATAATTAATTAAAGTACGTGGAAATTTACTACTAACATACTCATACGGGGAGGTACGTAGGTACTCTGAGAACTTATATTTATTAGCATGTTCGGATCTTATTAGCATATTCACGGACGTATCGCATGCTACGGATCTTATACTTGTATTCACGGAGCTTATTCTTGTATTTCGGATCTTATACGTGTATTCTGAAACATATCATATCTTCTGAGAACTTATACTTGTGTTCTGAGCTTATTCTTGTATTTTAGATCTTATGCTTATATTCTGAGACATATACTTGTATTCACAAATCTTATACTTGTATTACGGGCTTATTCTGTGTTCGGTCTGAGTACCGTAGGTACTATAAGACATTTTACTTGTACAAAAAGTACTAGTAGGTACTACAGAGCAGTCTGGTACCGTAGGTACATTCGGATCTTTACCATATTCATTTCTTTACTCTTTATTCTTTATTCAAAGTCTTCGCCCATCACAGTCGAGATCGGACTTGTCACGAATCTTGACATTAGTCCATAGTAGGTCTGAATCATGATATAAAGTTCGCCTCAGGTCAGGAACATGTCAATGAGTTTGTGTCGAATCATGTCGGACTTATACATCTTCATGTCGAATTGTCTGATTCGTCTCCTTTTTTACATGTTTCATGACTTTGTTATCTGGTCGGAACATATGGTACCCCAGGTATGCGTGCGGTACGAGAGAGTATGCTAAGCATCTTTGGGTCTTATTCATGTACTTTTATATACATATCTATAGTCGTTTACCTAGGTAAGGGAACCATGAATGAGATGGACATAGTACACGAGAACGAAGGTATGTGCGATCTTGAGACGGATGCGTGCTGCTCCGCGTAACGAAGTGTCGTAGCCTTAGCGGGAGTCTTGAAACCTTGCGTCGAGCGTGCACCTTGCGTAATAGAGTGTCGCCAGCCCAGGCCGGGTCTTGAGCTAGCGCGATTAGACGTGCACGCTGCATTAGCGAGTGTCGGTATGGCATCGGTCGGAGCGTCCACTCGTTCATTCTTGGTTCTAGGTAATTAAATCAACATATCATATGTCTTTTGGAACTTCGCCTTTCTTAATCATTACGTATTCATGACATATTGCTTTTCTTATATTTTGATGTTTCATGCCTATTACATATGGATTTTCATATATATACGGTATAACACCTATGTCATTCATACATGTTCATGTATTCTTGTTCCTCTGGCAATCTACTTTACTTAGAAATTGGAATCATTCGATTGAATCATCAGGCTTCGAGTTATGGCATTTTTATGCCAAACTAGTCGCGTTGGAAGTATTACACTAAGGGACAGTTGTAATACTCATTTTCAGGAAACTTAACTTCATACCTGACCCTGGTTCTTTGTATTCATTTGAATCTAAGGTGCTAAGGGTCCATCTCCAACTGGAATCACCCAAATCGAATGCGAAACTGAGTTATGTCTAGCAGCACAAAGTTTATATGATCAAAAGCTGACGAAATTTGCCAGACATAACCTATTTGGTGAATTTTTTGGGCCACATAGAGTTAGAATTATAAGGTAGATATTTCATGGTGTTTTATTCTCCTCGAAGTCTAGTTTAACCAACAACTTGAATCACTCAAATCAGATAAGAAATGACGAGTTATGGCCCAAATCGAAGGTTGGTGAAATAGAGGCAATGGAGTGCCGTGCACATGCCGTACCGATGAATAATTACTATAGTCACAAGTACCACTCTGTTTTGAATGCCGGTACTACCCACCTTCAGTGTCGAAAGGTGGTTTTCTCCTATTTTCCATATTTTGCTACCCCGAATCAGCTCAATAATCTATATACACATCAAAACCACTCGAAATTCATCTTGTAATCTCTATTTTACTCAAATCATCTTAATGCTTATCTTTCTTCAAAAACCTTTCATGAATTACTCCCCAACCACTCTAAAATGGGTCATAACCCATACATAAACCAAATACAAGAAAGACTAGATTGGGGTTGTTCTAAACCACCAACTCAATTCTGTAATTAACCATGAATCCAACCTCAAAGGGAGGATTTCATACTCATCTTGTACCATTTAGGGTTTTACCAACCCTACTTTCAAGAAATCTTTGGTTATGATGAAATCCTAACAAACCCTAGGTTTGGGGCAAGCTACTAACCATACAATTGCATGGAAATTCATACAAAACTTTAGAATTCCATACCAGAATTCATAGTTCCATACCTTTTTGCTCTTCCCTTCCTCTTCTCTTCTCTTCTTCTTCTTCTCCCCTTCTCTTCTCTCTCTACGGTTTTTGGTCTCTCAAAAATGAGAGACCAATTGATATTATCCAATTTTTGAGTTAAGGCCATGTTTGGCCTTTGCATTTTTAATTCTTTTCTCATTTTTGCATTTAGGTCATTTCTCTCTTTGTATTCTCAATAACTTATACGCATATTATACTTTGGCATCCCATCTTTTCTCAAATTCCATAATTGCATATAACCTTATTGTTTTATGCCTTTTATGTCCTCCAATGGTAAATGACCACTTTACCCTTGTCTCTAATATTCCTTTCGAGTCTCTCGTTTTATTTCCCAAAAATTCCTATTTAGCTTTTTAATATACCCTAAACATGTCGAAAACGACTAGGGTATATTTCGGGGTGTTACATTTTTAGTTATAAATTGTTTACTTCCATTCGATTGATTATACAAGGCATCCCCCTTCATTGAGAGATCATCAGGAGCATCCCTCCTTCAAAGATTATCTAAGATTCTCATTCAGAGAGTCAATCTTCATTTTAGGGCATCCCCCTCTTTATGATCTTCTTTAGGTGTACAATGCCTGCGTCATCAAACATTCCATTATATTTGTTTCGGGTTTGATATCTCATCACCAAAGTTTTAGTTTCTTCACTTCCAGATCACTAGGAGCATATCTCCTTCAGAGATGATCTTAGATTCTCGTTCAAATAGTTGATCTTATTCTAGGGCATCCATGTATTAGTGATCTTGCTTTAGGCGTACAATGCCCCTTCTTTCAGTATTTTGTTTTCATTGCAGCTTTGAGTTATTCATTGCATCCACAACCCAGAGTTGTTCATCACTTTTAGTTTTGAGTTTGATATCTTCTCATTTTAGTTTTAGTTTTAGTTTTATTTTTCTCTTTTCCAGATCACGATGAGTACCCTCCTTCTTAAGAGATTATATAGATCCTCGTTACGAGTTGACATGATTCTAAGGCATCCCCTACTAGTGATCCTACTTTAGTTGTGCAATGCCCCTATCATCGAGTTTTTTATCACAACTCGGAGTTGTTCATCGTATTAGTTTTGAGTTTGATATCCCATCACCTTAGTTTTCATTTTCTCTCTTCCAAATCACTAAGAAAATCACTCATTCAAAGATTATCTTAGTTCCTCGTTCATAGATTCGATCCTCATTTTAGAGCATCCCCTCATCAGTGATCTTTTCTTTGGGAGTACAGTGCCCTCGTCTTTCAGTATTTCATTTTCATCACGGCTTAGAGATATTCATCATGTTAGTTTTGAATTTGATATCCCATGACCTTAGTTCTAGTTTCCTCTCTTCCAGATCACCAAGAGCACCCCTCATTCATTAGAGATTGTTTTAGATCATCTTTCAGTGAGTTGATCTTCATTTTAGTCACCCTCCTTCGGTTGATTCAGTCCTGATATTGGTCTCCCTTGGTGTATAGTGCCTATTATCAGGCTATTCATTTTATCTGACCTTGGCATTTGTTCATTTATCCATCCTAAAGTATTCATTTCATCAATAACCAGCCATGAGTTGTTCATTTCATCCACAACCTTGAGTTGTTCATTTCATCCACAACTCTGAACTATTCATTGCATTCATAACCTTGATCTATGAATTCCATTTATATTATGTTTTGCTTCATCCTTTTTGTTATTGCAATCGCGACATTTCTCATATTTCTACCCATTGTTTTAGAGGTTTTGATTATCTTGACTTCGCCTCCTTCCTTGTTCATATATCAAGTTCAGTTGGATTATTTATCCTACTCACGCATTCTTTTCCCTTGCTCGATAGTAGAGCTTTTAAATTATGTGGCGCCCAATGGGGTGTTCGTTGTAAGTCGGCCGCGGAATACACTAGTGGATCTTTGGGTAACTTGAGCACCACTCATGAAAATCGGCGGAGTCTCCTTTGTCTGGGGGCTCTACCCCGAATACAAAACACATCCCCTGAAACAGTTGTATGACCACACAGGGTTCACATACAATTAAAATGAGTAAAAATAGCTGTGGGCCCATGTGGCAATACTCATAGAAAATAAATATCTATTATATTCCAATAGTTCAAAGTTATAACATTTCTCTTATCAGACATATATCAAAAAAGTTTACAATTTTAATACATGTCACATCGAAACATCAAAGCCCGCAAACCGGCTTTCTTCAAAATCGGCCTCTAAGATGATGCAAGTCTTCTCGAGCGCTCCTGTGCACGAAATATATGCACATAAACAAAAGTGATTTAATGCGATAGTGGAATCACCACACAAATGGGTTACTCAAATAAATTATATGCAATGATCGATGTAACCTGCACTCAAGTAAATGCGATCCTACTTGAATGTCACAAATGCTACAGTTCCATGTCTCGGTCCTCACTTGAGCTCCTCACACTTGCCTAAGCCGTGTATGGGAAAATAATAATTTTGAAACAAAACTGTTGTTCTTGAAAATACACTCTGGGATTTCGAGTAAATATGGGACTACCCTCAGAGCGAATGTGTTGGAGAACCTTTTCCCGAAAGCAATTCGTAGTCTGCATCTAAATGAAATACATTGGGCCAGTCTCGACCACATTCTCAGGAAAATCATCCTGTAAAATTCGCACCATAGCCCATTATTCGTTTTCATAAAATTCATGTCATTCACTCACACCTAATTTCTAGATTACGGTGCATACTTAAATGTATTATGCCTTTTGATCATTTTCATACCAATATATCAAATATTCATATATTCTCAAATTACGATCACACCACATGTAATTCAATTTGATCAACTTGACTCCCAATTGACTCATGGCCACATTCACGATATAAATCTCGATAGCCTACAAGCAGGCTCAACCCAAGCGGTGTGTGTCTCTCATCTCAGTAGCTCTGTGCTTGACTCACTCGAGCAATTCACAATATCATCTCGATAGCTACGAACCACGATTATATTTT